>OY856411.1:306051838-306671838 GCA_963693085.1 Alisma plantago-aquatica | reverse complement strand
TATATATATATATATATAGAGAGAGAGAGAGAGAGAGAGAGAGAGAGGTTAGGAAGTGTGTACCAGCCGATACATGCAATTTATGTGTACCGGCCGTGAAAATGACATGTGTGAAATACATTTACTCAATCCAACCTTATGGATTTAATCAAAATTCAATAGATTACATGTGTTCAAAAAATCTCAACCATAGCTCGTGTATATCATGAGATATAACAATATATCATTCAATGGTTTCTGCAATTTCAGCAACTTACCGTTGATTAAAAAATACATATATTCTTTCATTTGATGATCTAGGAACGTCAGTTTGAAGTGATTTTTGATACACATGTTATTTAAGGGGCATGCATCGCATCCATAAGGTTGGATTACTGTTTTTACTTTTGTAATCATAACAAATGAAGATGGGTACATGTAAGCTACATGTACTCAGGTACACAATTCTTTTAGCCATATATATATATATATATATGCAATGGTATTTTAAATTTGAATATATATGAGATGCCTATCTTATGATTAAAGCTTCATTTTCTTATATTTGACTTCTTATTCCAAACTCGTTTTGCAGCGCACAGTAGGCAATCTGAGGGTGCCATTGCTCTTGCAGCTGTTATAAATATTGTAAATTCTCCTGTTCAGGTGCTTCAGTTTGTAGAGTCTGGCTCAAAACTTGTAATAGGACATAAATCTGGACAGGTAGGTCAGTCCCCATCTTTTTCCAGTATGTGTGCACTTAATCCATCTGCTCTAGGAACCACACCTCTGGAATATTGTCTTATTTGCAAAATGGTTTTTCAGGTCCTGCTGATTGATATGAACCCTGTAACTGTTCTTTTCAATGTAAATTGCTCATCAAGCTCAAATTCCACAATTATTGCCATTGAAGCAGTAAAGGTTCCATGGGACTCCATTGTGCACCACTCAGAGGATCTGAAGCAAGGAATTGCAGAAGATGCCTTCAAAAAAATGTTCTTAGTTCTATCCAAAGACGCACATCTTTATGTTCTTGATGGTGTTACTGGAAACTTGGTTAATAAAAAGGCAATGCATCCACAAAAGGAATGTCTTGCAGTTTCCTTGCATATATTAGGTAACTAACTATTTATGCCAGATCTGTGGATATGCTTCCCTTAAAATCATTTGATGGAATTCATGGGAAAATATATGTCTCAGGTGGATCAGTTGATATTGAGAATGACTTTGAGACTGAGGCACAGACTGAACCTGTCTCTAATACTCCAACTAATAGTGGAAACGAATCCTATGAAGAAATAGCAGGAGCAGAAAATCAGTTTCCTGATGGTTCAATTTCTGAGAGGTTCCAGAAGTCACTGCTTTTACTTTGTTGGGAAAATTCAATAGCACTGTACCCATTAAAGTCTGTAATACAGGTTGCTCCACCTTCAATGTTTCTCAATTTCTTTTGCTACCAAACTCTTAGTCAAGGGCATTAAATTTGCAAAGCAACTAACGGTAATCTTTGGAATTCACATCAAATGAAACTTTTCCTTTTTAGGGGAACGATGACGTTGTACAGACAGCAGATTTATTCAAACCTTGCTGCTGGTCCACAATTTTGAAGCAAAAAAAGGATGAGTACCGTGGAGTTATTTTACTTTATAAGACAGGAAACATAGAAATAAGGTAAAAATGATTATTGTTTGGAAATAAGGTTCCAAGACTGTAGCCTTGACATCAAGCTTTGTTTATAATTTCTGGCTGCCTGATGAATTAATCTGCAATTTTGATCTATGCGGTCATGTTTACAAGGATGCTGTCATCTCAACAGATCTTTTTTGTGTCATCAAGGTCTTTACCAGATTTGAAGGTATTAGATGAGAGCTCTATAAATTCACTTCTCAGATGGAATTTCAAAACGAATATGGATAAAACCTTTAGTTCTTCTCACAATGGGCAGATTTCTATGGTAAGTTGTCTCCATTCCCTTCTCCAATTTCTAGTTTACTACAGCCATCTTTCTTTCTCTCTGGCACTATATACGTAAGTTATCTCCCTCAGTCACCTTCATTTCTCTCATCTTAGGTTCACCACCACCACTGAGCAAACACATGACATCTCATCTTTGTATCTGGATTTGCTTCTGAATTCCGATTAACCAACTCAGCCTTCAGCCCTCAATGTTGTCTGAATCCATTTTTAACATTTTCATTTTTTTTCTGAGAGCTCATGAAAACTTCTTTAGTTTCCGGAGTTTTTTTTTCTTCTAGTGGACAGTGCCACAAACTCTTAAATACACTTATTTAGCGATGACTAATGATGTATTTGTCCAAGTATTCACCTCACGATTTTGTAATCTTGAAGCATATTGCATCAAATTTTTGACATGTCATTCTTGTGAATTGTGATGTTTAATTTCTATATGGACCTGCTTGCTATTCAGTTCCTCACAAAGACAAACAACTTAGTCTACAACCTTTTTCTCAAACAATTAGATTATTTGCAGGTAAGTGGATGTGAGGTGGCCTTTGTCTCTACAGCAACTCTTGAAAACGACTTTAGGTGTGAATCAACGTCTTCTCTGAGCTGATCTCCATATGCCCATGTTCTCTAACCGTTCTACTTTTTATATGTTTATTCCAGAATCCCTCAATCATTGCCATGCCTTCATGACGACGTTCTTGCTGCAGCTGCTGATGCTGCTATTAATCTCTCAAATATGCACAAGAATAGACAGGTCTAAACCAAACCCTTTCTTATCTTTTGAAGCATGTACTCATATTTCTTATTTGATATTTAATTCTCAGGAAAATGCAGCCTCAGGTGGTCTTGGTGGCTTTTTTAAAGGATTTTTGGGTAGTAATCCTGAGAAGTCTTTAGCTATTACTGAAAATGCCGCTGTGGCTGGTGGTTTTGTGGGGCAGCTTGAGGAGCATTTTTCAAGGATCCCTTTCTTAGATCTTCCAGATGAAAATCTTGATGAAGTTGAGGAGTTCAACATTGGTATTGATTTTCCTGCTTGTACTACCTATTCTTTTCACTATTCATATCGATCTATATTTCTTTGCTTCCCCATAGCTATCTATTTTGGATGTCTAACAATTTCTTTCTACCGTAATGCCATGCAGATGACATTGAGATTGATGACCCTATACCTGTTAAAGAAACAACTTCGTCTCAAAGTAACAAACACCAGAAACAAAGTGTGTTCTTTATGTTCCCAGTTGTTCACCTGAAATGACATTGCAATCATTTTCTTGTATAAAATGTTACCTGATCTGTTTTAGATGAAGCAAAGGAGAGAGCAAAGCTGTTTGATGGTACAAAGGAGCCTCCAAAACCAAGAGCGAGAACAGCTGAGGAAATAATGACGCAATACAAATTTGGAGGGGTAAATCCGTATCTTTGTCTTTCTGAAACAGTATATCAAGAGTTCTCACTACTTACAAGCTTGTTAATTTCAGGATGCTGCAGCTGCAGCTGCTCATGCACGAGAAAAGCTTGCAGAGAGGCAAGAGAAACTTCAGGTATGCATGATAAACCAAAATAATCTGATGTTAGTTCTATAATAAAAGATGTCATGGGGACTGTTTAAACATAAATTATCTGGAGCGGTATGATGTCTTCATTCGTGATTTTTCTTTTGTACTTTAAACACGACTTAGAATCTTGGGATATTATGTTAACATGATAACTTTGAGGAGTGTTTCTTGCTTTCTCTATTCACAGTAGTAATTGCATATCTGCATGTTGCCTCTGTACTTTGACAGCAAATTAATGAACGGACAGAGGAACTCCGAAACAGGGCAGAAGATTTTGAGTCCATGGCCAAAGAACTTGCGAAGAGGATGGAGCAAAAGAAGTGGTGGAAACTATGATGGTTACAACACGATGCTTCTGTTTTCAGTTCTCTTGTGGCCCCATGATTCTTTGAACTGGTGTACGATCCTGCGTCATTACCATTCCGCAGCACGCACAGGTGTTTGTGCTGCCGTCCAGGCTTGGGGCGACAACCTAGCTGGTATGAGCGTGCTTCCTGCTTTGTTTTTTGGTGGGATTTATCAATAAAAAGCAGCTGTAAGCTAGTGTGCCCAGTAGCCTATGCATTGAGCTGATTCACTTATCATTATTGATGGATCCCAAGGCTTACTGGAATCCGGACTTCCAGAGAAGCATGATAAAATAACCAACTGCCACACCAATTGTACATGCACCAAACATACTTTGCCTGGTTGTGTATATAGGAAGCGTCTCCTCTTTCTTACAAAAAAATGTATGTAGGAGGCAATTATTTAAAGTGTTACACTGTAAAATGAAATGTATGTTATTGTCTACCACAAAAGAAAGATAATTTTGTGTTGTAGTTTATTGAGTGAGTATTGCAGCAGCAGAGGTTAGCAGTGGTCGTCATTATATTTTTTTTCGTATGTATACTCTGCAGCTAAACAAGGTTAGAAAGTTGAGGAGGGGAACGAGTGGCAAGAAAAGAGTAATGATACACGGCCCACCACACAAATACTTCACATCAGCTGCGTAGAACAGGAAGCAACTTTCGCACAATAGGAGAAGTTGAAGTCGAAAGGTGAGGTGGTGGTGTTGGTGATTTAGTAGCAGGGGGTGGCAAAGGTGCTGTGTTACCTATTCCATTGGTGGTGGAAGCAACTCATTTTTTTGGTCCATCATATTCATGGTTTACAATTCATGTGTCTCTCCCCTCCAAAGGTGTTCTATTTGCTTGTAGCTCTTGACCGATACCAGATGAAGCCAATCGCTTATTGGATTTCACCAACTCAACTACCACTACCAGGGGCTTATTATATCTGCTCTCAAATTGTATGGAGATTCCAGTCTTCAATAAAACAAAATGAAACCAGGAGATTGATTATCTACGGTAGCTTCAAACAAATAGCGTGACTGTGATCAAACATCAAAGGATACACAAATAACGTGACTTCATCCCACATTCTCTGATTCTATATATGTATAAACATAATAGTGCATGCGTTATATATTCTAGTAAACTATAATGCATATTTTTGTTTACACAATGTGAATTAGTAAATATTATTAAATGTCTCATAATTAACAATACATTACATAAGAAACAATCTCTTACCACACACTTCATTCCCTCCATCCTACATTCTCCATTTCTATTAAAAACATATATAAAGATAATAGTGTGTATTTTATATTCATGTAAACTAGAATGTATAGTTTTCATTAAACAATTCATTAATAAATATATTAATATACCTCAGAACTAAACAATACAATAATAATAAATTCTCTTTCCACCCACTTCACTCTCTCTCCATCTCAATTTCTCTATTTCTATTTAAAAGATATATAAAGCTAGTAGTGCGTGTATTATATATTCATGTAAACCATAATGCATATTCTTAATTAAACAATGTGAATCAATAATTATTATAATATATTTGAGAATTAAACAACACGTTACATAAGAAATGGTCTCTCTCCACCTAATATACCCTCTTTCTATTTGTTACATTATCTTTTCACCCTCTACCATCTCTTTCTGTTTATTACAATATCTCTAGTTCCAGTATCCCACTTATCTATATATTACAGTTTCTCTCCATCCCTATTTATTACAGTATCACTTTAACCACTACTTTCGTGAGCCTTAAATATTGTTGAATAGTTTTTTGTAGGCTTCCCCAAATATGGATGTAGAACTTGGTGCGCAAGGTGTTGGTTAAATATTCTTCCAAAGAAAAAATGCACAACTTAAGTCAGTTGCTTGTAGGAACAGATTTTCCATTTGTTTGCCGAATCAGAGATTGTGGTTTTTTCAGTGTGGGCTGCGGATAGTTGCATGACTCTATTGTTAACGTAACCACCGTTACAATTAACTAGAGTTATTGTAAGCATATTTTGCAAAGGATATATGCATTGCCTTGCTTGGTCAATTAAAATGGGAGCCAATTTACACGTTTCATTTTAACGTGAATGACATTTCTCAGTCATCATTATGAAAACGTTTCGGTGTATCCTGGTTCCCTATTTTGCTGGGATCTTAGGTGAAAAAGTTAAACTAGGCAATGTAAACAATGGTTGCCTTATACCGTAATTTTCACTTAGGGTTGGACATGGCACACACATGTACGGACTCACACACATGTGTGTACATTACACATATATGTGTGTATACTTATATATATATATATATATATATATATATATATATATATATATATATATATATATATATATATATATACACACTCGAGTTTATTCAGAGCAGAATACACTCAAATAGTTTTTCATGATGCAATATATTTTTTTCAAAAATTTAATCTGTTGATCTTCTTAAACATGTTGTGAATAACTCATACGCAAATTTGAGCACATTTGGACATTTATAGGTCATGTTATAAATACCGCAAAAAGTATGCATTTTAAATTAGTTTCACGCGTCGATTTTGTTGCCCTTGGGTGAGTGACTTACACTCATCTAAATGAGCTCAAAATTTGTATGTTGCCTAGTTGTAGTATGATGGTGAAGATCAATGGTTTATATTCTGCAAAAAATAGTCTTGATATGCAAACACACTTGAGTGTACAGATCGCACGAATACACTCAAGTGTGTTTGCATATCAAGACTTTTTTTTGCAAAATGTAAACCATTGATCTTCACCGTCATACAATAATTAGGCTACATACAAATTTTGATCTCATTTGGATGAGTGTAAGTCACTCATCCGAGAGCAACAAAATCGACACGCGGAACTAATTTGAAGTGCAAAATTTTTGCGGTCTTTATAACATGACCTATAAATGTCCAAATGTGCTCAAATGTTTTCAAAAATCTAATCCGTTGATCTTCTTAAACATCTTGTGATAGCTCATATGCAAAATTTGAGCACATTTGGACATTTATAAGTCATGTTATAAAGACCGCAAAAATATACATTTCAAATTAGTTTCACGTGTCGATTTTGTTGCCCTCGGATGAGTGACTTACACTTATCCAAATGGGCTCAAAATTTGTGTGTAGCCTAGTTATAGTATGACAATGAAGATCAATGGTTTACATTTTGCAAAAAAATAGTCTTGATATGCAAATACACTTGAGTGTATTCGTGCGATCTGTACACTCGAGTGTATTCTAACTCTCTCTCTCTCTCTCTCTCTCTCTATATATATATATATATATATATATATATATATATATATAGAGAGAGAGAGAGAGAGAGAGAGAGAGTTAGGCTAGAATACACTCGAGTGTATTCAGAGCATAATACACTCAAGTAGTTTTTCATGATGTAATATTTTTTTCAAAAATCTAATCCATTGATCTTCTTAAACATCTTGTGATTATCTCATATACAAAATTTGAGCACATTGTACATTTGTAAGTCATGTTATAAAGACCGCAAAAATTATGCATTTCAAATTAGTTTCACGCGTCGATTTTGTTGTCTTTGGATGAGTGACCAAATGGGCTCAAAATTTATATGTAGCCTAGTTATAGTATGACAGTGAAGATCAATGGTTTACATTTTCCAAAAAAATAGTCTTGATATAAAAACATACTTAATATTCAAACATATATATATATATATATATATATATATATATATATATATATATATATATATATATATATATCTTTCTCTGAAGGGGTGAGAGTTCGGGGTCTTCCTTCTTGGGGTTATAGGGTCCGAGGCCTCCTTGTCGTACTGGTAGCCCGTTGCACCCTCTTTAGCCGTGGTAGGCATTTAGGGTTTTGTAGGGCTAGGTTTAGCTATTGACAGGCCACCTATTATCTCCATAGAAATCAACATCCCAACTCTTCTATATTAAAATTCATCCCTAAAGACCAATGGAAATAATACTCTCCAGAATTTCTACCAATTCCCATACAAACCCTTCCATAGTTCGAACAATGTCAATAAAAAATTGTGAACAAATTAATTTTGAAAATATAGAACAATCCATTCAAAATTGGGAAATGCCTAAGGTTCCCATAAAAGACATTTACTCTAAAGGTGGCTTTCGATTAATGTCCAACTATTACATCAAAACTATTGAAAAAACTATATCAGTTACATCTTCACAAGAATGCATACAACTTCTGTCTAAAAGAGATATAAACATGATAAAAAATAACTCAAAATACAACTTCATTCATTTAGGATTAGTCCAAGTATCTGCCAAATCCTTAACAAGAAAATGTATAAATTGTTCTGTACTCTTATGCCTTAGAGACTGTAGGCATCTAAAATTTTCAGATTCCCTTCTTGGACTCGTTGAATCCACATTAGACGATGGACCTGTTTACTTTAATGCATTTCCTAATTTCTCAGTTTCCCTTACCGACCCAGGCCTTTTGAAGGTCTTAACCTTGAATGTGCAAACATCATGATTTGACATGGATCCAAATTCTAAAAATATTGTACTATGTTATAGAGTTTACTTCAAGGCCATGAACACAGTAACTCCTCAATCTTTGATTTGCCCAGAAAAGGGGCTTACAACTCTTTTTCTAACCAATATAAAAAACAAAGCCATTATTCCTAAGGCCTTGCGATGGGAGGAAGTTAAGCTTCCAGAAAACTGGACCATGCCACAAGCAAATGCACCTGTACCTAGAGAAAATACCAGAATACAAAATATTATCGAGCACATTAATGGTGATGTAGAAATCAGTTTCTGTCCTTCGGAAAGAAGAAATTCTACTTCATCTCAGTCTAGGGAAAACACCTTAGAAGTTGGTTCTTCTTCATATTTACATATAGATCACAATAAACCTGAACAATCCAACACTATGAATAGAAGGCCCCAACCACCAAAATCCTAGCTTCCACCCTAAATGGTATCAGAGCCAAGTTAGGGGCGGTTGGGATATACTTGCGTCTCTTTCTATTTCTCTGAAGGGGTGAGAGTTCGGGGTCTTCCTTCTTGGGGTTCTAGGGTCTGAGGCCTCCTTGTCGTAGTGGTAGCCCGTTGCACCCGCTTTAGCCGTGGTAGGCGTTTAGGGTTTTGTAGGGCTAGGTTTAGCTATTGACAGGCCACCTATTATCTCCATAGAAATCAACATCCCAACTCTTCTATATTAAAATTCATCCCTAAAGACCAATGGAAAGAATACTCTCAAGAATTTCTACCAATTCCCATACAAACCCTTCCATAGTTCGAACAATGTCAATAAAAAATTGTGAATAAATTAATTTTGAAAATATAGAACAATCCATTCAAAATTGGGAAATGCCTAAGGTTCCCATAAAAGACATTTACTCTAAAGGTGGCTTTCGATTAATGTCCAACTATTACATCAAAACTATTGAAAAAACTATATCAGTTACATCTTCACAAGAATGCATACAACTTCTATCTAAAAGAGATATAAACATGATAAAAATAACTCAAAATACAACTTCATTCATTTAGGATTAGTCCAAGTATCTGCCAAATCCTTAACAAGAAAAGGTATAAATTGTTCTGTACTCTTGTGCCTTAGAGACTGTAGGCATCTAAACTTTTCAGATTCCCTTCTTGGACTCGTTGAATCCACATTAGACGATGGACATGTTTACTTTAATGCATTTCCTAATTTCTCAGTTTCCCTTACCGACCCAGGCCTTTTGAAGGTCTTAACCTTGAATGTGCAAACATCAGGATTTGACATGGATCCAAATTCTGAAAATATTGTACTATGTTATAGAGTTTGCTTCAAGTCCATGAACACTGTAATTCCTCAATCTTTGATTTGCCCAGAAAAGGGGCTTACAACTCTTTTTCTAACCAATATAAAAAACAAAGCCATTATTCCTAAGGCCTTGCGATGGGAGGAAGTTAAGCTTCCAGAAAACTGGACCATGCCACAAGCAAATGCACCTGTACCTAGAGAAAATACCAGAATACAAAATATTATCGAGCACATTAATGGTGATGTAGAAATCAGTTTCTGTCCTTCGGAAAGAAGAAATTCTACTTCATCTCAGTCTAGGGAAAACACCTTAGAAGTTGGTTCTTCTTCATATTTACATATAGATCACAATAAACCTGAACAATCCAACACTATGAATAGAAGGCCTACAGGAATATCCTACCCAGTATATGAACATAGTGAATATGAACCCTCTGAATCTGATTTCAAAGTCGCATGTCTACTTGAAGACAACTATAACAACTTTGAAATTAATAAAGAATTATTAAAGAAAGACTTTTTATCTGATAATAATAAACCAAAAGTAAAATGGTTCTTTACACATTTTGATAAATATGAAAGGTCAGCTATAAGAGATCTATGGTATTCTCAAATGAAATAGTTAAATGAGAATATATATTTCTTTGATTGGTATGAATCTAATTATCTTAATACACTTAAAGAAATGTTACCTACTCTCCCAAGTGAGGATCGTACTATGGTAATAGAAAAACTATCCTTAACATGGAAACATGCTTCAAAAGATGAAGAAGTTGAATCAATTCATCCACCCTTTCAAGCTATAAAATTTGGAGAAAATGACATCAAGGCCAGTCCATTAAAACTAATGGAATATAGTCAAGAACCAGCTAAAACACACCATATAGCTCATATAACTGAACAAAATAACTATACAAATATAAATCTTCAAACCCTTAGCAAACAAACTGAAAGGATAGAGACAATGCTTATTGATATTAGCAAAGTACCAATATATCAAAAGAAAGTAGAAACAAAAAATTTGCCACTAATTGTTCCTCAAACTATAAATGGAAATATTATATTAGGAAAAAAGGCACCCATTAAGTTCGATAAACAACTTGATGAATTAACACATGAAATCACAAGTCATCTAGACCAATTAAATCTTCAAAAACCAACTGTTAATACAATATATGGAGACTCATCATATTCAGATGAAGAAGAGATACCTAAACTAAATATAGTTAGCTTTGGTAAAACTGCTCGATTTTCAAAAACAAAAAATTATTACTCTAGACCAACACCGGTTGACCTACAATTTGAAGAAACTCCTGATCTTACTTTATGTCAATTTGATGGCCAATCTCTTATAGAATGGAACTTAGATGGATTTTCATAATACCAAATATTACAAATTTGCCATCAAATGCTGATATATGCCAATGCTTGTCGAGCTCATGGTAGTCTTGAAACCACTATTGCCCAAATGATAACTTCATCATTCACGGGTCAGTTAAGAGGTTGGTGGATTAATTATCTTAGTGAAACACACAGACAAGAAATACTTCAAGCTACAAAAATAAATGAGCATGGTGCTCAAATTAAGTTAGAAAATGGTCAACCCCAATCAGACGCAGTATATACTCTAATTGTAAACATAATTCAACATTTTATAGGCCATAATGGCACTATATTGGAAAAACTTAGGGAACAACTAATAAACTTAAGATGTAAGAGTCTGAGTGATTTTCGTTGGTATAAAGATGCTTTTCTTTCTAAAGTTTTCCAATTCACATATTGTAATTCTGTTGTTTGGAAAGAAAAGTTTTTATCTGGATTACCTGTTTTATTCGCTGAAAAGGTAAGAGAACATATTAGACAAGCATATAATAACGTTGTCCCTCTAGAACATATATCCTATGGAGAAATAATACAAAGAATAAACCAAACAGGACTATCTCTTTGTAATGACTATAAATTAAAAAATCAAATAAAAAGACAACAAACAATAGATAAAAAGGAACTAGGAGAATTTTGTTATCAATTTGGATGGGACATAGATTTACCAAAAGAAAAGAAACGACACAAAATCTACAAAAGGTTTAGTGAAGATAGTAACAAATCAAAGAAGAATTATACAAAAAGAAAACAAATCAGAAAAGCAGATAATAAGAAAAACATAACATGTTACAATTGTAACGAAAAGGGGCACTATGCAAACAAATGTTTTAAACGAGATTTTAAGAAAAAAGTTAACGAACTTTTACTAGAATCAAAAAGTATTACGCCAGAAGAACTTGATACTTTTGTTAGTAAATTAAATCTAAATGAATCCTCGGGATCAGAAAATGAAGAAGGATGTCATTGTAATTACTACAGCAATGAAACATCATCAGATGGAATTCATGTCTTAACTAGTGAACAACAATTTATACTTGAAACCATAGATTCCATTCAAGATAAACAAGAAAGAAGCATTAAACTTGCAAAATATCTCAATATGATTATAGACAAAAAATCAGATAATAAAATAGAATCAAAAAATGAATTCTACTCATTTGATCATGTAATGAAAAGAATTGAACATGAGAAGACTAATGATAAACATATTTCTATAGAAGATTTGAGAAAAGAACAAAACAAAATCAGAATAGAAATCATTGAACTAAAAGATAAGGTTGAAAATCTTCAAAAATATATATATGAAAGGTATAATGATGATGATGAGGATGAACATATATTTAATACAATGCTCGGAGAATGCTCAAATAAAAACCAAGACGATGAAACAAGGGAAGATAATGAAGATTCCTTTGTTAATAATCTTCAAGAATTTGTTAAGAGAAAATGGAAAGGTGAAGTAACTATAAAAATTAATGACTTCACCCTAGAAGGGATAGCTTTATTTGATTCTGGAGATGATGTTAATTGTATAAGAGAAAATCTTATACCAACAAAATATTATGAAAAAACTAATCATCATGTTAATTCTGCTACAAAAGATAAACTCAAAGTAAAACATAAAATTTCTGAAGCACACATATGCATCAACAATAATAAAATTCAAACATCTTTTATCCTTCCTCAAAATATAACTGAGGATATTATCATTGGGACACCCTTTCTTAATAAAATTCTCCCTATATTAGTTAGTGAAAAAGGGGTTCATACTCGAGTTAACAATAACTTTGTAACTTTTGAGTTTAGAAAGAAACCTGAACTTATGTTCTTAAAGAAAATAAGAGCTGCATTAGATTATAAAGATAATTTCATTCATGCACTTACTATTTCATAAGAGACACGTCAAAAGGATGTTCTAAATATTTATTGTAGTTTATATGACTTCTTCACAGAAATCTCAAAATATGTCAGCATCAACATCTAAAGCCTGTATCCCAGAGGTATGTTCAGAATCAAGTATTTCTACTAAGGAAGGTAACGATGAAATGGAAGTAGATTTTCCAGCAAAAAACATAACAAAATTCATATTCAAAACATCAATACATACAATAACTTTAGAAAATGAAGACCTATCCAAAGAAACAAAAACTTTACTGCAAAATTACCTTCCTGATAAATATAATTTTATTCCGACAATGCTTGGAAAGAATCACTACTATTATGAGAAAATTCTCATGGAAACTGGTAGTGTAAAAATATTTCATAATTTTAGAGACAAATCAACAAATAAGATGATATCCTTTTCTCAATTAAAAATCCAAAAAATTATCACCATTTCAGAATGGAACAATGATGAAAATCCTAATATTTCAAGAAGATTCAAAGACAAACATCAACCCCAGTACTACAATTACTGGGACTATCAAGATGCCTGGAAAATTGTCTTATGTATTCAAAATAGTCAAATGACTCATTCTTGGTTCATAAAATGGTCTTATAGGACTAACATACCAAATTGGTTCTTCTATATTTTTTGGAAAAATTATGGAGCTACTCGGGAAATATTCCCGCAAAAGCTTAATAATTATATTCCATTATTTGAAAATATAGATCAAGAAGATCTTAATATACTAAGATGTTCTTGTGCTTATGGAATCCCATGGATTATGCAATGGAAATGGGAAAAAGAAACTAACGCCTTTTTACCCTACCTAGGAAGGCAAGTATTGATCAAATGGTGGGACAAATTCAACATAGACCCTATTTTAAAGGGAAAGTTAATATATACCCCACTTTCTAATTATCGTATTGATCAAGAAACTAAACGGGGGCCTCCATATAAGAAAATAAAATTATCAGGAAAATCTCTTATGAGTGACCCTAACATGGACAATTCTCAATTAATTATATTTGATGAAATCCTAGATCCAGAAAATATTCCAATCCTGGACATTACTCAAGGAGAAAGTTACTTTGAAAATGGAGATGATTGTTACGGATTACTCGAATCAAAAAATATGTAAAAATACCTTGTTGAAAAAGTGACAAAAGAAGAAAAGACAAGTAGCTCTTCCCTATACATAAAGACAAAAGACAGTTGTCAAGACTCACAATAGAAAAGAACAAGTGGCATATGAAAAGGAAGATGAAGGAAATCTGTCAAAAGTCACAGAGACAACAAAATTACGTGGCAGATATCGCCACTCATGTAACAAAAACACTTGTCAAAGACACAAATTGGAGCAAACAAGTGGAAAGAGAAGCACATTCGTCCATACCATCAGAAAGGTCTATAAAAGGCAACAAGAAGAGTTGTAAGAGATACAACACTCTTCCACCCAAAGAGCTCCCCTTGCTTATTGAGCTTAGTTTTTGTAGTAGGAAGTGCCTTAGCTCGAAATTCTCCTCCCTAGAGAATTTCTAAGTCTTGTAATCCTTCCTCCACTCCACTTATATTGTAATTTCGTCTATATAGTCATGTGTTCTTAGTTTCCATATATTTTCCGAGTGTAAACCCTCCAGTTGCCAATAAAATTTCCATCTGTGTCTTGTTAAGTTCAAATTGTGTGTGCATGTTCTTGGCTCTTTGAATCATAATCAAAGATCCTTTCTTTGATTAAAAGCAAGATCAAGGAGGCTCCCAAAGCTCCAGTGACGTTCCCGACAGTCACTCGGTGAGATCAACAACGTGCTCATCGCCAATTGTAAGTTCCTTGACGTTATTTAATTAATTTTACGCAAGCATTCCCCCATATTTGTAAACAAATTAAATACCTATTATCCTTTAATCACAAACCCTAATACACATCTAATCACCTTAATCACAAACCCTAATCCACCTCTAATCACTCACTTCTATCATTTATCCAAACGCAAATCAGCCCTTCCTACTCCACCAATTATTCTGAAACTCCACCAATACTCCAACACTGCATTCCACCAAATCTCTATCGACCAACCACCAAAATCCTAGCTTCCACCCTAAATGGTATCACCGAGTGACCTTCGGGAACGTCAAACCAAGACGATGAAACAAGGGAAGATAATGAAGATTCCGGCTCTGATACCAAGTTGTAAGAGAGACAACACTCTTCCACCCAAAGAGCTCCCCTTGTATATATATATAGATATATAGATATTTATATTTATACACACACACACACACACACACATACACACATATATATATATATATATATATATATATATATATATATATATATATATATATGGGCGTTCATTCGTTGCCCGCGCGGGTAACTTGGATTTTCGCTACCCTACAGCCAAAAAGGTAACTCTCCTAGCCAAAAAAGTAAGTCTGCTGTCAAAAAAGTAACTATGGTGGCCAAAAAAGTAACTCTGCTGGCTAAAAAAGTAACTCTGTACAAAATATACAACAGATATATATAAGGACAGGTTTTTTGATTTTGGAGGGGCAAATGATATTATTTTTGGCCAAAATTTTTTGGAGAGAGACAAAATAGTCCTATACAATTGCGAAATTTTTTTTTTTGAAAAAAAGTGATGGGAAGGGTGGGCGGGTAGCTACCCGTGCGGGCAATAAAGATGGTCCCTATATATATATATATATGTGTGTGTGTGCGTGTGTATACACACACACACACACACACATATATATATATATATATATATATATATATATATACATATACATATACATATACATATACATATACATATACATATACATATACATATACATCTATGTATATATATATATATACATATATAATGTATCAATGTAATCTCTTTACATCATTCACCATCATTGTTGTCACTAAAGATTCTTTCTCTCTCTCATTTTTAGCTTTCCTTTCCTTGTCTAGATTCCAGTTGAGTTTTAGGGATGGAAGATGGCTCCAATGCATTTGGACGGATTGCCTTCAATCTCATCTTAACACCCGATGACCATGTAATCTTCTTCAAATTCTGATTGATCGTTAAGGTACTCCACCTCTTCCTTCTTATTGATTTTCCCCTATTCTTCACTCTTTTCTCTTCTTCTTTTGAGTTGTCTTTTCTCTTTACTATCATCTATTTTTTGAAACATCGACATTTCATTGTTGATTTTTCTTCCATCCCACAGTTTGAACATACCACCGTAATCAAGACATGTTATGTTGGCAATCTCTAAGTGTCATCACTAAATTTATTTTTCCACGTGCTATATTTCTTGTCATGGGTTGGATGGTCTCTAGCCTCTTGGGTAGATAACAATAAGATTGAAAAAACACTATGACATCATCAAAATCTCTCCAAAGATACCCAACTCACAAAAAGAAATGTTTTCTTATCAACCAAGAGAGTTGACCCTCTCTTATCAACCACTACTTTACTTTAAGGTTAAGTCACTAGACCTCTCTTATCAATTAAGAGAGCTGCTATGTCAGTGCACCCAATGGGTCACCGTCGTTAGCCGCTGCTTCACTTCAAGGCAAAGTCGCTCACCATCTTTTATCAACCAAGAGAGCTGCTCTGTCAGTGCACCCAATGTGTCACTGACTGTCAACCTCTACTTCACTTCAAGGCAAAGTCACTGACCCTCTCTAATCAACCAAAAGAGCTCCTCTAGTTGTTCTTGTTTTCTGACTCTTCTACCACAAAAGGCACCAACAAGCAATTGGAGAGATCACACCTCAACCGGTGGGATGATCTCAATGGCCTCCCCCTAGGGCCTCTATTTATATGCATTTATGGTATGTGGTTACAGCTAGGAATCCTTCTCCAACATGAGTCCAACTCTAATTCCAACTCCTTGTTGCACATAGGAAGCCATCTTCTTTCTCATTTAGACTTGACTCTTATTGGGATTAGGAACACAAGCCAACTCCTACTCAAATACAATTCCAACTAGGAAACAGGATGAAATACTTTTTATTTCCCAACAATCTCCCCCTCCGACCCATGAGGGAGACATTATATTCAACAATCATCAGGAGTATATTGTCAACCCCATCACCACATGTGATGGATCCATTCTCCTCAAACATGTCAGCATCCTATCGTATTCATCCATCTTCTTGAAGTCCCATCCTGACTTCACTATGTTCCCAAGTAACTGAGAAGAAGTATCCTGGAAACACCCCTTCTCTCTCCATACCCACACCTATAACTTTGTTGGCTTTCTCTAGATGATCAACCAATCCATCTTAGATGAAAACTTTGTTTCTGACCTTCTCTACCAAGGCTCAGAAACCCTCTGATGATGCTCCTCTGGTCTTTGACTAAATCCCTTGACATTGCTATTGTCATCTCTCTTCATCCTGTAGTCTCACTTATACTTTAGTACTCTCTGGCTCTTGGGAAGTGCCACAAACTCATAGGTATCATTCTTCTACAAACAAGATATCTCCTCCTACATTGCCTGGTGCCACTGTGCTTTGTCTCTATGGGTTTGTGCCTGCTGGATGGTCTCTGAATCCCCTTGATCAATAAGGAGAATATACTGAGATATCAGATATCTGGATGTAGGATGAAAAACTCTATCTCCTCAATTGTTGTCCCGAGTACTTTGCTTGGTGATGATCTTGCTCCCCCTGCCAAGATGTCTCTAACTATGATACTGAACTACTAATCTGTGCATTTGGAATTGGAACACTTGATGTGCTATCATTCGGCTACTCAAGGTGAACATGCTTCTCTTCTTCATCATCTAAAGATTGCACATGTGAAGAAGCTAAATCATCCTCATACTCATCATCAGAAGAACTATCATCTGATCATGCAACCTCTGCATCATAACTCTTAGGCTCTGTAACTGTCTGACTCTCATAGAATGTCATATCTCTGTGTCTGCTCATGGTCTTTTTTCATAGGATCCCATAACATGTAGCCAAACTATTGATCTTCAGAGCCAAGAAAGATACATAACACTTCTTTATCGTCTAACTTTTACCTCTTTTCATTTGGAACATGTGCATAGGCCTTGCACCCAGATACTCACAAATGAGCATAAGAAGAATCCTTGTTTGTCCATACCTACTTCTGTATATCAAACCCCAAAGAAACTGATGGAGATCGATTAGTCAGATAGCAGGTAGTATGCACTACCTCACCCCAAAATGTCTTTGGCAACTTTACAGTCTTCAACATGCATCTAACTTTCTCCACTATGGTACAGTTCATCCTCTCAGTTGTACCTTTGTGATAGGGTGTGTCGAGCTATGTCCTTTCATGTTGTATTCTGTGTTGTGCGTAGTAATCCTAAAACTCCTTGGAGGTGTACTCTCCTCCATTGTACGTGCGGAGACACTTCATCTTTTTCCCTATCTTCCGCTCCATCATGGCATGAAATTTCTGGAAACACTGAAAGACCTGATCCTTGATCTTCAACAAGTAGGTCCACACCTTCCTAGATGCATCATCAATGAATGTGACAAAATATCTATTGCCACCTAGTGAAGCTACCTCAAACAGACTGTAAATATTTGAATGAACCAACTATAGAAGATGTGACTTCACCTTTGATCATGTCTTGAAAGAAACATGTTGATGCTTTCCTGTCTGACATGAATCACATGAACTGAGACTAGTATCCTTTCCACAAAGAATAAATATCTTCTTTGATAAAAGCTTTAAGCCTTTCTCACTCATATGTCCTAGTCATCTGTGCCATAGATCTATCTGGTGATCCTCAACTGCATATATATGGCCACCTTTGAGCACCTTAAGTTGGATCTTATACAATGTGCGACATAATTTGCCACGTACAATAACCAAACCCCCCTTGGTGATCTTGAATTTCCCACCACAAAAATCCAGATGACAACCTTCTCTATCAAAGAATGAACTAGATATCAAACTCAACTGTAAATCTGAAATGTGATGAACATCCTTTAGTGTGAGCGTACAACTGACACTTGTTTGAATACAAATGTCTCCAATCCCAATAATTTTGGAGAAATTAGAATTTCCCATGTTCACTCTTATGAAGTCTCCCCTTCTGTATGAAGTGAAGAATTCCTTACTCGGTGAAGCATGATAAGAAGCCGCAATATCCACAACCCACTCAGAATCATCATCCTCAGCTTGCAAACACTACTCTTGGACTATCAATAGCACATAATCATCATCGTCCCTATCATTTGAGATTTCTGCTGTAGTATTCTTGTTGTCATCTTGCTTGTCTTTGGCTTTACACCCATGTTTCTTTTTCTAAACCTTGCAATCCCTTTTGAAATGACCTGATTTGACACAATGGAAGCACCATCTACTACTCTTCGACTTAGATCTATCAAGAGACATCCTGTGGTCCTGGGACTCACCACGACTCTTGGATCTACCACAGTCTCTCTCTCTATCAACACCCCTGCTATCTGTGAAGTGCACCTCTGATCCGTTATCTCCTGAGGCTCGTCGTTGAGTCTCTTAATTCATTAGAATTCTCTTCACCTGGTCAAGTGTCAACTTGCCTTCTTGTGCAGAAATGCTGACTGTAACTAAAAGCGTCTCCTAACTGTAAGGTAATGATCCCAGAAGAAGTATAGCCTGGAGTTCACCATCAAGAATTATCTTCATGGACCCCAGTTGATTTATAAGGCTTTGGAATTCATTCATATGCTCAACGATGCTTGTATCGTCCTGATACTTTAGGTTCACCAAATTTCTAATCAAGAAATCTTTATTTGTGGCAGTCTTCTGCTCATATAATTTCTTGATCTTCTCTCACAGATCTTTGGCATTGGTTTTTTCTGAGACGTGATGGAACATGGAAATATTGAGATACTTTCACACTGTTTCGACCGTCATCCTGTTTAATTTCTTCCAATTCACATCAAACATACTCTCTAGCTTTTGTCCCTTTATCGAATCGTAAAAATCTTTGCAATAGAGAATATCTTCCATATTGGGCTTATAAATATGCCAATTTGTGCTTTTCAACTTTATCATCGTCACATCTTCATCCTTTCCCATCTGGACCAATATCTACAACATGCGCTCTGATACCACTTGATGCAGATGTTGTACCGATACGATCCCGAATGTGATGAGAACTTATTGCGGAAGCATTACCAACAAGCATATATAGGCCTAAAGAAGAACACCGGATTTAACATAGAAAACTCCCCTCAAGACAATAAGAGAAAAACCATGGGGAAATATCGGCCAACAAGCACTATGTAATTAAGTTTACAACTCACACCACCTGGATTTGATCATCCTTAAATCTGGGTAGCCCTCCCATACGAGAACAAAGATGAGGAAGAAGAGAATCACATCCATTGTGTACAAACCTCCATCTTTACTTGATCTCCTGACAATGCCATTGTCATTGCTGGGGACCGCTTGATGCCATTGTGACCGATGACTGGGTTTGACTGTTGCCACTATAGCAACACTATGTATGTAACTGCCAACCACTACTTTACTTCAAGTCAAAGTCACTGACCCTCTCTTATCAACCAAGAGAGCTCCTCTAATTGTTCTTGTTTTTTGGATCTTCTACCATAGAAGGCACCAACAAGCAACTGGAGGGATCACACCTCAACTGGTGGGATGATCTCATTGGCCTCCTCTAGGGCCTCTTCATGGTATGTGGTTGTAACTAGGAATCATTGTCCAACTCTGAGTACAACTTAGATTCCAACTCCATGTTACTCATATCTTCTTTCCCTTTTAGACTTGACTCTTATTGGGATTGGTAGCACAAGCCAATTCCTACGCCAATCCAAATCCAATTGGGACATTGGGCCAAATCCTTTTCCTTTCCCAACATAAGTGTCATTACTACATTTATTTTTCCACGTACTATATTTCTTGTCATGGGTCCGATGGTCTCTAGCCTCTTGGATATATAACAATAAGATTGGAAAAACACTATGCCATCATCAAAATCTCTCCAAACATATCCAACTCACAAAAAGAAATGTTTTCTGGTGATCAAAGTGAGGTACACAAACAAAAGTTCCAACAAGAAGAGGCTCTTCCTTCCTCCTTTGGAAAAGGCATGTCCTGATTGTCGAGACGAGATGAGCTCAAGTGGAATTTAGATAGTACCATCGTTAATAAATCATGTTCCTAGCACTCCAACGACCATTTGTGTTGGAAATAACTCATGGAAGATCTCAAGATGGTAGAAAATAGTTCTATATGCCTCACTCCCATGAGGGGAAACAAACTTATGATGACTTTGTTCAATGAGGAACTATGATCCTTCCTTAACTTTAAGCATTAATGACATGGTGATCAACCCATTACCAATTTTTTAGGTCCTTGATCTTGAGACATTTTGTCAAGGTAGTGGTTTTCTTTGGTATCTCAATAAGCAAACGTGCAGCAAAAGCAGATTGAACAACTCTAGATTCCCTAATAACATACATATGCACTCACAATTTTCTCTAACAAATCATATCACAGAGTTGTAAAGCCCCAACAATATTTCCATGATAAAAAATGTTCTCACCCTGGACAAAGCATACATTAATACAAAACAAAGTACCATCTTTGAGGAATGCAAAAAAGGATGAGGCGAAAAAGGAGGAAAAGATAAAATATGAGGATCAAGATAATATGAAAGAACTTGTGTCGAATGTAGATGTTAAAGAAAAAAGGAAGATGGAAGAGCTTGAAGAAACTTTAACAACATTAGGCACAAATAAAATAAATAAGATAATAATAAAGTTTTTAATATTTTATATACTAATTCTATTCTTACTAAATTTGATTATTAGAACTCAATGAAAATAGTTACCGTCCCCTATAAGGTTGGTAAAAACTATATACCTCATGCACTCGATGTAGAGAGAATGATCACTAAAAATATGGTTGTAAAAAGCAAAAGAATGCAACAATTTCTAGGATTTAGTAACTTTGCTATAGATTGAAAAAAAATCAAAATGATACTAGTTGTTACAACAAGAACACTATATTAACAATACATTTGGCACATTTGGTCACACAAAATACTAAGATAAAATAGCTAAGAATTTTATATTCTTTCAGATAAACAATCAATTTTAAGGACAAAAATTGACTTTTTGATTTCAAAACATACGATCACCCTACTACTCGATAGCCCCAAAGAAATACAACCACCATGTGGATACCACCCAAAGCACCAAACCTAGGATATGAATCAGGACCGTACCTACTCCAAAGTCCATGTTTGGATTCATAATTATCTTATATACCTACCACAACGAAGAGAGTTATATACAACAACCAAAATAACCATAGAGATCAATTGATCCATCCATTCTAGAGATCATTATGGAAACAAGGGAAAATATGTGTCTGGTTCATCCACAAATTCTAAAAACACTTATAGCCCAAAGGATAACATAATTAACCAAGATATAGGGAAACCAACTTTGAGAATCTTGGTATCTCTTCACACTGATACAATGATACTCAAATAATAACTGATATTGAGATGCTTAAAGAAGTAGGAAATAAAATGAAAGATACCAACACATCAAAGGAAACTAGTGAATGACCATGCACACCTTATGAACTTGTACCTTTTTTTTACAACTCTGGAAACAACAAGTTATCATTATATCCTATGAATAATATTATATCTTGGGTTGGATTGTTCATCATTCATGAGTTTTGTAGATAAAGTAGGATTTCCTTATAAAACTCACATACTTCTAAACCTTGAGTGTCATAAAAGCGTTCTTTATTGGTAAAATCAACAACCTAAAGCCTTAGCCCTAGATCAATTCTCAACACTCAAATTTAACTACACCTTCTTGTAAACGTGTAGTTTATTTATCCTTTCTTCACTTTGACACCCTTTCATTTAGTGAAAATTACAACTAGGAACGTTTGTGTAGTTGTGTCCATTTACAGATGTAGGTCAATTAGAAACCATACTATAGCCAACAAACTTCAAATCATCTCTATACATGAAATAAATCCTTGATCAACACAAATTGTGTTCCCTGGGGTCAACATATATTCAAAGTCAAAAGATTTTGGTGCATATATGATAAATATGAGAACTTAATGGATTGCGAGCAGAATAAAACAAAAATCTAACTGTGTGACAAATATATACAACAACATCAAGGACATTCATAGGGAAATCAAGTTTTGAAGTGCAAACCTCTTTAGAATGGTTCACAAAAAGATAGATTATAGAAACAAACATTGCATTATCTAAAAACAAAACCAGTACTAGACATTCAAGAAACCAGACATAATAAGAATATTGTTCAACAACTTCTACTTGATTAACAAAGTGTAAGCATTTGAAAGAAGGGACACATCAAAAATACATAAAATTTCCCAATAAAACTCTTAGAAAATAGATCCATCATATTCATAAAACATAGGCATACAAAAGACACAAAAGGAAGATCAAGTATACCTAGTGCACACTAGTTGTCCAAAAACTAGACACATCTTATGTCGATGTAAAAGTCTTCCAAATCAAGATATGAACTCATTGTTGTTGCTTCCGCATTGTCTTCATAGAAACACCTTGTTTTCTCATTGGAGAAGTTACTTGTCCTCAAACCTTTACCCAAGGGTCTTGGTTTTATGTCATCAATGTAGAGACGAGAGATCTTGACGCACCACCTTAGTTTCCAAGAGGAATCAAAATTCAAAGTTGTCAACATACTAGCATTTCTCTCTCTCTCTCTCTCCCTGTATTGTGGGTTGTCAACCTTGGGATGTGTTCTTTTTCTCTCCAAGAGGGAGAAATCTTAGACAATTTGTCTCACACTATATTTTTCCCTTTAAACATCCACCCTTTATCGGGGATTCATGGGCTTGTATTCTCCAAAAATTCAATCCTATATCTAATCAAAACTCATAATATAATCAAACTAGCATGTTGGTAGGAATTCCTATTGATCGGTTCATTTATCTAGTGACTGGTTGGGTCACCCACTTGTCGGGTTAGTTTGGCTAGTTAATCAGTTTCCCAGTCCTAGTTTGATGCATTTGATCAATTTGATTCCAAATTTAACAAGTAACATATTCCTTGTTGCTTCCTGACTTTGGTTCAATCAAATGACTGGGATATCTGATCAACCAAAGTGGTGATCAATCGTTCATTTCAAAATAAATCAATCCATCAATCCAAACCATCCAATCAACTGTCTGTCTTACCCAGTTGACCGATTGGGTAGGAAATCAACATGTACATGATTCAAAACCATTATAATCATATGTGTTATTGCAAATTTCAATCCACTATGCATCCTTACACATGTCACCCTATAGGTTCCTAATGATGTTGATAGTGATGTTTATAACCTCACAAGAAAAGAGTGGTAAGCATGTCATTGCTATCTAAGTAATTAGAATAAGTTGAGAACAACTTTAACCTATAAGTGATGGATATTACCAAGGCTGTATAGCCTCTTTGTCACATATATCTAGATTGAGGCATGAAATTGTCATCCACTTAACATTTTTTCAATCTATGTTTCTTGAACTACAACAGACTATTAAGATTGTGTGGGATCAATATCACATATTGAAACACATGAGAACGACCATGCTTTTAACAATATCTCTTATCAAGTGGTCAGTATACACCCGTAGAGGGACACATTAATCTATATTACTCACAATACAACTATCACAATGCACTCAATTACTACCTATATGGAAACACTTATTCAGAGTCATGTTGGGTAGTGTTAAACTACACAATGGAACATGGGCTCATTGTAGTGACTTGAGGTCGAAGGATCACGATCACCATTATCACATTGAGATATGACTCCAGCTACCTTGATATGGATTCCATGTGTTATAGTTAAAGTGGGACTATCCAATAAAACTTATTCTCTAACAAGTACCCATGTATCTAAATTTATACCCAATATCAAGATAAAAAAACATTATTATCATTCAACAAACGTAATGGTCTTATGTATTATTTTATTCCTATTATATCCATAATATTGATTGGCTAGGTACATAACAAGATTATTACTTTCAAGTCTACATATGATTTTGTGTTTATGTCCTCAACTTAAACCATGTGTCATTGTGTCAAAAAAATCTTAGGAAGTTGTTACATTTACTCATAATCTCAATATTGAAAAACATTTATAAGATAATTTTTCTGTAACTAATAATAAAATCCTATACAATTTATCCCCATTAAAATCATCACATGATGCCTCTCAAGATATGCTATCAAAGAGTCTCCCACTTTCACTAGATACAATCACTCTGAATCGAATTCTGAGTGATCTAACATGACCAATATGTTAATGTTGTGAAAGCTTTCGTCAAGGATTAACAACACGTCTATCGGTTGATACTCTATAAGTCTTTACATCTCTTCAATATGTGATCTCTCATATGGGATGATATCGTGGTAGTATTTTCTTGGAATGTTGATGCAATCTGGGTTCCTTAGCCTGTGCAATGGATTCCTTGTTGTCATAAAGCTCTAATGTGTACTCAATGGTCGGAACCACCACAAGTTCACTAATAATCTTATAGATCCATACTGTTTCATTTTTCACATTGGATACAACTATATACTCATTGTATTGTAGAATCAACCACATTCTTCTTGGACCTCTTCCAATTTATAGCTTTATCATTTAGGAAAAACATTATTCTTTATTTTGATTAGTAATCCTCCTTGTTAATTTGGAAACTCATCAGTATAACCCTTTACAACTAACTCTTCTTCACCTCTATATATCCATAACAGATTATTTGTTATGATCAAGTACTTCAAAATATCATTCATGATAATTTAGTGACCTTCACCAGAATCATCTTGGTACATGCTCATCATGCTCAAAGGATGTTAGATATTTGCAAGTATAGATAACATTCTGTTACAACCTCAATTTTTGGGTTCATATGGTTGGAAATGCAATTTTCCCAAGAAATGTAGGATTATGAAAATTTTATGAATTATATGTATTGAATGGATTCCCTTTTCAATATTTTCTTTGTGCATGTGATTTCATAGATCATAGTATGTTAATGAGTCCAATATGATTAAAAGAAAAGAAGAAATTGAATATTGCTTTATTAAGAAGGAAATTTGAGATAATGATGAAAATAAGAGAAATATATGGAAAGAAGTGTGATTGACTCATCATGAATGAGATTTCGAGTCCACATGGTTTCTAATGGTAAAAGGAATCCAAATAAATGATATAAAAGAATAGGAGAGAGAAAATATGCACAAAATATGCCTTAATATGTGATAACTTACATATGAAGAAAAGTCTCTCATACTTTTGAGTTTGAGTCCCAAAATTTTCACACATGAATTTTAAGTCATTATGGAATTTCCTCTAAAATTTGGGATTAAAAGGATAAACGGATTAGGAGATATGAATTTTGTAAGTTTTCTTAAAGTGAGAAGGATAACATTAAATGTCACAATTTTATTTTGACTTATGTTCTAATACGTGGCCCGATAGCCGTTGGATCTGGATCCAACAGTGGCTGCACTTCATTCAAGATTAGGAAAAATGGAACAGTAAAACGCGAAATCAATTCGATATATATATATATATATATATATATATATATATATATATATATATATATATATATATATATATATATCCCTGATCCTCCAAGAGTCATAAAAAGCGGATAGTCGATTTCTGGAAAGAAATCTAGATCTGATGATCCCTTGGTGCCTCTGTTCAGCGCACATCTGGGAGTTTTCCCAAGTTGCAGTCCGAGTGGAATTCCATTGTTTCCATCCGAGCTTCCAATCTCCTCCCTATATATGGGCCAGAGGTTTTAGCCCCAGGATTGTCCTCCGGGGGACAGGTCAGGGACTCAGAAGTCCTAAGGTTAAGCCGAAGCGTCCACTACCCAGCCTGCGACCCCTCTCAATCCCCTGTTTGCCGCCAGAAAGATCTGGCTATTCTCTCAGTGTTCCAGCCTTTTGGTTGAGGCTAGGACCACCATTAAGGGTGATGAAGTCAGGCAGCGAGAGGAGAATGGTGTTCCTTTTCATTGGCACCCTCGCGGGCCGATCCGGGGGCGGGAGATGCTTCCGCTGTGAAGGGAGGCACAATGCTATGTTCTCCGGATGAAACAGAGCTCCACACGGCGAGAGGATCAGAAGGGATCCAGGTCGTTAGGTTAGGGAGAAGCCAGATCTAGGGACAAGATCCGCGAGCCAAGAAAAGAGATAGAAAGAAAAGATTTAAAAGTGACGCGACGCTCTACTATTGGCTGAAAGGTATGTTGTTTTGCAAAAATCCTAGAAATAAATTGGTAGCTTGTATATGGACATGTAATATATGAAAGTTAATCAAAAAAACATGTAGATTTCAATAAAAATAGTTTTAGAGCCTGAATCTGATCCTAGTTTGAAAAGTACCTACAATTGGTAACTTTAATGTTTTATAACTAAGAAAAACCCTAACTTGATGTTCTATGAATTGAGATGATTAATATGGAGAATATATGATAATATTAAGCTATTGTTAATAAAAATATGTTTTTATGTCTAAGTAGATAATCCATGTGCTAAATAGCTTAATTTAAGGTTTGATATGCTAATATGCATTAATGGGCTTAGAAACCCTAATCTTGGGGTTAATGGGTTATAATGAGATATACTTTGAAATCCTTTGTATAAAAGTGATATTAGATTAATCCTATGCCTATTTGATGAAAAGAAGGTTTTAATGTGCATAAGTGAGTAATTAGGGTTTTGAACCTAGGACTGTTGTTTTAGGGTTTTGTGGACAGAAAAGAGGAAAGTTGTAAATAGATCTAAAAGAACCTAATGAAACACTAATTTGGATTAGAAATCCTAGAAGGTAATGTCAAGTCAATAAAGTAGATTCTTGATGAAGTGTGTAGTAGTAAATAGGTTGCATATACTTTTCAGGATTTTGTGCTTTTGTGTGGTTGACTTGCTTGCTTGGATTGGATTACTTGATTGATTGGACTGTGCTTATTTCCTATGAAATCTATAAATCAGGTATGTGGTTACACTTATGACTAATCGCTCTAGTTTCACGGTGATCCCTAAAGTTTTACCGATCGCTTGAAATTAACTGCTTGATTGACATTTATTTCATGCAACTATAAAGTGACTATGGATATCACCATAAATATATGTGCATGACTAGCTCAGATCCTAGTCCTCCTCTATAGCTTTAATGATGATGAGATGGATGACCTAGTACATGGTCTACCCTTGGGGTAGGGTCATCAGGTTATCATGAGTCGATGTGTTGGTCTACCCTTGGGTAGGACCATACAACTACACAACCCTATGTAGTGATCTACCTGTAAGGTAGGATCATGGGGGTTATTTGAGATCTACTATATGAGAGAGGTAGTATCCATGTCCACTGTAGGGACAACACAGATGCAAGGATATGTAGGGATTGAGTATTTATGTTTAATACATAAAGTTTGATCTGTTAAAACAATAATTTAGTTGCATTATGTTGTTACAAGTAGATGCAAGATTTTGGTTCCCCCACATACCAGTATAATTCATTATACTGACCGACATTTTGTTTGTCGACATTTTAGGAATATTTAATATTGGACAAACAATAAAGTGGAACTTGTGAAGAATAAAGTTAAATCATAAAGAATTGGAGGATTGTAGATAGATAGTTTCTTATTGGGGTAAAGTCCCTCATCCTATATTTTTCAAGGTATGTGAAAAGAACATTTTTATTCTGTTTCAAGCTTAGTGGTGGTAGAATTTATTAATTATTTTTTATTATTTGCAAAACCATTGATCCTATTTTGGGATAGCAGCTCTGAGTTATTGGTCTTCCTTAATTGGGGGTTACCGGGAAGCAGGGCCATTACATTTGGTATCAGAGTGATGGTTTTCCGTTTAATCTCTAATAATTATTAAATTTTACAAACTCTTTAGAACCCAAGGGAGTTATTAGAGGATTTTCTAATGATGGAGGTGTCTAGAAAAGGATCACAATTTGGGGACTGGCAAGATTTTCCTCCGCCCCACTAGTCGGTCTACGAGGACTCCCAAAATATGTGTGACTGTCTGGCCAAAATCAAAGGATTTGACTCAAAATAAGATACATCTAGGTCTTCTCTCATCCGTCTTCTTCCCTTCTCAACCCTAATTCAAGTATAACTCTAAGTTCTTAGGGTTTCTCTCTCTCCACCACCCTCCTGTGTTTGGTATAAGAGTAATAAGGATTAAGGAATCCTCCACCAAATAATAAAAAGCATGTAAACAAGATGTCATGGACATAAGTTTAATAGTTTAAGCGTAAACTAAAGATTAGTTACATGCTTAGGTTGCATGGCGTGTGTTGTCATGCCCTCAGGAGAGCTTTGAGGTTAGACCTTCTTATAGGAGGATGAGGAGAGTTAGCCTTGGAGGAAGAGGCCTCTAGGAAGAGGTAGAGACTTGATGCATCCTATGAGGATGATGCTCAACCTAAACCCTAAGTGGAAGTTAGAGAAGGAGATCACAAGATGAGTTGTATACCTTAGTCTTCTATACCATCAAGAACGTGGGTTAGACATACATGCTTGATGTAAAGGTTTTGAGTACCCATGAGAAGTAGGATCTATGTGTGGTTGTTTGACCTAGTGCCTTTTGGTGACCCGACCTTGGGTGGTCGTGCCTGTTGAGGGTGAGGGATCACTCCCTCATCGAGGAGGTTAGTGATGACCGTATAGGAACCCTAACACATATATATGAGTAGAAAAGAGGCACGTACCTTCATAGAAGAGAGTGGTAGTAAGGCTGGAAGTAGGTGTTAGACCTAAGCGAGATAGGGTTATGCCTAATAATTTATGAGAGGAGCATGTAGAGCTATGGATGATCTTGGCCAGATATAGATCTTGATAGTATGTTTCACCCAAGTAGGAATAGACATGTATCCTTAAGAGCTTGACCCATCTTCTAAGAGAGAACCTCCAGTGGTAAGATCAGTTATAGGGTTAGCTCTAAAGAGAGAGAGAGAGACCCATTGAGGAAGGTTGGATACCTTGACTCTAAGACATGAAGAATCATGGATATGTTATGACCTGGTTTAGACAACCCTGAGTAGATAGTTGTGGTTGCCTCATGCATGATCCTTGGAGGCTTGTTGTACCTTGGATGCTTTTAGAGGAACCAAACCCTACAATGAGAAAGAGGTTTCTTGAACTGATGTACAGATGTTATAGATGCCTACCTTTTGGGTATAGGAAGGAGAGTTCCTTAGACCTTGAAGAGGTATGGTAACAAGTTGTGAGGCCTCCACCCAGTTGATTGTCCTTATGTAGGGATTGAAGGGTTGTTCATGTGGAAGAGTGTTAGGATGTATATGCCCTATCTGGTATAGGTTCGGTTCATGGTTGAACAACTAAGCATGCAATTAGACAACTAATGCATAAGAGGTGAACCTGGGGTTCCTAGACTAAAGAGGGGAAGTAGTAGTACCTGGTGTACATGATGCTCACGAGACTGATTGAATTCATAGTATTTGAGTATGGAACCCCCTCATGTGTTAGAGAAAAAGGAAACCCCTCTTGAACTGAGATATATGAACCACTCCCTCAAGTTGGTGATGTATGCATGTATGATGTTGGTCCAACCTTGAGGAATAATGAACAAGTATTACATACCCAGGAACTTGGAATGGTTTGATAGGTTGTCTTCTTGATATCCATGAGCATAAGTAGTATGATAGGGATAAGCATATACATGATGATGTAAACCTTGGAGAAAAGAACATTTTGTAACCTTGGATACTATCAAGAGATAATTTTCTCCCATCCTGGGTAAGGATCCTTCATGTACGGTGAGTACCAAATTTTGTTTAGGTTTGAGGTAACCTAAAGAGGTCTCTTATAAGATTTGATGAGCTAAGTGGAGAGCACATAGTATGATCATGAATCTATAGACCCATGTGTGACCATCTCTAAGGGGCATGAGGATATGTTGCCATGGAGGTAACCTGTATGGAGCCATACCAAGATAGGTAGGTCGCCATGATTCCCGTGTAAGGAATATAAGTTTTACCATGAGTGCCAAGAGCGATGATGGAGATCCGGGTGAGGATTCAGGTTTGAGATGTGCTATGATGGAATCCTAAGTCAATACTAAGGTCAGGAAGGGATAAGACCGATGGAAGTAGGAGTTGTCTGTTCCCTGGATGCATGAGACCATAGGGTCGGGAGGTAACAACTACCTTTTCCCAAGGACCATGTGTTATGAGGTTGGCCACCTTCATGAGTTCATGGGGCCTAAGGGGTAAAAGTGAGAGGCACTCCTTAGATTCATAAGGGTCGATTCACCCCAAAAGTACCTGCACCCTGGAGGCCTTGAGGTAATGACTAAGGATTGTACATAAGAGAGATATTAAGATCCAGAGGTGATGTGCAAAGTCTTCCCATGGGTGTAGACCCATAGTGGAAATGTTCATGGTGAGGAGTCATGGGAAGTATGTTTCAACTTAGATTGGAAAGAGTGTTGGCGATGTGTGATGCACCATCTCTACACTTGGAATGGGATGAACTTTGTATTTGGACTGCAACCAAATGCTTATTTCATCTTGTTATGGGTGTGAGAGACAGGACAAAACACATGCCATATACTAAGGATAAAGGTGATATGAGTTGAAACCCTTCTATGATGATTGAGGATAGAGGAAGTACCACACCTTTTGAGAGTACGTTGGATATATGGTTTGAAAACACAAAGAGAACAAAGGTAATATGAGGACGTACCTCTGTGGAAGTAGTTTGGAATCTAGGAGTTATACTTTTGGGTTTGATAACTGAGATTATGAGCTCAAAGTTTTCTTGACTTAGTTAGACCTAAACCTGAGATGGGGATGATGAGTGGAGTATATGAAGGTTCATTTCTTCACCATCTCCTAGCACGTAAGAAAGCTAATGCGCTAATGAGATGCTCTCAGTTGAAAATAGCTCAGGTGTACAACTGTCTTGTCTAGCCAGTGGGGAGAGATGAAAGAGGTTCCTAGGTAGACCCTGTGACCATTAGAGGACTAGACCTATGTGGCTAACACCCAGATACAGCCAGACCCATTGGTCAAGATGGTGGATACTCATTTAGCCAAATCAAAGCTTGATGAGATAGAAGGATGGTTGTAAGAACCCCAGATACACTTCTTAGGAAAAGAAGGTGGTGAAATCCACTATGAGAGTGTTTTAGGGTTTCTGAGGATTCACCCTTGAGGAATTATGTCATGCAAGAAGATCGTGATTTTAGGTACACCGTAGTACTACCAAGATGGTTAAGGTTTGGAATAGTACCTTGAAGACCTGGATGAAGAAGTATGTAGAGTTGCATGTGGTCTGTCGCCATACATTCCAGAGGGTGAAGGCCGAACACCAGTAACCCAGTGAGTTGCTACAGTTAATGAGTCCCCAATGGGGAATGGAAGCAGATCACCATAGACATTGTGGTGGGTCTCCCCTGGACTAAGAGAGGTCATCATGTAATATGGGTTATGGTAGATCACCTTACCAAGTTGACCTAATACCTTACCTAAGAGAGAGAGAACTATCAGGGTGACAGGTCCAGTTGAACTACATATATGTATATTGAGAGAGATAGTTCGACTACACCGTGATCTGAGTTCAATATCTTAAGCATGACCTCAAGTTCACTTCCATGTTGTGGAAGTAGGTGTAAAGAAGAACTCAATGCTAGATTGAAGTTGAGTACAACATATCACCCTTGACTGATGGACAGTCGAGAGAGTATGATCCAGACTTTAGAGGGTTTGATGAGAGCATGTGTGCTTTTTCAGGGTGATACATGGGAGCAGTTCCTGCCCCTAGTAGAGTTTGATGTGATGATAGACACCATAGCTAGTATTGGGATGTAAGAAGCTCTGTAAGGGAGGCTGAGTCGGTCACCACTTCATTAGGATAATGTTGGTGAGAGGACCTTGTGAAGGTCGGAGAGACCACAGTGGATGAAGAGGAAGTCGCTTTGATCGAGCAATGGCTGAGAAAGCCCAGGGACGACATGAGTTGTGAGATGATGTGAAAGCAGACTGACATGCAGTGTACTGTGGGAGAACATGTGTTATGAAAACCCAACCCCTCTGAGCTATAGCTAAGAAAGTTGAGTCCCCGATACATGAGTCCATTTGATATGGATAGGTGGAGTTGCTTATGTTTATCCTTACCCCTCAAGATAACATGATGTATGAGGTGTTCCATGTGTCCGATCTAGAGCACTATGTGATGTACCCGATTCATGTGTTGAGCATTGAACCTATTAAACTGCAAGGGAGTATAACTTACTCTGAGTCACCTATGAGAGTATGAGATACCAAGGTGAGAGAGAGCTCAGGAGTAAAGAATAGAAGATGATAAAGGTTATTTGGAAGCACCATGGAGAGGATGAAGCCACATGAGAGCAGATGATGGATATGGAAAAGTCTTATCCTAATTGTTTGTATGTTTGGTGGAATTTTGAGGGCAAAATTCCTATAAGAGGGGAAGGATGTTACAACCCGATTTTTTGGGTTCATATGGTTGGAAATGCAAATTCCCCAATAAATGTAGGATTATGGAAATTTTATGAATTATATGTATTGAATGGATTCCCTTTGCAATATTTTCTTTGTGCATGTGACTTCGTGGGTCATAATATGTTAATGATTCCAATATGATTAAAAGAAAAAGAAGAAATCAAATATTGCTTTATTAAGAAGGAAATTTGAGATAATGATGAAAATAAGAGAAATATGTGGAACGATGTGTGATTGGCTCATCATGGATGAGATTTTGAGTCCACATGGTTTCTAATGGTAAAAGGAATCCAAATAAATGATATAAACGAATAGGAGAGAGAAAATATGCATAAAATATGCTTTAATATGTGATAACTTACATATGAAGAAAAGTCTCTCATAATTTCGAGTTTGAGACCCAAACTTTGTACACATGAAGTTTAAGTCATTATAGAATTTCCTCTAAAATTTGGGATTAAAAGGATAAATGGGTTAGGAGATATGAATGTTGTAAGTTTTCTTAAAGTGAGAAGGATAACATTAAATGTCACAATTCGATTTTGACTTATGTTCTAATATGTGGCCCGATAGCCGTTGGATCTGGATACAATGGTGGCTGCACTTTATTCAAGATTAGGAAAACTGGAACAGTAAATCGTGGGATCAATTTGATATATATATACATATATATATCCCTAATTCTCCAAGAGTCTTAAAAAGGGGATAATCAATTTTGGGAAAGAAATCTGGATCTGATGATCCCTTGGTGCCTCTGTTCTGTGCACATCTGGGAGTTTTCCCAAGTTGCAGTCAGGGTGGAACTCCATTAATTCCATGTGAGCTTCCAATCTCCTCCCTATATAAGGGCCATGGGTTTTAGCCCCAGGATGATCCTCCAAGGGACAGGTCGGGGACTCAGAAGTCCTGAGGTTAAGCTGAAGCATCTGCTACCCAGCCTACGACCCCTCTCAATCCCATGTTTGCCGCCAGAACGGTCTAGCTGTTCTCTCCATTTTCCAGCCTTTTGGTTGAGGCTAGGACCACCAACAAAGGAGTTGAAGTTAGGAAGGGAGAGGAGGATGGCATTCCTTTTCGTTGGCACCCTTGCGGGCCGATCCGGGGGTCAGAGATGCTGCCACTGTGGAGGGAGGCACAATGCTCTGTTCTCTGGATGAAATAGAGCCCCATGCATGCTCTGTGCAAAGAGGATCAGAAGGGAGCTGGGTTGCTGGGTCAGGGAGAAGCTGGATCCAGGGACAAGATCCGCGATCCAAGAAAAGAGATAGAAAGAAAAGAAATAAAAGTACACGCGACACTCTACTATTGGCTAAAAGGTATGTTATTTTGTGAAAATCCTAAAAATAAATTGGTAGCTCGTATATGGACATGTATTATATGAAAGTTGATCATAAAAATATGTAGATTTCAATAAAAATAGTTTTAGAGCCTAAATCTGATCCTAGTTCGAAAAGTATCTAAAGTTGCTAACTTTAATGTTTTATAACTAAGAAAAACCCTAACTTGATGTTCTATGAATTGAGATGATTAATATGGAGAATCTGTGAGAATATTAACATGTTGTTAACAAAAAGACGTTTTGATGTCTAAGTAGATAATCCATGTGCTAAATAGCTTAATTTTGGTTTTGATATGTTAATATGCATTAATGGGCTTAGAAACCCTAATCTTGGTGTTAATGGGTTATAATGAGATATACTTTGAAATCCTTTGTATAAAAGTGATATTAGATTAATCCTAAGACTATTTGATGAAAAGAAGGTTTTAATGTGCATAAGTGAGTAATTAGGGTTTTGAACCTAGAACTACTATTTTAGGGTTTTGTGGACATGAAAGAGGAAAGTTGTAAATAGGTCTAAAAGAACCTAGTGAAACCCTAATTCGGATTAGAAACCCTAGAAAGTAATGTCAAGTCAATAAAGTAGATTCTTGATGAAGTGTGTAGTAGTAAATAGGTTGCATATACTTTTCAAGATTCAGTGCTTTTGTGTGGTTGACTTGCTTGCTTGGATAGGATTGCTTGATTGATTGGACCGTGCTTATTTCATGCAAAATCTTCAAATCAGGTATGTGGTTATGCTTATGACTAATCGCTCTAGTTTCACAGTGATTCCCAAGGTTTTACCGGTTTCTTGAAATTAACTGCTTAGTTGACATTTATTTCATGCAACTATAAACTATAAGTGACTATGGCTATCTCCATAAATATATGTGCATGACTAGCTCAGATCCTAGTCCTCCTCTGTAGCTTTGATGATGATGAGATGGATGACATAGTACATGGTCTACCCTTGGGGTAGGGTCATCAGGTTATCATGAGTCGATGTATTGGCTTCATTTGGAGCGATAAAATCTTCAGCCTATGTCATGTACACATCCTCAAGAAGATTCCCATTAAGAAACAAATATAACATCAATTTTCCAAATCTCATAGTCATGATAAGCTGTAATGGAAAGCAAGATCTTGATGGATCTAACAATGGAAACTAGTGACAAAGTTTCATCACAGTCAACACCTTGAACTTGTTAGAAACCTTTTGCAACCAATCATTCTTTATAGGATTTTACATTACCATCCATGTTGGTCTTCTTCTTGAAGACCAATTTGCACCCTACAATGTTTACCCCTTATGCACCAAAATCCATACTTAGTTTGTGTACATGCAATCCTTCTCTGATCACATCTCCTCAACCCATTTACTATAATTTGGTCCCTCAGTAGCCTCATTAATAGTGGTTAGCTCATCATCATCATGACCAACTAATCATCTAATTGAGTCACTAGAAATCTAAATCTCTCTGGCTCCAAATGTGTCCTACTAGACCTTAGAGTTTCTTGTGCTACATGAGAAATTTGATTTTCCACAACTGCTTGTGATTATCTTCATTCCTCATCTACCTCCATAGGTTCAATGTTATCTTGTTGACCCTGAACCTCTTCATGATATATTTTCCTCATACTAGTTACTCTAGGAATGAATTACTTTTGAAGGAATAGTATAGTTCTAGCAATAAAAACTTTGTTTTCAGATGGAATATATAAGTAACAACCCTTATTTTCTATAAGAGTATCCAACAAAGAAAAAATTATCCAGTTTGGGTTCAAGATTTATAAGGAACTATTTATTGACATAAATTTCACATCCACAAGTATTAATAAAAGACATATTGGGATGTTTCCCATTCCACATCTCTTATGGTCTTTTTTGAACTGATTTAAAAGGTACATATTTAAGTGTAACACAATGATTTCAAGAGAACATACCCATAAGTAACTTAGAGAATTAGCTAAACTAATCATTGATCATACTTGCCCAACATGTGTGATTTCTTCTTTCTAACACATTGTTATATTGTGGTGTTCCAGGTGGGGTCAACTGTGACACAATACCAAGGTCTCTTAGAAGGGCCTCATACTCTTGGCTTAGATATTCTCTACAACGATCAGATTGTACTGCTTTATTATTCTTGATAAGTCAATTCTATAATTTATTCATGTATTCCTAGAACTTTTCAAGAAATTTTGATTTGTGTTTCATAAGATAAACACATTCATATCTATTAAACTCATCAGTGTGTGATCAAGTACTGACATCCACCCCTAGAACTTGTGCTAAAAGGTCCACATAGATCAATATCTATGAGTCCTAATAAGTCACTTGCCCTCTCACTATTACGAGTATTCTTTTGTTATCTTGCTCAATGGACAAGAGTCACATGTCTCTATTGATTCCAAAATTAGATGAGTTCATATAACCATATTAAATATGTTTCTCATTTATGTGACCTAGACGATAGTGACAAAAGAATGTTTTTGAGTCATCAAGTTTTAACTTCTTTGTATCTATGGTATATACACTATCTCAAGATCCAATAGAATAACGATCGTAAGACCTTGGCACACTGCCATAGAATATCTCATCTCTTGAAATCAAATTTTGATCATTATTTGTTAGATATTCAAAACCACTCTTGTCCAAATAAGATAAAAAAATAGTATTTCTACTTATGACAGGTACACAATAGCAATCATCTAACTCTAGTACAAGCCCACTGGGTAGAAAAAACTATAGGTGCCTACTATTAGACAACTACTCTTGATCCATTAGAAACTCATAGATCCACAACTCCCTTCAATAATAGTGTTCTCCTTTTTAGTTCTTTCATATTCAAGCATATGTGAGATCCACACCCGGTATCCAATACCCAAGATGAAGAATTAGATAAGTTTATCTCTATAATATATATACTTGAACTGTCAGATCTTTGTCACCTACTCCTTCTTCTTTAGTTTCTCAAGATAGACATAGAAATCTATTTTCCAATGTCCATCTTGATGACAATGGTGAAATTTCCTTCGTTTCCTACTCCTCCTTTTTCTTTAAGTGAAAAACTTGGTCTTTTGGCCAACTTTAGAGATTTTCTTAGCTTTTCCTTTCAATTTGACTCATCCTTTTCTTTGTTGACCTTAAACACAGACTTTGGCTTGTATTTCTTGACATGAGTCTCAATAGTTTCATATGTCAAGCAACTCTGACAACAGTCAAACAAAGTTGTTCATGTAGTAGTTCATGAAAAAATGAGTAATAATTCTGGAAACAATTAGAGACTACATAAATGTAAAACTCTTAGCCTAAGAGGAATCTCAGTTTCTCTAGGTTTTCAACACGACTAATAAACTTGAGTACATGGGGCCCAACTAGACCGTCTTCATTCACATTGTAATTAAATAGGGCCTCAGAGACATCAAGCCTCTCTTTCCTTTCTTTTTCTTGGAACCTACTCCTAGGATGTGTGGTCATCTCTAGAACTCTCATGTTCTCCTGTTGCTTTCTAAAGCTCATGATTCATACAACATAGTATGGGGTACTTGATATCAATAATGTCATAGGTATGCTCACGATAAGCTTCCCTTTCTTCTCCAGGATTAGGAGTTGATTCTTCTAATTCTGATGTTTCTAGGATATAGAGCTTATGATCATGAGTGAGAACAATTCCTAACGTCCTACAACAATCATGAAGTTATTCCCATTCAAAATTCCTTTATCAAAAACCAATCACAACAATAATTGTTATTTGTATTTGCCATTAGATCTAAAAATAAAATATTTAAATGAGTCAAAATTTGATAATATTATTTTTCCTTTAATTAATAGGGCTCCACTATTTTGATCAAATTAACATCCTTGCTATTAATTTTTAGTATTGCAATGATAAATCGTCTAGTGAGCCAAGATCCATAATACATTAAGTTACGAGTCAACTTTGGCTGACTTCTCATAACTTAATTATATAGGTAAGTAAAATTTACCAATAATATCCAACACATCTATCGTATATATTGTTGCACAAGTCCTTGTCATAAATCATTTTAGGAAGTATATCCCATCTTTATGTCTCAGGGTATTTAACCCTATTAAAACCACTAATGTTAAGTTAAATCCAAAGGCCAATACAATAAGCAATGCACCCTACTTTGGTAGACCAACATACTTATTATCACACTTTCTCACGATAGATGACGCATCATGCTTTCGGGTACCCATACATAGTCGGTCATTGGTTTTTATGTGTATTGCACAATGGAAGGTATATTAAAATTACTATTAAGTTGGGTTATTTGACATTATATGCATACATTATTATATTAATATATTATCAATCATTATATATACTATATTGTATGTATCATATACTACAACAATCACCACAAGCAAGAATATAAGATATGAAGACTAGTACAACATTGTGATCCATCAAGATTTGTAAAGTAACAACCAAAATATTTATATCTTTATGTAACCCTAAGGATGCCTTTACAGAGATATCAATCCAATCGACTAGTCGAACCATATGATCTGTTGGACACTCTGTTTGGGTAGGTCTTCAATTTTTGATGGAGTTGTCACTTCTTCTTCATCACAAACCCTTGAATGACCTTCTTTGTCGATGTGGGCTTCTAGTGACATCCTTTTCTCCTCCATGGTTCACTAGTGATGTCAATACACCATTCTAGTATGATTGCAAGGATTAAATTATGCATAGAAAATTAGAGCACGACATGCAAGCCGACCATATACATGTTACATATTTTGATCAATAAACAATCACTTGTATGTTTTATATCATAATAAAAAAAAACTAGTTTTCATATTCATATTCACCAAACACAACCTTTTTCAAGGCGTCACATTAGTCTATGGAATATAGATATACAATATCATATACAATAGTTGGTGATTAAAGTGGATACATATTGCAAAATTATTTATTTGTCAATGATACATGGTTAAGAACCCAAAACAACATCATCTATGATACCACTATCAGGTTTTGAGGGAAGGGGCACAATGGAAATATGTTTTTTTCCCAAGAAAAACTCCTAGACGATAGATCAGTTGTAGCCATAAAATGTAAGTATATAAAAGGCGTAGAAGGTATGTTGAATATACCTTGATGCATATTATTTTTCTAACAAGTAGACACATCTTATGTCGATCAGGAACTTGCCCTTTTGGACCCTAAATCAAAGTTGTTGTTGTTATTATTCCTTGTCATAGAAACAAGCCCTTATATTCTCCTTGAATAAGTTGCATGTCCTCAAGCCTCCACTCAAGGGCATTGGCTTCTATACTATTCATGTAGATTCTAGATCTCTTGGTACACCACCTTGGTTACCAAGAGGAATAAGAAGTCAAAGTTGGCTAACCTACTAGTATCACTATCTCTTCCTCTTATGCTATTGCAGGTTGTTTTCCTCGGAATGAGTTTTTATCTCTCTAAGATGAAGAACTCTTAGATTGTCTTACAATGTGTGTGTCTCCCTTTGGACGTCCACCCCTTTATATAGGAGAGTCATGGTATTATATTTTTCAAAAATATAATAATATTTCTAGTCACAACCCAAAACACAATCAAATAAGGAATGGTGCCAAGAATTTTAGTCGACCAATGCATGTTTCCAATCGACTGGTTGGGACTTTAGGGATCACCAAGTCAACAAGTTCTTCAATCTTGGTCTCATCCAGTTGACCAATTTGATTCCAAATCAAACACATCACATATTACTTGTTGTTTCCAAACTTTAGTCCAGTTGGCCAACTGTGGTGCCCAGTTCATCGAAGTGGCGATCAATCAATCATTTGACAATGAATAAAATCATTGATCCAAACCATACAATCAGCCGAATGGATTGCCTAATCGACAGACTGGGTAGGAAACACATGTACACTTGATTCAGAACCATTTGAATCTTATGTTTGGTTGTGAACTTCAATTCCCTTATGCAATCTTATGTGGGTGACCCTGTAGTTTCCTAATTAAGTTGGCAGTGATGTTCATAACCCTAATAATAAAGAGAGATATATAGAAACACATCATTTCTATCCAAATAATTGGAATAAATTGAGAAAAACTTTAACCTGTAAGTACAATTGTCATAGATATCTAGATTGAAATCATGTCATCGAGTTGTCACCCTCTTAACATTAAATCACGCTTCTTGAATTAGAGCATCCTGTTGAGATCATGAAAGCTCAATATCATATATTGACTCACATGAGCACAATCATGCTTTTTATAGTCCCTCTTACCTAGTGTCTACGATATCAATTCAAAGGAGTGACAAATTCCATCTACATCACTCACAACAATACACAATTTGTCACAATGCCTCCAATTAGTGCCTATATGGAAACCCTCATTTAGAGTCACGTTAGGTAGTGTTGAAATACACATAACAACATGTGATCATTATAGTGACTATAAGTTTAAGAATCACAATCACCATTGACACATTGAGATATGACTTTGACTACCATAACATGGCTTTCGAGTGTCATACTAAAAGTGGAATTGTCCTATACAACTTGTTCTCTAACATGTTCCGATCTGATTAATATCCAATATGATGAATGAAGATACATATTCATCATTCCGGATACACACTAGTCTTATGCATTACTATTATCCTATAATATCCACGATAATAACTGAGTAGGGACATAACAAGAACAAATATTCTTGAGTATACATATAATATCTTGTTCAGGTCCTCAACCCAAACCACATGTCATTGAGTCAAAACATTCTTAAGACATTATCAAACTTATTTGTTATGTTAATATTAAAACTAACATAATAAGTGGAATAGCCTTTTATAAATAATCAAATCATATATGATGTATCCCTATTACAATCATGACATGATAGTCATTATAACATACAACCAAAATAAACCATATGGAAGAAAGAATCATAGTGAACTTGGTTAAAATAAGGTGATAATTACACCAATTTATTTGAAATGTTATGTAACAATCTTAAGATATGATATTTAATTCATTTTTTGAAATGCAATGGTTTGATCACTCAAAACCGCAAATAGATTGTGCATATCATAACATTTCAAGAATATACACAACAACAATCGCTCTTATTCCAAACATTTACATTTTTTTTGGGATCATTTCTATGAAATAAATACTTTACAACAATGACCTCACAAATTCCTTCACCATTAGTGAAACAAAAAACTAGTTTTGGACCTTGTCACTGATAGATCACCTTGACTTAATGGTAATGAAGGTAGTTGGTACACTACCAAATATATTATAATAGATATGTTTCAAAAGTTTCATATAAGAAATAACAATTATACAAATATATCTCAACTTAATCTAGAAAACATGTCTAACAAATAAGGTGGACAACCCTACTGATTTAAATCAATTCAGACCTATTAGCATGATTGAATAACTCTTACAAAATAATGACTATGGTCCTCAATGGTAGAATCAATAACATATGAATAATGTCCTCGTGTGAAAGAAGATACTAAAATGAAGAAAAATTCAAGATGCCTAAGCTATAATGATCGAAAGGCTACAACTTTCTTGATAAATAGAACTCATAGTTACACCAACATTAGTACTAATATATCCTCATTAACCATAAATTGGTCTCCCTTTGGCTACTTTAATATCTCAAATGGCCTAAGAAAAGGGGATACTTTATCAACTTGTCTCTTTGTTATTGTTGCTTCAATCATATCCTATATCTTAGATTAGGAGTCTACAATAGTCTTCATACTTAATTGATAATTTTTATCATCATCATATTTCATCTAATTTTATGTTTATTCATTGATTTCTATGAGAGAAAATGATTATGTTGTCATTAATAATCCATGCATTCATGGTTTGTCCCAACATGTTTCTAGAATAAAAATAAATATTAAGAAATCAACTATGGTTGGGTTACACCTTACTGATTCTGACTCACATAATATAGTGATTTGATTAATTGTAAACTCGAGTAATTTCTATTACAGTAGTTAAGAACTCATCTATCTCCGCATAAACTATGAAAAAATGTTTGGAATTATATCTTAGACAAAGTGACACAACATCTTGCTTCTTGGTCGCATGAAGTGTCTAAACAAAGTAGGATGTTTTACCCTCATTAATGCGTCCCTTATTAGTATTTCATCTTACTTTATAAGTGGCATTCCTATCACCAAGATCATTAAAAACCTACTAGATGAGACTCATTGATACTTCTTATGGGGAAGTACAAAAGGGAGTACAAAAATACACCTAGTTAGTTGGAACACTGTATGCAAACGTAAATCACTAGGTGGATGTAGTATCATAAAACTTAACCTGCACTCAAAATGAATTATAAATAGGATTGTTAACATTATTGGAAAAAAACTATATACCGTGTTGGATTATGCAAAGGTTAAATAGTATAGAAATACACCACCTTGGCAATCAATAAAAACACCAAATTTTCCTCCCTTTGGAAGTAAGTTCTTAAATTTCAAGCTAACATCAATGACATCATCTTGATCACCCCTCAAACTGGTAAAAAATGTTGTTTTGGTCCAACCCCCTTGTCTCCTATGGGATTTTTATCTTGGTTCAAGTTGTATATAAACATTCTTAAAGTGTTAAAAAATATACTCTTGAAACCTCAACAACTCCTCTATTCCTCTAGGAAGTACCTTCTTAAGAGAACTTCTATTAAAAATAGGATGGATAATCACATACGTGAGCTCATAGACATGATCACCAAACTTATAATAATCCTAATATGATATGGACTTGGGACAAGACTTATAGAGTTAACATTTCAAAAATATTCTTTATTCAGTTCGGGCACAACTCTCATTATGGAAAAGTATACTAGAAAATAAAATGTTCATATAGGGATCATACTCTTTTATAGTTGGTTCATAATAACTAACTATTTATAGGACCTAAGCATACAACGGAAGACATTTCCATGGTCCATACATTTGTTGTATTTTACTGTATAATTGAGTAATCACAATCCATTTCTTTTTTGGTTGTTGTTCATTCAAAATATATGTTGTCATTTATTTCATAGTCATAATCAAAGAATAATTTCTATTACATCTTCTTCGCTTTGTCCACAACATAGAAGCTTGTATTGACTTATGTCTCAGACGCAAAGATGATACCCTAGAATCATGTATTGTTTGAAACATTTGTCTTGTTCAAAACCTTAACTATTTTTAAAGTAGAACTCCTTGAGGACTTACATTCTAAAGAATTTATAATGAATGGAATGATTGGAAACCACCCTCTTACAATTTATGCCTCATCGACACTTAAGATTAAAATGACTCCCACACTATTGACCATCTCCAACAATGAAGAGATTTTCACTCCTTCAGGGATGATCAACTTTGAACATGATGAAGATGTGGTGTATGGATTCTCTGGGTGTTCATATCTATGTCTGTCTTGTTTGATCATGGTTTACTCTATGTCTAAGTGGGTTGTTTAGGGGATCTGAACACCATTTTGAATGAAACTCCTAGGTCTTTTTAGAACTTGTTTTTGTGGATGGCATCCTTACCATTTTCAGGTCACCTCAACATACTCTTTCCTATCATTGGGCATCTTTGGTGCTCAAATCTATTCTTTCACAAATTTATGCTTAAGAATTTTCTAGTTTCTATTTGGTTAATGAATGAATGGGTTATAAAAATGTATCAACACAATCCAATTAACTTCATATAGATACACATAACATTGCTTAGTTTTATTTTTAAATTTAAAACCTCATGTTATTTATTTAGCATTAGTTTGACAATGAAATGAACCACACTTATTAGATATTATATATTTCATAATTGACGAGTATGTTTATGCATTATAAGTATATATATTATACACATACATACAACACACACAATGTAAGGAGTGGGAGCTGAGATGGGATCCACTCCCTACTAAATTTGATAAATAAATCCATCTAATCCAAACACACTAAAAAGATACGCTAGAATATGTGTAAATTTTTCATTTGTCACATGATGGTATACAAAAGACCAAAGTATAGCAGAAAAATAATATTTCTTTACTATATTGATTTTTTTAGAAAATTACAAAACATTTTCCCACTTGGGGTTCACATGAAAGCAACAACATTGGGATCTAAGTAAAAGGATATCTAAAATATATTAAGTCTATCTCCCAAGAGTCAACTCCTTAAGCATGATCCATGTCTGCATATCATGTCCTCCATGTCTTTCAGTAGAGGTTGGAAACATACCTCATAAGAGAAGACAAAGTGGAAGTCGTGATCATGAAAGCCAATATGTGCATATTAATTGGGGATTGAGAAAAAATAGGAAAAAGGATATCAAATATAACAAATCTTCCCATAATACCATCCAAGTGGATATCAAAAGAATATGAATTTCCAAGAAGATGATAAATAATAAGAGATTATTTGCCTTAAAACAATGTCACAATAATGATATCACAATTCATAAGAAGTGCATGTAAACAACATAGACTAAGGTTATTTCAAGCAGGGTTGGGACACCATGGGATCTCAACCTAAAAGTATTGGGTAGAAAAAGGGCACCCTGGGCGGAAATAGTGCACCCTATACATCTAACGAGTGGAAAAGGACACTCGGGATGAAAAAAAGTGTGTTGTATGTACGGTTGTACTCATGTACCACCACTAGAAATAAAACTAGTACAAGCCATGCACATTGTCGAGGCAAGAACAAGTGTAGTCAAGCTGAAACAATAGGATGAGAATATCCAAAAATTATAATGTGGGGTCACATGACCAATAAACAAATATCCAATCATGTCCACAAATACGATTCATCAATAGATCATAAAAGTCTACTACATGAAGGTTACAATATCAAATACTCAAATTTGGGTTTCCACATGGAATAAAATGAATCTATATATAAGAGTCCAATTAGAATATCCAACAAAGTAAGATGATCATAAGATCAGAATCAACATAGAATCTTTCACATAAAATAAATCTCGGGAGAGACAAAAATTGTGTATGCTAATATGTCCATATGACCAAGAGAGAGAGAGAGAGGGAATATAGGTGATTTCTTAATATGATGAATAGTGATGTAACATACCTCATATTAGGTCTGCATACGTCTAAAGCCAACCGTAGGTCCAAGACATGGTCTTCAAAATATATATTAAATGTAATATGTAGAATTAGGGATAGGTCCATGTCAATTACACAAACCCTAAAAATAAACCTTTTTTATTATTTGAATTAGGTTATGAAAACCATATCATATTGTATATTATATTTTTGTGAGTTCATATAATATTTTGATTTATTTACTGACTCACATATTATTAATTTATGAATTTTTGAAAATCTATCCAATTAGATAAATCCTTAGAAAAATCACATTAATAATATATCTGAAGTGGGATATGAAATGATGTCATTGTATGGGGGAAAATATAACAATCCTAAATCATATTTTGGTTTATTTTTCTAACTTATAACTAATTTATAATGAATTTTGTAAAATCTAACCAATAAAAAACCTTGGAAAAGCCATGTGTGAGCCATCATCCACATAATACACCCATCCTAGCTAGCCCTATCAAGACTGGCCATCTGACGTGGTCCCATAGCCAACAATGCACACTGCTCACCATGTTAAAGGAAAACCAATGGAGGCAAAAATATGACTTTTCCCACCAGGGGTCACGATCAAATGAAAATAAAGTCAAGGTCACTCTTGTAAATCCACATTCAACCTTCTTCCTCCTTCAACCTCCAACATACACACGTGAGAAAGGGTCATAGAGCACATAGTCAAAATTCTCTAATTGTAGCACCAACCCATTATCATATTCGGTAAACCCGATATTACCATCGACTTCTCATAGTTCCCCCGGATCTATAGACCATAAGCTCAATTCAAGAGGATCTCATGGATACAAGTTTAGACTTCCACCATAGTTGTTCAAGGAGGGGTAAGATAGAAGACGATCAAATAACCAACATGAGGAGAACATAAACTGAAGATATACTCAACATGTTTAGACAAAGCGATCGATCCATTAATGATGACAAGTATCGATCAAGAGACAGAAATCAAACCGCAAACCAAGAAAAGAGGGTTAAAGAGGGAAAGTCACCCTCCCTAATTACACTAAAATTGAACAAGTTCAGAGAGTCTTGGATACGAGTAGAAGATGTTAAAATCATGAACCAACCCCACGATGCTCAGAGGCATGGTGATGAACGGGTTCTAGCTGGCCGTAAAAGGTAGAGTTGGGGTTAGCCAGCTTAGGGTTGAAGAAGGTCAAGCCAGTACCATGGGGGGCCTCCTTGTGATGTGGTGAAGATGAGAGGAGGGATTTATATGGGTCTGAATCCTTAGGCTTGTGAGGAGAAGGAAAGAGGAAGCTAAATAGGGGTGAGAGAGAGGGAGGTGGAACCAAAGTTGGGAAACTGAGTGGAGATTTTAAAACCCTACCAAAGTTGGTATCACATTATGCGGGTGGCCGCGATATACATTTTGGGAGAAAAATCTCTTGAAGAGGGCAAGCGTGCAAAGAAAAACTCATGAGAGAAGATCAAAATGACAGTCAAATTGTAACTATAGAGAATAAAAGGGAATGAAAGCAGAGAAAGAATAACGCACCCACACTATCCGATCAACAATTCAATGTTCATGATTGAGTACGTGTTATAAATAGAAAGTAGCCGCATGTGACACTTAAAATTCCGAGATATAATAGGAAGTCCACACTTATTTTGCAAGACAAACATCAAATCAAGAACTATGGGAGATTGGCATCATTGAATCATTTGATTAGCATTTTAGGAGTTATTTGATATAATTTCTTTCTCTATTTGTTTGAGGGTTCAAGAAGAGTTCAAATAATACCAAATTTTCTATTTAGACTAATTAGTACACGAATAATAAGTTTTGACATCATTTTTCCCTTTTAGGATGGTTTACTATTTTATTTCATATTTTGACCTTAAGTTATATTCTTTCTCATAGATAGAACTAACATAGATAAGATTGTTCAATTGATGCAAAAATTAATACAGACCAAGTTTGTTATCTAAAATATGAATTTGTAATCTATTTCCACTTTTGAAGACATTCGATAATGTATTGAATATTTTTGGCCTTATCTCATATTTTCTTTTTTAAATGAAATTAGGATAGTAATTATTATTTAAATATGGTGAAACTTGGCACCCAAGGTAATTGCTTCCCAAGGGATTTGGTTTTCAAGATTCCTTTTGTGAGTTTTAATACAATTAGAGTTTTACTCCCAACAACATTATATCATTATGGCATTACATCATTACTATCATTATTTATTATTTGGAGTCCCATTATCATCAAATTGTTACTAAAAGAATTTCCTTATATTTTTTTGATATGTATTTCTATTTTTTACTTAGTTATTATATGTAGTTCATTAATTTAACATCTATTTAGATAATGGCACATTATTCATATTTATGGATATTGAAATACCAATTATTATTCTAATTGTGTATTAAGCATAATGTACTTATTATTAAACATATTTTAGCTTTTATGTGAATATTATTTAAAAAAGGAAACATATGAGACATGCTTAATGAATTTACTTACATGTTATCTCATAATTTATTTATTATGTTAATATGAGTGTACTATGATATGCGATGTTGATTATAGAACCTAGTACCACATAATATGTCATATTTGTTCTCAAGTCTAAATATGTAACGAGGTGCCATCGAGTTAGCAATATTCACTAAGGTATAACTTTATCCTTGTTTGGGTCAAATTTGAAGAACCAAGAATACCAATCTCTTTTCCATGGAATTGGGATTTTTAGAGTCAAAATCAAGGTTTCGGTATGCTACAACACTCCACCCCTTAAAGAGGATTTTTTCCTCAATCTAAGCATTCAAAACCTAGAGTAAAGAGTCACCGCTAACCAAGATGTAACTATGTCAGTCCATTCATCTTATTCCCACTCTCTTCTCTCACTAGCAGCTAAACTTAAAGAGTTAAGTAAAAACCTAAAGTTGTTTCAACATTATCACACTTATTAAAGTTTCATACTTTGTGATGGTAGTTCCATCATCATTATATTCATATATATCTTGTTTTAAGGATTAAGAGTTTGGGTAATTCAAGAGTATATTATGAATATATATCCTTTTTGTATTAGGGTTATCAATTAATTTGAGTAAATTTAAAATTACCAAAGTGAATGACTTATTTTTTAGCTCTTGACCATTACTTATAGTATTTTTAATATTAAAATTAAGGTGTAAAATTAGGGTTTGCTCATATATTTGAGCACTATGTTATATGTAACTAAGTGAATGAATTATCAAAATTTTGATGCACACAATAATCACATGTTTTAGCATTATTTTATACTTAATTTATTTGCACTTCAAAACATTGTGACCAAGCGGGTCAAGGTTACAATTATGACGTTTTCAAAATGTTTAACCTAGGTTTATCAGTATTACAGAAAGTTAGTGGAAAAGGGAAACAAAATTGTTCCTTCAATACTTTTCAAGCCTAATTACTACCTTGCATTATTTATGGTCGCCACTTTAGGTATGTTAAAATTTAGTATGCAAAACTTATTTCAATTAGTATTCACATGGTCAACTTAGACGCAGTCATTCATTATCTTAGTTAGGTGATAGTTATATCCATCCAACATTTATTCATAAAGCCATTAAGAGTTAGTTAATGCATCTATCATTATGCTCAAACAACCTTTATAGTTTAATTACAACCTAGACTCTAGAGGTCACATGACTCCACCCCTTAAAAGGTTTAACCTTGTAAGCCAAACTAGACAAAACTAAAGGTATTAGGGTTACATATACATCTTTTGGTGGTGAATATTTTTGGTGTTTATATTATTCATAGATCACACATTCAACTAAAAGGTCATACCCACCTATGGTTGAATTTTAGGTCCTTTTGTTTATAACCTACCAATCCAAAGGTTCATCTCTTAAAAAGTAAAGACCATAGTGTAATAAAGGGGTAGGTCAACTAACCTTTTAAATAATGGCACATATTCCTAGTCACCACTTCATATTCAAAGCTAGGGTTTATGATTTATATGCTAAAAAAATCTAGGGGTTCTCCATCATCTCTTCATTGTGACTCAGTTCAAGAAAATATTGATAAAATCCACAAAATATCTTTGTACATATTATAGTATAATGGAAAATAATTTTTGACGATAAGAAATCATGTGAGGTAAAACGAAGGTGGTACCAGAATCAATAAGAGAACTAAGTCACATTTTTTCTTCCATAATAAGATATCCTTATCGTACTACTCAGACATCCTCATGACATAACTCCATCCTCAAGTCAAACTTCATTGTATTCAAAGACACATGTCATAACTAACCTACATCATAAGGTATGAGCAACTAGAGTCTCATCCCATGAGGGTTTTCTATTCATGATTCTTTTGTGTACCTCATATGATACAAAATTGACCTTTCATCAACTCATGAACAATATAGGTCCATTTTAGGGTAAACATCTCACTTAGAGGGTGGCTATATAAGTCAAGGGTTCTAATTAGGGAGACAAAATTGAAATAGTTACAATATGTTTGCCATGGCTCTAATACCATTTTGTAAGGAATGTGACCCATGAGGGGATCCACTCCCTACTTAATTTGAGGAATAAATTCATCTAATCCAAACACACTAAAAGGATATGATAGAATAGGTGTAAATTTTTTATTTCCCCAATGATGGTATACAAAAGACCAAAGTATAGCAGCAAAATAATATTTCTTGACTATATTCAATTTTACAAAATGACAAAGTATTCTCCCACTTGGGGTTTGCATGAAAGAAACAACATTAGGATCTAAGAAGAAGGGCATATAAATTAACTCAACTCAATCTCCCAAGAATCATCTCTTTGAGTTTGGTTCACATCTATATTTCATGTCCTCCATGTCTTTCCCCTAGGGGTTGGAAGCATACCCCATAAGAGAAGACAAAATGGAAGTTTCCAGCATAAATGTTGATATGTGCACATTAATTGGGGATTGAGAAACATTAGTTAAAATGGACATGGAGTATAATAAGCCTCCCCATAGAATAGAAAATTACTATCCAAATGGATACTAAAAGAAAACGAATTTCCAAGAAGATGATAAATCATTAAGAGATTTCTTGCCTTATAACAATGTCATAATAATATTGCAATTCATAAGCAGTGCATATAAAAAAATAGACTAAGGTTATTTCAAGACGGGATGGGACACCATAGGATCTTATCCTAAAAATATTGGGTGAAAAAAGTGCACCGTAGGTGGAAGTAGCACGATGTATATATATAAGCACACTCGAGGCGGAAAAATCATGCCCTATGTATGGTTGTACTCATGTACTGCTACTTGAGGTAAAATTAGTCTAAGCCATTCTCAATGTATAGGCAAGAATAAGTTTAGTCATGCTGAAACAATGGGATGAGAACATCCAACAATTATAATGTGGGGTCAGAGGACCGATAAACAAATATTCAATCATGTCCACAAATAGGGTTCATCAATAGATCATAAAAGTCCACCTCAAGAAGTTATAGTATCAAATACTCAAATTAGGGTTTCCACATGGAATAAAATGAATAAGTTATGTATAAGAGTCCAATAAGAATATCCAACAAAGTAAGATGATGACAAGATCAGAATCAACATCGAATCTTTCACATGAAATAAATTCTCAAAAGTGAAAGAGAAATTGTGTAGGCTAATTTGTCCAATTGGACCTAGAGAGAGAGGTAATATAGGTGATTGATCAATATGATGAATATAGATGCAACATACCTCATATTAGGTCTACATACATCCAAAGACAACCCTAGGTCCAAGCTAGAGTCTTCAAAACACCTAGTAAACATACTATGTAGAATAAGGGTTAGGTCCAAATTAATTACACAAACCCTAAAAGTTTCCTTCTTGTTATTATTGAATTAGGTTATGAAAATCATGCAGGGAAATATGGCGGCGGAAAAAAATTCTTTCCATATTCCCCATGATCAGTTGATTGCGTCAATAAATATAGATTGGGAAGGAAGGTTTGCAAGGTATATACCTAGTCTTGGAGAAAGTTCATCAACAATCCTCTCAACGACGTGCTTCTTTATCAAGCAACAACCTAACTATTGTTAGTGGCGGCCTCCTAATTTAGCACCATGGATGGTGTTTGACAACGTCTTCCTAGTGCGGTAGCAACAACCTCCACACCTCTATGTAGTTCACACGAACCATCCGAAACTCCTGCTGTTCTTCTAGAACTCACATGAAGGAGTTGTCCCTTTGATGTTAACATGCTAGCATTGACTTGTTCTCCCTATATGTCTCTCCCTTTTACAGGTAAGACTTTCTTTGGTCTCTCACGTTACCACAACTATGATAGGACAACGTTTGTCAGTGTTAGTTGTGTCTTCTATAATCCTTGATGAGGATTAGGGTTAGGGTTTCTAGATCAATTGGGAGTTGAAGAGATAGATTTTCACAAAATTTTGGCTATTACGGGTCATCAGTCAATCAACTCAACATTTGAATCGGTTGACTCACACCCAATGTTACAACCCCAATTTTGGGTTCATTTGGTGAGAAATGTAATTTCTCATATTAAAGATATTTGAACCACAAATGATATAATGGATTTTTTTTACAATAGTCTTCATGATTGTGTTGTGGTCTTTATTGGCTATTGGGCCCAAATAATAAGAAAATTCAATTAGTGAATGAATAATTGAATATTTGAGAAAAGAAAATTGTGGAAACTCTAGAAGGCAAAAGAACTTAATCCAAAAGTGGATTTCGTGCCACATGGGTTCCTTGGGTTCCAAGGAGTCCAAAGTTGCAAAAAGAAAGCAATAAGAAAAGAAAAGATCAATTAAGTATTTTTTATTAAGAAAGAAATTGAAAACAATGGTAAAATGTGGAAAACAAGTGAAAAGAGGTATAATTGAGTAATCCTTAGTGGAATTTCGTATCCCAAGGATTCCTAATGATAAGAGGAATACCAATGAGGAAAATAAAAGAGAAATAAAGAGAAATTCTCAAAAAGAGATATTTTAATAAGAAATAAACATGATAATGAGAAATAATGCATTTAGATGCATCTAGAAGGATAATGAGTATCCAATACAAAGGATTTCGAAATAATAGAGTTTCTTGGGATCCAAGGAGTCCCAATAAAGAGGAAAGAAAAAGAAAATACCAAAATTGCAAAATAAGGATAATGGGAATACATTATTAATGGATTATGTGGTATTGTTAAAAAGGAAATAGTTTCTACTAAAGGAGACTATAATTTTGTGCTTATGGAGTCAAAGTCAAGCATAAGAGAGAGTAGGAAAAAGGATTTTCGAAATCCTAATATTTAAAGGAAAAGGAATTTCAAAAAGATAAATAAGAGAGAGAAGGTTTCTTTTCACGGAAGGAATTGGCTTCTTTTTGGAAAAGGACTCTTTGAGTCGTGTTCAAGCCAACCTATGGCTTCGTTTCTCTCCCCTATAAAAGGGGTAGGATCTGGGATCGAGTTCTAGAGGGAATCCCATGCATCTCTCTCCCTTCTCTTTGCTTCTTGCACGTCAAAACCCTAACCTGGGTATACCTCTACCCCTGGGGCCACGAGGGGGTTTGTTTGTAGTCTTGAAGGAAGCGAGACGATTTCACGATGCCTCAGAGGAACATAGCCATCAGCTCGGTGCCCTAGCTCTTGCACGACACCAACATGAGGACCATGGGATGTCCATAAGTTGCAGAACTAGAAACCTTGAACTGGCCATCATGGCCATGTCGCAGAAGCACCCTCGCCTGCGCGGGGGCACAACGGACCCAGGGGAACCTCCCTGGTGGTTGTCGAGGTCCGGGAGGGCAGCATGGCCGCGTCAGATCACTGCTGCGGCGACAGTAGGTCACGTTCGCGAGGTAGAAGATGAAGGAACGGTCATTGGACCGTTATACCCTTCCAAGGAACAAGAAATGGATGGCCGCACCAAGGGTACAATCGTCATTTGATTCTAATTTCCAAATCGACCCGCTTTGCATGGGATTGGCGACGTGGCGCCTCCTTATTGGCCCGAAGTAAGTCAATTTTGCTAATTTCATAACTAATTATTCGTAGCTCGGATTAGCACGCATAAAATATAAAAATTGCTCAGAAAAATGAGAGGAATCCAATAAAAATATATTTGAAGCCTAATTCTGATTGCAATTCGAAAAATAATGGAAGTTATTAACTTTGATGAAATGATGATTAAAGAAACCCTAATTGGGAATGATTAATGTGATTAGTGGGGTTTAATTGATGGTTAAAGTTGATACTAGCCTGTTAATGATAAAAAAGAACATTAGGAACAAAAAGGATGAACTTTGCGTATAATTAGTTAATTTAGAGTTTATATGCATAAATAGGCTTTAATGGACCTTAAAACCCTAATGTTGGTAATTAGGGCTACTAATGGATTTAATTATTCAATTTCATGTATAGAACTGAGTTTTCATGGTTATAAGCTATTTCGAGCATTAAAGTTCTTAATTTGTGGATGAATACCCTTAATGTAGAAATTAGGGGTTTCGAGCGGATAAAAGGTAGAGTTGATGATAAATAACGTTCATATGAGTATTAGAGCATAATGAACTACAAATTGATGATAAATGAGCACAATGACTTTGTCATGGGTTAAAAAGGATAAAAATGGTAGCTTTAATGAAAAGAGGCTTAATGGACTTATATAATGGTTAATTATGCCTTAAATCCAAAATTGAGGATTAGATGTTGATATAATTAGGGTTTGTGATCGATTGCGTTAAATTAGGGTTTGTGATCGATTGCGTTAAATTAGGGTTTGAAATAGTAAAAGATGAAGGGAAAGCCTAATTGCAATAGAAACCCTAAAAGTGAATTAGAAACCCTAGGAAGTGAGCTAGGTTTATTGGATCTTGATGACATGAATAATAAAAAGGGAATTATGTGATTATTTTAGGATCTTGTTGAAAATGCTTGCTTGCTTGGATTCTTATTTGCATGGATATTTCTGTTCAAATCGTCAGATCAGGTATGTGGTTAATTATGAATAACCGCCTTAGTTTCCTGAGGATTTTCCAGATGGTTAATCGCATTGAATGCAAATTATCAGTTTGGATGTTCATATTTGCAAACTATAAAGTCACTACGATTATCACATTAATAATAGAAGTATGGATTCTCGCACCTACATGCCACCCTGATGGATGATGCCAAAGGTCAGACCCAGATGGGTAGACCATTGGACACCTTGAGTGGTGACCCCAGGCACCAAGCTCGGGAATGAGAAGGTGGCCTATGATATTGCATGACTAGTGGGCACCATGAGTGGTGACCCCCAGGCACCAAGCTCAGGATTGAGAAGGTGGCCTTAAGTCATTGGCAAAGGAAACCCTAAGGTGGGTATGCCAGGGTTAGGGCAAAAGCGGTGGAGAATGTCATACTAAAAAGTGTAAATTGGCTTGTTAATTAACTTGATTGTGATAATTAGATTGTTATCCTTATGTGCAAACTTTTGGTTGTCCCCACATACCAATATATTTCGATATATTGACCGACGTTTTGTTTGTCGATGTTTTAGGAACAACAATTGAAAGAACAAACAGTAAAGTGACACATGGTGGAAATAAGAAATAAAGTGCAAGGAGGATTAGATAGAATAATTCAAGCTCTGGATAGATAGATTTCCAAAGTTTTCAAAGGTAAGCAAAGTTTTAATTTTATACCAAATTCCAGTTAGTTAGTAGAATTTCTTAATTATTATTGATTATTTGTCGAACCTTTGATCCTGTTAATTGAATAACGACTCTGACCTTTGGGTCTCCCTTAATTGGGGGTTACCGGGAGGCGGGGTCATTACACCCAAGTAGGTGGGATTGAATGCTTTTGTATTCACAAATATATTGGCTTTCAATGTGACGATTAATGCACAACATGACATCAACATCAATCATTGATCTAGTCTTATTGATCATTCAATAAGGTGATTCACATGTTAAACTAGTCAGTTCATATTCTGAACAGGCCGATTCACATTCTAAACTAGTCAATCCACATTCTAGTTAAGCCAATGTTCAACCAGTGTTGTTTAAATTGAATCAAAACTTGAATCAGTCAACTCAACATTTGATCAGTCGACTCACATTTCCAATCAACCAATTTTCAACCAATTTTGTTTAAATTGAATACCTAAACACTCTAGTAATCAAGTTAAACTTTATTTATGAGTAAATTCTATTCTAGGTTTATCCTATGTGTGTGACCCTTTAGGTCCCATGTTAAATTGCCAATGAATGTTCATAACCAATTTGTGACATCACAAGCAATGAACAATATCTTGAAACACATCATTACTACTCAAGTAATTGGAAAGTTAGAGAACAACTTCAACCTACATCTGTGATTAGTGTTACAATGATCATATAGTTCCTTTGTCTCTAATATTCAGATTGAACTCAAGGTGTGGAAATGTCATCCTCTCAACGTTCAATCCATGTTCATTGAACTAGAGTATATTGTTTGAGATGCATGTGAGCTCACATATCATATATTGATTCACATGTTTATGGCCATACATTTCTCAGTGTCACTTATCAAGTGGCAAGGATATCAACTCTGAAAGTAGGGATAAATCCCATCTACATCACTCACGGTCAATCCCTATGTGTCATAATGTATTCGAGCATCACCTTTATGGTATCCCTTATTCAAGGTCACGTTGGATGGTGTTTAAGTACATTGAACGACATGTGATGAATGTTGCGACTTTAGGTCTAAGAACCACAATCACCACTATCACTATGAGAGTTGATTCTGACTACCATTCAATGGTTTGCATGTATCACTCTCAAGGTGGGTCAGTTCAGTACACTGTTCTCTAACAAGCACCTATGTGTTTGGTTTGATATCATATACCTAATAAGATTTTGTTGTCAACTAACACACACTATAGTCTTATGTGTTATTGTTGTCTATTAGCTTCCACAATAACACCCGACTAGTAATATAACAAGAATACATGTACTCTTATCATACATATGATCTCACTATTTAGGTCCTCAACTTGAAGATATACATCCTCAAATATCATCATTCTTTAGACATCTATCATGTTATACCATTATCTCAAAATTGAACAAACATATATAAGAAGATTTCCTTTATTATTTCAAATCATTTACAAGATATGCTATTATAATCATCACATTATAGGCTCTCTGAGAATATATTCCAACAGACTCTCACTTGCACTTAGATCCAATTACCCAAGAATTTAATCCCAAGTGATCTAATATGACCTTAATGCTTCTATTGAAAAAGTGCTTTTGTCAAGGGGTCAACAACATTTCCTTTAGTTGATACTCTACAAATATTCAAATCTCCTCACTATATGGCCTCTCATATGAGATGGAACCATTGATATATGTGCTTGGAATGCTGATGTGATCTAGGTTTCTTAGCTTGTGTAATAATTTCGTTGTTGTCACAATACAGCTATACTACATCATTGATGCTTGGAACCACCCCGATTTTAGTGGTGAACTTCTTGATCCAAACAACTTCCTTTTCCACAATGGAGACAACAATATACTTGGCAACCTCTATTGTCAAAACAACAATTGTTTCTTACTTGGATATCTTTCATCTTATAGCTCCATTGTTAAGGAAAAACATAAATACTGATTGCAATCTAAAGTCATCTTTATCAGTTTGGAAGCTTGCACCAGTGTAACCCTTTACCACCAACTCTTCCTCACTACCGTAGACAAGGAACTGATCCTTGGTTCTTCTCAAGTACTTAAGGATGTTCTTCACGATAGACCGGTGAGTTTCACCGCAATCGGACTGATATCTTCTAGTCATACTCAAGGCATGTGAGGCATGAGGATGAGTGCATAACAATGCGTATATGATAGATCTAATTACAGATGCATATGTGATATGCATATTTTATATCATCTTTTAGACCACTTTTGGTTGCATTTCCAAATCATTTTCACCCAATAATCACTTTTAATCATGCTGGATTCTCCACTTTATTGTTATCTTTAATTTATCTATGGTTTGGATTTTAGGTACAACATTTTGGCATTAAAATGGGAGAAAATGCCATCATAACATCTGTCAACACATTCCCCGATCATCTAGACATTTAGAAAATCAATGTTGCTGAAATTATCCAGAAAAAGATATCCCGTGTCTTATTAAAGACAACCTGTGTCCCAGTCTAGAAATTGAGCTGTCAAAGACACCTCGTGTCTTAATAAAGACACGATGTGTCTTACTAAAGACACCTCGTATCCCATACCAGAAATTGAATTCATAACTCCCAGATTTGTAGCAACATGTTGTGTCTTATTAAAGACACGCAGTGTAACTTTCCACAACTCGATCCGGACTTCAATTATTGCTTTGAACACACCATGTTAGCCATCCAACACACCATGCGACCTACAAATTTCACTCAAACATGAATTTAACTATCTCACACTTATATATACAATCCCAATCCATCTTGGGAAAGTTACCAAAAACTATTTCAAACCTTTTAGAGCGGGACTCAAGCAAGGGAGAGACAGGATGAGTTGGAGGTGTTCTAAGGGATACAAATTGTTTCTTGGGAGGGAAACTTCTTATTCTTCATTCTTCTCCAACAATTTCAGTAAGGATCTGCATTGTTCTCTTCTCTCTACTCAGAAATGAAGCTTTCTGGAGAGTTTCTAGCAGCAAGGATGGATTTGTGACTCCTTGACCGGAGTTCCAAGTCTATCTCCCTTATTCCACAGATATTGGAGTTTATTTCCTTCTATTATGATATCTAGCATTGCTTTCTACTACTTGTATCTACTTTCTATAGCCATGGACGAGTAGATCGCATTTTCTTAGGCATGGGGGTGTAATTTCCATGTCATAACATTGTTGAACACAAATTTTATATATAATGATAGTTGTTTTGTTGTTCTAAGGTTCATCGGTGTTTAATTCTTCTTACATGCTTTGTTGACCATGTTGTATCTTTGATTTTTGCCCTTTGTGTAATCTAAGAAGATATGCATAAGAGTAAGGAGATGTGCTTTAGCTACACTACCTTGACTACAGGAGTGGCTGGGATGTGTAGGGGGGCAAAGGTTTATAGTCTGAATCTTAGTATATCCATAGGAGTGGTATACAAAGTTAGGATTTCTCTACACTATCTGGAGGTGAGTGTAGGATACAAACCTCCCTTGTGTCATTTCTAGCATTGTCAATCATCGTAGTTCTTCATTTTATGATTTGGATGTGAAACTTTATTCTCAAGATCCCCAATCCAATTTGATCCTTAATACAAGTTATTTATGTTCTAGTTTGTTTCCTTTTGAGTGTTTAGTTACCTAACCAAAACCTCTCTTATTAAAAAGATCTAGATTGTTGAAGTTTAATACTCTTTCTCTTAAAAAACCTTTGCTACTTGGATGACCTCTATAATACTAAACCCACCCATATACTTGTGGGGTAGTGTTCAAGTATATAAATATTAGAACTTGCGCACACAACCAACCAATTTTTGGTGGTGTTATCGAGGACCATCAATATTATTGTTAGAGTAATAATTACTAAATAGTAAGCGAGAATAGATCACACCATCACCTACCATATCCACTATCATTTTTTTATCATGATCATCATCATTATCATATTCTTGTATCTTCCTTTTTTATTCTTGTACTTCACTTACCTTCTTGCACTGAAGCGATCCAAAAGGGGTTTTGAACCTTCCATATTTCTAGACCCCAAAACTGAGCATACTATATTAGCAACCTTCAAAAAGCAAGGAGGAGTAACCCTCAATCATATTTGGAGGACTCACAGCCATCATCACCAACGTCTTCACCACCATCCTCACCAACCCAACAAGAAGAAAAAATCATGGAAGATGATTGTTCCCTAAAGGACTTCATTGCTCCATCTGCTAAAAAAATCAACGGGGCTATCACTATCTGACTAATTGAGGAAAGCAACTTTTCCATCAGCCTCACAATTATACAGATGATACAATGGAACCAGTTTGGAGGGACGCCAATGGAGGATTCAAACCTCCACATTGATGAATTTTTGTAGTATTTTAGCACTTTCAAGATAGATGGTGTTCCTACTGATGCAGTTTTTCTTCTTCTTTTCCCCTTATCTTTGAGAGATAGAGCCAAGGCGTAACTATATTCTTTGCTAAGAAACTCCATCAACTGCTAGGACGAACTCCTTAAATTTTTCTTAGCCAAATACTTTCCTCCAAGCAAGACTGCCCAATTGAGGAGTCGACTCATTAATTTTGCACAAAGAGATGGAGAGACCTTGTATGACAGTTGGAAAGGTTCAAAGAACTTTAACATCTTTGTCCACAACATGGTTTAAGAAATTGGCTTGTATTGCAAACTTTTTATAATGTCTTATACTATAATACAAGGATATCAATTGATGCAGCTACAAATGGTGCTTTAATAACCAAATCATATAGGGACGCTTATGCCATTATTGAAGACATGGCACTTAATAATTTTCGATGGAACCCTGATTGGAGTAGACAACCTTATTCCTCAAGCTCTATTTTTGGAAATCAATCCGCTGAAGTAATTTGTGATGCATGTAGAGCAGCAAGACACACAACTTCTTCATGTTTTGCCACACCATCACTATTTGAAGAGATACCGAAGCTCAACAACAATGTCAACTACAATTATATCCAGAAACAAAACCATTTGCAACCCAATCCAAGTTTGGTGTCCATGCTTGAGACCTTTGTCTCAACTCAAATTTAGAAAAATGATGAGCTTAAAAAACAAAGGGAGTTGTTAAAGGATGTTATTTCACAACTTTCTTCTAAGGTGGATGGAATTTCCACTCATACTAGGATGTTGGAAAATCAAATTGCTCAACAAGATCTTTCCAATAAAAAAGCACCCTCCAGTTCCTTGCCTAATCAACCACAACACATTCAAGGGAGACATTCACATCAGTTACCTTAAGGTCTGAATCTTCTATAGAAGAACCTTCTTCACCATCACATACAATATCATATGCAGTTGTTGACTCCAATGTAGGCAATGATGTTGAATCTCAAAACAAGAAATATACATATGCTCCTAAGGATGATTTTTCAAACAAGTCAAGTGCCCCCTCACAACACATCTTTGATACAATTCTTAGTGATGACAAAATTCTCTTTGAATCAAATGTTGATTATTTTGAAGAAGAGAATGAAGGGACATACAACATTGAAATCCAGAAGACTATTCCTATTGAAAATCACAAGCATTGATCTTTGGACCAAATAAAAGATATATTGACAAAAGGCATAGATGCTTAGCACAACAATTTCCATCCTCAAATCAAAACAATGGACCTCCATGCTCATCATTCACCATGATAGGAATCCGATTGCAATCCTCTTGAGTTTGTTGTATGCAGTGAGGACATTACAAATTTCAACCTTAGGGGGAGAGAAACCAGCCAGTAGTGTAGTGTAGTTTTATTTTGCTTTTATCATCATTTTCTTAGTTGTTTTTTTAGTTTATGTTCTTCTTGTGGCAAATCCAGTTTGATTTGAGACCCATATTTTGTATGTGGATTGAACTCCTATGCTTAACTGATTTTTCTCTTTTGGTTAGAAATATCATTTGTAGAAATTGTAAAAGTCATGCATTAATCAAATGAATCATTTTTAACACCAACATGTTATTAACTTTGATTTATGCTTCTAGCCTGAACATTCATCTTTCACATCATTTATTGCTTAAAACATGTAAAGGTTTCAAATTTTGTGAGTAAATAAACTTTATAACATCATTTAGAATATGGGATGCCCTTGCCAAGCTCTAAGTGCATTTCAAACCACTCTTGCAATGAAATTTTTCAAAACAAATGAATGAAAGCTAGCAAACGTTGTAATTTATTTGACTCTCCTATGTTGTGGACTTGGCTTATTTCACCCTCATACCGCATAAAAGATGGTTAAACCGCATACATATCATGCTGGCCTAGTGTAAGTCTGATTTGGCCATGCCAGTTAGGTGGCATGTCTTAAAATAGAGTAAAATACCCCAACCGACACTCTACGTGTGCATAAGGCTACATTAGTAGGCGAATGCCAGTACCCGTAATAATTTTAACTAAGATTTCATCATTTGTATCCTCAATAGTTGAGAGTTTGAGTTGTACATCCACTAATTGTTTGTCTTGGTCATTCAAATTCTACTTAGTGTTGTTTAATTGATTGATTCATTTAATTGTGACCACCCCTGTTGAACTAAAAATCTCATTCTTGGGTGTCTAAGTTGAATTTACGGCTATGAGTATAAACCTATCGATCATGGTTGGTTTGGTCTTATACACATATTTCATTTCATTTGATCTATGCATGAACCTGACAATTCCTTCATTTGTGTTTCTATGCTCTTTATTCTTTAGTACAAGTAATGGTTTAAGCTTAGGGGGATTTGATGTGCATATTTTATATGATATTTTGGATCACTTTTGGTTGCATTTCCAAATCATTTTCACCCAATAATCGCTCTTAATAGATTTTCCACTTTATTGTTATTTTTACTTGCTCTATGGTTTGAATTGTAGGTACAACAACACCATCATAACATCCATCAACACATTCCCCAATCATCTAGACATTCAAAAAATCAATGTTGCTGAAATTGTCAAAGACACCCCGTGTCTAGAAAAAGACACCCCGTGTCTTGATAAAGGCACAACGTATCTTATTAAAGACACCCTGTGTCCCAGTCCAAAAATTGAACTAAGACACCCCATGTCTATAAAAAGACACCACGTGTCTTAATAAATACACGTCATGTTTATTTAAAGACACCCCATGTTCCAGCCCAGAAATTGAACCCAGAACTCCCAAATTTGTAGCAATACGCCGTGTCATATTAAAGGCACGCCGTGTGTGTTACAACCCCAGTTTTGGGTTCATTTGGTGAGAAATGTAATTTCTCATATTAAAGAAATTGGAACAAATAATGATATAATTTGTTTTGAATGCATGAATTTTGTTTACAATAGCCTTGATGATTGTGTTGTGGGCTTTATTGGCTATTGGGCCCAATAACAAGGAAATTCAATTAATTAATGAATAATTGAGAATTTGAGAAAAGAAAGATGTGGAAACCTCTAGAAGGCAAAATAATGTGATCCAAAGATGTATTTCATGCCTCTTGGGTTCCTTGGGTTCCAAGGAGTCCAAAGTTGCAAAGATAATGCAACAAGAAAAGAAAAGATTAATTAAATATTTCTTTGCTAAGAAAGAAATTGAAAATAATGATAAAATGTGGAAAATATGTGGAAAGAGGTATAATTGAGTTAACTTTGATGGATTTTCGTATCCATGAGGTTTCTAATGTTAAAAGGAATTCCAATAAGGAAAATAATGAGAGATAAAGAGAAATCCCCAAAAATAGATATTTTAATAAGAAATGAATAAGAAGAAAGAGAAAATAGATAAAAGATAAGTGAGAGGCTAAGGAATATTCCCAAGATGGGATTCTGAGCCATTAGGATTCCTTGAGGTTCAAGGAATTTAAAATAATAATTTAATGGCAAAGAAAAAGGGACTTCCAAATTAATTGGCTTAATTTATAATGATAGCTTGCTTATGAAGAAAACACCCTTTTCCTTTGGAATTTGGATCTCTAATTTCGTACAATGGTAGATAATGTCGGTCCAAAGCTTCCTTTAAAATTTTGTGGAACAAGGATAAACGATTAAAGAGTTGTGATTTTTAGAAGTTTCCTAAAGTAAAGGGGTAATCTTTGAATCGAATTAAATGTCACAATTCTAGATATATTTTCCTTGATCTGGAGCGCACGTTTAGGGACATCAGATATGGACCCGACGGTGATAAACGTGTCTTCCAGCTCTCGCGTATGGTTAGGAAAGCAAGGACAGAAGTCTGACTTTCCTTGATCGATTTCCTTGACAATCAATGTGTGTGCGAACTTGGAAACATGCTAGATATATTCGTGAGTTTCTTACAGACAGATTGATCCTAGGATTTGCCTAGCTTGGGGGTCTCTAGAAGAATCCCCTACACCTAAGGACCCTGCCGGCTGTGTGCAATAGCCACAGGCTATTTAAGGGGGTGGATTCCCTCTGTGAGTTGATGCACGGCTCCACGAGATGCGGTAGGACCTCTAGGACAAGTAGCTTCCACCAATTCCCTCTCTCGAGCCCTCCTGTACCATGGACCTCCTTGGTTTGCTGCCGGGAGACCCCTCGTGTCGTCCCAGCAACACCAGCCGTGACTGGAACAATTGGGACCATCAATGAATCCGGTTGGGTCAGGCGGAGGTGGAGGACCAGTTTTGGGCAAGGAAGGAGCCCTTCCGATGGAAGTCAACACCCAAGTTGACTGCTCCTAGAGGCTGGCGCTGGCTCGCGAGTAGCAGGTCACGAGGTTGAAGGAAACAGAGAGAAAAGTCTCTCTTACCCCTGGCGTGCGAGAAGGAGAGCAGGGACAAAAAGGGCAAATGTTGGATCGCTGGAAAAGAGAATAGGATGGACACGTGGCACTCTTCCATTGGCCAAGAGGTAGATAATTTACAAAATCCGTAGTTAATTATTGGAAGCCCTGATGAAAATGAGTTATACATGAAAATTTATCAGAAAAACGTGAGGAATCCAATAAAATTATAATTGGAACCTGATATTGCTTGCAATTTAAAAAGTACACAAAACTATCACCTTTGATGTTATAAGTTATGGTAGAACCCTAATTGGATATGGAACTCGGAATTAATGACTCTTTTGGGTTAATTTGGTTTGGAACCCTAATTCTGATAAATATTAACCTATTAAGAATAAAAGGGAGAGTTAATTTTGAAAGAAGGTAGTTTTGTGCTTGTTTTAGGGTTTTAGGCACATAATTATGTTTAGAAACCCTAATTTGGAAAATATGGGTTTTAATGGGTTAAATCTGAAAATATAATTATAGAATTGAGTTTTCATGGTTATAAGAGCATTAAAGTTCCTAATTGTGGTTAAATACCCTTAATGTGGAGATTAGGGTTTCCTAGTGGATAAAAGGTGGAATTAAAGATAAATAATGCTCATATGAGTATTAGACCATAATGAACTATGAATTGATGATAAACAAGCATAATGACTTTGTCATGGATTAAAAAGGATAAAAATGGTAGCTTTAATGAAAAGGAGGCTTAATGGACTTAATTGTGTCCTTGATCCGAAATCAAGGTAATAAGTGGCTAAAAGGTAACCTTAATATTTTTTTGTGAAGAATAGATGAGATAATTAGGGGTTGTGAGTAATTGTATAAAATTAGGGTTTAAAATAGTAAAAGTGAAGTAAAACCCTAACTGCAAAGTAAACCCTAAAAAGAGGTAGAAATCCTAAAAAGGAATAGAAACCCTAAGTAGCAAGATGGTTTGGATATATTTTGATAAAAAGGAATTGAATGTAATTTCAGGATTCATGTACTTGCTTGATTGGGTGTCATTGATTGATTGGACTATTCTATCTCAGATCAACCTAACAGGTATGTGGTTAATTATGAATAACAGCCTTAGTTTCCTGAGGATTTTTAGGATGGTTAATCACATTGAATGCAAATTATCAGTTTGGATGTTCATACTTGCAAACTATAAAGTCACTATGATTATCACATTAATAATAGAAGTATGGATTCTCACACTTACATGCCACCCTAATGGATGATGCCAAAGGTCAGGCCCAGATGGGTAGACCAATGGACACCTTGAGTGATGACCCCAGGCACCAAGCTCGGGAATGAGAAGGTGGCCTATGATATTGCATGACTAGTGGGAACCATGAGTGGTGACCCCCAGGCACCAAACTCAGGATTGAGAAGGTGGCCTTAAGTCATTGGAAAAGGAAACCCTAAGGTGGGTATGCCAGGGTTAGGGCAAAAGCGGTGGTGAATGTCATACTGAAAAGTGTAAATTGGCTTGTTAATTAACTTGATTGTGATAATTAGATTGTTATCCTTATGTGCAAACTTTTGGTTGTCCCCACATACCAGTATATTTTGATATACTGACCAACGTTTTGTTTGTCGATGTTTTAGGTACAACCCTGAAATGAACAAACAGTAAAGTGAAACATTGTGAAAATAAAACATAAAGTGCAAGGAGGATTAGATAGAGTAGAATCAAGCTTGGATAGATAGATTCCCAAAATTTTAAAAGGTATGCAAAGTTTTAAATTTTCTACCAAATTTCAGTTTAGTTAGTAGAATTTCATAATTATTATTGATTATTTGTCGAACCCTTGATCCGGGTTAGTGGATAACGACTCTGACCTTTCGGTCTCCCTTAATTGGGGGTTAACGGGAGGCAGGGTCGTTACAATTGGTATCAGAGCATAGGTTCCTCATTTAGTCTTTAATAATTATTAAATTTTACAAATTCCATAGAACTGAGGGAGTTATTAGAGGATTGTCTGAAAGACTGAGGTGTCTAGAAAAGGATCAGGTCCGGGGGCTGGCAATATTTTCCTCCGCACCTCTAGTCTATATATGAGGACTCCCAGATTGTGTGACTGCTTGGCCGATGTCTTAGGATATGACTCGAAATAAGATACCTTTAGGACTCTCTAATCTTGTTCATCCCTTCTCAACTCAAATTCTATTAAGGACCTTAAGGATTATGGTTTCCTCTCTTCTCCTCACCCTTTTGAGGTATGGGTAAGTTTAATAAGGTCTAAGGAATCCTCCACCAAATTAATGAAAAGCATATAAATAAGATGTCATGGACATAAGCTTAATAGATTAAGCGCAAACTAAAGAATATATACATGCTTAGGTTGTATGACACGAGTTGTCATTACCCTTAGGAGAGACCTGAGGATAGACCTGCTTATCAGGGGGATGAGTGGAGATAATTAGCCTTAAAAGTAGAGACCTAGCACATCCTATGAGGATGATGCTAACCCTAACCCTAAGTGAAGGTTAGAAATGACATGATGAGTTATATGTCATGGTAGACTAGGTGTTTGGATGGACATGCCTGGGATGCCATACGAGCCATGAGAGATTAGATGACCTAGTACCTTTGGCGACCCAACCCTGGAAAGGGTCGTGCATGTTAGAGTGAAGGATAGCTCCTTCATTGATGAGGTTAGTTAAGAACCTATAGAACCCTATGGGCTTGTGCAAGTAGGGTATAGCTTGCACCCAAAGTACATCAGTAGTATGAGCAGTAAGTTAAAACTGAGGCCAGAAGGATAGGATGGATGCCTTATGAGATAAGCATAAGGGGCTATGGATAATCATGAGCAAACAAAAGTTTGAGCATAGGCTTCACCACGTAGAGGTATGCCTGTGAGCTTGATCCTTCATGGAGAGAGGACCTCTAGTAGTACATGTGGATGTGGAGTTACCTCAACAAGAAGGTTGGAAGCTTAAACCCTGAGATATGAGGGACAGTGGGGAGTTGAGGATGATGCTTTTGGAACCTATGTGCCTTTGGTGAAGGTGTCTACCTTCTGTGATGAGACAAAGAGTGCCTTAGACCGTGAGGAGGTTTAAGTAACCAGTTGTGAGGCTTTATACCTAGTTGGTTTTCCTTGAGGAGGACTTAACTCTGAGGTGCTTCTTATATAAAAGGATCATGGAAGTACATGACATACCTTGGACATGCTTGATTTGTGGTTAAGAGATTGAGCATGTAGTTGGAAACCCAAAAGTGAACCTAGGGTTCCTAGGCCTAAGAGGGGAAGTAGTGTACCTGATACTCATGATGGGATTTGAGTCTCTATAGTTTCGAGCATGGTACTCCTCATATGTAGAGGAATAGGAAACCCCTTAAGTTAAGGGTATGTTTGATGAACCCCTCACAACTAAGTTGATCTAATGATGAGGAAAGAGAATAAGTATGACCTAGCATGGTTTAATAGGTGGTCTTCTTGTGTCTTAGTAGTTGTTGGGTTAGGCATGCTCATGTGAATGTAAACCCTAGGGATGGTTGTGACCTTGTTGTCAATAGTTGTAGTTTCCTCCCATCCTAGGAGAGTGACCCTTTTATAGGGTGTATATCAGTTTTGTTGGTTTTGAGGTAACCTAAAGAGGTCTCATAGGATCTTGAGAAGCTAACTGAAAAGTACATGGTATGAGAATGAACCTGTAGACCCATAGATAACCATCTCTAAGTGCATGTGGATGTGTTACCATGGAGGTAACCGGTATGGGGCCTGACCAAGGTGTTGGATCCTAGATGGGTGATTAGATGCTCTAGAGGGGGGGTGAATAGAGCTGAAAGCACTTAAAAAAAATTCATCAAACCTTCAAAATATATGACAAGATAAGGTTGCTAAATAGGTAATTTGAGTGCAACTAAATCATGCATATCAAGGGAGAGAGAGATTGAATATGCACCAATTAGACAAGCTATTTAGAGTGTTTCCACACTTCAAACTAGAAGTGTGTCAGTCCACTTGCCTAGAGAGGTCAACCTCTAGGACATCCAAACTATTGCATTCTTATATTCATTAATAAGACATACAATACATGACCAACAAAGGACTTACCTATCCAATACAAAGAGTCTTCAACCTTACCAAGGACTTACCCACTTTGCAAGAGTCTTCGGTCTTCTCCAAGGACTTACCCACTCTTGCACAAGTCTTCGGCCTTGTAGGAATTACCCACTCTTCTTGGATCTTCAGCCTTTGACTTCACCTTCACTCGGAGAAGCTTCCACCAAGGTCTTACCCACTTGAGCTTGAGTCTTCTGCCTTCTCCAAGGGCTTACCCACTCTAGCTCCAAGTCTTCAGCCTTGATCTTCACCAAGGTACTCCTTCCCTTGTTCTTCTTCACCTCTCTTGGACAAGAGAGAGAACCTTCATCTTCAAGATAGGAAATGAGAGATGGGGAGGTGGTGGAAGTGAGAGCCTCACAAGATATACAAATAGGACTAGCTCTCTTACAAATTTCCTACTCACTCTAATGGATGTAGCAAGTGATTAAGCTTAGAGAGAGAGAGGAGGTTGTAGGATCACTCAACTATAGAATAGGAACCTTCATAGTGAATGCTCAACCTTGGAATGAAGCCCAAGGGGTCCTATTTATAGCTGGGGATGACTCTTAGCCTTTGGGAACACTTGTGAACAAAAACTAGCCGTTTTGTGACTTGCAACGGATCTATTTTCACTTTTTGCAACTCCACAACGGCTAGAAACACTTTTCTGCACTTTTCCGTACAGTGCATTCGGTCGAGTTTCTATATGTGTAACTCGACCGATCAAGTAGCAGGCAGCTCGATATTGAAATGATCGGTCGAGTTTGTTCTGAGGAAACTCTACCGACCATTCCAACTGGAACTGGCCTACTACCCAATCGGTCGAGTTCTGTGAGTGCACAACTCGACCGATGCAATCTTTAGAAAATCGACCAAGGTTGATCGGTCGAGTTTCAGGGTGGGAAACTCGACCGAACAAGTGCCTGTAATTGATTTTCAAAGTTGCATTAAAAGTGCTCTAAAATTCGATCTAAGTGTTCCTGATATTTTTCTAAGCTTAATTACAAGTCATACAATCATTACAAGTGATTTACAACATGATTCTAATGGATATACATCATATTACAAAAATGTGCACTTGTATGACTTTGACTTGTCTTTTCTCCAATTTGAGATGCGCAAGTTAGGGCAATTGGAGTGTGTCTATACCTAATCTGAAATCACTCAAGTAGAAGCATTAGACACCAATATGTGGAATGGTTACTCATCATCAAAACACGGGTTTAGTCAATTTAGACGTGAGTCAACATTGACCTAATTGACCTTGAGTCAACATTCTCCCCCTTTTTGAAGATGACAAATCATTCCATAAATGTATTGAAAGCATTTAAGTAAATTTATACCTTTGGAGAAACCTAGGGGTTTCAATAGGACTAAGCTCATATGCTCCCCCTCAATTGATGCGCATGGAGTTTTCATACTCCCCCTCAATTGATGCTATTTCTCCTGCATGGTTAGCTTTCCTAACATTTATAGAATACCATGTCTTCTACTCATATATGTTCTACACATATATGTCTTCTCCCCTTTATCTTCTCCCTTTACATGAACATACTTCTCTTCTTCATGTAAGACATGCCTTCTTCCTCTTTTTAAAAGAAGACATTACCTTTCTCCCCCTTTGTCATTTCAAAAAGGTGGGGGTTATGAAGAAAAAAAAGGAACATCACTTGTTAAAGAGAAAGGAGATAATACAAATATATATAAGGAGAGTAGAAGAGCACATATAGGGTCTTGTCCAAGCATAGAAAGAAAAGCAAGTTAAAGCATATACTTGAACAACCCAAAAATGCAAGATAAAGTGCTGCATAAAAATAATAAAACATAATTTTGACCCTTAAGATGACGGATTTTGACCAAAAACCATCAGAGCTCATGGCGAAGCAATGAGCCGTTTCTGCATGAAAAACACTATACATGCAGCAAAAACTGAAATTGGAGCAAAACCTGCATAAAATCCAAAAATACTCCAATTTCTACATATAATGTAGCTCTATGTGCCCTGCATCACAATGTTATGCAAACAACTCAAGATAGTAGATATGTAATTTAAGGAACAATCTTGAGCATGTATGAGATAAGGTACAAGCATAACATACAGATGATCAAAGATGGCAATTTTAAACAATGCTAGAACTACATGTATATGAACTACTAGTAGATGATATCACAAGTTAGGACTACTAGTAGGATCTAGATCATAGCAAGAGATACCAAAAGATACACAACATAAAGCAAGCTATGAGTAGATGTAGAGATATATCCAAACATAGAGATATGCAAAATTAGAAGCATGAGAGGATATAACTCACTAGATATGCATCCTTACCATAAGATGATTACCACTAAGAACCTCAAGGTTGTATCAAAACAAGATATACACCTAGATAGATGTAGCAAGTTAGAGCACAACGGAAGCAATTTAAGACACAACCAAGAGATCCAAAGAGATCATCATCAAAACCTGCAAAACAACTCAAAGCAAGTAATTGCAAGATATAGATATACCAATTTAGAGCAATTAGAGAGATAGAGTTGTATGCAAGATAGGCAATTTAGAACATGGCAAATATGCATATATAAAGGTACCAAATGAGAGTGCCAAAGAATAAGGCTATTGGTTGAGAAAATCTAGTTGAGAGGGAAATTCTCACTCAATAAGCCAAATTTATATTCTGTGCACAGTGTAATCGGTCGAGTTCTGTGCATTGGCAACTCGACCGATGACAGTTGTTGGCAACACTCTTGGTGCCTATCGGTCGAGTTTCAATAGGGCAAACTCGACCGACAGATCAGCTGTCAAGAAGCACATATATATCATAAAAATATTTAAAGGCATGCTTAAATTACAAACCATATCCAAACATGTTTAATCAAGTTAGTAATGCACTATAGAAGCATTAGAAACAGTTTTTGAGCAAGAGTGTGAAGATAATCACAAAATGCCACTTTTGACTCAAAAACATATGTATAGTGCACACTAGCTTGACACAAACAAGTTAGAAATGGTTATAAGCAATAAAACTTTACCTTTGTGCTTACCATTGCCTTTTCCACTTATTGTCACCCTCTACACATCTCACCTTTCTTCTTTTATGTGGATCGACAAGTCAATTTGCAATTCAATAGCTCAAGTCAATCCATTTGCAAGTACCTACAAGAAGAAAGATGAAAAGGTCCCCAATCATGTTTTTGGGTCTAGAGGGGTTAGTTTAGCAACCCAAGTCCTATTGCTCTTGGGTGCTTTCATAAAAGGACAACAAGTAGAATAATGATAAAAAACATTGCAATAATTGCAAGTTCCCGTAGCCTTGGAACTGGAGGATTCTTCATTGAAAAATGAAGGTCCTTTATCTTTATTGTTCCTTTGGCTACAGTCAAGTCCAATACCATCTCTACCCATTTGTTTGGTAGTATGGTCTAGGATTTGATTAAGATTCTTTTTATCACCAAAGGATATTTGCAAAGAAGATCTCAAACTATGATTGTCATGCACAAGAGAAGTAAAGGTAAAACACAATAGATTCATATCATCTCTAGCATGCACAAGATAGATTTCTAAGCAAACATCTTTGGTTATATAAGAATCTTTATCACAAGATAGAGCATCAAAAGCTTTCTCTCTATAAGAAAAGATAGTATGAGGGTTAAGAGCAATTACTCTACTATGCAAGGAAGCAAGTTCATACACAAGACAAGTAATCTTTGAAGGATAAACTTTATCTATACATTCTACTCCTTGCAAAGTAGGCTCTTTACTCTCATAAACACATTTAATAACATAAGAAACAATAGAGAAAGAAACAATAGTAGTAGCAAGCTCTATGTATGAAGTAGTCATAGAAGGTTGAGATTCTAAAAACTTAATCTTATCAACCAAGCTAGAATTTGCAAATTTAGAAGCATTTAGTTGACTAAGATAATAATTGGTTAGAATCTCAACACTTGGATTTACCTCATTTAAATCTTTAATTGAGCTTGTCAAGAGGGTGCAATGGCATCTTCCATCTTCAAATTCACTAGATCTTCCACTAGTGCTTTCATTTGTTGATGGAGCCTTTGTGATCCCTTTTTCTCTCTTGTTTCCTTCTATTTCTCTCTTTGAAGGTTTCCCATCTTCATAATCACCCATATTCTCCTACTTGTGGAAGTATGTTTGGAGAAGACCCGCTCTGATACCACTTGTTGGATCCTAGATGGGCGATAAGATGCTCTAGAGGGGGGTGAATAGAGCTGAAAGCACTTAAACAAAATTCATCAAACCTTCAAAATATATGACAAGATAAGGTTGCTAAATAGGTAATTTGAGTGCAACTAAATCATGCATAGCAAGGGAGAGAGAGATTGAATATGCACCCATTAGACAAGCTATTTAGAGTGGTTCCACACTTCAAACTAGAAGTGTGTCAGTCCACTTGCCTAGAGAGGTCAACCTCTAGGACTTCCAAACTATTGCATTCTTATATTCATTAATAAGACATACAATACATGACCAACAAAGGACTTACCTATCCAATACAAAGAGTCTTCAACCTTACCTAGGACTTACCCAATTTGCAAGAGTCTTCGGCCTTCTCCAAGGACTTACCCACTCTTGCACAAGTCTTCGGCCTTGTAGGAATTACCCACTCTTCTTGGATCTTCAACCTTTGACTTCACCTTCACTCGAAGAAGCTTCCACCAAGGTCTTACCCACTTGAGCTTGAGTCTTCTGCCTTCTCCAAGGGCTTACCCACTCTAGCTCCAAGTCTTCAGCCTTGATCTTCACCAAGGGACTCCTTCCCTTGTTCTTCTTCACCTCTCTTGGACAAGAGAGAGAACCTTCATCTTCAAGATAGGAAATGAGAGATGGGGAGGTGGTGGAAGTGAGAGCCTCACAAGATATACAAATAGGACTAGCTCTCTTACAGATTTCCTACTCACTCTAATGGATGTAGCAAGTGATTAAGCTTAGAGAGAGAGAGGAGGTTGTAGGATCACTCAACTATAGAATAGGAACCTTCATAGTGAATGCTCAACCTTGGAATGAAGCCCAAGGGGTCCTATTTATAGCTGGGGATGCCTCTTAGCCTTTGGGAACACTTGTGAACAAAAACTAGCCGTTTTTTAGCTTGCAACGGATCTATTTTCACTTGTTGCAACTCCACAACGGCTAGAAACACTTTTCTGCACTTTTCCGTACAGTGCATTCGGTCAAGTTTCTATATGTGTAACTCGACCGATCAAGTAGCAGGCAACCCGATATTGAAATGATCGGTCGAGTTTGTTCTGAGGAAACTCGACCGACCATTCCAACTGGAACTGGCCTACTACCCAATCGGTCGAGTTCTGTGAGTGCACAACTCGACCGATGCAATCTTCAGAAAATCGACCAAGGTTGATCGGTCGAGTTTCAGGGTGGGAAACTCGACCGAACAAGTGCCTGTAATTGATTTTCAAAGTTGCATTAAAAGTGCTCTAAAATTCGATCTAAGTGTTCCTGATATTTTTCTAAGCTTAATTACAAGTCATACAATCATTACAAGTGATTTACAACATGATTCTAATGGATATACATCATATTACAAAAATGTGCACTTGTATGACTTTGACTTGTCTTTTCTCCAATTTGAGATGCGCAAGTTAGGGAAATTGGAGTGTGTCTATACCTAATCTGAAATCACTCAAGTAGAAGCATTAGACACTAATATGTGGAATGGTTAGTCATCATCAAAACACGGGTTTAGTCAATTTAGACGTGAGTCAACATTGACCTAATTGACCTTGAGTCAACATTCTCCCCCTTTTTGAAGATGACAAATCATTCCATAAATGTATTGAAAGCATTTAAGTAAATTTATACCTTTGGAGAACCTAGGGGTTTCAATAGGACTAAGCTCATATGCTCCCCCTCAATTGATGCGCATGGAGTTTTCATACTCCCCCTCAATTGATGCTATTTCTCCTGCATGGTTAGCTTTCATAACATTTATAGAATACCATGTCTTCTACTCATATATGTTCTACACATATATGTCTTCTCCCCTTTATCTTCTCCCTTTACATGAACATACTTCTCTTCTTCATGTAAGACATGCCTTCTTCCTCTTTTTAAAAGAAGACATTACCTTTCTCCCCCTTTGTCATTTCAAAAAGGTGGGGGTTATGAAGAAAAAAAAGGAACATCACTTGTTAAAGAGAAAGGAGATAATACAAATATATATAAGGATAGTAGAAGAGAAAAGATAGGGTCTTGTCCAAGCATAGAAAGAAAAGCAAGTTAAAGCATATACTTGAACAACCCAAAAATGCAAGATAAAGTGCTGTAGAAAAATAATAAAACATAATTTTGACCCTCAAGATGACGGATTTTGACCAAAAACCATCAGAGCTAATGGCGAAGCAATGAGCCGTGTGATGGAGTGGAATTTTTGAGTCCTTGATCATCCAATTACATAAGTGAAATCATAAGGTTGAATAATATTGAGAGTTCCAAGGTTTTGACAAAGTTGGAATGTTGATTGAGATTTACATAATGATTAAGATTTCTCTTTTAATGCCTTTTTGAAGAATTTAATTAGATAGTCTAATAGATGAGTTTGGTCACCAAATTAGAGTAGAATGTACCTTAAAAGGTAGAGAAGATATGGTTAAAATTTGGTGGCATTTGGATGTTCCTAGAAGGAGTTATTTAGGTTTGAAGTTGGTGAAATAATATGTACCTTGTTGATGTTTCATTAACTATGTTTGGAATATATATATATATCCTAAGCCTGATTGCAGCCTTGTCACACGCCTGTAGTTATCAAGTAGGTTGCGTGGCCATTTTCTGGCCATAGATGCTAATCTAGCGATCATCCCTGAGTGCTATGATAAGCCACGGATCGGCTCAAATGAAGGTTGGACTCTGGCCTTTGGATGTGAGATCAAAGGCAGGCTAGGTTGTCACTCCCCTTGCAGTTACTACCTTGCCCGCAGGTGGTGACCATGACATCAGGGAGGACTGGTGAGATTGTGGTACACGTTGATCGTGGGAGAAGGGTTGAAACCAACAGAGTGGTTGAAATCACCGGCTCATTACGACCAGTTTAACCCCTTAAACAAGATATGAGACCATCCCAATAGTGGCTGACTCCCTCATCGTCAGGGAAGAGCCCCGCGGAGGCGGTCGTTGTCCAGGAGACGACGCACGTTGGCGTCGGGCGGATAGGGAACGATGCCAGGGTGGCGGAGTGGATCAGAGTTGCACAGCAGCAGCTCCTAGCTAGATCCTTGAGAATGCGAGGAGGAGGCCATGTTTCCTGCTTCCTTGCCATCAGGTTCAAGCATCGGCGGCTGATCCCTAAGAAGGCCACGACGGTGGCTGATCCAACAGAGAATGACGGTTGCAGGTGCAGCATGCGGATGGGAGAATCACGAAGGATCCAAAGGCTTAGAGGAGGAAGGGCTGTAGCTTCTGGCCATGATGGATCGTGAGGAAGAGGAAGCCCCCCCAGGTGGCAGTAGTAGTTCATGGAAGCGAGAGGAGGAGAAGCCGCTGTTTGCTAACGAAGCACAGCAGCACTTTGCCGCGGCGGTGCTTGAGATGCAGCTGTGGCAGCAGCTTGGAGGTCAACAGCAATGGCAGACGAATAGAGCCATGATGGCGCTATGGAGCCTGGACCCTGCAGCTACGGTGGCGGCTCTGTGAGGAGGAGGCCGATCATCGCCAAGCTAAGGCCTTGCGGCGCCGTCCGCGCTCGTGAGAAAGAAAGGACGAGGGATCAAGCGGAGACTCAAGACAGAGAGGAGAGGGGCTGAACTGGGTCCAGACCAAGAAGGGCCGGCCGGCTCTGCGTGGGTAGAGGAGCCAAGAGCCGTAGCCTCAGGAGGGCCACGTGTCACCTCCGTATTGGCCAGAAAAAGGTATTTTGCTCAGATCTTCGTTAATTCATAGAAAATAGCTTGAGCATCAGAAAAATAAGTATAATATACAAAACTTCTCAGAAAAATGCGTAGAACAAGACAGAAGCATAATATCCTGCTTTTGAAGCTTAAATATCAGTGAAATCTTGTTAGTAGTGAAATACTCTTATAATGGATAATAAATATCAAATGATGTTCTAAAATTGTGGAAAAATGCCAATAAGTCTATAATAATGCTTATAGTGCACCTGATATCAGTGATCATGATGTTTATGCACGAAATCATGTAATTTGCTTAATATGGCTATCTAGGGCTAATAACCATACATAAAATGCAATTAATGCATACATGCTCAATAAATGATGAAATTTATAGAGTAATCTCATATCAGTATCTGGAACCTCAGAATTAATTATGAGATCATGATGATTCATAGAATCCATGTTATATTAAGATGAACCTTGAAACATGTAATGAAACCCTAATTTGAGTAATACATGTAACTTAGGGTTAATATGTATAAATAATGATATGGAACCTGATATTCAGATTATGTATCCTAATCTGGAACATAACATCTGTAACATAAATCCCACATAAGGATGAAGATAAGATAAGTCATAATTTATATATCATAATGATCTAAGTGAAACCCTAATATGAACACGATTAGGGTTAAGATGAGACGTATGAGGATGAGAACCTAATGATAGTATATGGTCTTGTCTTAATTAGGTTTAATCAAGGATATAGTTGATATCAGGAATATATGATGATTAGGATGTCTCTTTGGAAGGTACGCCATTACCTCTTACTTGGCTTATTATACAATATGCTTGTTTTATATGAGTAGTAAAATACTTGGCATATGATATTGGATGAAATGATTGTTCTGGTATGATATGTTGCATGATTTTCCATGATTACTGCTATGAACACATGAAACATAATATATCTGTTCCATTATATGAAAGCACTAACTCTTTGGTAGTGTGCTTGGAAGTGACCTAACTCTTTGGTAGTGGTCACATTGTACATATGACCTAACTCTTTGGTAGTGGTCTGACCTAACTCTTTGGTAGTGGTCACCTTGTACAAATGATCTAACTCTTTGGTAGTGATCATAAAGGCCTTGATATATAATGTAAAATGAGCTTAAAATATGTGTTCTCTTTTGTTAATGAATATCTTTGCACAAGTATACACTTTTCCTTATATTCTTCTGTTACTGCCAAGTGTATTAGTTTTATCTTATTGCCAAGATATGATGAGAGGTATATAAAAAGACACGTAGGCGTACTCAGTACAATATTCATGAAATATTGTGCTGACGTGTACCGCATGTAATCTTTTGTATAGGTTATGGTTATGCTTTTGAAGATCCAGGATAGTGAGAGTTGTATGGCGAGCTGATGTACAGGTGGACCTGTTGTCTTAAGATCCTGTTGTTTTAGCTGTAGCTCATGTATATGTATAGTTTGCTGTTCAATATGTAATATCAAATGTTGTAACAATTCATGTTGTAATTATATGTTGAATGGTGAACATGTGTGTATGGTTTTATTATTTTTCATGTGCATGTGCTACTGATGTACGTTCCTTCTGACTCCCTCAATTTTCTTCTTCTTAGCCTGGTGTGGGGTGTTTAAATTGGGATTCTCGCTGAGGTGAGGGTTTCAATTTGGACGTTACACATCAGATTAAGTTTTAGAAAATCTGGGGACGTCACAGGTGGTATCAGAGCATGAACAATAGTAAAGCCTGACATTTGCTCATTATGCAACTCAAAACCAGAAAATCTTGAACATAATAATCTTTTAGGGTTAGATTAGTCGTCTTTTAGAGACTAGATCTGACCTAGCCTCTAGGTTAGCACCTAGATGTCCGAGAACTAGGTCTAGACTAGTGCTTGTGGTATAGCAAGTCCTTAGATGTCATTCTTTCCTTGTAGTGCAACGGTATGGGACGTTGTACTATTTGGAAATGATGTGCATCAAGGGAAGAGAAACCCTAGACATATTGCGCACGTTGTCTAGCGTAGCTACACTAGTCTACCCCTTGTTCTCACCCTTTACACTAGTTTTCATGACACTGGACTCTCTACTATGTGTGGGACACCCGTTTTCAGGATTTGGTTTTTGATTCCAAACGAATCGAACCCCGATAGTTTTCTCTGACGCTTGTTTTATCGGGGAAAAACTATATAATATTTTATTATGTATATGTATTACAAAAATGTGTCCCCACACATGTACGAGTAGGAGGTGGTCATGTAACCTAAGTGAAAGTGATGACATCAGTCTAGAAGAGAGAGTAGTTCTAGATTAGATGTCTAGAGCCTTTTTGATATATATGTGATAGACGGAATAGATGAAATAAGTTTTGTTGATATGATGTAAGTCTTACATAGATGACATAAGATGGTTATGATGATAATATGTTTGTCTTTGAGGACTTAAGTTTAGTTTTGAGGATTTGTGATAAGTTTTGATGATGCAAGTAAATAGGCTTTTATGAGATAATATATGTTAAGTTAAGACAAGTTGTGAGTCAGCATGAGCCTCAAGCTCTTTTACAAAGGAGGACCTCTAGTGTTGGGACCAGTTATAGGGTTAACTCCGGAGAGGGTGACACCCAGAGGGAGAAGGTTAGAGAACCTAAACTCCAAGATATGAGAATTATGAGATATGTGATATGATATGTCCTAAACTAGAATACTCCTAAGTGATTGAGTTGAGTCACTTTATGCATGATTCTTATAGTCTTGTTGAACCCTAGATGTCCTTGGGAAGACCAAAACCCTCGAGATAGAGAGAGGCTAGTTATATACGTATATGTGAACATGGATATGAGTACCTACCATCTGGGTGAGGGAGAGAACCCAAGACCCTGGAGGAGGTAGTTGTGTTAGTTTCTGCGAAGCCTCATGCTCGGGTCGGTGGTTCCCAAATAGGAATCTAGTGGTGTGTATATAAGAGAAAGAGAGTTGAGAAATAGTTTTCATGGGTATAGAGCTGAGAAGAGAATGTCATAGCATGTTTTGGTTTGTGCTTACATGGCTAAAGTTTGTAAAGCAATCACCAGTGCTAATGAGGTAGACCTGGTAACCCTAGATGAAAGAGGGAAGATAAAGTTTTTGTTTATGAGATACTCATAGACTTGAGTTAGCTCAGAGAGACTGAGCATGGAACTACCCTCATTATAAGGGTTAGGACCTCAATTGGACTAGATGAAGTTTTGATATATGTTTAACAAGCCACTCACAATCGTTGTTTAGCACAACCATGATATATGCATGTAGGGATGTAATTTGATCTCGATGACGTGATGTATAGACATGATATGATGGAATCTAGAAATGGTGTAATAAGTATCAATGCATAAATGTTAACCATGTACATGAATAATGATGATTAATGTGAAACTATTGTTTACTCTTGTGATGAATTCACTAGTAAATGTTGCAATTTATTATGAGAAATGAAATAGGATCATATGAATGAAACATGTTGCACGAGGTGTTAATCTCAGTGCTTAATGAAGACGGAAAAACTAGTTTGATAGCTAGCACTACATAATGATTATAACACCTTGATATGATCTAGATGGATAAAGTGGGTTAACTATAGTTAATACCCTCCTAAAAGGCATATGCTATTGTTGAACATGCTCTAATAATTATCACAATAAAATGTTGATGACACCTTGATGTATGGGTTAACTTTAGTTAACTCCTAAAGAACATGATAATATGATATAGAAACCCTAATGCATGGATAAAGATAAGGATGCAACCCTAGCATATGAGATATGTAATGACATAACCTAAGTTTCTAAACCCTGAGTTTAACCTTGAATGGAGTGTTTGTTCACCAAGATGGTTGTAAAACTCCCTGAAAGTGCTTTGGATACATGGTTCTAGGTAACCTTTGCGGATATGTTACACATAGAATAGTGCCTACATGTGGATGAAGACATGGTAGTTTTCCTTGGTGTACGAGCATGGTTGACTTTTGAGGACAAAAGTTCCTTTAAGATGTATATGATGTGACAAAGTGATTTTCTGGCTTAATTCCGAGGACGGAATATCTTTTAAGGTGTGTAGGATGTGATGGAGTGGAATTTTTGAGTCCTTGATCATCCAATTACATAAGTGAAATCATAAGGTTGAATAATATTGAGAGTTCCAAGGTTTTGACAAAGTTGGAATGTTGATTGAGATTTACATAATGATTAAGATTTCTCTTTTAATGCCTTTTTGAAGAATTTAATTAGATAGTCTAATAGATGAGTTTGGTCACAAAATTAGAGTAGAATGTACCTTAAAAGGTAGAGAAGATATGGTTAAAATTTGGTGGCATTTGGATGTTCCTAGAAGGAGTTATTTAGGTTTGAAGTTGGTGAAATAATATGTACCTTGTTGATGTTTCATTAACTATGTTTGGAATATATATATATCCTAAGCCTGATTGCAGCCTTGTCACACACGCCTGTAGTTATCAAGTAGGTTGCGTGGCCATTTTCTGGCCATAGATGCTAATCTAGTGATCATCCCTGAGTGCTATGATAAGCCACGGATCGGCTCAAATGAAGGTTGGACTCTGGCCTTTGGATGTGAGATCAAAGGCAGGCTAGGTTGTCACTCCCCTTGCAGTTACTACCTTGCCCGCAGGTGGTGACCACGACATCAGGGAGGACTGGTGAGATCGTAGTACACGTTGATCGTGGGAGAAGGGTTGAAACCAACAGAGTGGTTGAAATCACCGGCTCATTACGACCAGTTTAACCCCTTAAACAAGATATGAGACCATACCAATAGTGGCTGACTCCCTCATCGTCAGGGAAGAGCCCCGCGGAGGCGGTCGTTGTCCAGGAGACGACGCACGTTGGCATCGGGCGGATAGGGAACGATGCCAGGGTGGCAGAGTGGATCAGAGTTGCACAGCAGCAGCTCCTAGCTAGATCCTTGAGAATGCGAGGAGGAGGCCGTGTTTCCTGCTTCCTTGCCATCAAGTTCAAGCATCGGTGGCTGATCCCTAAGAAGGCCACGACGGTGGCTGATCCAACAGAGAATGACGGTTGCAGGTGCAGCATGCGGATGGGAGAATCACGAAGGATCCAAAGTCTTAGAGGAGGAAGGGATGTAGCTTCTGGCCATGATGGATCGTGAGGAAGAGGAAGCCCCCCCAGGCGGCAGCAGTAGTTCACGAAAGCGAGAGGAGGAGAAGCCGCTGTTTGCTAACGAAGCACAGCAGCACTTTGCCGCGGCGGTGCTTGAGATGCAGCTGTGGCAGCAGCTTGGAGGTCAGCAGCAATGGCAGACGAATAGAGCCATGACGGCGCTATGGAGCCTGGACCCTGCAGCTACGGTGGCGGCTCTGTGAGGAGGAGGCCGATCATCGCCAAGCTAAGGCCTTGCGGCGCCGTCCGTGTTCGTGAGAAAGAAAGGACGAGGGATCGAGCGGAGACTCAAGACAGAGAGGAGAGGGGCTGAACTGGGTCCAGACCAAGAAGGGCCGGCCGGCTCAGCGTGGGTAGAGGAGCCAAGAGCCGTAGCCTCAGGAGGGCCACGTGTCACCTCCGTATTGGCCAGAAAAAGGTATTTTGCTCAGATCTTCGTTAATTCATAGAAAATAGCTTGAGCATCAGAAAAATAAGTATAATATACCAAACTTCTCAGAAAAATGCGTAGAACAAGACGGAAGCATAATATCCTGCTTTTGAAGCTTAAATATCAGTGACATCTTGTTAGTAGTGAAATACTCTTATAATGGATAATAAATATCAAATGATGTTCTAAAATTGTGGGAAAATGCCAATAAGTCTATAATAATGCTTATAGTGCACCTGATATCAGTGATCATGATGTTTATGCACGAAATCATGTAATTTGCTTAATATGGCTATCTAGGGCTAATAACCATACATAAACTGCAATTAATGCATACATGCTCAATAAATGATGAAATTTACAGAGTAATCTGATATCAGTATCTGGAACCTCAGAATTAATTATGAGATCATGATGATTCATAGAATCCATGTTATATTAAGATGAACCTTGAAACATGTAATGAAACCCTAATTTGAGTAATACATGTAACTTAGGGTTAATATGTATAAATAATGATATGGAACCTGATATTCAGATTATGTATCCTAATCTGGAACATAACATCTGTAACATAAATCCCACATAAGGATGAAGATAAGATAAGTCATAATTTATATATCATAATGATCTAAGTGAAACCCTAATATGAACACGATTAGGGTTAATATGAGACGTATGAGGATGAGAACCTAATGATAGTATATGGTCTTGTCTTAATCGGGTTTAATGAAGGATATAGTTGATATCAGGAATATATGATGATTAGGATGTCTCTTTGGAAGGTACGCCATTACCTCTTACTTGGCTTATTATACAATTGCTTGTTTTATATGAGTAGCAAAATACTTGGCATATGATATTGGATGAAATGATTGTTCTGGTATGATATGTTGCATGATTTTCCATGATTACTGCTATGAACACATGAAATATAATATATCTGTTCCATTATATGAAAGCACTAACTCTTTGGTAGTGTGCTTGGAAGTGACCTAACTCTTTGGTAGTGGTCACATTGTACATATGACCTAACTCTTTGGTAGTGGTCTGACCTAACTCTTTGGTAGTGGTCACCTTGTACAAATGATCTAACTCTTTGGTAGTGATCATAAAGGCCTTGATATATAATGGAAAATGAGCTTAAAATATGTGTTCTCTTTTGTTAATGAATATCTTTGCGCAAGTATACGCTTTTACTTATATTCTTCTGTTACTGCCAAGTGTATTAGTTTTATCTTATTGCCAAGATATGATGAGAGGTATATAAAAAGACACGTAGGCGTAATCAGTACAATATTCATGAAATATTGTGCTGACGTGTACCGCATGTAATCTTTTGTATAGGTTATGGTTATGCTTTTGAAGATCCAGGATAGTGAGAGTTGTATGGCGAGCTGATGTACAGGTGGACCTGTTGTCTTAAGATCCTGTTGTTTTAGCTGTAGCTCATGTATATGTATAGTTTGCTGTTCAATATGTAATATCAAATGTTGTAACAATTCATGTTGTAATTATATGTTGAATGGTGAACATGTGTGTATGGTTTTATTATTGTTCATGTGCATGTGCTACTGATGTACGTTCCTTCTGACTCCCTCGATTTTCTTCTTCTTAGCCTGGTGTGGGGTGTTTAAATTGGGATTCTCGCTGAGGTGAGGGTTTCAATTTGGACGTCACACATCAGATTAAGTTTTAGAAAATCCGGGGACGTCACAAGCCGTTTCTGCATGAAAAACACTATACATGCAGCAAAAACTGAAATTGGAGCAAAACCTGCATAAAATCCAAAAATACTCCAATTTCTACATATAATGTAGCTCTATGTGCCCTGCATCACAATGTTATGCAAACAACTCAAGATAGTAGATATGTAATTTAAGGAACAATCTTGAGCATGTATGAGATAAGGTACAAGCATAACATATAGATGATCAAAGATGGCAATTTTAAACAATGCTAGAACTACATGTATATGAACTACTAGTAGATGATGTCACAAGTTAGGACTACTAGTAGGATCTAGATCATAGCAAGAGATACCAAAAGATACACAACATAAAGCAAGCTATGAGTAGATGTAGAGATATATCCAAACAAAGAGATATGCAAAATTAGAAGCATGAGAGGATATAACTCACTAGATATGCATCCTTACCATAAGATGATTACCACTAAGAACCTCAAGGTTGTATCAAAACAAGATATACACCTAGATAGATGTAGCAAGTTAGAGCACAACGGAAGCAATTTAAGACACAACCAAGAGATCCAAAGAGATCATCATCAAAACCTGCAAAACAACTCAAAGCAAGTAATTGCAAGATATAGATATACCAATTTAGAGCAATTAGAGAGATAGAGTTGTATGCAAGATAGGCAATTTAGAACATGGCAAATATGCATATATAAAGGTACCAAATGAGAGTGCCAAAGAATAAGGCTATTGGTTGAGAAAATCTAGTTGAGAGGGAAATTCTCACTCAATAAGCCAAATTTATATTCTGTGCACAGTGTAATCGGTCGAGTTCTGTGCATTGGCAACTCGACCGATGATAGTTGTTGGCAACACTCTTGGTGCCTATCGGTCGAGTTTCAATAGGGCAAACTCGACCGACATATCAGCTGTCAAGAAGCACATATATATCATAAAAATATTTAAAGGCATGCTTAAAATACAAACCATATCCAAACATGTTTAATCAAGTTAGTAATGCACTATAGAAGCATTAGAAACAGTTTTTGAGCAAGAGTGTGAAGATAATCACAAAATGCCACTTTTGACTCAAAAACATATGTATAGTGCACACTAGCTTGACACAAACAAGTTAGAAATGGTTATAAGCAATAAAACTTTACCTTTGTGCTTACCATTGCTTTTTCCACTTGTTGTTACCCTCTACACATCTCACCTTTCTTCTTTTATGTGGATTGACAAGTCAATTTGCAATTCAATAGCTCAAGTCAATCCATTTGCAAGTACCTACAAGAAGAAAGATGAAATGGTCCCCAATCATGTTTTTGGGTCCAGAGGGGTTAGTTTAGCAACCCAAGTCCTATTGCTCTTGGGTGCTTTCCTAAAAGGACAACAAGTAGAATAATGATAAAAAACATTGCAATAATTACAAGTTCCCGTAGCGTTGGAACTGGAGGATTCTTCATTGAAAAATGAAGGTCCTTTATATTTGTTGTTCCTTTGGCTACAATCAAGTCCAATTCCATCTCTACCCATTTGTTTGGTAGTATGGTCTAGTATTTGATTAAGATTCTTTTTATCTTCAAAGAATATTTGCAAAGAAGATCTCAAACTATGATTGTCATGCACAAGAGAAGTAAAGGTAAAACACAATAGATTCATATCATCTCTAGCATGCACAAGATAGATTTCTAAGCAAAAATCTTTGGTTGTATAAGAATCTTGATCACAAGATAGAGCATCAAAAGCTTTCTCTCTATAAGAAAAGATAGTATGAGGGTTAAGATCAATTACTCTACTATGCAAGGAAGCAAGTTCATACACAAGACAAGTAATCTTTGAAGGATAAACTTTATCTATACATTCTAATCCTTACAAAGTAGGCTCTTTACTCTCATAAACACATTTAAGAACATAAGAAACAATAGAGAAAGAAACAATAGTAGTAGCAAGCTCTATGTATGAAGTAGTCATAGAAGGTTGAGATTCTAAAAACTTAATCTTATCAACCAAGCTAGAATTTGCAAATTTAGAAGCATTTAGTTGACTAAGATAATAATTGGTTAGAATCTCAACACTTGGATTTACCTCATTTAAATCTTTAATTGAGCTTGTCAAGAGGGTTTAATGGCATCTTCCATCTTCAAATTCACTAGATCTTCCACTAGTGCTTTCATTTGTTGATGGAGCCTTTGTGATCCCTTTTTCTCTCTTATTTCCTTCTATTTCTCTCTTTGAAGGTTTCCCATCTTCATAATCACCCATATTCTCCTACTTGTGGAAGTATGCTTGGAGAAGACCCGCTCTGATACCACTTGTTGGATCCTAGATGGGTGATTAGATGCTCTAGAGGGGGGTGAATAGAGCTGAAAGCACTTAAACAAAATTCATCAAACCTTCAAAATATATGACAAGATAAGGTTGCTAAATAGGTAATTTGAGTGCAACTAAATCATGCATAGCAAGGGAGAGAGAGATTGAATATGCACCAATTAGACAAGCTATTTAGAGTGGTTCCACACTTCAAACTAGAAGTGTGTCAGTCCACTTGCCTAGAGAGGTCAACCTCTAGGACTTCCAAACTATTGCATTCTTATATTCATTAATAAGACATACAATACATGACCAACAAAGGACTTACCTATCCAATACAAAGAGTCTTCAACCTTACCAAGGACTTACCCACTTTGCAAGAGCCTTCGGCCTTCTCCAAGGACTTACCCACTCTTGCACAAGTCTTCGGCCTTGTAGGAATTACCCACTCTTCTTGGATCTTCAGCCTTTGACTTCACCTTCACTCGGAGAAGCTTCCACCAAGGTCTTACCCACTTGAGCTTGAGTCTTCTGCCTTCTCCAAGGGCTTACCCACTCTAGCTCCAAGTCTTCAGCCTTTATCTTCACCAAGGGACTCCTTCCCTTGTTCTTCTTCACCTCTCTTGGACAAGAGAGAGAACCTTCATCTTCAAGATAGGAAATGAGAGATGGGGAGGTGGTGGAAGTGAGAGCCTCACAAGATATACAAATAGGACTAGCTCTCTTACAGATTTCCTACTCACTCTAATGGATGTAGCAAGTGATTAAGCTTAGAGAGAGAGAGGAGGCTGTAGGATCACTCAACTATAGAATAGGAACCTTCATAGTGAATGCTCAACCTTGGAATGAAGCCCAAGGGGTCCTATTTATAGCTGGGGATGCCTCTTAGCCTCTGTGAACACTTGTGAATGAAAACTAGCCGTTTTGTGGCTTGCAACGGATCTATTTTCACTTGTTGCAACTCCACAACGGCTAGAAACACTTTTCTGCACTTTTCCATACAGTGCATTCGGTCGAGTTTCTATATGTGTAACTCGACCGATCAAGTAGCAGGAAGCCCCATATTGAAATGATCGGTCGAGTTTGTTCTGAGGAAACTCGACCGACCATTCCAACTGGAACTGGCCTACTACCCAATCGGTCGAGTTCTGTGAGTGCACAACTCGACCGATGCAATCTTCAGAAAATCGACCAAGGTTGATCGGTCGAGTTTCAGGGTGGGAAACTCGACCGAACAAGTGCCTGTAATTGATTTTCAAAGTTGCATTAAAAGTGCTCTAAAATTCGATCTAAGTGTTCCTGATATTTTTCTAAGCTTAATTACAAGTCATACAATCATTACAAGTGATTTACAACATGATTCTAATGGATATACATCATATTACAAAAATGTGCACTTGTATGACTTTGACTTGTCTTTTCTCCAATTTGAGATGCGCAAGTTAGGGCAATTGGAGTGTGTCTATACCTAATATGAAATCACTCAAGTAGAAGCATTAGACACCAATATGTGGAATGGTTAGTCATCATCAAAACACGGGTTTAGTCAATTTAGACGTGAGTCAACATTGACCTAATTGACCTTGAGTCAACATTCTCCCCCTTTTTGAAGATGACAAATCATTCCATAAATGTATTGAAAGCATTTAAGTAAATTTATACCTTTGGAGAAACCTAGGGGTTTCAATAGGACTAAGCTCATATGCTCCCCCTCAATTGATGCGCATGGAGTTTTCATACTCCCCCTCAATTGATGCTATTTCTCCTGCATGGTTAGCTTTCATAACATTTATAGAATACCATGTTTTCTACTCATATATGTTCTACACATATATGTCTTCTCCCCTTTATCTTCTCCCTTTACATGAACATACTTCTCTTCTTCATGTAAGACATGCCTTCTTCCTCTTTTTAAAAGAAGACATTACCTTTCTCCCCCTTTGTCATTTCAAAAAGGTGGGGGTTATGAAGAAAAAAAAGGAACATCACTTGTTAAAGAGAAAGGAGATAATACAAATATATATAAGGAGAGTAGAAGAGCACAAATAGGGTCTTGTCCAAGCATAGAAAGAAAAGCAAGTTAAAGCATATACTTGAACAACCCAAAAATGCAAGATAAAGTGCTGCAGAAAAATAATAAAACATAATTTAGACCCTCAAGATGACGGATTTTGACCAAAAACCATCAGAGCTCATGGCGAAGCAATGAGCCGTTTCTGCATGAAAAACACTATACATGCAGCAAAAACTGAAATTAGAGCAAAACCTGCATAAAATCCAAAAATACTCCAATTTCTACATATAATGTAGCTCTATGTGCCCTGCATCACAATGTTATGCAAACAACTCAAGATAGTAGATATGTAATTTAAGGAACAATTTTGAGCATGTATGAGATAAGGTACAAGCATAACATATAGATGATCAAAGATGGCAATTTTAAACAATGCTAGAACTACATGTATATGAACTACTAGTAGATGATATCACAAGTTAGGACTACTAGTAGGATCTAGATCATAGAAAGAGATACCAAAAGATACACAACATAAAGCAAGCTATGAGTAGATGTAGAGATATATCCAAACAAAGAGATATGCAAAATTAGAAGCATGAGAGGATATAACTCACTAGATATGCATCATTACCATAAGATGATTACCACTAAGAACCTCAAGGTTGTATCAAAACAAGATATACACCTAGATAGATGTAGCAAGTTAGAGCACAACGGAAGCAATTTAAGACACAACCAAGAGATCCAAAGAGATCATCATCAAAACCTACAAAACAACTCAAAGCAAGTAATTGCAAGTTATAGATTTACCAATTTAGAGCAATTAGAGAGATAGAGTTGTATGCAAGATAGGCAATTTAGAACATGGCAAATATACATATATAAAGGTACCAAATGAGAGTGCCAAAGAATAAGGCTATTGGTTGAGAAAATCTAGTTGAGAGGGAAATTCTCACTCAATAAGCTAAATTTATATTCCGTGCACAGTGTAATCGGTCAAGTTCTGTGCATTGGCAACTCGACCGATGACAGCTGTTGGAAACACTCTTGGTGCCTATCGGTCGAGTTTCAATAGGGCAAACTCGACCAACAGATCAGCTGTCAAGAAGCACATATATATCATAAAAATATTTAAAGGCATGCTTAAATTACAAACCATATCCAAAAATGTTTAATCAAGTTAGTAATGCACTATAGAAGCATTAGAAACAGTTTCTGAGCAAGAGTGTGAAGATAATCACAAAATGCCACTTTTAACTCAAAAACATATGTATAGTGCACACTAGCTTTACACAAACAAGTTAGAAATGGTTATAAGCAATAAAACTTTACCTTTGTGCTTACCATTGCCTTTTCCACTTATTGTCACCCTCTACACATCTCACCTTTCTTCTTTTATGTGGATTGACAAGTCAATTTGCAATTCAATAGCTCAAGTCAATCCATTTGCAAGTACCTACAAGAAGAAAGATGAAATGGTCCCCAATCATGTTTTTGGGTCCAGAGGGGTTAGTTTAGCAACCCAAGTCCTATTGCTCTTGGGTGCTTTCCTAAAAGGACAACAAGTAGAATAATGATAAAAAACATTGCAATAATTACAAGTGCCCGTAGCCTTGGAACTGGAGGATTCTTCATTGAAAAATGAAGGTCCTTTATCATTGTTGTTCCTTTGGCTACAGTCAAGTCCAATGCCATCTCTACCCATTTGTTTGGTAGTATGCTCTAGGATTTGATTAAGATTCTTTTTATCACCAAAGAATATTTGCAAAGAAGATCTCAAACTATGATTGTCATGCACAAGAGAAGTAAAGGTAAAACACAATAGATTCATATCATCTCTAGCATGCACACGATAGATTTCTAAGCAAACATCTTTGGTTATATAAGAATCTTTATCACAAGATAGAGCATCAAAAGCTTTCTCTCTATAAGAAAATATAGTATGAGGGTTAAGAGCAATTACTCTACTATGCAAGGAAGCAAGTTCATACACAAGACAAGTAATCTTTGAAGGATAAACTTTATCTATACATTCTAATCCTTGCAAAGTAGGCTCTTTACTCTCAAAAACACATTTAAGAACATAATAAACAATAGAGAAAGAAACAATAGTAGTAGCAAGCTCTATGTATGAAGTAGTCATAGAAGGTTGAGATTCTAAAAACTTAATCTTATCAACCAAGCTAGAATTTACAAATTTAGAAGAATTTAGTTGACTAAGATAATAATTGGTTAGAATCTCAACACTTGGATTTACCTCATTTAAATCTTTAATTGAGCTTGTAAAGAGGGTGCAATGGCATCTTCCATCTTCAAATTCACTAGATCTTCCACTAGTGCTTTCATTTGTTGATGGAGCCTTTGTGATCCCTTTTTCTCTCTTGTTTCCTTCTATTTCTCTCTTTGAAGGTTTCCCATCTTCATAATCACCCATATTCTCCTGGTTGTGGAAGTATGTTTGGAGAAGACCCGCTCTGATACCACTTGTTGGATCCTAGATGGGTGATTAGATGCTCTAGAGGGGGGGGGGTGAATAGAGTTGAAAGCACTTAAACAAAATTCATCAAACCTTCAAAATATATGACAAGATAAGGTTGCTAAATAGGTAATTTGAGTGCAACTAAATCATGCATAGCAAGGGAGAGAGAGATTGAATATGCACCAATTAGACAAGCTATTTAGAGTGGTTCCACACTTCAAACTAGAAGTGTGTCAGTCCACTTGCCTAGAGAGGTCAACCTTTAGGACTTCCAAACTATTGCGTTCTTATATTCATTAATAAGACATACAATACATGACCAACAAAGGACTTACCTATCCAATACAAAGAGTCTTCAACCTTACCAAGGACTTACCCACTTTGCAAAAGTCTTCGGCCTTCTCCAAGGACTTACCCACTCTTTCACAAGTCTTCGGCCTTGTAGGAATTACCCACTCTTCTGGGATCTTCAGCCTTTGACTTCACCTTCACTCGGAGAAGCTTCCACCAAGGTCTTACCCACTTGAGCTTGAGTCTTCTGCCTTCTCCAAGGGCTTACCCACTCTAGCTCCAAGTCTTCAGCCTTGATCTTCACCAAGGGACTCCTTCCCTTGTTCTTCTTCACCTCTCTTGGACAAGAGAGAGAACCTTCATCTTCAAGATAGGAAATGAGAGATGGGGAGGTGGTGGAAGTGAGAGCCTCACAAGATATACAAATAGGACTAGCTCTCTTACAGATTTCCTACTCACTCTAATGGATGTAGCAAGTGATTAAGCTTAGAGAGAGAGAGAGGAGGCTGTAGGATTACTCAACTATAGAATAGGAACCTTCATAGTGAATGCTCAACCTTGGAATGAAGCCCAAGGGGTCCTATTTATAGCTGGGGATGCCTCTTAGCCTCTGGGAATACTTGTGAATGAAAACTAGCCGTTTTGTGGCTTGCAACGGATCTATGTTCACTTGTTGCAACTCCACAACGGCTAGAAACACTTTTCTGCACTTTTCCGTACAGTGCATTCGGTCGAGTTTCTATATGTGTAACTCGACCGATCAAGTAGCAGGCAGCCCGATATTGAAATGATCGGTCGAGTTTGTTCTGAGGAAACTCGACCGACCATTCCAACTGGAACTGGCCTACTACCCAATCGGTCGAGTTCTGTGAGTGCACAACTCGACCGATGCAATCCTCAGAAAATCGACCAAGGTTGATCGGTCGAGTTTCAGGGTGGGAAACTCGACCGAACAACTTCCTGTAATTGATTTTCAAAGTTGCATTAAAAGTGCTATAAAATTCGATCTAAGTGTTCCTGATATTTTTCTAAGCTTAATTACAAGTCATACAATCATTACAAGTGATTTACAACATGATTCTAATGGATATACATCATATTACAAAAATGTGCACTTGTATGACTTTGACTTGTCTTTTCTCCAATTTCAGATGCGCAACTTAGGGCAATTGGAGTGTGTCTATACCTAATCTGAAATCACTCAAGTAGAAGCATTAGACACCAATATGTGGAATGGTTAGTCATCATCAAAACACGGGTTTAGTCAATTTAGACGTGAGTCAACATTGACCTAATTGACCTTGAGTCAACATTCTCCCCCTTTTTGAAGATGACAAATCATTCCATAAATGTATTGAAAGCATTTAAGTAAATTTATACCTTTGGAGAAACCTAGGGGTTTCAATAGGACTAAGCTCATATGCTCCCCCTCAATTGATGCGCATGGAGTTTTCATACTCCCCCTCAATTGATGCTATTTCTCCTGCATGGTTAGCTTTCATAACATTTATAGAATACCATGTCTTCTACTCATATATGTTCTACACATATATGTCTTCTCCCCTTTATCTTCTCCCTTTACATGAACATACTTCTCTTCTTCATGTAAGACATGCCTTCTTCCTCTTTTTAAAAGAAGACATTACCTTTCTCCCCCTTTGTCATTTCAAAAAGGTGGGGGTTATGATGAAAAAAAGGAACATCACTTGTTAAAGAGAAAGGAGATAATACAAATATATATAAGGAGAGTAGAAGATCACAGATAGGGTCTTGTCCAAGCATAGAAAGAAAAGCAAGTTAAAGCATATACTTGAACAACCCAAAAATGCAAGATAAAGTGCTGCAGAAAAATAATAAAACATAATTTTGACCCTCAAGATGACGGATTTTGACCAAAAACCATCAGAGCTCATGGCGAAGCAATGAGCCGTTTCTGCATGAAAAACACTATACATGCAGCAAAAACTGAAGTTGGAGCAAAACCTGCATAAAATCCAAAAATACTCCAATTTCTACATATAATGTAGCTCTATGTGCCCTGCATCACAATGTTATGCAAACAACTCAAGATAGTAGATATGTAATTTAAGGAACAATCTTGAGCATGTATGAGATAAGGTACAAGCATAACATATAGATGATCAAAGATGGCAATTTTAAACAATGCTAGAACTACATGTATATGAACTACTAGTAGATGATATCACAAGTTAGGACTACTAGTAGGATCTAGATCATAGCAAGAGATACAAAAAGATACACAACATAAAGCAAGCTATGAGTAGATGTAGAGATATATCCAAACAAAGAGATATGCAAAATTAGAAGCATGAGAGGATATAACTCACTAGATATGCATCATTACCATAAGATGATTACCACTAAGAACCTCAAGGTTGTATCAAAACAAGATATACACCTAGATAGATGTAGCAAGTTAGAGCACAACGGAAGCAATTTAAGACACAACCAAGTGATCCAAAGAGATCATCATCAAAACTTACAAAACAACTCAAAGCAAGTAATTGCAAGATATAGATATACCAATTTAGAGCAATTAGAGAGATAGAGTTGTATGCAAGATAGGCAATTTAGAACATGGCAAATATGCATATATAAAGGTACCAAATGAGAGTGCCAAAGAATAAGGCTATTGGTTGAGAAAATCTAGTTGAGAGGGAAATTCTCACTCAATAAGCCAAATTTATATTCTGTGCACAGTGTAATCGGTCGAGTTCTGTGCATTGGCAACTCGACCGATGATAGCTGTTGGCAACACTCTTGGTGCCTATCGGTCGAGTTTCAATAGGGCAAACTCGACCGACAGATCAGCTGTCAAGAAGCACATATATATCATAAAAATATTTAAAGGCATGCTTAAAATACAAACCATATCCAAACATGTTTAATCAAGTTAGTAATGCACTATAGAAGCATTAGAAACAATTTTTGAGCAAGTGTGTGAAGATAATCACAAAATGCCACTTTTGACTCAAAAACATATGTATAGTGCACACTAGCTTGACACAAACAAGTTAGAAATGGTTATAAGCAATAAAACTTTACCTTTGTGCTTACCATTGCTTTTTCCACCTGTTGTCACCCTCTACACATATCACCTTTCTTCTTTTATGTGGATTGACAAGTCAATTTGCAATTCAATAGCTCAAGTCAATCCATTTGCAAGTACCTACAAGAAGAAAGATGAAATGGTCCCCAATCATGTTTTTGGGTCCAGAGGGGTTAGTTTAGCAACCCAAGTCCTATTCCTCTTGGGTGCTTTCCTAAAAGGACAACAAGTAGAATAATGATAAAAAACATTGCAATAATTACAAGTGCCCGTAGCCTTGGAACTGGAGGATTCTTCATTGAAAAATGAAGGTCCTTTATCTTTGTTGTTCCTTTGGCTACAGTCAAGTCCAATGCCATCTCTACCCATTTGTTTGGTAGTATGCTCTAGGATTTGATTAAGATTCTTTTTATCACCAAAGAATATTTGCAAAGAAGATCTCAAACTATGATTGTCATGCACAAGAGAAGTAAAGGTAAAACACAATAGATTCATATCGTCTCTAGCATGCACAAGATAGATTTCTAAGCAAACATCTTTGGTTATATAAGAATCTTTATCACAAGATAGAGCATCAAAAGCTTTCTCTCTATAAGAAAAGATAGTATGAGGGTTAAGAGCAATTACTCTACTATGCAAGGAAGCAAGTTCATACACAAGACAAGTAATCTTTGAAGGATAAACTTTATCTATACATTCTAATCCTTTCAAAGTAGGCTCTTTACTCTCATAAACACATTTAAGAACATAAGAAACAATAGAGAAAGAAACAATAGTAGTCGCAAGCTCTATGTATGAAGTAGTCATAGAAGGTTGAGATTCTAAAAACTTAATCTTATCAACCAAGCTAGAATTTGCAAATTTAGAAGCATTTAGTTTACTAAGATAATAATTGGTTAGAATCTCAACACTTGGATTTACCTCATTTAAATCTTTAATTGAGCTTGTCAAGAGGGTGCAATGGCATCTTCCATCTTCAAATTCACTAGATCTTCCACTAGTGCTTTCATTTGTTGATGGAGCCTTTGCGATCCCTTTTTCTCTCTTGTTTCCTTCTATTTTTCTCTTTGAAGTTTTCCCATCTTCATAATCACCCATATTCTCCTACTTGTGGAAGTATGCTTGGAGAAGACCCGCTCTGATACCACTTGTTGGATCCTAGATGGGTGATTAGATGCTCTAGAGGGAGGGTGAATAGAGTTGAAAGCACTTAAACAAAATTCATCAAACCTTCAAAATATATGACAAGATAAGGTTGCTAAATAGGTAATTTGAGTGCAACTAAATCATGCATAGCAAGGGAGAGAGAGATTGAATATGCACCAATTAGACAAGATATTTGGAGTGGTTCCACACTTCAAACTAGAAGTGTGTCAGTCCACTTGCCTAGAGAGGTCAACCTCTAGGACTTCCAAACTATTGCATTCTTATATTCATTAATAAGACATACAATACATGACCAACAAAGGACTTACCTATCCAATACAAAGAGTTTTCAACCTTACCAAGGACTTACCCACTTTGCAAGAGTCTTCGGCCTTCTCCAAGGACTTACCCACTCTTGCACAAGTCTTCGGCCTTGTAGGTATTACCCACTCTTCTTGGATCTTCAGCCTTTGACTTCACTTTCACTCAGAGAAGCTTCCACCAAGGTCTTACCCACTTGAGCTTGAGTCTTCTGCCTTCTCCAAGGGCTTACCCACTCTAGCTCCAAGTCTTCAGCCTTGATCTTCACCAAGGGACTCCTTCCCTTGTTCTTCTTCACCTCTCTTGGATAAGAGAGAGAACCTTCATCTTTAAGATAGGAAATGAGAGATGGGGAGGTGGTGGAAGTGAGAGCCTCACAAGATATACAAATAGGACTAGCTCTCTTACAGATTTCCTACTCACTCTAATGGATGTAGCAAGTGATTAAGCTTAGAGAGAGAGAGAGGAGGCTGTAGGATCACTCAACTATAGAATAGGAACCTTCATAGTGAATGCTCAACCTTGGAATGAAGCCCAAGGGGTCCTATTTATAGCTGGGGATGCCTCTTAGCCTTTGGGAACACTTGTGAACGAAAACTAGCCGTTTTGTGGCTTGCAATGGATCTATTTTCACTTTTTGCAACTCCACAACGGCTAGAAACACTTTTCTGCACTTTTCCGTACAGTGCATTCGGTCGAGTTTCTATATGTGTAACTCAACCGATCAAGTAGCAGGCAGCCCGATATTGAAATGATCGGTCGAGTTTGTTCTGAGGAAACTCAGCCGACCATTCCAACTAGAACTGGCCTACTACCCAATCGGTCGAGTTCTGTGAGTGCACAACTCGACCGATGCAATCTTTAGAAAACCGACCAAGGTTGATCGGTCGAGTTTCAGGGTGGGAAACTCGACCGAACAAGTGCCTGTAATTGATTTTCAAAGTTGCATTAAAATTGCTCTAAAATTCGATCTAAGTGTTCCTGATATTTTTCTAAGCTTAATTACAAGTCATACAATCATTACAAGTGATTTACAACATGATTCTAATGGATATACATCAATTTACAAAAATGTGCACTTGTATGACTTTGACTTGTCTTTTCTCCAATTTGAAATGCGCAAGTTAGGGCAATTGGAGTGTGTCTATACCTAATCTGAAATCACTCAAGTAGAAGCATTAGACACCAATATGTTGAATGGTTAGTCATCATCAAAACACGGGTTTAGTCAATTTAGACGTGAGTCAACATTGACCTAATTGACCTTGAGTCAACATTCTCCCCCTTTTTGAAGATGAAAAATCATTCCATAAATGTATTGAAAGCATTTAAGTAAATTTATACCTTTGGAGAAACCTAGGGGTTTCAATAGGACTAAGCTCATATGCTCCCCCTCAATTGATGCGCATGGAGTTTTCATACTCCCCCTCAATTGATGCTATTTCTCCTGCATGGTTAGCTTTAATAACATTTATAGAATACCATGTCTTCTACTCATATATGTTCTACACATATATGTCTTCTCCCCTTTATCTTCTCCCTTTACATGAACATACTTCTCTTCTTCATGTAAGACATGCCTTCTTCCTCTTTTTAAAAGAAGACATTACCTTTCTCCCCCTTTGTCATTTCAAAAAGGTGGGGGTTATGAAGAAAAAAAAGGAACATCACTTGTTAAAGAGAAAGGAGATAATACAAATATATATAAGGAGAGTAGAAGATCACATATTGGGTTTTGTCCAAGCATAGAAAGAAAAGCAAGTTAAAGCATATACTTGAACAACCCAAAAATGCAAGATAAAGTGCTGCAGAAAAATAACAAAACATAATTTTGACCCTCAAGATGACGGATTTTGACCAAAAACCATCAGAGCTCATGGTGAAGCAATGAGCCATTTCTGCATGAAAAACACTATACATGCAGCAAAAACTGAAATTGGAGCAAAACCTGCATAAAATCCAAAAATACTCCAATTTCTACATATAATGTAGCTCTATGTGCCCTGCATCACAGTGTTATGCAAACAACTCAAGATAGTAGATATGTAATTTAAGGAACAATCTTGAGCATGTATGAGATAAGGTACAAGTATAACATATAGATGATCAAAGATGGCAATTTTAAACAATGCTAGAACTACATGTATATGAACTACTAGTAGATGATATCACAAGTTAGGACTACTAGTAGGATCTAGATCATAGCAAGAGATACCAAAAGATACACAACATAAAGCAAGCTATGAGTAGATGTAGAGATATATCCAAACAAAGAGATATGCAAAATTAGAAGCATGAGAGGATATAACTCACTAGATATGCATCCTTACGATAAGATGATTACCACTAAGAACCTCAAGGTTGTATCAAAACAAGATATACACCTAGATAGATGTAGCAAGTTAGAGCACAACGGAAGCAATTTAAGACACAACCAAGAGATCCAAATAGATCATCATCAAAACCTGCAAAACAACTCAAAGCAAGTAATTGCAAGATATAGATATACCAATTTAGAGCAATTAGAGAGATAGAGTTGTATGCAAGATAGGCAATTTAGAACATGGCAAATATGCATATATAAAGGTACCAAATGAGAGTGCCAAAGAATAAGTCTATTGGTTGAGAAAATCTAGTTGAGAGGGAAATTCTCACTCAATAAGCCAAATTTATATTCTGTGCACAGTGTAATCGGTCGAGTTCTGTGCATTGGCAACTCGACCGATGACAGCTATTGGCAACACTCTTGGTGCCTATCGGTCGAGTTTCAATAGGGCAAACTCGACCGACAGATCAGCTGTCAAGAAGCACATATATATCATAAAAATATTTAAAGGCATGCTTAAAATACAAACCATATCCAAACATGTTTAATCAAGTTAGTAATGCACTATAGAAGCATTAGAAACAATTTTTGAGCAAGAGTGTGGAGATAATCACAAAATTCCACTTTTGACTCAAAAACATATGTATAGTGCACACTAGCTTGACACAAACAAGTTAGAAATGGTTGTAAGCAATAAAACTTTATCTTTGTGCTTACCATTGCATTTTCCACTTGTTGTCACCCTCTACACATCTCACCTTTCTTCTTTTATGTGGATTGACAAGTCAATTTGCAATTCAATAGCTCAAGTCAATCCATTTGCAAGTACCTACAAGAAGAAAGATGAAATGGTCCCCAATCATGTTTTTGGGTCCAGAGGGGTTAGTTTAGCAACCCAAGTCCTATTGCTCTTGGGTGCTTTCCTAAAAGGACAACAAGTAGAATAATGATAAAAAACATTGCAATAATTACAAGTGCCCGTAGCCTTGGAACTGGAGGATTCTTCATTGAAAAATGAAGGTCCTTTATCTTTGTTGTTCCTTTGGCTACAGTCAAGTCCAATGCCATCTCTACCCATTTGTTTGGTAGTATGGTCTAGGATTTGATTAAGATTCTTTTTATCACCAAAGAATATTTGCAAAGAAGATCTCAAACTATGATTGTCATGCATAAGAGAAGTAAAGGTAAAACACAATAGATTCATATCATCTCTAGCATGCACAAGATAGATTTCTAAGCAAACATCTTTGGTTATATAAGAATCTTTATCACAAGATAGAGCATCAAAAGCTTTCTCTCTATAAGAAAAGATAGTATGAGGGTTAAGAGCAATTACTCTACTATGCAAGGAAGCAAGTTCATACACAAGACAAGTAATCTTTGAAGGATAAACTTTATCTATACATTCTAATCCTTGCAAAGTAGGCTCTTTACTCTCATAAACACATTTAAGAACATAAGAAACAATAGAGAAAGAAACAATAGTAGTAGCAAGCTCTATGTATGAAGTAGTCATAGAAGGTTGAGATTCTAAAAACTTAATCTTATCAACCAAGCTAGAATTTGCAAATTTAGAAGCATTTATTTGACTAAGATAATAATTGGTTAGAATCTCAACACTTGGATTTACCTCATTTAAATCTTTAATTGAGCTTGTCAAGAGGGTGCAATGGCATCTTCCATCTTCAAATTCACTAGATCTTCCACTAGTGCTTTCATTTGTTGATGGAGCCTTTGTGATCCCTTTTTCTCTCTTGTTTCCTTCTATTTCTCTCTTTGAAGGTTTCCCATCTTCATAATCACCCATATTCTCCTACTTGTGGAAGTATGCTTGGAGAAGACCCGCTCTGATACCACTTGTTGGATCCTAGATGGGTGATTAGATGCTCTAGAGGGGGGGTGAATAGAGCTGAAAGCACTTAAACAAAATTCATCAAACCTTCAAAATATATGACAAGATAAGGTTGCTAAATAGGTAATTTGAGTGCAACTAAATCATGCATAGCAAGGTAGAGAGAGATTGAATATGCACCAATTAGACAAGCTATTTAGAGTGGTTCCACACTTCAAACTAGAAGTGTGTCAGTCCACTTGCCTAGAGAGGTCAACCTCTAGGACTTCCAAACTATTGCATTCTTATATTCATTAATAAGACATAAAATACATGACCAACAAAGGACTTACCTATCCAATACAAATAGTCTTCAACCTTACCAAGGACTTACCCACTTTGCAAGAGTCTTCGGCCTTCTCCAAGGACTTACCCACTCTTGCACAAGTCTTCGGCCTTGTAGGAGTTACCCACTCTTCTTGGATCTTCAGCCTTTGACTTCACCTTCACTGGGAGAAGCTTCCACCAAGGTCTTACCCACTTGAGCTTGAGTCTTCTGCCTTCTCCAAGGGCTTACCCACTCTAGCTCCAAGTCTTCAGCCTTGATCTTCACCAAGGGACTCCTTCCCTTGTTCTTCTTCACCTCTCTTGGACAAGAGAGAGAACCTTCATCTTCAAGATAGGAAATGAGAGATGGGGAGGTGGTGGAAGTGAGAGCCTCACAAGATATACAAATAGGACTAGCTCTCTTATAGATTTCCTACTCACTCTAATGGATGTAGCAAGTGATTAAGCTTAGAGAGAGAGGAGGCTGTAGGATCACTCAACTATAGAATAGGAACCTTCATAGTGAATGCTCAACCTTGGAATGAAGCCCAAGGGGTCCTATTTATAGCTGGGGATGCCTCTTAGCCTTTGGGAACACTTGTGAACGAAAACTAGCCATTTTGTGGCTTGCAACGGATCTATTTTCACTTGTTGCAACTCCACAACGGCTAGAAACACTTTTCTGCACTTTTCCGTACAGTGCATTCAGTCGAGTTTCTATATGTGTAACTCGACCGATCAAGTAGCAGGCAGCCCGATATTGAAATGATCGGTCGAGTTTGTTCTGAGGAAACTCGACCGACCATTCCAACTGGAACTGGCCTACTACCCAATCGGTCGAGTTCTGTGAGTGCACAACTCGACCGATGCAATCTTCAGAAAATCGACCAAGGTTGATCGGTCGAGTTTCAGGGTGGGAAACTCGACCGAACAAGTGCCTGTAATTGATTTTCAAAGTTGCATTAAAAGTGCTCTAAAATTCGATCTAAGTGTTCCTGATATTTTTCTAAGCTTAATTACAAGTCATACAATCATTACAAGTGATTTACAACATGATTCTAATGGATATACATCATATTACAAAAATGTGCACTTGTATTACTTTGACTTGTCTTTTCTCCAATTTGAAATGCGCAAGTTAGGGCAATTGGAGTGTGTCTATACCTAATCTGAAATCACTCAAGTAGAAGCATTAGACACCAATATGTGGAATGGTTAGTCATCATCAAAACACGGGTTTAGTCAATTTAGATGTGAGTCAACATTGACCTAATTGACCTTGAGTCAACATTCTCTTCCTTTTTGAAGATGACAAATCATTCCATAAATGTATTGAAAGCATTTAAGTAAATTTATACCTTTGGAGAAACCTAGGGGTTTCAATAGGACTAAGCTCATATGCTCCCCCTCAATTGATGCACATGGAGTTTTCATACTCCCCCTCAATTGATGCTATTTCTCCTGCATGGTTAGCTTTCATAACATATATAGAATACCATGTCTTCTACTCATATATGTTCTACACATATATGTCTTCTCCCCTTTATCTTCTCCCTTTACATGAACATACATCTCTTCTTCATGTAAGACATGCCTTCTTCCTCTTTTTAAAAGAAGACATTACCTTTCTCCCCCTTTGTCATTTCAAAAAGGTGGGGGTTATGAAGAAAAAAAAGGAACATCACTTGTTAAAGAGAAAGGAGATAATACAAATATATATAAGGAGAGTAGAAGAGCACAGATAGGGTCTTGTCCAAGCATAGAAAGAAAAGCAAGTTAAAGCATATACTTGAACAACCCAAAAATACAAGATAAAGTGCTGTAGAAAAATAATGAAACATAATTTTGTCCCTCAAGATGACGGATTTTGACCAAAAACCATCAGAGCTCATGGCGAAGCAATGAGCCGTTTCTGCATGAAAAACACTATACATGCAGCAAAAACTAAATTTGGAGCAAAACCTGTATAAAATCCAAAAATACTCCAATTTCTACATATAATGTAGCTCTATGTGCCCTGCATCACAATGTTATGCAAACAACTCAAGATAGTAGATATGTAATTTAAGGAACAATCTTGAGCATGTATGAGATAAGGTACAAGCATAACATATAGATGATCAAAGATGGCAATTTTAAACAATGCTAGAACTACATGTATATGAACTACTAGTAGATGATATCACAAGTTAGGACTACTAGTAGGATCTAGATCATAGCAAGAGATACCAAAAGATACACAACATAAAGCAAGCTATGAGTAGATGTAGAGATATATCCAAACAAAGAGATATGCAAAATTAGAAGCATGAGAGGATATAACTCACTAGATATGCATCCTTACCATAAGATGATTACCACTAAGAACCTCAAGGTTGTATCAAAACAAGATATACACCTAGATAGATGTAGCAAGTTAGAGCACAACGGAAGCAATTTAAGACACAACCAAGAGATCCAAAGAGATCATCATCAAAACCTGCAAAACAACTCAAAGCAAGTAATTGCAAGATATATATATACCAATTTAGAGCAATTAGAGAGATAGAGTTGTATGCAAGATAGGCAATTTAGAACATGGCAAATATGCATATATAAAGGTACCAAATGAGAGTGCCAAAGAATAAGGCTATTGGTTGAGAAAATCTAGTTGAGAGGGAAATTCTCACTCAATAAGCCAAATTTATATTATGTGCACAGTGTAATCGGTCGAGTTCTGTGCATTGGCAACTCGACCGATGACAGCTGTTGGCAACACTCTTGGTGCCTATCGGTCGAGTTTCAATAGGGCAAACTCGACCGACAGATCAGCTGTCAAGAAGCACATATATATCATAAAAATATTTAAAGGCATGCTTAAAATACAAACCATATCCAAACATGTTTAATCAAGTTAGTAATGCACTATAGAAGCATTAGAAACAGTTTTTGAGCAAGAGTGTGAAGATAATCACAAAATGCCACTTTTGACTTAAAAACATATGTATAGTGCACACTAGCTTGACACAAACAAGTTAGAAATGGTTATAAGCAATAAAACTTTACCTTTGTGCTTACCATTGCTTTTTCCACTTGTTGTCACCCTCTACACATCTCACCTTTCTTCTTTTATGTGGATTGACAATTCAATTTGCAATTCAATAGCTCAAGTCAATCCATTTGCAAGTACCTACAAGAAGAAAGATGAAATGGTCCCCAATCATGTTTTTGGGTCCAGAGGGGTTAGTTTAGCAACCCAAGTCCTATTGCTCTTGGGTGCTTTCCTAAAAGGACAACAAGTAGAATAATGGTAAAAAACATTGCAATAATTACAAGTGCCCGTAGCCTTGGAACTGGAGGATTCTTCATTGAAAAATGAAGGTCCTTTATCTTTGTTGTTCCTTTGGCTACAGTCAAGTCCAATGCCATCTCTACCCATTTGTTTGGTAGTATGGTCTAGGATTTGATTAAGATTCTTTTTATCACCAAAGAATATTTGCAAAGAAGATCTCAAACTATGATTGTCATGCACAAGAGAAGTAAAGGTAAAACACAATAGATTCATATCATCTCTAGCATGCACAAGATAGATTTCTAAGCAAACATCTTTGGTTATATAAGAATCTTTATCACAAGATAGAGCATCAAAAGCTTTCTCTCTATAAGAAAATATAGTATGAGGGTTAAGAGCAATTACTCTACTATGCAAGGAAGCAAGTTCATACACAAGACAAGTAATCTTTGAAGGATAAACTTTATCTATACATTCTAATCCTTGCAAAGTAGGCTCTTTACTCTCATAAACACATTTAAAAACATAAGAAACAATAGAGAAAGAAACAATAGTAGTAGCAAGCTCTATGTATGAAGTAGTCATAGAAGGTTGAGATTCTAAAAACTTAATCTTATCAACCAAGCTAGAATTTGCAAATTTAGAAGCATTTAGTTGACTAAGATAATAATTGGTTAGAATCTCAACACTTGGATTTACCTCATTTAAATCTTTAATTGAGCTTGTCAAGAGGGTGCAATGGCATCTTCCATCTTCAAATTCACTAGATCTTCCACTAGTGCTTTCATTTGTTGATGGAGCCTTTGTGATCCCTTTTTCTCTCTTGTTTCCTTCTATTTCTCTCTTTGAAGGTTTCCCATCTTCATAATCACCCATATTCTCCTACTTGTGGAAGTATGCTTGGAGAAGACCCGCTCTGATACCACTTGTTGGATCCTAGATGGGTGATTAGATGCTCTAGAGGGGGGGTGAATAGAGCTGAAAGCACTTAAATAAAATTCATCAAACCTTAAAAATATATGACAAGATAAGGTTGCTAAATAGGTAATTTGAGTGCAACTAAATCATGCATAGCAAGGGAGAGAGAGATTGAATATGCACCAATTAGACAAGCTATTTAGAGTGGTTCCACACTTCAAACTAGAAGTGTGTCAGTCCACTTGCCTAGAGAGGTCAACCTCTAGGACTTCCAAACTATTGCATTCTTATATTCATTAATAAGACATACAATACATGACCAACAAAGGACTTACCTATCCAATACAAAGAGTCTTCAACCTTACCAAGGACTTACCCACTTTGCAAGAGTCTTCGGCCTTCTCCAAGGACTTACCCACTCTTGCACAAGTCTTCGGCCTTGTAGGAATTACCCACTCTTCTTGGATCTTCAGCCTTTGACTTCACCTTCACTCGGAGAAGCTTCCACCAAGGTCTTACCCACTTGAGCTTGAGTCTTCTGCCTTCTCCAAGGGCTTACCCACTCTAGCTCCAAGTCTTCAGCCTTGATCTTCACCAAGGGACTCCTTCCCTTGTTCTTCTTCACCTCTCTTAGACAAGAGAGAGAACCTTCATCTTCAAGATAGGAAATGAGAGATGGGGAGGTGGTGGAAGTGAGAGCCTCACAAGATATACAAATAGGACTAGCTCTCTTATAGATTTCCTACTCACTCTAATGGATGTAGCAAGTGATTAAGCTTAGAGAGAGAGAGGAGGCTGTAGGATCACTCAACTATAGAATAGGAACCTACATAGTGAATGCTCAACCTTGGAATGAAGCCCAAGGGGTCCTATTTATAGCTGGGGATGCCTCTTAGCCTTTGGGAACACTTGTGAACGAAAACTAGCCGTTTTGTGGCTTGCAACGGATCTATTTTCACTTGTTGCAACTCAACAATGGCTAGAAACACTTTTCTGCACTTTTCCGTACAGTGCATTTGGTCGAGTTTCTATATGTGTAACTCGACCGATCAAGTAGCAGGCAGCCCGATATTGAAATGATCGGTCGAGTTTGTTCTGAGGAAACTCGACCGACCATTCCAACTGGAACTGGCCTACTACCCAATCGGTCGAGTTCTGTGAGTGCACAACTCGACCGATGCAATCTTCAGAAAATCGACCAAGGTTGATCAGTCGAGTTTCAGGGTGGGAAACTCAACCGAACAAGTGCCTCTAATTGATTTTCAAAGTTGCATTAAAAGTGCTCTAAAATTCGATCTAAGTGTTCTTGATATTTTTCTAAGCTTAATTACAAGTCATACAATCATTACAAGTGATTTACAACATGATTCTAATGGATATACATCATATTACAAAAATGTGCACTTGTATGACTTTGACTTGTCTTTTCTCCAATTTGAGATGCGCAACTTAGGGCAATTGGAGTGTGTCTATACCTAATCTGAAATCACTCAAGTAGAAGCATTAGACACCAATATGTGAAATGGTTAGTCATCATCAAAACACGGGTTTAGTCAATTTAGACGTGAGTCAACATTGACCTAATTGACCTTGAGTCAACATTCTCCCCCTTTTTGAAGATGACAAATCATTCCATAAATGTATTGAAAGCATTTAAGTAAATTTATACCTTTGGAGAAACCTAGGGGTTTCAATAGGACTAAGCTCATATGCTCCCCCTCAATTGATGTGCATGGAGTTTTCATACTCCCCCTCAATTGATGCTATTTCTCCTGCATGGTTAGCTTTCATAACATTTATAGAATACCATGTCTTCTACTCATATATGTTCTACACATATATGTCTTCTCCCCTTTATCTTCTCCCTTTACATGAACATACTTCTCTTCTTCATGTAAGACATGCCTTCTTCCTCTTTTTAAAAGAAGACATTACCTTTCTCCCCCTTTGTCATTTCAAAAAGGTGGGGGTTATGAAGAAAAAAAAGGAACATCACTTGTTAAAGAGAAAGGAGATAATACAAATATATATAAGGAGAGTAGAAGAGCACATATAGGGTCTTGTCCAAGCATAGAAAGAAAAGCAAGTTAAAGCATATACTTGAACAACCCAAAAATACAAGATAAAGTGCTGCAGAAAAATAATAAAACATAATTTTGACCCTCAAGATGACGGATTTTGACCAAAAACCATCAGAGCTCATGGTGAAGCAATGAGCCGTTTCTGCATGAAAAACACTATACATGCAGCAAAAATTGAAATTGGAGCAAAACCTGCATAAAATCCAAAAATACTCCAATTTCTACATATAATGTAGCTCTATGTGCCCTGCATCACAATGTTATGCAAACAACTCAAGATAGTAGATATGTAATTTAAGGAACAATCTTGAGCATGTATGAGATAAGGTACAAGCATAACATATAGATGATCAAAGATGGCAATTTTAAACAATGCTAGAACTACATGTATATGAACTACTAGTAGATGATATCACAAGTTAGGACTACTAGTAGGATCTAGATCATAGCAAGAGATACCAAAAGATACACAACATAAAGCAAGCTATGAGTAGATGAAGAGATATATCCAAACAAAGAGATAAGCAAAATTAGAAGCATTAGAGGATATAACTCACTAGATATTCATCCTTACCATAAGACGATTACCACTAAGAACCTCAAGGTTGTATCAAAACAAGATATACACCTAGATAGATGTAGCAAGTTAGAGCACAACGGAAGCAATTTAAGACACAACCAAGAGATCCAAAGAGATCATCATCAAAACCTGCAAAACAACTCAAAGCAAGTAATTGCAAGATATAGATATACCAATTTAGAGCAATTAGAGAGATAGAGTTGTATGCAAGATAGGCAATTTAGAACATGGCAAATATGCATATATAAAGGTACCAAATGAGAGTGCCAAAGAATAAGGCTATTGGTTGAGAAAATCTAGTTGAGAGGGAAATTCTCACTCAATAAGCCAAATTTATATTCTGTGCACAGTGTAATCGGTCGAGTTCTGTGCATTGGCAACTCGACCGATGACAACTGTTGGCAACACTCTTGGTGCCTATCGGTCGAGTTTCAATAGGGCAAACTCGACCGACAGATCAGCTGTCAAGAAGCACATATATATCATAAAAATATTTAAAGGCATGCTTAAAATACAAACCATATCCAAACATGTTTAGTCAAGTTAGTAATGCACTATAGAAGCATTAGAAACAGTTTTTGAGCAAGAGTGTGAAGATAATCACAAAATGCCACTTTTGACTCAAAAACATATGTATAGTGCACACTAGCTTGACACAAACAAGTTAGAAATGGTTATAAGCAATAAAACTTTACCTTTGTGCTTACCATTGCTTTTTCCACTTGTTGTCACCCTCTACACATCTCACCTTTCTTCTTTTATGTGGATTGACAAGTCAATTTGCAATTCAATAGCTCAAGTCAATCCATTTGCAAGTACCTACAAGAAGAAAGATGAAATGGTCCCCAATCATGTTTTTGGGTCCAGAGGGGTTAGTTTAGCAACCCAAGTCCTATTTCTCTTGGGTGCTTTCCTAAAAGGACAACAAGTAGAATAATGATAAAAAATATTGCAATAATTACAAGTGCCCGTAGCCTTGGAACTGGAGGATTCTTCATTGAAAAATGAAGGTCCTTTATCTTTGTTGTTCCTTTGGCTACAGTCAAGTCCAATGCCATCTCTACCCATTTGTTTGGTAGTATGGTCTAGGATTTGATTAAGATTCTTTTTATCACCAAAGAATATTTGCAAAGAAGATCTCAAACTATGATTGTCATGCACAAGAGAAGTAAAGGTAAAACACAATAGATTCATATCATCTCTAGCATGCACAAGATATATTTCTAAGCAAACATATTTGGTTATATAAGAATCTTTATCACAAGATAGAGCATCAAAAGCTTTCTCTCTATAAGAAAAGATAGTATGAGGGTTAAGAGCAATTACTCTACTATGCAAGAAAGCAAGTTCATGCACAAGACAAGTAATCTTTGAAGGATAAACTTTATCTATACATTCTAATCCTTGCAAAGTAGGCTCTTTACTCTCATAAACACATTTAAGAACATAAGAAACAATAGAGAAAGAAACAATAGTAGTAGCAAGCTCTATGTATGAAGTAGTCATAGAAGGTTGAGATTCTAAAAACTTAATCTTATCAACCAAGCTAGAATTTGCAAATTTAGAAGCATTTAGTTGACTAAGATAATAATTGGTTAGAATCTCAACACTTGTATTTACCTCATTTAAATCTTTAATTGAGCTTGTCAAGAGGGTGCAATGGCATCTTCCATCTTCAAATTCACTAGATCTTCCACTAGTGCTTTCATTTGTTGATGGAGCCTTTGTGATCCCTTTTTCTCTCTTGTTTCCTTCTATTTCTCTCTTTGAAGGTTTCCCATCTTCATAATCACCCCATATTCTCCTACTTGTGGAAGTATGCTTGGAGAAGACCCGCTCTGATACCACTTGTTGGATCCTAGATGGGTGATTAGATGCTCTAGAGGGGGGGGGGTAAATAGAGCTGAAAGCACTTAAACAAAATTCATCAAACCTTCAAAATATATGACAAGATAAGGTTGCTAAATAGGTAATTTGAGTGCAACTAAATCATGCATAGCAAGGGAGAGAGAGATTGAATATGCACCAATTAGACAAGCTATTTATAGTGGTTCCACACTTCAAACTTGAAGTTTGTCAGTCCACTTGCCTAGAGAGGTCAACCTCTAGGACTTCCAAACTATTACATTTTATATTCATTAATAAGACATACAATACATGACCAACAAAGGACTTACCTATCCAATACAAAGAGTCTTCAACCTTACCAAGGACTTACCCACTTTGCAAGAGTCTTTGGCCTTCTCCAAGGACTTACCCACTCTTGCACAAGTCTTCGGCCTTGTAGGAATTACCCACTCTTCTTGGATCTTCAGCCTTTCACTTCACCTTCACTCGGAGAAGCTTCCACCAAGGTCTTACCCACTTGAGCTTGAGTCTTCTGCCTTCTCCAAGGGCTTACCCACTCTAGCTCCAAGTCTTCATCCTTGATCTTCACCAAGGGACTCCTTCCCTTGTTCTTCTTCACCTCTCTTGGACAAGAGAGAGAACCTTCATCTTCAAGATAGGAAATGAGAGATGGGGAGGTGGTGGAAGTGAGAGCCTCACAAGATATACAAATAGGACTAGCTCTCTTATAGATTTCCTACTCACTCTAATGGATGTAGCAAGTGATTAAGCTTAGAGAGAGAGAGAGGAGGCTATAGGATCACTCAACTATAGAATAGGGACCTTCATAGTGAATGCTCAACCTTGGAATGAAGCCCAAGGGGTCCTATTTATAGCTGGGGATGCCTCTTAGCCTTTGGGAACACTTGTGAACGAAAACTAGCCGTTTTGTAGCTTGCAACAGATCTATTTTCACTTATTGCAACTCCACAACAGCAAGAAACACTTTTCTCACTTTTCCGTACAGTGCATTCGGTCGAGTTTCTATATGTGTAACTCGACCGATCAAGTAGCAGGCAGCCCGATATTGAAATGATCGGTCGAGTTTGTTCTGAGGAAACTCAACCGACCATTCCAACTGGAACTGGCCTACTACCCAATCGGTCGAGTTCTGTGAGTGCACAACTCGACCGATGCAATCTTCAGAAAATCGACCAAGGTTGATCGGTCGAGTTTCAGGGTGGGAAACTCGACCCAACAAGTGCCTCTAATTGATTTTCAAAGTTGCATTAAAAGTGCTCTAAAATTCGATCTAAGTGTTCCTGATATTTTTCTAAGCTTAATTACAAGTCATACAATCATTACAAGTGATATACAACATGATTCTAATGGATATACATCATATTACAAAAATGTGCACTTGTATGACTTTGACTTGTCTTTTCTCCAATTTGAGATGCGCAAGTTAGGGCAATTGGAGTGTGTCTATACCTAATATGAAATCACTCAAGTAGAAGCATTAGACACCAATATGTGGAATGGTTAGTCATCATCAAAACACGGGTTTAGTCAATTTAGACGTGAGTCAACATTGACCTAATTGACCTTGAGTCAACATTCTCCCCCTTTTTGAAGATGACAAATCATTCCATAAATGTATTGAAAGCATTTAAGTAAATTTATACCTTTGGAGAAACCTAGGGGTTTCAATAGGACTAAGCTCATATGCTCCCCATCAATTGATGCGCATGGAGTTTTCATACTCCCCCTCAATTGATGCTATTTCTCCTGCATGGTTAGCTTTCATAACATTTATAGAATACCATGTCTTCTACTCATATATGTTCTACACATATATGTCTTCTCCCCTTTATCTTCTCCCTTTACATGAACATACTTCTCTTCTTCATGTAAGACATGCCTTCTTCCTCTTTTTAAAAGAAGACATTACCTTTCTCCCCCTTTGTCATTTCAAAAAGGTGGGGGTTATGAAGAAAAAAAAGGAACATCACTTGTTAAAGAGAAAGGAGATAATACAAAAATATATAAGGAGAGTAGAAGAGCACAGATAGGGTCTTGTCCAAGCATAGAAAGAAAAGCAAGTTAAAGCATATACTTGAACAACCCAAAAATGCAAGATAAAGTGCTGCAGAAAAATAATAAAACATAATTTTGACCCTCAAGATGACGTATTTTGACCAAAAACCATCAGAGCTCATGGCGAAGCGATGAGCCGTTTCTGCATGAAAAACACTATACATGCAGCAAAAACTGAAATTGGAGCAAAACCTGCATAAAATCCAAAAATACTCCAATTTCTACATATAATGTAGCTCTATGTGCCCTGCATCACAATGTTATGCAAACAACTCAAGATAGTAGATATGTAATTTAAGGAACAATCTTGAGCATGTATGAGATAAGGTACAAGCATAACATATAGATGATCAAAGATGGCAATTTTAAACAATGCTAGAACTACATGTATATGAACTACTAGTAGATGATATCACAAATTAGGACTACTAGTAGGATCTAGATCATAGCAAGAGATACCAAAAGATACACAACATAAAGCAAGCTATGAGTAGATGTAGAGATATATCCAAACAAAGAGATATGCAAAATTAGAAGCATGAGAGGATATAACTCACTAGATATGCATCCTTACCATAAGATGATTACCACTAAGAACCTCAAGGTTGTATCAAAACAAGATATACACCTAGATAGATGTAGCAAGTTAGAGCACAACGGAAGCAATTTAAGACACAACCAAGAGATCCAAAGAGATCATCATCAAAACCTGCAAAACAACTCAAAGCAAGTAATTGCAAGATATAGATATACCAATTTAGAGCAATTAGAGAGATAGAGTTGTATGCAAGATAGGCAATTTAGAACATGGCAAATATGCATATATAAAGGTACCAAATGAGAGTGCCAAAGAATAAGGCTATTGGTTGAGAAAATCTAGTTGAGAGGGAAATTCTCACTCAATAAGCCAAATTTATATTCTGTGCATAGTGTAATCGGTCGAGTTCTGTGCATTGGCAACTCGACCGATGACAGCTGTTGGCAACACTCTTGGTGCCTATCGGTCGAGTTTCAATAGGGCAAACTCGACCGACAGATCAGCTGTCAAGAAGCACATATATATCATAAAAATATTTAAAGGCATGCTTAAAATACAAACCATATCCAAACATGTTTAATCATGTTAGTAATGCACTATAGAAGCATTAGAAATAGTTTTTGAGCAAGAGTGTGAAGATAATCACAAAATGCCACTTTTGACTCAAAAACATATGTATAGTGCACACTAGCTTGACATAAACAAGTTAGAAATGGTTATAAGCAATAAAACTTTACCTTTGTGCTTACCATTACTTTTTCCACTTGTTGTCACCCTCTACACATCTCACCTTTCTTCTTTTATGTGGATTGACAAGTCAATTTGCAATTCAATAGCTCAAGTCAATCCATTTGCAAGTACCTACAAGAAGAAAGATGAAATGGTCCCCAATCATGTTTTTGGGTCCAGAGGGGTTAGTTTAGCAACCCAAGTACTATTGCTCTTGGGTGCTTTCCTAAAAGGACAACAAGTAGAATAATGATAAAAAACATTGCAATAATTACAAGTGCCCGTAGCCTTGGAACTGGAGGATTCTTCATTGAAACATGAAGGTCCTTTATCTTTGTTGTTCCTTTGGCTACAGTCAAGTCCAATGCCATCTCTACCCATTTGTTTGGTAGTATGGTCTAGGATTTGATTAAGATTCTTTTTATCACCAAAGAATATTTGCAAAGAAGATCTCAAACTATGATTGTCATGCACAAGAGAAGTAAAGGTAAAACACATTAGACTCATATCATCTCTAGCATGCACAAGATATATTTCTAAGCAAACATCTTTGGTTATATAAGAATCTTTATCACAAGATAGAGCATCAAAATATTTCTCTCTATAAGAAAAGATAGTATGAGGGTTAAGAGCAATTACTCTACTATGCAAGGAAGCAAGTTCATACACAAGACAAGTAATCTTTGAAGGATAAACTTTATCTATACATTCTAATCCTTGCAAAGTAGGCTCTTTACTCTCATAAACACATTTAAGAACATAAGAAATAATAGAGAAAGAAACAATAGTAGTAGCAAGCTCTATGTATGAAGTAGTCATAGAAGGTTGAGAATCTAAAAACTTAATCTTATCAACCAAGCTAGAATTTGCAAATTTAGAAGCATTTAGTTGACTAAGATAATAATTGGTTAGAATCTCAACACTTGGATTTACCTCATTTAAATCTTTAATTGAGCTTGTCAAGAGGGTGCAATGGCATCTTCCATCTTCAAATTCACTAGATCTTCCACTAGTGCTTTCATTTGTTGATGGAGCCTTTGTGATCCCTTTTTCTCTCTTGTTTCCTTCTATTTCTCTCTTTGAAGGTTTCCCATCTTCATAATCACCCATATTCTCCTACTTGTGGAAGTATGCTTGGAGAAGACCCGCTCTGATACCACTTGTTGGATCCTAGATGGGTGATTAGATGCTCTAGAGGGGGGGGTGAATAGAGCTGAAAGCACTTAAACAAAATTCATCAAACCTTCAAAATATATGACAAGATAAGGTTGCTAAATAGGTAATTTGAGTGCAACTAAATCATGCATAGAAAGGGAGAGAGAGATTGAATATGCACCAATTAGACAAGCTATTTAGAGTGGTTCCACACTTCAAACTAGAAGTGTGTCAGTCCACTTGCCTAGAGAGGTCAACCTCTAGGACTTCCAAACTATTGCATTCTTATATTCATTAATAAGACATACAATACATGACCAACAAATGACTTACCTATCCAATACAAAGAGTCTTCAACCTTACCAAGGACTTACCCACTTTGCAAGAGTCTTCAGCCTTCTCCTAGGACTTACCCACTCTTGCACAAGTCTTCGGCCTTGTAGGAATTACCCACTCTTCTTGGATCTTCAGCCTTTGACTTCACCTTCACTCGAAGAAGCTTCCACCAAGGTCTTACCCACTTGAGCTTGAGTCTTCTGCCTTCTCCAAGGGCTTACCCACTCTAGCTCCAAGTCTTCAGCCTTGATCTTCACCAAGGGACTCCTTCCCTTGTTCTTCTTCACCTCTCTTGGACAAGAGAGAGAACCTTCATCTTCAAGATAGGAAATGAGAGATGGGGAGGTGGTGGAAGTGAGAGCCTCACAAGATATACAAATAGGACTAGCTCTCTTATAGATTTCCTACTCACTCTAATGGATGTAGCAAGTGATTAAGCTTAGAGAGAGAGAGGAGGCTGTAGGATCACTCAACTATAGAATAGGAACCTTCATAGTGAATGCTCAACCTTGGAATGAAGCCCAAGGGGTCCTATTTATAGCTGGGGATGCCTCTTAGCCTTTGGGAACACTTGTGAACGAAAACTAGCCATTTTGTGGCTTGCAACGGATCTATTTTCACTTGTTGCAACTCCACAACGGCTAGAAACACTTTTCTGCACTTTTCCGTACAGTGCATTCGGTCGAGTTTCTATATGTGTAACTCGACCGATCAAGTAGCAGGCATCCCGATATTGAAATGATCGGTCGAGTTTGTTCTGAGGAAACTCGACCGACCATTCCAACTGGAACTGGCCTACTACCCAATCGGTCGAGTTCTGTGAGTGCACAACTCGACCGATGCAATCTTTAGAAAATCGACCAAGGTTGATCGGTCGAGTTTCAGGGTGGGAAACTCGACCGAACAAGTGCCTGTAATTGATTTTCAAAGGTGCATTAAAAGTGCTCTAAAATTAGATCTAAGTGTTCCTGATATTTTTCTACGCTTAATTACAAGTCATACAATCATTACAAGTGATTTACAACATGATTCTAATGGATATACATCATATTACAAAAATGTTCACTTGTATGACTTTGACTTGTCTTTTCTCCAATTTGAGATGCGCAAGTTAGGGCAATTGGAGTGTGTCTATACCTAATCTGAAATCACTCAAGTAGAAGCATTAGACGGCAATATGTGGAATGGTTAGTCATCATCAAAATACGGGTTTAGTCAATTTAGACGTGAGTCAACATTGACCTAATTGACCTTGAGTCAACATTCTCCCCCTTTTTGAAGATGACAAATCATTCCATAAATGTATTGAAAGCATTTAAGTAAATTTATACCTTTGGATAAACCTAGGGGTTTCAATAGGACTAAGCTCATATGCTCCCCCTCAATTGATGCACATCGAGTTTTCATACTCCCCCTCAATTGATGCTATTTCTCCTGCATGGTTAGCTTTCATAACATTTATAGAATACCATGTCTTCTACTCATATATGTTCTACACATATATGTCTTCTCCCCTTTATCTTCTCCCTTTACATGAACATACTTCTCTTCTTCATGTAAGACATGCCTTCTTCCTCTTTTTAAAAGAAGACATTACCTTTCTCCCCCTTTGTCATTTCTAAAAGGTGGGGGTTATGAAGAAAAAAAAGGAACATCACTTGTTAAAGAGAAAGGAGATAATACAAATATATATAAGGAGAGTAGAAGAGCACAGATAGGGTCTTGTCCAAGCATAGAAAGAAAAGCAAGTTAAAGCATATACTTGAACAACCCAAAAATGCAAGATAAAGTGCTGCAGAAAAATAATAAAACATAATTTTGACCCTCAAGATGACGGATTTTGACCAAAAACCATCAGAGCTCATGGCGAAGCAATGAGCCGTTTCTCCATGAAAAACACTATACATGCAGCAAAAACTGAAATTGGAGCAAAACCTGCATAAAATCCAAAAATACTCCAATTTCTACATATAATGTAGCTCTATGTGCCCTGCATCACAATGTTATGCAAACAACTCAAGATAGTAGATATTTAATTTAAGGAACAATCTTGCGCATGTATGATATAAGGTACAAGCATAACATATAGATGATCAAAGATGGCAATTTTAAACAATGCTAGAACTACATGTATATGAACTACTAGTAGATGATATCACAAGTTAGGACTACTAGTAGGATCTAGATCATAGCAAGCGATACCAAAAGATACACAACATAAAGCAAGCTATGAGTAGATGTAGAGATATATCCAAACAAAGAGATATGCAAAATTAGAAGCATGAGAGGATATAACTCACTAGATACGCATCCTTACCATAAGATGATTACCACTAAGAACCTCAAGGTTGTATCAAAACAAGATATACACCTAGATAGATGTAGCAAGTTAGAGCACAACGGAAGCAATTTAAGACACAACCAAGAGATCCAAAGAGATCATCATCAAAACCTGCAAAACAACTCAAAGCAAGTAATTGCAAGATATAGATATACCAATTTAGAGCAATTAGAGAGATAGAGTTGTATGCAAGATAGGCAATTTAGAACATGGAAAATATGCATATATAAAGGTACCAAATGAGAGTGCCAAAGAATAAGGCTATTGGTTGAGAAAATCTAGTTGAGAGGGAAATTCTCACTCAATAAGCCAAATTTATATTCTATGCACAGTGTAATCGGTCGAGTTCTGTGCATTGGCAACTCGACCGATGACAGTTGTTGGCAAAACTCTTGGTGCCTATCGGTCGAGTTTCAATAGGGCAAACTCGACCGACAGATCAGCTGTTAAGAAGCACATATATATCATAAAAATATTTAAAGGCATGCTTAAAATACAAACCATATCCAAACATGTTTAATCAAGTTAGTAATTCACTATAGAAGCATTAGAAACAGTTTTTGAGCAAGAGTGTGAAGATAATCACAAAATGCCACTTTTGACTCAAAAACATATGTATAGTGCACACTAGCTTGACACAAACAATTTAGAAATGGTCATAAGCAATAAAACTTTACCTTTGTGCTTACCATTGCTTTTTCCACTTGTTGTCACCCTCTACACATCTCACCTTTCTTCTTTTATGTGGATTGACAAGTCAATTTGCAATTCAATAGCTCAAGTCAATCCATTTGCAAGTACCTACAAGAAGAAAGATGAAATGGTCCCCAATCATGTTTTTGGGTCCAGAGGGGTTAGTTTAGCAACCCAAGTCCTATTGCTCTTGGGTGCTTTCCTAAAAGGACAACAAGTATAATAATGATCAAAAACATTGCAATAATTACAAGTGCCCGTAGCCTTGGAACTGGAGGATTCTTCATTGAAAAATGAAGGTCCTTTATCTTTGTTGTTCCTTTGGCTACAATCAAGTCCAATGCCATCTCTACCCATTTGTTTGGTAGTATGGTATAGGATTTGATTAAGATTCTTTTTATCACCAAAGAATATTTGCAAAGAAGATCTCAAACTATGATTGTCATGCTCAAGAGAAGTAAAGGTAAAACACAATAGATTCATATCATCTCTAGCATGCACAAGATAGATTTCTAAGCAAACATCTTTGGTTATATAAGAATCTTTATCACAAGATAGAGCATCAAAAGCTTTCTCTCTATAAGAAAAGATAGTATGAGGGTTAAGAGCAATTACTCTACTATGCAAGGAAGCAAGTTCATACACAAGACAAGTAATCTTTGAAGGATAAACTTTATCTATACATTCTAATCCTTGCAAAGTAGGCTCTTTACTCTCATAAACACATTTAAGAACATAAGAAATAATAGAGAAAGAAACAATAGTAGTAGCAAGCTCTATGTATGAAGTAGTCATAGAAGGTTGAGATTCTAAAAACTTAATCTTATCAACCAAGCTAGAATTTGCAAATTTAGAAGCATTTAGTTGACTAAGATAATAATTGGTTAGAATCTCAACACTTGGATTTACCTCATTTAAATCATTAATTGAGCTTGTCAAGAGGGTGCAATGGCATCTTCCATCTTCAAATTCACTAGATCTTCCACTAGTGCTTTCATTTATTGATGGAGCCTTTGTGATCCCTTTTCTCTCTTGTTTCCTTCTATTTCTCTCTTTGAAGGTTTCCCATCTTCATAATCACCCATATTCTCCTACTTGTGGAAGTATGCTTGGAGAAGACCCGCTCTGATACCACTTGTTGGATCCTAGATGGGTGATTAGATGCTCTAGAGGGGGGGTGAATAGAGCTGAAAGCACTTAAACAAAATTCATCAAACCTTCAAAATATATGACAAGATAAGGTTGCTAAATAGGTAATTTGAGTGCAAATAAATCATGCATAGCAAGGGAGAGAGAGATTGAATATGCACCAATTATACAAGCTATTTAGAGTGGTTCCACACTTCAAACTAGAAGTGTGTCAGTCCACTTGCCTAGAGAGGCCAACCTCTAGGACTTCCAAACTATTGCATTCTTATATTCATTAATAAGACATACAATACATGACCAACAAAGGACTTACCTATCCAATACAAAGAGTCTTAAACCTTACCAAGGACTTACCCACTTTGCAAGAGTCTTCGGCCTTCTCCAAGGACTTACCCACTCTTGCACAAGTCTTCGGCCTTGTAGGAATTACCCACTCTTCTTGGATCTTCAGCCTTTGACTTCACCTTCACTCGGAGAAGCTTCCACCAAGGTCGTACCCACTTGAGCTTGAGTCTTCTGCCTTCTCCAAGGGCTTACCCACTCTAGCTCCAAGTCTTCAGCCTTGATCTTCACCAAGGGACTCCTTCCCTTGTTCTTCTTCACCTCTCTTGGACAAGAGAGAGAACCTTCATCTTCAAGATAGGAAATGAGAGATGGGGAGGTGGTGGAAGTGAGAGCCTCACAAGATATACAAATAGGATTAGCTCCCTTACAGATTTCCTACTCACTCTAATGGATGTAGCAAGTGATTAAGCTTAGAGAGAGAGAGGAGGCTGTAGGATCACTCAACTATAGAATAGGAACCTTCATAGTGAATGCTCAACCTTGGAATGAAGCCCAAGGGGTCCTATTTATAGCTGGGGATGCCTCTTAGCCTTTGGGAACACTTGTGAATGAAAACTAGCCGTTTTGTGGCTTGCAACGGATCTATTTTCACTTGTTGCAACTCCACAACGGCTAGAAACACTTTTCTGCACTTTCCTGTACAGTGCATTCGGTCGAGTTTCTATATGTGTAACTCGACCGATCAAGTAGCAGGCAGCCCGATATTGAAATGATCGGTCGAGTTTGTTCTGAGGAAACTCGACCGACCATTCCAACTGGAACTGGCCTACTACCCAATCGGTCGAATTCTGTGAGTGCACAACTTGACCGATGCAATCTTCAGAAAATCGACCAAGGTTGATCGGTCGAGTTTCAGGGTGGGAAACTCGACCGAACAAGTGCCTGTAATTGATTTTCAAAGTTGCATTAAAAGTGCTCTAAAATTCGATCTAAGTGTTCCTGATATTTTTCTAAGCTTAATTACAAGTCATACAATCATTACAAGTGATTTACAACGTGATTCTAATGGATATACATCATATTACAAAAATGTGCACTTGTATGACTTTGACTTGTCTTTTCTCCAATTTGAGATACGCAAGTTAGGGCAATTGGAGTGTGTCTATACCTAATCTGAAATCACTCAAGTAGAAGCATTAGACACCAATATGTGGAATGGTTAGTCATCATCAAAACACGGGTTTAGTCAATTTAGACGTGAGTCAACATTGACCTAATTGACCTTGAGTCAACATTCTCCCCCTTTTTGAAGATGACAAATCATTCTATAAATGTATTGAAAGCATTTAAGTAAATTTATACCTTTGGAGAAACCTAGGGGTTTCAATAGGACTAAGCTCATATGCTCCCCCTTAATTGATGCACATGTAGTTTTCATACTCCCCCTCAATTGATGCTATTTCTCCTGCATGGTTAGCTTTCGTAACATTTATAGAATACCATGTCTTGTACTCATATATGTTCTACACATATATGTATTCTCCCCTTTATCTTCTCCCTTTACATGAACATACTTCTCTTCTTAATTTAAGACATGCCTTCTTCCTCTTTTTAAAAGAAGACATTACCTTTCTCCCCCTTTGTCATTTCAAAAAGGTGGGGGTTATGAAGAAAAAAAAGGAACATCACTTGTTAAAGAGAAAGGAGATAATACAAATATATATAAGGAGAGTAGAAGAGCACAGATAGGGTCTTGTCCAAGCATAGAAAGAAAAGCAAGTTAAAGCATATACTTGAACAACCCAAAAATGCAAGATAAAGTGCTGCAGAAAAATAATAAAACATAATTTTGACCCTCAAGATGACGGATTTTGACCAAAAACCATCAGAGCTCATGGCGAAGCAATGAGCCGTTTCTGCATGAAAAACACTATACATGCAGCAAAAACTGAAATTGGAGCAAAACCTGCATAAAATCCAAAAATACTCCAATTTCTACATATAATGTAGCTCTATGTGCCCTGCATCACAATGTTATGGAAACAACTCAAGATAGTAGATATGTAATTTAAGGAACAATCTTGAGCATGTATGAGATAAGGTACAAGCATAACATATAGATGATCAATGATGGAAATTTTAAACAATGCTAGAACTACATGTATATGAACTACTAGTAGATGATATCACAAGTTAGGACTACTAGTAGGATCTAGATCATAGCAAGAGATACCAAAAGATACACAACATAAAGCAAGCTATGAGTAGATGTAGAGATATATCCAAACAAAGAGATATGCAAAATTAGAAGCATGAGAGGATATAACTCACTAGATATGCATCCTTACCATAAGATGATTACCACTAAGAACCTCAAGGTTGTATCAAAACAAGATATACACCTAGATATATGTAGCAAGTTAGAGCACAACGAAAGCAATTTAAGACACAACCAAGAGATCCAAAGAGATCATCATCAAAAACTACAAAACAACTCAAAGCAAGTAATTGCAAGATATAGAAATACCAATTTAGAGCAATTAGAGAGATAGAGTTGTATGCAAGATAGGCAATTTAGAACATGGAAAATATGCATATATAAAGGTACCAAATGAGAGTGCCAAAGAATAAGGCTATTGGTTGAGAAGATCTAGTTGAGAGGGAAATTCTCACTCAATAAGCCAAATTTATATTATGTGCACAGTGTAATCGGTCGAGTTCTGTGCATTGGCAACTCGACCGATGACAGCTGTTGGCAACACTCTTGGTGCCTATCGGTTGAGTTTCAATAGGGCAAACTCGATCGACAGATCAGCTGTCAAGAAGCACATATATATCATAAAAATATTTAAAGGCATGCTTAAAATACAAACCATATCCAAACATGTTTAATCAAGTTAGTAATGCACTATAGAAGCATTAGAAATAGTTTTTGAGCAAGAGTGTGAAGATAATCACAAAATGCCACTTTTGACTCAAAAACATATGTATAGTGCACACTAGCTTGACACAAACAAGTTAGAAATGGTTATAAGCAATAAAACTTTACCTTTGTGCTTACCATTGCTTTTTCCACTTGTTGTCACCCTCTTCACATCTCACCTTTCTTCTTTTATGTGGATTGACAAGTCAATTTGCAATTCAATAGCTCAAGTCAATCCATTTGCAAGTACCTACAAGAAGAAAGATGAAATGGTCCCCAATCATGTTTTTGGGTCTAGAGGGGTTAGTTTAGCAACCCAAGTCCTATTGCTCTTGGGTGCTTTCCTAAAAGGACAACAAGTAGAATAATGATCAAAAACATTGCAATAATTACAAGTGCCCGTAGCCTTAGAACTGGAGGATTCTTCATTGAAAAATGAAGGTCCTTTATCTTTGTTGTTCCTTTGGCTACAGTCAAGTCCAATGCCATCTCTACCCATTTGTTTGGTAGTATGGTCTAGGATTTGATTAAGATTCTTTTTATCACCAAAGAATATTTGCAAAGAAGATCTCAAACTATGATTATCATACACAAGAGAAGTAAAGGTAAAACACAATAGATTCATATCATCTCTAGCATGCACAAGATAGATTTCTAAGCAAACATCTTTGGTTATATAAGAATCTTTATCACAAGATAGAGCATCAAAAGCTTTCTCTCTATAAGAAAAGATAGTATGAGGGTTAAGAGCAATTACTCTACTATGCAAGGAAGCAAGTTCATACACAAGACAAGTAATCTTTGAAGGATAAACTTTATCTATACATTCTAATCCTTGCAAAGTAGGCTCTTTACTCTCATAAACACATTTAAGAACATAAGAAACAATAGAGAAAGAAACAATAGTAGTAGCAAGCTCTATGTATGAAGTAGTCATAGAAGGTTGAGAATCTAAAAACTTAATCTTATCAACCAAGCTAGAATTTGCAAATTTAGAAGCATTTAGTTGACTAAGATAATAATTGGTTAGAATCTCAACACTTGGATTTACCTCATTTAAATCTTTAATTGAGCTTGTCAAGAGGGTGCAATGGCATCTTCCATCTTCAATATCACTAGATCTTCCAGTAGTGCTTTCATTTGTTGATGGAGCCTTTGTGATCCCTTTTTCTCTCTTGTTTCCTTCTATTTCTCTCTTTGAAGGTTTCCCATCTTCATAATCATCCATATTCTCCTACTTGTGGAAGTATGCTTGGAGAAGACCCGCTCTGATACCACTTGTTGGATCCTAGATGGGTGATTAGATGCTCTAGAGGGGGGGGGGGTGAATAGAGCTGAAAGCACTTAAACAAAATTCATCAAACCTTCAAAATATATGACAAGATAAGGTTGCTAAATAGGTAATTTGAGTGCAACTAAATCATGCATAGCAAGGGAGAGAGAGATTGAATATGCACCAATTAGACAAGCTATTTAGAGTGGTTCCACACTTCAAACTAGAAGTGTGTCAGTCCACTTTCCTAGAGAGGTCAACCTCTAGGACTTCCAAACTATTGCATTCTTATATTCATTAATAAGACATACAATACATGACCAACAAAGGACTTACCTATCCAATACAAAGAGTCTTCAACCTTACCAAGGACTTACCCACTTTGCAAGAGCCTTCGGCCTTCTCCAAGGACTTACCCACTCTTGCACAAGTCTTCGGCCTTGTAGGAATTACCCACTCTTCTTGGATCTTCAGCCTTTGACTTCACCTTCACTCGGAGAAGCTTCCACCAAGGTCTTACCCACTTGAGCTTGAGTCTTCTGCCTTCTCCAAGGGCTTACCCACTCTAGCTCCAAGTCTTCAGCCTTGATCTTCACCAAGGGACTCCTTACCTTGTTCTTCTTCACATCTCTTGGACAAGAGAGAGAACCTTCATCTTCAAGATAGGAAATGAGAGATGGGGAGGTGGTGGAAGTGAGAGCCTCACAAGATATACAAATAGGACTAGCTCTCTTACAGATTTCCTACTCACTCTAATGGATGTAGCAAGTGATTAAGCTTAGAGAGAGAGAGGAGGCTGTAGGATCACTCAACTATAGAATAGGAACCTTCATAGTGAATGCTCAACCTTGGAATGAAGCCCAAGGGGTCCTATTTATAGCTGGGGATGCCTCTTAGCCTTTGGGAACACTTGTGAACGAAAACTAGCCGTTTTGTGGCTTGCAACGGATCTATTTTCACTTGTTGCAACTCCACAATGGCTAGAAACACTTTTCTGCACTTTTCCGTACAGTGCATTCGGTCGAGTTTCTATATGTGTAACTCGACCGATCAAGTAGCAGGCAGCCCGATATTGAAATGATCGGTCGAGTTTTTTCTGAGGAAACTCGACTGACCATTCCAATTGGAACTGGCCTACTACCCAATCGGTCGAGTTTTGTGAGTGCACAACTCGACCGATGCAATCTTTAGAAAATCGACCAAGGTTGATCGGTCGAGTTTCAGGGTGGGAAACTCGACCGAACAAGTGCCTGTAATTGATTTTCAAAGTTGCATTAAAAGTGCTCTAAAATACGATCTAAGTGTTCTCGATATTTTTCTAAGCTTAATTACAAGTCATACAATCATTACAAGTGATTTACAACATGATTCTAATGGATATAGATCATATTACAAAAATGTGCACTTGTATGACTTTGACTTGTCTTTTCTCCAATTTGAGATGCGCAAGTTAGGGCAATTGGAGTGTGTCTATACCTAATCTGAAATCACTCAAGTAGAAGCATTAGACACCAATATGTGGAATGGTTAGTCATCATCAAAACACGGGTTTAGTCAATTTAGACGTGAGTCAACATTGACCTAATTGACCTTGAGTCAACATTCTCCCCCTTTTTGAAGATGACAAATCATTCCATAAATGTATTGAAAGCATTTAAGTAAATTTATACCTTTGGAGAAACCTAGGGGTTTCAATAGGACTAAGCTCATATGCTCCCCCTCAATTGATGCGCATGGAGTTTTCATACTCCCCCTCAATTGATGCTATTTCTCCTGCATGGTTAGCTTTCATAACATTTATAGAATACCATGTCTTCTACTCATATATGTTCTACACATATATGTCTTCTCCCCTTTATCTTCTCCCTTTACATGAACATACTTCTCTTCTTCATGTAAGACATGCCTTCTTCCTCTTTTTAAAAGAAGACATTACCTTTCTCCCCCTTTGTCATTTCAAAAAGGTGGGGGTTATGAAGAAAAAAAAAGGAACATCACTTGTTATAAAGAAAGGAGATAATACAAATATATATAAGGAGAGTAGAAGAGCACATATAGGGTCTTGTCCAAGCATAGAAAGAAAAACAAGTTAAAGCATATACTTGAACAACCCAAAAATGCAAGATAAAGTGCTGCAGAAAAATAATAAAACATAATTTTGACCCTCAAGATGACGGATTTTGACCAAAAACCATTAGAGCTCATGGCGAAGCAATGAGCCGTTTCTGCATGAAAAACACTATACATGCAGCAAAAACTGAAATTGGAGCAAAACCTGCATAAAATCCAAAAATACTCCAATTTCTACATATAATGTAGCTCTATGTGCCCTGCATCACAATGTTATGCAAACAACTCAAGATAGTAGATATGTAATTTAAGGAACAATCTTGAGCATGTATGAGATAAGGTACAAGCATAACATATAGATGATCAAAGATGGCAATTTTAAAGAATGCTATAACTACATGTATATGAACTACTAGTAGATGATATCACAAGTTAGGACTAATAGTAGGATCTAGATCATAGCAAGAGATACCAAAAGATACACAACATAAAGCAAGCTATGAGTAGATGTAGAGATATATCCAAACAAAGAGATATGCAAAATTAGAAGCATGAGAGGATATAACTCACTAGATATGCATCCTTACCATAAGATGATTACCACTAAGAACCTCAAGGTTGTATCAAAACAAGATATACACCTAGATAGATGTAGCAAGTTAGAGCACAATGGAAGCAATTTAAGACACAACCAAGAGATCCAAAGAGATCATCATCAAAACCTGCAAAACAACTCAAAGCAAGTAATTGCAAGATATAGATATACCAATTTAGAGCAATTAGAGAGATAGAGTTGTATGCAAGATAGGCAATTTAGAACATGGCAAATATGCATATATAAAGGTACCAAATGAGAGTGCCAAAGAATAAGGCTATTGGTTGAGAAAATCTAGTTGAGAGGGAAATTCTCACTCAATAAGCCAAATTTATATTCTGTGCACAGTGTAATCGGTCAAGTTCTGTGAATTGGCAACTCGACCGATGACAGCTGTTGGCAACACTCTTGGTGCCTATCGGTCGAGTTTCAATAGGGCAAACTCGACCGACAAATCAGCTGTCAAGAAGCACATATATATCATAAAAATATTTAAAGGAATGCTTAAAATACAAACCATATCCAAACATGTTTAATCAAGTTAGTAATGCACTATAGAAGCATTAGAAACAGTTTTTGAGCAAGAGTGTGAAGATAATCACAAAATGCCACTTTTGACTCAAAACATATGTATAGTGCACACTAGCTTGATACAAACAAGTTAGAAATGGTTATAATCAATAAAACTTTACCTTTGTGCTTACCATTGCTTTTTCCACTTGTTGTCACCCTCTACACATCTCACCTTTCTTCTTTTATGTGGATTGACAAGTCAATTTGCAATTCAATAGCTCAAGTCAATCCATTTGCAAGTACCTACAAGAAGAAAGATGAAATGGTCCCCAATCACGTTTTTGGGTCCAGAGGGGTTAGTTTAGCAACCCAAGTCCTATTGCTCTTGGGTGCTTTCCTAAAAGGACAACAAGTAGAATAATGATAAAAAACATTGCAATAATTACAAGTGCCCGTAGCCTTGGAACTGGAGGATTCTTCATTGAAAAATGAAGGTCCTTTATCTTTGTTGTTCCTTTGGCTACAGTCAAGTCCAATGCCATCTCTACCCATTTGTTTGGTAGTATGGTCTAGGATTTGATTAAGATTCTTTTTATCACCAAAGAATATTTGCAAAGAAGATCTCAAACTATGATTGTCATGCACAAGAGAAGTAAAGGTAAAACACAATAGATTCATATCATCTCTAGCATGCACAAGATAGATTTCTAAGCAAACATCTTTGGTTATATAAGAATCTTTATCACAAGATAGATCATCAAAAGCTTTCTCTCTATAAGAAAAGATAGTATGAGGGTTAAGAGCAATTACTCTACTATGCAAGGAAGCAAGTTCATACACAAGATAAGTAATCTTTGAAGGATAAACTTTATCTATACATTCTAATCCTTGCAAAGTAGGCTCTTTACTCTCATAAACACATTTAAGAACATAAGAAACAATAGAGAAAGAAACAATAGTAGTAGCAAGCTCTATTTATGAAGTAGTCATAGAAGGTTGAGATTCTAAAAACTTAATCTTATCAACCAAGCTAGAATTTGCAAATTTAGAAGCATTTAGTTGACTAAGATAATAATTGGTTAGAATCTCAACACTTGGATTTACCTCATTTAAATCTTTAATTGAGCTTGTCAAGAGGGTGCAATGGCATCTTCCATCTTCAAATTCACTAGATCTTCCACTAGTGCTTTCATTTGTTGATGGAGCCTTTGTGATCCCTTTTTCTCTCTTGTTTCCTTCTATTTCTCTCTTTGAAGGTTTCCCATCTTCATAATCACCCATATTCTCCTACTTGTGGAAGTATGCTTGGAGAAGACCCGCTCAGATACCACTTATTGGATCCTAGATGGGTGATTAGATGCTCTAGAGGGGGGGTGAATAGAGCTGAAAGCACTTAAACAAAATTCATCAAACCTTCAAAATATATGACAAGATAAGGTTGCTAAATAGGTAATTTGAGTGCAACTAAATCATGCATAGCAAGGGAGAGAGAGATTGAATATGCACCAATTAGACAAGCTATTTAGAGTGGTTCCACACTTCAAACTAGAAGTGTGTCAGTCCACTTGCCTAGAGAGGTCAACCTCTAGGACTTCCAAACTATTGCATTCTTATATTCATTAATAAGACATACAATACATGACCAACAAAGGACTTACCTATCCAATACAAAGAGTCTTCAACCTTACCAAGGACTTACCCACTTTGCAAGAGTCTTCGGCCTTCTCCAAGGACTTACCCACTCTTGCACAAGTCTTCGGCCTTGTAGGAATTACCCACTCTTCTTGGATCTTCAACCTTTGACTTCACCTTCACTCGGAGAAGCTTCCACCAAGGTCTTACCCACTTGAGCTTGAGTCTTCTGCCTTCTCCAAGGGCTTACCCACTCTAGCTACAAGTCTTCAGCCTTGATCTTCACCAAGGGACTCCTTCCCTTGTTCTTCTTCACCTCTCTTGGACAAGAGAGAGAACCTTCATCTTCAAGATAGGAAATGAGAGATGGGGAGGTGGTGGAAGTGAGAGCCTCACAAGATATACAAATAGGACTATCTCTCTTACAGATTTCCTACTCACTCTAATGGATGTAGCTAGTGATTAAGCTTAGAGAGAGAGAGAGGAGGTTGTAGGATCACTCAACTATAGAATAGGAACCTTCATAGTGAATGCTCAACCTTGGAATGAAGCCCAAGGGGTCCTATTTTTAGCTGGGGATGCCTCTTAACCTTTGGGAACACTTGTGAATGAAAACTAGCCGTTTTGTGTCTTGCAACGGATCTATTTTCACTTGTTGCAACTCCACAACGGCTAGAAACACTTTTCTGCACTTTCCTGTACAGTGCATTCGATCGAGTTTCTATATGTGTAACTCGACCGATCAAGTAGCAGGCAGCCCGATATTGAAATGATCGGTCGAGTTTGTTCTGAGGAAACTCGACCGACCATTCCAACTGGAACTGGCCTACTACCCAATCGGTCGAGTTCTGTGAGTGCACAACTCGACCGATGCAATCTTCAGAAAATCGACCAAGGTTGATCGGTCGAGTTTCAGGGTGGGAAACTCGACCCAACAAGTGCCTCTAATTGATTTTCAAAGTTGCATTAAAAGTGCTCTAAAATTCGATCTAAGTGTTCCTGATATTTTTCTAAGCTTAATTACAAGTCATACAATCATTACAAGTGATTTACAACATGATTCTAATGGATATACATCATATTACAAAAATGTGCACTTGTATGACTTTGACTTGTCTTTTCTCCAATTTGAGATGTGCAAGTTAGGGCAATTGGAGTGCGTCTATACCTAATCTGAAATCACTCAAGTAGAAGAATTAGACACCAATATGTGGAATGGTTAGTCATCATCAAAACACGGGTTTAGTCAATTTAGACGTGAGTCAACATTGACCTAATTGACCTTGAGTCAACATTCTCCCTCTTTTTGAAGATGACGAATCATTCCATAAATGTATTGAAAGCATTTAAGTAAATTTATACCTTTGGAGAAACCTAGGGGTTTCAATGGGACTAAGCTCATATGCTCCCCCTCAATTGATGCGCATGGAGTTTTCATACTCCCCCTCAATTGATGCTATTTCTCCTGCATCGTTAGCTTTCATAACATTTATAGAATACCATGTCTTCTACTCATATATGTTCTACACATATATGTATTCTCCCCTTTATCTTCTCCCTTTACATGAACATACTTCTCTTCTTCATGTAAGACATGCCTTCTTCCTCTTTTTAAAAGAAGACATTACCTTTCTCCCCCTTTGTCATTTCAAAAAGGTGGGGGTTATGAAGAAAAAAAAGGAACATCACTTGTTAAAGAGAAAGGAGATAATACAAATATATATAAGGAGAGTAGAAGAGCACATATAGGGTCTTGTCCAAGCATAGAAAGAAAAGCAAGTTAAAGCATATACTTGAACAACCAAAAATGCAAGATAAAGTGCTGCAGAAAAATAATAAAACATAATTTTGACCCTCAAGATGACAGATTTTGACCAAAAACCATCAGAGCTCATGGCGAAACAATGAGCCGTTTCTGCATGAAAAACACTATACATGTAGCAAAAACTGAAATTGGAGCAAAACCTGCATAAAATCCAAAAATACTCCAATTTCTACATATAATGTAGATCTATGTGCCATGCATCACAGTGTTATGCAAACAACTCAAGATAGTAGATATGTAATTTAAGGAACAATCTTGAGCATGTATGAGATAAGGTACAAGCATAACATATAGATGATCAAAGATGGCAATTTTAAACAATGCTAGAACTACATGTATATGAACTACTAGTAGATGATATCACAAGTTAGGACTACTAGTAGGATCTAGATCATAGCAAGAGATACCAAAAGATACACAACATAAAGCAAGCTATGAGTAGATGTAGAGATATATCCAAACAAAGAGATATGCAAAATTAGAAGCATGAGAGGATATAACTCAGTAGATATGCATCCTTACCATAAGATGATTACCACTAAGAACCTCAAGGTTGTATCAAAACAAGATATACACCTAGATAGATGTAGCAAGTTAGAGCACAACGGAAGCAATTTAAGACACAACCAAGAGATCCAAAGAGATCATCATCAAAACCTGCAAAACAACTCAAAGTAAGTAATTGCAAGATATAGATATACCAATTTAGAGCAATTAGAGAGATAGAGTTGTATGCAAGATAGGCAATTTAGAACATGGAAAATATGCATATATAAAGGTATTAAATGAGAGTGCCAAAGAATAAGGCTATTGGTTGAGAAAATCTAGTTGAGAGGGAAATTCTCACTCAATAAGCCAAATTTATATTCTGTGCACAGTGTAATCGGTCGAGTTCTGTGCATTGGCAACTCGACCGATGACAGCTGTTGGCAACACTCCTGGTGCCTATCGGTCGAGTTTCAATAGGGCAAACTTGACCGACAGATCAGCTGTCAAGAAGCACATATATATCATAAAAATATTTAAAGGCATGCTTAAAATACAAACCATATCCAAACATGTTTAATCAAGTTAGTAATGCACTATAGAAGCATTAGAAACAGTTTTTGAGCAAGAGTGTGAAGATAATCACAAAATGCCACTTTTGACTCAAAAACATATGTATAGTGCACACTAGCTTGACACAAACAAGTTAGAAATGGTTATAAGCAATAAAACTTTACCTTTGTGCTTACCATTGCTTTTTCCACTTGTTGTCACCCTCTACACATCTCACCTTTCTTCTTTTATGTGGATTGACAAGTCAATTTGCAATTCAATAGCTCAAGTCAATCCATTTGCAAGTACCTACAAGAAGAAAGATGAAATGGTCCCCAATCATGTTTTTGGGTCCAGAGGGGTTAGTTTAGCAACCCAAGTCCTATTGCTCTTGGGTGCTTTCCTAAAAGGACAACAAGTAGAATAATGATAAAAAACATTGCAATAATTACAAGTGCCTGTAGCCTTGGAACTGGAGGATTCTTCATTGAAAAATGAAGGTCCTTTATCTTTGTTGTTCCTTTGGCTACAGTCAAGTCCAATGCCATCTCTACCCATTTGTTTGGTAGTATGATCTAGGATTTGATTAAGATTCTTTTTATCACCAAAGAATATTTGCAAAGAAGATCTCAAACTTTGATTGTCATGCACAAGAGAAGTAAAGGTAAAACACAATAGATTCATATCATCTCTAGCATGCACAAGATAGATTTCTAAGCAAACATCTTTGGTTATATAAGAATCTTTATCACAAGATAGAGCATCAAAAGCTTTCTCTCTATAAGAAAAGATAGTATGAGGGTTAAGAGCAATTACTCTACTATGCAAGGAAGCAAGTTCATATACAAGACAAGTAATCTTTGAAGGATAAACTTTATCTATACATTCTAATCCTTGCAAAGTAGGCTCTTTACTCTCATAAACACATTTAAGAACATAAGAAACAATAGAGAAAGAAACAATAATAGTAGCAAGCTCTATGTATGAAGTAGTCATAGAAGGTTGAGATTCTAAAAACTTAATCTTATCAACCAAGCTAGAATTTGCAAATTTAGAAGCATTTAGTTGACTAAGATAATAATTGGTTAGAATCTCAACACTTGGATTTACCTCATTTAATTCTTTAATTGAGCTTGTCAAGAGGGTGCAATGGCATCTTCCATCTTCAAATTCACTAGATCTTCCACTAGTGCTTTCATTTGTTGATGGAGCCTTTGTGATCCCTTTTTCTCTCTTGTTTCCTTCTATTTCTCTCTTTGAAGGTTTCCCATCTTCATAATCACCCATATTCTCCTACTTGTGGAAGTATGCTTGGATAAGACCCGCTCTGATACCAGTTGTTGGATCCTAGATGGGTGATTAGATGCTCTAGAGGGGGGGTGAATAGAGCTGAAAGCACTTAAACAAAATTCATCAAACCTTCAAAATATATGACAAGATAAGGTTGCTAAATAGGTAATTTGAGTGCAACTAAATCATGCATAGCAAGGGAGAGAGAGATTGAATATGCACCAATTAGACAAGCTATTTAGAGTGGTTCCACACTTCAAACTAGAAGTGTGTCAGTCCACTTTCCTAGAGAGGTCAACCTCTAGGACTTCCAAACTATTGCATTCTTATATTCATTAATAAGACATACAATACATGACCAACAAAGGACTTACCTATCCAATACAAAGAGTCTTCAACCTTACCAAGGACTTACCCACTTTGCAAGAGTCTTCGGCCTTTTCCAAGGACTTACCCACTCTTGCACAAGTCTTCGGCCTTGTAGGAATTACCCACTCTTCTTAGATCTTCAGCCTTTGACTTCACCTTCACTCGGAGAAGCTTCCACCAAGGTCTTACCCACTTGAGCTTGAGTCTTCTGCCTTCTCCAAGGGCTTACCCACTCTAGATCCAAGTCTTCAGCCTTGATCTTCACCAAGGGACTCCTTCCCTTGTTCTTCTTCACCTCTCTTGGATAATAGAGAGAACCTTCATCTTCAAGATAGGAAATGAGAGATGGTGAGGTGGTGGAAGTGAGAGCCTCACAAGATATACAAATAGGACTAGCTCTCTTACAGATTTCCTACTCACTCTAATGGATGCAGCAAGTGATTAAGCTTAGATAGAGAGAGGAGGCTGTAGGATCACTCAACTATAGAATAGGAACCTTCATAGTGAATGCTCAACCTTGGAATGAAGCCCAAGGGGTCCTATTTATAGCTGGGGATGCCTCTTAGCCTTTGGGAACACTTGTGAACGAAAACTAGCCATTTTGTGGCTTGCAACGGATCTATTTTCACTTGTTGCAACTCTACAACGGCTAGAAACACTTTTCTGCACTTTTCCGTACAGTGCATTCGGTCGAGTTTCTATATGTGTAACTCGACCGATCAAGTAGCAGGCAGCCCGATATTGAAATGATCGGTCGAGTTTGTTCTGAGGAAACTCGACTGACCATTCCAACTGGAACTGGCCTACTACCCAATCGGTCGAGTTTTGTGAGTGCACAACTCGACCGATGCAATCTTCAGAAAATCGACCGAGGTTGATCGGTCGAGTTTCAGGGTGGGAAACTCGACCGAACAAGTGCCTGTAATTGATTTTCAAAGTTGCATTAAAAGTGCTCTAAAATTTGATCTAAGTGTTCCTGATATTTTTCTAAGCTTAATTACAAGTCATACAATCATTACAAGTGATTTACAACATGATTCTAATGGATATACATCATATTACAAAAATGTGCACTTGTATGACTTTGACTTGTCTTTTCTCCAATTTGAGATGCGCAAGTTAGGGCAATTGGAGTGTGTCTATACCTAATATGAAATCACTCAAGTAGAAGCATTAGACACCAATATGTGGAATGGTTAGTCATCATCAAAACACGGGTTTAGTCAATTTAGACGTGAGTCAACATTGACCTAATTGACCTTGAGTCAACATTCTCCCCCTTTTTGAAGATGACAAATCATTCCATAAATGTATTGAAAGCATTTAAGTAAATTTATACCTTTGGAGAAACCTAGGGGTTTCAATAGGACTAAGCTCATATGCTCCCCCTCAATTGATGCGCATGGAGTTTTCATACTCCCCCTCAATTGATGTTATTTCTCATGCATGGTTAGCTTTCATAACATTTATAGAATACCATGTCTTCTACTCATATATGTTCTATACATATATGTCTTCTCCCCTTTATCTTCTCCCTTTACATGAACATACTTCTCTTCTTCATGTAAGACATGCCTTCTTCCTCTTTTTAAAAGAAGACATTACCTTTCTCCCCCTTTGTCATTTCAAAAAGGTGGGGGTTATGAAGAAAAAAAAGGAACATCACTTGTTAAAGAGAAAGGAGATAATAAAAATATATATAAGGAGAGTAGAAGAGCACATATAGGGTCTTGTCCAAGCATAGAAAGAAAAGCAAGTTAAAGCATATACTTGAACAACCCAAAAATGCAAGATAAAGTGCTGCAGAAAAATAATAAAACATAATTTTGACCCTCAAGATGACGAATTTTGACCAAAAACCATCAGAGCTCATGGCGAAGCGATGAGTCGTTTCTGCATGAAAAATACTATACATGCAACAAAAACTGAAATTGGAGCAAAACCTGCATAAAATCCAAAAATACTCCAATTTCTACATATAATGTAGCTCTATGTGCCCTGCATCACAATGTTATGCAAACAACTCAAGATAGTAGATATGTAATTTAAGGAACAATCTTGAGCATGTATGAGATAAGGTACAAGCATAACATATAGATGATCAAAGATGGCAATTTTAAACAATGCTAGAACTACATGTATATGAACTACTAGTAGATGATATCACAAGTTAGGACTAATAGTAGGATCTAGATCATAGCAAGAGATACCAAAAGATACACAACATAAAGCAAGCTATGAGTAGATGTAGAGATATATCCAAACAAATAGATATGCAAAATTAGAAGCATGAGAGGATATAACTCACACTACTACAAAAACCCCATTTGGCGTCGGTCTTTTAACCCCATTTGGCGTCGGTTTCCGACCGACGCCTATGTGGGCGCCGCTAAAGGTCGAACATTTCGACTTCGGTTTTTTAACCGACTCCTATTTAACCTATAGGCGTCGGTCTTTTAGTATATAACCGACGCCAAAATGGTTCGCGCCACAGAAAACGGCGTCATCTAGGGCACTTTCTGCGTCGGTGATTTACTAAAAGACCGACGCCTATATTCCATGTAGCGTCGGTCTTTTAGTTGATAACCGACGCATAAAGTGTCCTAGATGATGCCGTTTTATGTGGCACGAACCCTTTTGGCGTCGATTATATACCAAACGACCGACGCTTTGTTGTTTAAATAGGCGTCGGTTCGATACGAATATCCGACGCCATTTCCAGGACTGCTTTGGCCACATCAGGCGTCGGTTATCTATAAATAACCGACGCTGTATGTCTTTGTTGACGGTTTTCATTAAATAACCGACGCCTATTTATATATATTTTTTTTCATATCAGTTTGCAGGCCTGCTGTGGCTGGTCAGCAGGATGAGAACCTGCAGTTCAGTTTTCTGAACTGCATGTTTACGACATCCATTGATATCAGCCTACAAACAGGCCGCAAACCTGCAAAAGTCACAAAGAAAATTTCACACAAGTACATACATTCAGACATCAATTCAATTCTCACATTCACACATATAGAAACATTCAAATACATGTATTAACATTCAGAAATATTCATTTACAACGTATCATTCATTATCGCTATCAACATCCCAATTATATCTTACAGTTGCCACTGCTTGTATGGCTTTTGCCCATTCTTCTCTTACTTCATTTAATGCTTCCATCGTATATGGAGCATGTATATTTTTTAAGCGTTTACCTGTAGTGTTGTCAGTTTTAAACACCTGCAAAGAGAATGATGTATATATATAAGTAATAATATAAAAATAAGATAAGATTGATATATTGCATACTAACTAATGAGACTATATATAATACCTCATGTATGGTATCGATGTCCAATGCGGCATATTTGATAATCATCTGCATAAATCGCATCACATAGTATGCGCATGCCCAGCCATTGTCTTGTGTAGCACACTATAAATTGAAACATACAAAATAATACAACTAAGCACAATTCACATCAATAATATATATATTCGAGTCGGGAACTTACTTGTACGTTCTGCCAATTTATTGGCTGGTTCTTTTTCCTTGGGACCGTTCCTCCAGCCTTTTTGAATGCATCTAAACCCCTACATGTTAATATAACACAATAAATTGCATAAGTAAATAGTAATGTAATAAAAGATGTTAACGGATATAAAAATGAAATATTTCTCACCAGAATAATGGCATTCTCATTACGTGTCCAATTTTAGGGTTCAATGTACTCCCCGCAGGATCTAGATAATAAACAGTGAATGTCCCGGGGACATTAACTAGTAACTTCCAATGTCTACCGCTAGAGGTAAGAAGTTAACAATTAATAACTCAAAATGCAAAATAAAAATGGAATTTTCTTAAGTCCAAATTATAAATAAAGTAAACTTACTTGACATTGAATGGAGCTATTATTATCGTCTTCTTTTGCTGACCAAAAATTGTAAAAGCATCTATACAGTATTGTTGAACATTATCAGGGTCTTTAGCTACCAAACTAATCAATGATGGAATCAAAAATCCCAAATGATCAAATGCAAATTGTTTGCAATGATCTTCGACTAAGTAGCTGCAAAACATATAGACGTATGCATTAATATATAAGAAACCAGATCACCGAATCTTACACAAGGTATATGGATGTATAAACAAGATCTCACCTTATCCATGTCTCTATCATTGATGTATTCAGCCAATCATACATAAACAACTCAATAATATCTTGTATAAATAAAGAGCTATCGTATGATTGACCTGCATAATCTGCATCTAAAGAAATAATTATAGGGCAATGTACATTATGTGCCCGTAGCCAACATGCCATTCCCCTACAAGCAGGACCTAACAGGTATGTTAGGTCAGTTGGAACCCAATCGGGTAATGCGGGAAGTGGAAGTGGAGGCCTAGGTGCTCCTGGTGTCTTCTTTTTAACCTGTACATATAATTTCAGATCAGTTGACATCATATATACACATTAACAGTCTAAATCAATGTAAATTTATCTTACAATTTCAGTCGTGTAGACGAAATCTGCTTTGGGCCACAATATCACCCCGCCTTCTGCATCAGCAAGTCTATCAATATCCGGGTGGGGATATGGCAATGTAGCTTCTCTCCAATCGGGTAACACACGTATCGGGCTCACACGAACGTAGCCCTGTGGCATTGGAGTCCCGTGAAACATTGCCCCAGGAAGGGACGGGTAAGCCTGCGCCTCTGCAACAACGTAGTCTTGCATTCTTAAGCGGCATGGCTTCAATGCCTACAAATTTACGTAAAGAATATTATACATATATACATATCATCTTGAAAACATAACAACTTGAAAAGACTAACTACAATGTCATAAACAATACTTACAGCAGACGTGCTAGGCGATGGGTCTCCAGGATTACTCGCAGTCTGTGCATCAGGAGAAGAGTGGGTCGCCATAGGTGTATTGGAAGCCTGAGATGCCTGCCACCGCAGCAATTCTTCCTTGACCTTCTCAGCAACTACATCGTTGACCTTCTTAGCAACTAAATCCTCAACTCTCTTATTCTCCTATACATGGATAAAAGAAACATTAGCTTCTTATTAATGAATTTCCTTTTGCAGTAACATTCTAAAAAAAGAATAGGTTACCTCTTCTTGAGAAAGTCCCGCTCTGGGTTTGCGCTGGGATGGCCCAAAGAATGCTTTGATGCCATCACCAGCGCCGACACCTCTAACACGTCCAGGATGCTCTGGGTTACCCAGAGCAACTGTCAATTCATCCCTTGTGCCCTGAGGGATGAACGTGCCTTGTTTCCTCTGCTCGTGCAGCTCCCGCTAATCACCATAAACAGAAATTGGTAAGTTAACACCACAAATAATCAATATTCAAACGATTTCTCTAAGAGTGTTATTTTACCATTTTTGCAGCCGCCTCAGCAGTTACAGGCTTCTTTATTTCACCCTTCTTATTTTGCCTGCCAGCTATCCAGATATCATGGCGAGGCATGGGTGTGGCAGAATCCTGAGTAGGAGCAGACTCCTGAGTAGCCGCAGACTCCGCCTGTAGTCTTTAGTGAACGCTTGCATAGCCTTTTGGACCCATAGTGTGGTCATGCACATTCAGTGCACGTCTTGCTTTTTGTGCGTCACTGAGGGCCTAGTTAGTATGCACATTAATGATTTGGTTAGTAGCACTAAATGCTAATCTTGAATAGGTGAATACAATGTATATTAATTAAATTGGGAGTGACGCCTAATACCTTGAATTCTTCAGATTTTCTTGAAGTAACAAAATTGTCCCAATCTTCTTTGTCCAAGAAGTTCCATTGTTCAAGGGCTGACTTCTTCTTCTTATCACCCTCTTTTATGTATTCTCTGTTCAGATTTGTCCTATAATTCCTAAGCATCTTTCCAGCGCTTTGCATCACATTTTTACGATGCAACTTCTCATCCAATGCAAACAGATTCTGTAAAATAGAAATGTTATTAACTAGTATCCAAAATAGAATTGCAAATAATAATAACTCACGCATAAATCCTTCCATATCAAGTCTTTTTCCCTTGAGGAACTTTATGCCAATTGTCATACTTAACACCACAATGGCTCCGAGTGGTACACCTAAGATAGTTTACAAAATTATTGCGGTTCACTCCAATTGGATTTCCTCCATTATCAAACTCCACCACCAATTTGGATCCACTAGCACTTAGCGCTAATAACTTCTTCAACAGAGTGATGCCCCTTTTCTTGTTAAGTGTTTGGTGTTGCGCATCAAGTTGCTCCAGTGCTTCAGTGGGTACAGGTGCATCAACCTAAAATTTGACAAAAATAAAACACACTAAATTAGCCCAATATAGAAATATAGGATATATGACATAACTAGAAGATAATGAATTTTATAGAAATACAGGATATGTTTTTAGAACTTACAGTAGTATCCTCGCCATGCTCGTCATGGACAGCATGCTCATCATGGACTTCATGCTCATCATGGACATCATGCTCATCATGGTCAACCATCTGAAAATGTCATTAAAAAGGCAAACATTTAGCATTTGTATTAACTAGAAAAAGGCAAACATTTAGCATTTGTATTAACTAGAAAAAGGCAAACATTTAGCATTTGTATAAACATACATGTCTCTAAAATTGTGATCTTTTATCAATTAACAATCCTTCATTGTGATCTCCGCGCACATATAAGTCATCATTAGCTTCAATATTTTGTGGAGTTGGCAACCCAACTGAGAATGGACTGGAGTCATCATACTTATCATAGTACTCTTCTTCATCTATAGGATCTTCAATGAACTGTCTTTTACCATGAAGAACAACCGACCATTTATCATTTGCAGGATCATCGATATAGAATATTTGTTTCGCCTGTGATGCCAATATGAATGGTTCACCCTTCTCGCCAATCTTTTCAAAGTTCACCAAAGTGAAACCCAATTCATCCACTATAACTCCTTTGGTGTTATCAACCCAATTACATTTAAAGAGCGGAATTTTGAAATCTATGTAGTCAAACTCCCAAATGTCCTCAATGACACCGTAATATGACATTTTAGCTTCACGTGGACTCTTATCCTTTGCACTTGCAAAGTACATAGTCGACGCTTGAAGAGTGACCCCACTATTTTGGACGACACTCTTATCATCTTGGCACTTTGTGTAATATGTGAATCCATTAATGTCAAACCCTTCATAAGACATAACATTCGGTTTTGGTTTAAAGGCGAGGCATTTGATAGTTTTTGTAATATCATTTGGTGTTTGAGATAGTTGATGTAAGACTTTATCTTCAAACCACTTAGTAAAAGTCTTATTATGCTCTCTAGCAAGCCACATTGAACTTGCTCGAGGATGTTGTCTCTTTATGAAATTGGTATGTTCCTCGATATAAACACTCACTTCGTCCATATTGTGTAAAATATACAAGTGAGCTTGTTCCAACTGCTCACGGCTGATTACTTTCACCCGTGATCTCAAAATTCCTTTGCCCTCCTCAATATTCTTGTCATTATCAGGAGTGTCATTACCACTGAAAAAGTCATTGCAAAAATCCATAACCTCTCTCGCCACATAACTTTCAATAATACTCCCTTCAGGCCGATAACGGTTTCGAACATCACCTTTAAAAACGCTCATGTATCGTTCAAAGGGATACATCCAATGCAAGAAAACTGGTCCCAACATTTTCACTTCCCTAGTCAAGTGGACAACAAGATGTACCATGATATCAAAGAACGAAGGAGGGAAATACATCTCAAGCTGACATAGGGTAACAACCACTTCTCTTTGCAAATTATCGAGAGTATCAGGGTCAATAACTTTGCTGCATAGACTGTTGAAAAAGAAACAAAGTCTGGTAATTGCAAACCTTACATGCTTCGGCAATATAGATCGAATTGCCACGGGCAATATTTGTTGCATTAGAGTGTGACAATCATGAGATTTAAGAACTATCAACTTCAGATCTTTCATTGATACCAATCTACGGATGTTGGATGAGTAACCATGTGGCACCTTAACATTTACCAAGCATTCACAAAAAGTTTTCTTCTCCTTTCTAGACAACGTGTAACAAGCGGGAGGTAAGTATGTTCTTTTATTACCCATTTCATGTAATTCTGTTAATTCTGACCTTATTCCCATTTCACGTAGGTCCAGTCTGGATTTTATCCCATCTTTAATCTTACCTGGTATATTTAATAGAGTACCAATGATGCTATCACAAACATTTTTCTCAACGTGCATTACATCGATACAATGCATGACTGTCAAAGAACTCCAATAAGGAAGATCCCAAAATATTGACTTCTTCTTGAATGAACATTTGTCACTCCGTGTGGCCATACTACATTGTGATTTCTTACCAAATTCATTGACAATGTCTTTTACTCTTTCATAAACAACATCCCCTGGTATAGGTTTAGGTGCACTCCGTTCATCATTCCATCCATTGAATGTTTTGCGCTTCCTACGATACGGATGGAATTTTGAAAGAAACCTTCGATGACCAAGATATACAGTCTTGCCGCCATGTTTTAGTCTTATTGAATCAGTGTTTTCTTCACATATAGGACACGCTTTAGCTCCTTTGACACTATATCTAGACAAATTCCCATATGCTGGAAAGTCATTAATAGTGCAAAACAACATAGCGTGCAAACGAAATGTCTCTCTTGCTGAAGCATCATAGGTCATCACACCTTCAGCCCAAAGTTTCTTTAAGTCATCAATCAAAGGTTCAAGATAAACATCGATATCATTTCCGGGTTGTTTAGGGCCCAATATCAACAATGACAACATAACGTACTTATTTTTCATACACATCCAGGGAGGAAGATTGTATATAACAAGCATGACTGGCCAAGTGCTATGTTGGCTGCTCAATGTCCCGTACGGATTCATCCCATCTGTACAAAGCCCAAGTCTTAGATTCCTATCTTCTACACCAAATTTAGGGTACAATAGATCAATCTTCTTCCACTGTGGGGAATCAGACGCATGTCGTAGGATCCCATCATTATTTTTCTTAACATCTGCATGCCACCTCAAATTCTTCACATCTTTCGGATTTGCAAACAAGCGTTGAAACCGTGATATTATAGGTAGATACCACAACACCTTGGCAGAAGAACCAGTTTTGGACTCCCCCGAAGTCGTCAATTTATACCGTGACGCACCACATTTTGGACAATCTTTCAAATCTACATAGTCCTTTTGAAATAATACACAATCATTCGGGCATGCGTGTATCTTCTTGGCCTCCATTCCCATTGGGCACAACATTTTCTTTACCTGGTATGTTGAGATTGAAAGCTCGTTTCCTTCAGGAAGAATTTCTTTCAACAAAGTCAACAATGAAGTGAAGCTTTTGTCGCTCCATCTATTGTTAGCTTTCAACTTATACAATCTCAACACAGCGCTAAGCTTCATAAACTTAGCACAACCTGTGTATAACGGTATCTCAGCATCATGCACAATGTTTGTAAAGATAGGAGGTGGATCGGTGTGCTCTACCCTACAACTATCCAACATCACATCAACGATGTCTGCTGGAACTGGTTCGTTCACATTTACGTCATCGGAGGCAATTTCTTCTTCCACCCAAGCACTGCTATCGACATCTACTGGTTTCGATTTTGAAATCTCTCCATGCCAGTGCCATTCTGTATAGCCTTGTACAATCCCGTTGTACATGACATGACTTTTGATTTCCTCACCAGTGTTGACTTTCAAGTTGTTACCGCAATGCCTACATGGACAGTAGAACCTATCTGTAGGTTTTTTCCTATGTTCCTCGGAAAATCTAATAAACTGATCAAGACCAGATATAAACTCTGGGGTGCAACGATTACGAATGGACATCCATGATCTATCCATTCTATGATCAGAGAAAACAAGTATATATTAGGAAACAAGTATATATTAGGAAAAGATTAGGTAGCATTTCCCCGCTATTCTCTAAGTACATATGTACTTAGAGAACAAATGGGGAAATGCCAACAAACACATGTGATGTCATTCTTATATATAATAAATGTGTACCACCTATCCCATCCTTGAACACCTAATCTCACTAGTAAGTGTATAATGTGTATTGGGTTTTCAAGAAAATTTCGGCAGCATTTCCCTGCTGTTCTCTAAGTACATATGTACTTAGAGAACAAACGGGGAAATGCTACCAAAATTTTCTCGAAAACCCAATACACATTATACACTTACATCCTAAGTGAGATTAGGTGTTCAAGAACAGTCCCAAACTGGGGACTATCCAAGATTTACTCCTAATGAGTCAATCTTGGACGGGTTTATAGGCCAACAAACACAATAATAGATATCTACAATGAAGCCGGACTCCATACAAACAGTATATAATTTAGTGATTGTTCATTCTAATATATACCAATGTACAAGTAATATAAAAAACAATGATTGTTCACATTCTAGGCCAACAAACACATGTGATGTCATTCTTATATATAATAAATGTGTACCACCTATCACATCCTTGAACACCTAATCTCACTAGTAAGTGTATAATGTGTATTGGGTTTTCGAGAAAATTTCGGCAGCATTTCCCCGCTGTTCTCTAAGTACATATGTACTTAGAGAACAAACGGGGAAATGCTACCAAAATTTTCTCGAAAACCCAATACACATTATACACTTACATCCTAAGTGAGATTAGGTGTTCAAGAACAGTCCCAAATCGGGGACTATCCAAGATTTACTCCTAATGAGTCAATCTTGGACGGGTTTCTAGGCCAACAAACACAATAATAGATATCTACAATGAAGCCGGACTCCATACAAACAATATATAATTTAGTGATTGTTCATTCTAATTTATACCAATGTACAAGTAATATAAAAAACAATGATTGTTCACATTCTAGGCCAACAAACACATGTGATGTCATTCTTATATATAATAAATGTGTACCACCTATCCCATCCTTGAACACCTAATCTGACTAGTAAGTATGTACTTAGAGAACAAATGGGGAAATGCTACCAAAATTTTCTCGAAAACCCAATACACATTATACACTTACATCCTAAGTGAGATTAGGTGTTCAAGAACAGTCCCAAACCGGGGACTATCCAAGATTTACTCCTAATGAGTCAATCTTGGATGGGTTTCTAGGCCAACAAACACAATAATAGATATCTACAATGAAGTCGGACTCCATACAAACAGTATATAATTTAGTGATTGTTCATTCTAATTTATACCAATGTACAAGTAATATAAAAAACAATGATTGTTCACATTCTAGGCCAACAAACACATGTGATGTCATTCTTATATATAAAAAATATGTACCACCTATCCCATCCTTGAACACCTAATCTCACTAGTAAGTGTATAATGTGTATTGGGTTTTCGAGAAAATTTCGGCAGCATTTCCCCGATGTTCTCTAAGTACATATGTACTTAGAGAACAAACGGGGAAATGCTACCAACATTTTCTCAAAAACCCAATACACATTATACACTTACATCCTAAGTGAGATTAGGTGTTCAAGAACAGTCCCAAACCGGGGACTATCCAAGATTTACTCCTAATGAGTCAATCTTGGACGGGTTTCTAGGCCAACAAACACAATAATAGATATCTACAATGAAGCCGGACTCCATACAAACAATATATAATTTATTGATTGTTCATTCTAATTTATACCAATGTACAAGTAATATAAAAAACAATGATTGTTCACATTCTAGGCCAACAAACACATGTGATGTCATTCTTATATATAATAAATGTGTACCACCTATCCCATCCTTGAACACCTAATCTCACTAGTAAGTGTATAATGTGTATTGGGTTTTCGAGAAAATTTCGGCAACATTTCCCCGTTGTTCTCTAAGTACATATGTACTTAGAGAACAAACGGGGAAATGCTACCAAAATTTTCTCGAAAACCCAATACACATTATACACTTACATCCTAAGTGAGATTAGGTGTTCAAGAACAGTCCCAAACCGGGGACTATCCAAGATTTACTCCTAATGAGTCAATCTTGGACGGGTTTCTAGGCCAACAAACACAATAATAGATATGTACATGTTAGGGTTTCATCACAATTGATGTTAGGGTTTAAACAATGTTAGGGTTTAATCAAATCAAATTAGGATGCTAGAATGGACAAGTTTAAATCAAATTAGGATTTAAATTAGGGTTCCAATAGGATTCAATTTAATTAATTTTTATGTGAAAGATGTAATATTATAATACATACAATGGCAATGAAATGAAACCCTAATTGTATTGGAACTCATAAAAGTATGTCTCAAAGGTTGAATCTAATATATGCATCCTAAAAAAGGTATCACATCACAAATGTGCATTTCAATAATCATATTTTATTTCCTTCCAATTAGTGTGGGTGCCAAGTTTGGAATTGTTTTCTAATCATGGGTCCCTTAATTTTATTTAGGATAGAAGATAAAATCAAGGATATCAAATAGTATAAGGCGCACCCCCAAATGTAGTAGGCGCACCCACTACTACAGAAACCCTAACATTACACAGCTAGTTCACCTTATTTAACCCATGGATACTTCTAGTACTTATGTATTGGACTAACGATGCTTGATACTTAAACACTCAAACAGAGTTTGTATAGTGGCTTCAGATTCATGTACACATGTTTCACAACTCTTCCTCCTTTATATGTCTAACCTTAAGATTTTGATAGGTGAGGAGGTGGTATTAGTATATGTCTTGGTAGGTGGCATTAGGTTGTAGATGTTTATTATCATATTGTCATGTTCTTATTGTAATTAGCTAGAGAACTACACCTACCTATGTACAGAGTTGTATCCATTTAACTTCTCCATCTTTTTTTTTGTGAAAAACACTCAACTATTGATACCAAAAAAACTTTGGGCATTTACAGACAACACACCTGACCAAACGTAAAGAACAAAAGGAGAAAGTATCCCACACAGGGGATCAAAACATCTCCAAACAGCAAGACCATACACAACCAAGGAACAGGCTCATACACACAAAGAGAGCAGGAAAAAAAATACAGGGGATAGCTCATACATCAACCTAGATAGATAGCCCTGACACTAGCATTAAAACAGCAGCAGAGTTAGGGCGTCAACCTAGAAAGAATGGCAGAGGAAGGGTTTGATGCTAGTACCTTGTGAGCAACAGAGTTAGGGCGTGAGCAAGGAGACGCAGAGCAGCAACAAGGAGGAAGGAGCGGGCGGCGGCGGCGACGCAGAGCAGCAGCAGGAGCAGGATCGTCGGCGAGCAGGAGCGGCGGCGAGCAAGCGGAGGCGGTGGCGGCAACGCAGAGCAACAACAGGCATAGGATCATCAGCGAGCAGGAGCGGCGGCGAGCAGGTGTCCAACGGCGGCAGGAGCGGCGGCGAGCAGGAGTGGTGGCGGAGAAGGGGGCGCCGAAGAAGGGGAGTTGAAGAAGAAATCGCCGGAGAGAAATCGGCGGCAGTAGACAAATAGGGAAATCGCAATGAAATAGAAGAAAGGGGAAGAGTCGGGCGATCGAGGGTAATGAAGTTCCCAAATAGCGTCGGTTGTTTAAAACAACCGACGCCTAAACATCTTTAGCATCGGTTGTTTCAAAAAACCGACGTCCAATTGGACGATATTTTCATGAAATTATTTGGCGGGAACCACTTTCAGCGTCGGTTATACAAGGATAACCGACACTGAAAGTGACACTTTTCACGCAAATTTTCATCGCACATAGGCGTCGGTTTCTACGTATATAACCGACGCTGAAAATGACACTATTTTGTTTGATCGAAATATGGATTTCGCGGGCGACTTTACGCGTCGAGTTGTTATAAACAACCGACGCTTAATACAAAGTGGTACCCGTGTCTGGCTGGTCTTCGAATATAGACGTCGGGTTGCTTGAACAACCGACGCCTTAAATGTTAGGCGTCGGTTTTCCTTAATAACCGACGCCCAGAAAAGTGACACTGAATGCTATTTCTGTAGTAGTGTCACTAGATATGCATCCTTACCATAAGATGATTACCACTAAGAACCTCAAGGTTGTATCAAAACAAGATATACACCTAGATAGATGTATCAAGTTAGAGCACAACGGAAGCAATTTAAGACACAACCAAGAGATCCAAAGAGATCATCATCAAAACCTGCAAAACAACTCAAAGCAAGTAATTGCAAGATATAGATATACTAATTTAGAGCAATTAGAGAGATAGAGTTGTATGCAAGATAGGCAATTTAGAACATGGAAAATATGCATATATAAAGGTACCAAATGAGAGTGCCAAAGAATAAGGCTATTGGTTGAGAAAATCTAGTTGAGAGGGAAATTCTCACTCAATAAGCCAAATTTATATTCTGTGCACAGTGTAATCGGTCGAGTTCTGTGCATTGGCAACTCGACCGATGACAGCTGTTGGCAACACTCTTGGTGCCTATCGGTCGAGTTTCAATAGGGCAAACTCGACCGATAGATCAGCTGTCAAGAAGCACATATATATCATAAAAATATTTAAAGGCATGCTTAAAATACAAACCATATCCAAACATGTTTAATCAAGTTAGTAATGCACTATAGAAACATTAGAAACAGTTTTTGAGCAAGAGTGTGAAGATAATCACAAAATGCCACTTTTGACTCAAAAACATATGTATAGTGCACACTAGCTTGACACAAACAAGTTAGAAATGGTTATAAGCAATAAAACTTTACCTTTGTGCTTACCATTGCTTTTTCCACTTGTTGTCACCCTCTACACATCTCACCTTTCTTCTTTTATGTGGATTGACAAGTCAATTTGCAATTCAATAGCTCAAGTCAATCCATTTGCAAGTACCTACAAGAAGAAAGATGAAATGGTCCCCAATCATGTTTTTGGGTCCAGAGGGGTTAGTTTAGCAACCCAAGTCCTATTGCTCTTGGGTGCTTTCCTAAAAGGACAACAAGTAGAATAATGATCAAAAACATTGCAATAATTACAAGTGCCCGTAGCCTTGGAACTGGAGGATTCTTCATTGAAAAATGCAGGTCCTTTATCTTTGTTGTTCCTTTGGCTACAGTCAAGTCCAATGCCATCTCTACCCATTTGTTTGGTAGTATGGTCTAGGATTTGATTATGATTCTTTTTATCACCAAAGAATATTTGCAAAGAAGATCTCAAACTATGATTGTCATGCACAAGAGAAGTAAAGGTAAAACACAATAGATTCATATCATCTCTAGCATGCACAAGATAGATTTCTAAGCAAACATCTTTGATTATATAAGAATCTTTATCACAAGATAGAGCATCAAAAGCTTTCTCTCTATAAGAAAAGATAGTATGAGGGTTAAGAGCAATTACTCTACTATGCAAGGAAGCAAGTTCATACACAAGACAAGTAATCTTTGAAGGATAAACTTTATCTATACATTCTAATCCTTGCAAAGTAGGCTCTTTACTCTCATAAACACATTTAAGAACAAAAGAAACAATAGAGAAAGAAACAATAGTAGTAGCAAGCTCTATGTATGAAGTAGTCATAGAAGGTTGAGATTCTAAAAACTTAATCTTATCAACCAAGCTAGAATTTGCAAATTTAGAAGCATTTAGTTGACTAAGATAATAATTGGTTAGAATCTCAACACTTGGATTTACCTCATTTAAATCTTTAATTGAGCTTGTCAAGAGGGTGCAATGGCATCTTCCATCTTCAAATTCACTAGATCTTCCACTAGTGCTTTCATTTGTTGATGGAGCCTTTGTGATCTCTTTTTCTCTCTTGTTTCCTTCTATTTCTCTCTTTGAAGGTTTCCCATCTTCATAATCACCCATATTCTCCTACTTGTGGAAGTATGCTTGGAGAAGACCCACTCTGATACCACTTGTTGGATCCTAGATGGGTGATTAGATGCTCTAGAGGGGGGTGAATAGAGCTGAAAGCACTTAAACTAAATTCATCAAACCTTCAAAATATATGACAAGATAAGGTTGCTAAATAGGTAATTTGAGTGCAACTAAATCATGCATAGCAAGGGAGAGAGAGATTGAATATGCACCAATTAGACAAGCTATTTAGAGTGGTTCCACACTTCAAACTAGAAGTGTGTCAGTCCACTTGCCTAGAGAGGTCAACCTCTAGGACTTCCAAATTATTGCATTCTTATATTCATTAATAAGACATACAATACATGACCAACAAAGGACTTACCTATCCAATACAAAGAGTCTTCAACCTTACCAAGGACTTACCCACTTTGCAAGAGTCTTCGGCCTTCTCCAAGGACTTACTCACTCTTGCACAAGTCTTCGGCCTTGTAGGAATTACCCACTCTTCTTGGATCTTCAGCCTTTGACTTCACCTTCACTCGGAGAAGCTTCCACCAAGGTCTTACCCACTTGAGCTTGAGTCTTCTGCCTTCTCCAAGGGCTTACCCACTCTAGCTCCAAGTCTTCAGCCTTGATCTTCACCAAGGGACTCCTTCCCTTGTTCTTCTTCACCTCTCTTGGACAAGAGAGAGAACCTTCATCTTCAAGATAGGAAATGAGAGATGGGGAGGTGGTGGAAGTGAGAGCTTCACAAGATATACAAATAGGACTAGCTCTCTTACAGATTTCCTACTCACTCTAATGTATGTAGCAAGTGATTAAGCTTAGAGAGAGAGAGAGGAGGTTGTAGGATCACTCAACTATAGAATAGGAACCTTCATAGTGAATGCTCAACCTTGGAATGAAGCCCAAGGGGTCCTATTTATAGCTGGGGATGCCTCTTAGCCTTTGGGAACACTTGTGAACAAAAACTAGCCGTTTTGTGGCTTGCAACAGATCTATTTTCACTTGTTGCAACTCCACAACAGCTAGAAACACTTTTCTGCACTTTTCCGTACAGTGCATTCGGTCGAGTTTCTATATGTGTAACTCGACCGATCAAGTAGCAGGCAGCCCGATATTGAAATGATCGGTCGAGTTTGTTCTCAGGAAACTCGACCAACCATTCCAACTGGAACTGGCCTACTACCCAATCGGTCGAGTTCTGTGAGTGCACAACTCGACCGATGCAATCTTCAGAAAATCGACCAAGGTTGATCGGTCGAGTTTCAGGGTGGGAAACCTGACCGAACAAGTGCCTGTAATTGATTTTCAAAGTTGCATTAAAAGTGCTCTAAAATTCGATCTAAGTGTTCCTGATATTTTTATAATCTTAATTACAAGTCATACAATCATTACAAGTGATTTACAACATGATTCTAATGGATATACATCATATTACAAAAATGTGCACTTGTATGACTTTGACTTGTCTTTTCTCCAATTTGAGATGCGCAAGTTAGGGCAATTGGAGTGTGTCTATACCTAATCTGAAATCACTCAAGTAGAAGCATTAGACACCAATATGTGGAATGGTTAGTCATCATCAAAACATGGGTTTAGTCAATTTAGACGTGAGTCAACATTGACCTAATTGACCTTGAGTCAACATTCTCCCCTTTTTTGAAGATGACAAATCATTCCATAAATGTATTGAAAGCATTTAAGTAAATTTATACCTTTGGAGAAACCTAGGGGTTTCAATAGGACTAAGCTCATATGCTCCCCCTCAATTGATGCGCATGGAGTTTTCATACTCCCCCTCAATTGATGCTATTTCTCCTGCATGGTTAGCTTTCATAACATTTATAGAATACCATGTCTTCTACTCATATATGTTCTACAAATATATGTCTTCTCCCCTTTATCTTCTCCCTTTACATGAACATACTTGTCTTCTTCATGTAAGACATGCCTTCTTCCTCTTTTTAAAAGAAGACATTACCTTTCTCCCCCTTTGTCATTTAAAAAAGGTGGGGGTTATGAAGAAAAAAAAGGAACATCACTTGTTAAAGAGAAAGGAGATAATACAAATATATATAAGGAGAGTAGAAGAGCACAGATAGGGTCTTGTCCAAGCATAGAAAGAAAAGCAAGTTAAAGCATATACTTGAACAACCCAAAAATGCAAGATAAAGTGCTGCAGAAAAATAATAAAACATAATTTTGACCCTCAAGATGACGGATTTTGACCAAAAACCATCAGAGCTCATGGCGAAGCAATGAGCCGTTTCTGCATGAAAAACACTATACATGCAGCAAAAACTGAAATTGGAGCAAAACCTGCATAAAATCCAAAAATACTCCAATTTCTACATATAATGTAGCTCTATGTGCCTTGCATCACAATGTTATGCAAACAACTCAAGATAGTAGATATGTAATTTAAGGAACAATCTTGATCATGTATGAGATAAGGTACAAGCATAACATATAGATGATCAAAGATGGCAATTTTAAACAATGCTAGAACTACATGTATATGAACTACTAGTAGATGATATCACAAGTTAGGACTACTAGTAGGATCTAGATCATATCAAGAGATACCAAAAGATACACAACATAAAGCAAGCTATGAGTATATGTAGAGATATATCCAAACAAAGAGATATGCAAAATTAGAAGCATGAGAGGATATAACTCACTAGATATGCATGCTTACCATAAGATGATTACCACTAAGAACCTCAAGGTTGTATCAAAACAAGATATACACCTAGATAGATGTAGCAAGTTAGATCACAACGGAAGCAATTTAAGACACAACCAAGAGATCCAAAGAGATCATCATCAAAACCTGCAAAACAACTCAAAGCAAGTAATTGCAAGATATAGATATACCAATTTAGAGCAATTAGAGAGATAGAGTTGTATGCAAGATAGGCAATTTAGAACATGGCAAATATGCATATATAAAGGTACCAAATGAGAGTGCCAAAGAATAAGTCTATTGGTTGAGAAAATCTAGTTGAGAGGGAAATTCTCACTCAATAAGCCAAATTTATATTCTGTGCACAGTGTAATCGGTCGAGTTCTGTGCATTGGCAACTCGACCGATGACAGCTGTTGGCAACACTCTTGGTGCCTATCGGTCGAGTTTCAATAGGGCAAACTCGACCGACAGATCAGCTGTCAAGAAGCACATATATATCATAAAAATATTTAAAGGCATGCTTAAAATACAAACCATATCCAAACATGTTTAATCAAGTTAGTAATGCATATAGAAGCATTAGAAACAGTTTTTGAGCAAGAGTGTGAAGATAATCACAAAATGCCACTTTTGACTCAAAAACATATGTATAGTGCACACTAGCTTGACACAAACAACTTAGAAATGGTTATAAGCAATAAAACTTTACCTTTGTGCTTACCATTGCTTTTTCCACTTGTTGTCACCCTCTACACATCTCACCTTTCTTCTTTTATGTGGATTGACAAGTCAATTTGCAATTCAATAGCTCAAGTCAATCCATTTGCAAGTACCTACAAGAAGAAAGATGAAATGGTCCCCAATCATGTTTTTGGGTCCAGAGGGGTTAGTTTAGCAACCCAAGTCCTATTGCTCTTGGGTGCTTTCCTAAAAGGACAACAAGTAGAATAATGATAAAAAACATTGCAATAATTACAAGTGCCCGTAGCCTTGGAACTGGAGGATTCTTCATTGAAAAATGAAGGTCCTTTATCTTTGTTGTTCCTTTGGCTACAGTCAAGTCCAATGCCATCTCTACCCATTTGTTTGGTAGTATGGTCTAGGATTTGATTAAGATTATTTTTATCACCAAAGAATATTTGCAAAGAAGATCTCAAACTATGATTGTCATGCACAAGAGAAGTAAAGGTAAAACACAATAGATTCATATCATCTCTAGCATGCACAAGATAGATTTCTAAGAAAACATCTTTGGTTATATAAGAATCTTTATCACAAGATAGATCATCAAAAGCTTTCTCTCTATAAGAAAAGATAGTATGAGGGTTAAGAGCAATTACTCTACTATGCAAGGAAGCAAGTTCATACACAAGACAAGTAATCTTTGAAGGATAAACTTTATCTATACATTCCAATCCTTGCAACGTAGGTTCTTTACTCTCATAAACACATTTAAGAACATAAGAAACAATAGAGAAAGAAACAATAGTAGTAGCAAGATCTATGTATGAAGTAGTCATAGAAGGTTGAGATTCTAAAAACTTAATCTTATCAACCAATCTAGAATTTGCAAATTTAGAAGCATTTAGTTGACTAAGATAATAATTGGTTAGAATCTCAACACTTGGAGTTACCTCATTTAAATCTTTAATTGAGCTTGTCAAGAGGGTGCAATGGCATCTTCCATCTTCAAATTCACTAGATCTTCCACTAGTGCTTTCATTTGTTGATGGAGCCTTTGTGATCCCTTTTTCTCTCTTGTTTCCTTCTATTTCTCTCTTTGAAGGTTTCCCATCTTCACAACCAGCCATATTCTCCTACTTGTGGAAGTATGCTTGGAGAAGACCCGCTCTGATACCACTTGTTGGATCCTAGATGGGTGATTAGATGCTCTAGTGGGGGGGGGGTGAATAGAGCTGAAAGCACTTAAACAAAATTCATCAAACCTTCAAAATATATGACAAGATAAGGTTGCTAAATAGGTAATTTGAGTGCAACTAAATCATGCATAGCAAGGGAGAGAGAGATTGAATATGCACCAATTAGACAAGCTATTTAGAGTGGTTCCACACTTCAAACTAGAAGTGTGTCAGTCCACTTGCCTAGAGAGGTCAACCTCTAGGACTTCCAAACTATTGCATTCTTATATTCATTAATAAGACATACAATACATGACCAACAAAGGACTTACCTATCCAATACAAAGAGTCTTCAACCTTACCAAGGACTTACCCACTTTTCAAGAGTCTTCGGCCTTCTCCAAGGACTTACCCACTCTTGCACAAGTCTTCGGCCTTGTAGGAATTACCCACTCTTCTTGGATCTTCAGCCTTTGATTTCACCTTCACTCGGAGAAGCTTCCACCAAGGTCTTACCCACTTGAGCTTGAGTCTTCTGCCTTCTCCAAGGGCTTACCCACGCTAGCTCCAAGTCTTCAGCCTTGATCTTCACCAAGGGACTCCTTCCCTTGTTCTTCTTCACCTCTCTTGGACAAGAGAGAGAACCTTCATCTTTAAGATAGGAAATGAGAGATGGGGAGGTGGTGGAAGTGAGAGCCTCACAAGATATACAAATAGGACTAGCTCTCTTACAGATTTCCTACTCACTCTAATGGATGTAGCAAGTGATTAAGCTTAGAGAGAGAGAGGAGGTTGTAGGATCACTCAACTATACAATAGGAACCTTCATAGTGGATGCTCAACCTTGGAATGAAGCCCAAGGGGTCCTATTTATAGCTGGGGATGCCTCTTAGCCTTTGGGAACACTTGTGAACGAAAACTAGCCATTTTGTGGCTTGCAACAGATCTATTTTCACTTGTTGCAACTCCACAACGGCTAGAAACACTTTTCTGCACTTTTTCGTACAGTGCATTCGGTCGAGTTTCTATATGTGTAACTCGACCGATCAAGTAGCAGGCAGCCCGATATTGAAATGATCGGTCGAGTTTGTTCTGAGGAAACTAGACCGACCATTCCAACTGGAACTGGCCTACTACCCAATCGGTCGAGTTCTGTGAGTGCACAACTCGACCGATGCAATCTTCAGAAAATCGACCAAGGTTGATCGGTCGAGTTTTAGGGTGGGAAACTCGACCGAACAAGTGCCTGTAATTGATTTTCAAAGTTGCATTAAAAGTGCTCTAAAATTCGATCTAAGTGTTCCTGATATTTTTCTAAGCTTAATTACAAGTCATACAATCATTACAAGTGATTTATAACATGATTCTAATGGATATACATCATATTACAAAAATGTGCACTTGTATGACTTTGACTTGTCTTTTCTCCAATTTGAGATGCGCAAGTTAGGGCAATTGGAGTGTGTCTATACCTAATCTGAAATCACTCAAGTAGAAGCATTAGACACCAATATGTGGAATGGTTAGTCATCATCAAAACACGGGTTTAGTCAATTTAGACGTGAGTCAACATTCTCCCCCTTTTTGAAGATGACAAATCATTCCATAAATGTATTGAAAGCATTTAAGTAAATTTATACCTTTGGAGAAACCTAGGGGTTTCAATAGGACTAAGCTCATATGCTCCCCCTCAATTGATGCGCATGGAGTTTTCATACTCCCCCTCAATTGATGCTATTTCTCCTGCATGGTTAGCTTTCATAACATTTATAGAATACCATGTCTTCTACTCATATATGTTCTACACATATATGTCTTCTCCCCTTTATCTTCTCCCTTTACATGAACATACTTCTCTTCTTCATGTAAGACATGCCTTCTTCCTCTTTTTAAAAGAAGACATTACCTTTCTCCCCCTTTGTCATTTCAAAAAGGTGGGGGTTATGAAGAAAAAAAAGGAACATCACTTGTTAAAGAGAAAGGAGATAATACAAATATATATAAGGAGAGTAGAACAGCACAGATAGGGTCTTGTCCAAGCATAGAAAGAAAAGCAAGTTAAAGCATATACTTGAACAACCCAAAAATGCAAGATAAAGTGCTGCAGAAAAATAATAAAACATAATTTTGACCCTCAAGATGACGGATTTTGACCAAAAACATCAGAGCTCATGGCGAAGCAATGAGCCGTTTCTGCATGAAAAACACTATACATTCAGCAAAAACTGATATTGGAGCAAAACCTGTATAAAATCCAAAAATACTCCAATTTCTACATATAATGTAGCTCTATGTGCCCTGCATCACAATGTTATGCAAACAACTCAAGATAGTAGATATGTAATTTAAGGAACAATCTTGAGCATGTATGAGATAAGGTACAAGCATAACATATAGATGATCAAAGATGGCAATTTTAAACAATGCTAGAACTACATGTATATGAACTACTAGTAGATGATATCACAAGTTAGGACTACTAGTAGGATCTAGATCATAGCAAGAGATACCAAAAGATACACAACATAAAGCAAGCTATGAGTAGATGTAGAGATATATCCAAACAAAGAGATATGCAAAAGTAGAAGAATGAGAGGATATAACTCACTAGATATGCATCCTTACCATAAGATGATTACCACTAAGAACCTCAAGGTTGTATCAAAACAAGATATACACCTAGATAGATGTAGCAAGTTAGAGCACAACGGAAGCAATTTAAGACACAACCAAGAGATCCAAAGAGATCATCATCAAAACCTGCAAAACAACTCAAAGCAAGTAATTGCAAGATATAGATATACCAATTTAGAGCAATTACAGAGATAGAGTTGTATGCAAGATAGGCAATTTAGAACATGGCAAATATGTATATATAAAGGTACCAAATGAGAGTGCCAAAGAATAAGGCTATTGGTTGAGAAAATCTAGTTGAGAGGGAAATTCTCACTCAATAAGACAAATTTATATTCTGTGCACAGTGTAATCGGTCGAGTTCTGTGCATTGGCAACTCGACCGATGACAGCTGTTGGCAACACTCTTGGTACCTATTGGTCGAGTTTCAATAGGGCAAACTCGACCGACAGATCAGCTGTCAAGAAGCACATATATATCATAAAAATATTTAAAGGCATGCTTAAAATACAAACCATATCCAAACATGTTTAATCAAGTTAGTAATGCACTATAGAAGCATTAGAAACAATTTTTGAGCAAGAGTGTGAAGATAATCACAAAATTCCACTTCTGACTCAAAAACATATGTATAGTGCACATTAGCTTGACACAAACAAGTTAGAAATGGTTATAAGCAATAAAACTTTAGCTTTGTGCTTACCATTGCTTTTTCCACTTGTTGTCACCCTCTACACATCTCACCTTTCTTCTTTTATGTGGATTGACAAGTCAATTTGCAATTCAATAGCTCAAGTCAATCCATTTGCATGTACCTACAAGAAGAAAGATGAAATGGTCCCCAATCATGTTTTTGGGTCTAGAGGGGTTAGTTTAGCAACCCAAGTCCTATTGCACTTGGGTGCTTTCCTAAAAGGACAACAAGTAGAATAATGATAAAAAACATTGCAATAATTACAAGTGCCTGTAGCCTTGGAACTGGAGGATTCTTCATTGAAAAATGAAGGTCCTTTATCTTTGTTGTTCCTTTGGCTACAGTCAAGTCCAATGCCATCTCTACCCATTTGTTTGGTAGTATGGTCTAGGATTTTATTAAGATTCTTTTTATCACCAAAGAATATTTGCAAAGAAGATCTCAAACTATGATTGTCATGCACAAGAGAAGTAAAGGTAAAACACAATAGATTCATATCATCTCTAGCATGCACAAGATAGATTTCTAAGCAAACATCTTTGGTTATATAAGAATCTTTATCACAAGATAGAGCATCAAAAGCTTTCTCTCTATAAGAAAAGATAGTATGAGGGTTAAGAGAAATTACTCTACTATGCAAGGAAGCAAGTTCATACACAAGACAAGTAATCTTTGAAGGATAAACTTTATCTATACATTCTAATCCTTGCAAAGTAGGCTCTTTACTCTCATAAACACATTTAAGAACATAAGAAACAATAGAGAAAGAAACAATAGTAGTAGCAAGCTCTATGTATGAAGTAGTCATAGAAGGTTGAGATTCTAAAAACTTAATCTTATCAACCAAGATAGAATTTGCAAATTTAGAAGAATTTAGTTGACTAAGATAATAATTGGTTAGAATCTCAACACTTGGATTTACCTCATTTAAATCTTTAATTGAGCTTGTCAAGAGGGTGCAATGGCATCTTCCATCTTCAAATTCACTAGATCTTCCACTAGTGCTTTCATTTGTTGATGGAGCCTTTGTGATCTCTTTTTCTCTCTTGTTTCCTTCTATTTCTCTCTTTGAAGGTTTCCCATCTTCATAATCACCCATATTCTCCTACTTGTGGAAGTATGCTTGGAGAAGACCCACTCTGATATGCCTTGTTGGATCCTAGATGGGTGATTAGATGCTCTAGAGGGGGGGTGAATAGAGCTGAAAGCACTTAAACAAAATTCATCAAACCTTCAAAATATATGACAAGATAAGGTTGCTAAATAGGTAATTTGAGTGCAACTAAATCATGCATAGCAAGGGAGAGAGAGATTGAATATGCACCAATTAGACAAGCTATTTAGAGTGGTTCCACACTTCAAACTAGAAGTGTGTCACTCCACTTGCCTAGAGAGGTCAACCTCTAGGACTTCCAAACTATTGCATTCTTATATTCATTAATAAGACATACAATACATGACCAACAAAGGACTTACCTATCCAATACAAAGAGTCTTCAACCTTACCAAGGACTTACCCACTTTGCAAGAGTCTTCGGCCTTCTCTAAGGACTTACCCACTCTTGCACAAGTCTTCGGCCTTGTAGGAATTACCCACTCTTCTTGGATCTTCAGCCTTTGACTTCACCTTCACTCGGAGAAGCTTCCACCAAGGTCTTACCCACTTGAGCTTTAGTCTTCTGCCGTCTCCAAGGGCTTACCCACTCTAGCTCCAAGTCTTCAGCCTTGATCTTCACCAAGGGACTCCTTCCCTTGTTCTTCTTCACCTCTCTTGGACAAGAGAGAGAAACTTCATCTTCAAGATAGGAAATGAGAGATGGGGAGGTGGTGGAAGTGAGAGCCTCACAAGATATACAAATAGGACTAGCTCTCTTACAAATTTCCTACTCACTCTAATGGATGTAGCAAGTGATTAAGCTTAGAGAGAGAGAGGAGGTTGTAGGATCAGTCAACTATAGAATAGGAACCTTCATAGTGAATGCTCAACCTTGGAATGAAGCCCAAGGGGTCCTATTTATAGCTGGGGATGCCTCTTAGCCTTTGGGAACACTTGTAAACGAAAACTTGCCGTTTTGTGGCTTGCAACGGATCTATTTTCACTTGTTGCAACTCCACAACGGCTAGAAACACTTTTCTGCACTTCTCTGTACAGTGCATTCGGTCGAGTTTCTATATGTGTAACTCGACCGATCAAGTAGCAGGCAGCCCGATATTGAAATGATCGGTCGAGTTTGTTCTGAGGAAACTCGACCGACCATTCCAACTGGAACTGGCCTACTACCCAATCGTTCGAGTTCTGTGAGTGCACAACTCGACCGATGCAATCTTCAGAAAATCGACCAAGGTTGATCGGTCGAGTTTCAGGGTGGGAAACTCGACCGAACAAGTGCCTGTAATTGATTTTCAAAGTTGCATTAAAAGTGCTCTAAAATTCGATCTAAGTGTTCCTGATATTTTTCTAAGCTTAATTACAAGTCATACACTCATTACAAGTGATTTACAACATGATTCTAATGGATATACATCATATTACAAAAATGTGCACTTGTATGACTTTGACTTGTCTTTTCTCCAATTTGAGATGCGCAAGTTAGGGAAATTGGAGTGTGTCTATGCCTAATCTGAAATCACTCAAGTAGAAGCATTAGACACCAATATGTGGAATGGTTAGTCATCATCAAAACACGGGTTTAGTCAATTTAGACGTGAGTCAACATTGACCTAATTGACCTTGAGTCAACATTCTCCCCCTTTTTGAAGATGACAAATCATTCCATAAATGTATTGAAAGCATTTAAGTAAATTTATACCTTTGGAGAAACCTAGGGGTTTCAATAGGACTAAGCTCATATGCACCCCCTCAATTGATGCACATGGAGTTTTCATACTCCCCCTCAATTGATGCTATTTCTCCTGCATGGTTAGCTTTCATAACATTTATAGAATACCATGTCTTCTACTCATATATGTTCTACACATATATGTCTTCTACCCTTTATCTTCTCCCTTTACATGAACATACTTCTCTTCTTCATGTAAGACATGCCTTATTCCTCTTTTTAAAAGAAGACATTACCTTTCTCCCCCTTTATCATTTCAAAAAGGTGGGGGTTATGAAGAAAAAAAAGGAACATCACTTTTTAAAGAGAAAGGAGATAATACAAATATATATAAGGAGAGTAGAAGAGCACAGATAGGGTCTTGTCCAAGCATAGAAAGAAAAGCAAGTTAAAGCATATACTTGAACAACCCAAAAATGCAAGATAAAGTGCTGCAAAAAAATAATAAAACATAATTTTGACCCTCAAGATGACGGATTTTGACCAAAAACCATCAGAGCTCATGGCGAAGCAATGAGCCGTTTCTGCATGAAAAACACTATACATGCAGCAAAAACTGAAATTGGAGCAAAACCTGCATAAAATCCAAAAATACTCCAATTTCTACATATAATGTAGCTCTATGTGCCCTGCATCACAATGTTATGCAAACAACTCAAGATAGTAGATATGTAATTTAAGGAACAATCTTGAGCATGTATGAGATAAGGTACAAGCATAACATATAGATGATCAAAGATGGCAATTTTAAACAATGCTAGAACTACATGTATATGAACTACTAGTAGATGATATCACAAGTTAGGACTACTAGTAGGATCTAGATCATAGCTAGAGATACCAAAAGATACACAACATAAAGCAAGCTATGAGTAGATGTAGAGATATATCCAAACAAAGAGATATGCAAAATTAGAAGCATGAGAGGATATAACTCACTAGATATGCATCCTTACCATAAGATGATTACCACTAAGAACCTCAAGGTTTTATCAAAACAAGATATACACCTAGATAGATGTAGCAAGTAAGAGCACAACGGAAGCAATTTAAGACACAACCAAGAGATCCAAAGAGATCATCATCAAAACCTGCAAAACAACTCAAAGCAAGTAATTGCAAGATATAGATATACCAATTTAGAGCAATTAGAGAGATAGATTTGTATGCAAGATAGGCAATTTAGAACATGGCAAATATGAATATATAAAGGTACCAAATGAGAGTGCCAAAGAATAAGGCTATTGGTTGAGAAAATCTAGTTGAGAGGGAAATTCTCACTCAATAAGCCAAATTTATATTCTGTGCACAGTGTAATCGGTCGAGTTCTGTGCATTGGCAACTCAACCGATGACAGCTGTTGGCAACACTCTTGGTGCCTATCGGTCGAGTTTCAATAGGGCAAACTCGACCGACAGATCAGCTGTCAAGAAGCACATATATATCATAAAAATATTTAAAGGCATGCTTAAAATACAAACCATATCCAAACATGTTTAATCAAGTTAGTAATGCATATAGAAGCATTAGAAACAGTTTTTGAGCAAGAGTGTGAAGATAATCACAAAATGCCACTTTTGACTCAAAAACATATGTATAGTGCACACTAGCTTGACACAAACAACTTAGAAATGGTTATAAGCAATAAAACTTTACCTTTGTGCTTACCATTGCTTTTTCCACTTGTTGTCACCCTCTACACATCTCACCTTTCTTCTTTTATGTGGATTGACAAGTCAATTTGCAATTCAATAGCTCAAGTCAATCCATTTGCAAGTACCTACAAGAAGAAAGATGAAATGGTCCCCAATCATGTTTTTGGGTCCAGAGGGGTTAGTTTAGCAACCCAAGTCCTATTGCTCTTGGGTGCTTTCCTAAAAGGACAACAAGTAGAATAATGATAAAAAACATTGCAATAATTACAAGTGCCCGTAGCCTTGGAACTGGAGGATTCTTCACTGAAAAATGAAGGTCCTTTATCTTTGTTGTTCCTTTGGCTACAGTCAAGTCCAATGCCATCTCTACCCATTTGTTTGGTAGTATGGTCTAGGATTTGATTAAGATTCTTTTTATCACCAAAGAATATTTGCAAAGAAGATCTCAAACTATGATTGTCATGCACAAGAGAAGTAAAGGTAAAACACAATAGATTCATATCATCTCTAGTATGCACAAGATAGATTTCTAAGCAAACATCTTTGGTTATATAAGAATCTTTATCACAAGATAGAGCATCAAAAGCTTTCTCTCTATAAGAAAAGATAGTATGAGGGTTAAGCGAAATTACTCAACTATGCAAGGAAGCAAGTTCATACACAAGACAAGTAATCTTTGAAGGATAAACTTTATCTATACATTCTAATCCTTGCAAAGTAGGCTGTTTACTCTCATAAACACATTTAAGAACATAAGAAACAATAGAGAAAGAAACAATAGTAGTAGCAAGGTCTATGTATGAAGTAGTCATAGAAGGTTGAGATTCTAAAAACTTAATCTTATCAACCAAGCTAGAATTTACAAATTTAGAAGCATTTAGTTGACTAAGATAATAATTGGTTAGAATCTCAACACTTGGATTTACCTCATTTAAATCTTTAATTGAGCTTGTCAAGAGGGTGCAATGGCATCTTCCATCTTCAAATTCACTAGATCTTCCACTAGTGCTTTCATTTGTTGATGGAGCCTTTGTGATCCCTTTTTCTCTCTTGTTTCCTTCTATTTCTCTCTTTGAAGGTTTCCCATCTTCATAATCACCCATATTCTCTTACTTGTGGAAGTATGCTTGGAGAAGACCCGCTCTGATACCACTTGTTGGATCCTAGATGGGTGATTAGATGCTCTAGAGGGGGGGTGAATAGAGCTGAAAGCACTTAAACAAAATTCATCAAACCTTCAAAATATTTGACAAGATACGGTTGTGAAATAGGTAATTTGAGTGCAACTAAATCATGCATAGAAAGGGAGAGAGAGATTGAATATGCACCAATTAGACAAGCTATTTAGAGTGGTTCCACACTTCAAACTAGAAGTGTGTCAGTCCACTTGCCTAGAGAGGTCAACCTCTAGGACTTCCAAACTATTGCATTCTTATATTCATTAATAAGACATACAATACATGACCAACAAAGGACTTACCTATCCAATACAAAGAGTCTTCAACCTTACCAAGGACTCACCCACTTTGCAAGAGTCTTCGGCCTTCTCCAAGGACTTACCCACTCTTGCACAAGTCTTTGGCCTTCTAGGAATTACCCACTCTTCTTGGATCTTCAGCCTTTGACTTCACCTTCACTCGGAGAAGCTTCCACCAAGGTCTTACCCACTTGAGCTTGAGTCTTCTGCCTTCTCCAAGGGATTACCCACTCTAGCTCCAAGTCTTCAGCCTTGATCTTCACCAAGGGACTCCTTCCCTTGTTCTTCTTCACATCTCTTGGACAAGAGAGAGAACCTTCATCTTCAAGATAGGAAATGAGAGATGGGGAGGTGGTGGAAGTGAGAGCCTCACAAGATATACAAATAGGAGTAGCTCTCTTACAGATTTACTACTCACTCTAATGGATGTAGCAAGTGATTAAGCTTAGAGAGAGAGAGGAGGCTGTTGGATCACTCAACTATAGAATAGGAACCTTCATAGTGAATGCCCAACCTTGGAATGAAACCCAAGGGGTCCTATTTATAGTTGGGGATGCCTCTTAGCCTTTGGGAACACTTGTGAATGAAAACTAGCCGTCTTGTGGCTTGCAACGGATCTATTTTCACTTGTTGCAACTCCACAACGGCTAGAAACACTTTTCTGCACTTTTCCGTACAGTGCATTCGGTCGAGTTTCTATATGTGTAAATCGACCGATCAAGTAGCAGGCAGCCCGATATTGAAATGATCGGTCGAGTTTGTTCTGAGGAAACTCGACCGACCATTCCAACTGGAACTGGCCTACTACCCAATCAGTCGAGTTCTGTGAGTGCACAACTCGACCGATGCAATCTTCAGAAAATCGACCAAGGTTGATCGGTCGAGTTTCAGGGTGGGAAACTCGACCGAACAAGTGCCTGTAATTGATTTTCAAAGTTGCATTAAAAGTGCTCTAAAATTCGATCTAGGTGTTCCTGATATTTTTCTAAGCTTAATTACAAGTCATACAATCATTACAAGTGATTTACAACATGATTCTAATGGATATACATCATATTACAAAAATGTGCACTTGTATGACTTTGACTTGTCTTTTCTCCAATTTGAGATGCGCAAGTTAGGGAAATTGGAGTGTGTCTATGCCTAATCTGAAATCACTCAAGTAGAAGCATTAGACACCAATATGTGGAATGGTTAGTCATCATCAAAACACGGGTTTAGTCAATTTAGACGTGAGTCAACATTGACCTAATTGACCTTGAGTCAACATTCTCCCCCTTTTTGAAGATGACACATCATTCCATAAATGTATTGAAAGCATTTAAGTAAATTTATACCTTTGGAGAAACCTAGGGGTTTCAATAGGACTAAGCTCATATGCTCCCCCTCAATTGATGTGCATGGAGTTTTCATACTCCCCCTCAATTGATGCTATTTCTCCTGCATGGTTAGCTTTCATAACATTTATTAAATACCATGTCTTCTACTCATATATGTTCTACACATATATGTCTTCTCCCCTTTATCTTCTCCCTTTACATGAACATACTTCTCTTCTTCATGTAAGACATGCCTTATTCCTCTTTTTAAAAGAAGAAATTACCTTTCTCCCCCTTTGTCATTTCAAAAAGGTGGGGGTTATGAAGAAAAAAAAGGAACATCACTTGTTAAAGATATAGGAGATAATACAAATATATATAAGGAGAGTAGAAGAGCACAGATAGGGTCTTGTCCAAGCATAGAAAGAAAAGCAAGCTAAAGCATATACTTGAACAACCCAAAAATGAAAGATAAAGTGCTGCAGAAAAATAATAAAACATAATTTTGACTCTCAAGATGACGGATTTTGACCAAAAACCATCAGAGCTCATGGCGAAGCAATGAGCCGTTTCTGCATGAAAAACACTATACATGCAGCAAAAACTGAAATTGGAGCAAAACCTGCATAAAATCCAAAAATACTCCAATTTCTACATATAATGTAGCTCTATGTGCCCTGCATCACAATGTTATGCAAACAACTCAAGATAGTAGATATGTAATTTAAGGAACAATCTTGAGCATGTATGAGATAAGGTACAAGCATAACATATAGATGATCAAAGATGGCAATTTTAAACAATGCTAGAACTACATGTATATGAACTACTAGTAGATGATATCACAAGTTAGGACTACTAGTAGGATCTAGATCATAGAAAGAGATACCAAAAGATACACAACATAAAGCAAGCTATGAGTAGATGTAGAGATATATCCAAACAAAGAGATATGCAAAATTAGAAGCATGAGAGGATATAACTCACTAGATATGCATCCTTACCATAAGATGATTACCACTAAGAACCTCAAGGTTGTATCAAAACAAGATATACACCTAGATAGATGTAGCAAGTTAGAGCACAACGGAAGCAATTTAAGACACAACCAAGAGATCCAAAGAGATCATCATCAAAACCTGCAAAACAACTCAAAGCAAGTAATTGCAAGATATAGATATACCAATTTAGAGCAATTAGAGAGATAGATTTGTATGCAAGATAGGCAATTTAGAACATGGCAAATATGAATATATAAAGGTACCAAATGAGAGTGCCAAAGAATAAGGCTATTGGTTGAGAAAATCTAGTTGAGAGGGAAATTCTCACTCAATAAGCCAAATTTATATTCTGTGCACAGTGTAATCGGTCGAGTTCTGTGCATTGGCAACTCAACCGATGACAGCTGTTGGCAACACTCTTAGTGCCTATCGGTCGAGTTTCAATAGGGCAAACTCGACCGACAGATTAGCTGTCAAGAAGCACATATATATCATAAAAATATTTAAAGGCATGCTTAAAATAAAAACCATATCCAAACATGTTTAATCAAGTTAGTAATGCACTATAGAAGCATTAGAAATAGTTTTTGAGCAAGAGTGTGAAGATAATCACAAAATGCCACTTTTGACTCAAAAACATATGTATAGTGCACACTAGCTTGACACAAACAACTTAGAAATGGTTATAAGCAATAAAACTTTACCTTTGTGCTTACCATTGCTTTTTCCACTTGTTGTCACCCTCTCCACATCTCACCTTTCTTCTTTTATGTGGATTGACAAGTCAATTTGCAATTCAATAGCTCAAGTCAATCCATTTGCAAGTACCTACAAGAAGAAAGATGAAATGGTCCCCAATCATGTTTTTGGGTCCAGAGGGGTTAGTTTAGCAACCCAAGTTCTATTGCTCTTGGGTGCTTTCCTAAAAGGACAACAAGTAGAATAATGATAAAAAACATTGCAATAATTACAAGTGCCCGTAGCCTTGGAACTGGAGGATTCTTCATTGAAAAATGAAGGTCCTTTATCTTTGTTGTTCCTTTGGCTACAGTCAAGTCCAATGCCATCTCTACCCATTTGTTTGGTAGTATGGTCTAGGATTTGATTAAGATTCTTTTTATCACTAAAGAATATTTGCAAAGAAGATCTCAAACTATGATTGTCATGCACAAGAGAAGTAAAGGTAAAACACAATAGATTCATATCATCTCTAGTATGCACAAGATAGATTTCTAAGCAAACATCTTTGGTTATATAAGAATCTTTATCACAATATAGAGCATCAAAAGCTCTCTCTATAAGAAAAGATAGTATGAGGGTTAAGAGAAATCATTCTACTATGCAAGGAAGCAAGTTCATACACAGGACAAGTAATCTTTGAAGGATAAACTTTATCTATACATTCTAATCCTTGCAAAGTAGGATGTTTACTCTCATAAACACATTTAAGAACATAATAAACAATAGAGAAAGAAACAATAGTAGTAGCAAGCTCTATGTATGAAGTAGTCATAGAAGGTTGAGATTCTAAAAACTTAATCTTATCAACCAAGCTAGAATTTGCAAATTTAGAAGCATTTAGTTGACTAAGATAATAATTGGTTAGAATCTCAACACTTGGATTTACCTCATTTAAATCTTTAATTGAGCTTGTCAAGAGGGTGCAATGGCACCTTCCATCTTCAAATTCACTAGATCTTCCACTAGTGCTTTCATTTGTTGATGGAGCCTTTGTGATCCCTTTTTCTCTCTTGTTTCCTTCTATTTCTCTCTTTGAAGGTTTCCCATCTTCATAATCACCCATATTCTCCTACTTGTGGAAGTATGCTTGGAGAAGACCCGCTCTGATACCACTTGTTGGATCCTAGATGGGTGATTAGATGCTCTAGAGGGGGGGGGTGAATAGAGCTGAAAGCACTTAAACAAAATTCATCAAACCTTCAAAATATATGACAAGATAAGGTTGCTAAATAGGTAATTTGAGTGCAACTAAATCATGCATAGAAAGGGAGAGAGAGATTGAATATGCACCAATTAGACAAGCTATTTAGAGTGGTTCCACACTTCAAACTAGAAGTGTGTCAGTCCACTTGCCTAGAGAGGTCAACCTCTAGGACTTCCAAACTATTGCATTCTTATATTCATTAATAAGACATACAATACATGACCAACAAAGGACTTACCTATCCAATACAAAGAGTCTTCAACCTTACCAAGGACTTACCCACTTTGCAAGAGTCTTCGGCCTTCTCCAAGGACTTACCCACTCTTGCACAAGTCTTCGGCCTTGTAGGAATTACCCACTCTTCTTGGATCTTCAGCCTTTGACTTCACCTTCACTCGGAGAAGCTTCCACCAAGGTCTTACCCACTTGAGCTTGAGTCTTCTGCCTTCTCCAAGGGCTTACCCACTCTAGCTCCAAGTCTTCAGCCTTGATCTTCACCAAGGGACTCCTTCCCTTGTTCTTCTTCACCTCTCTTGGACAAGAGATAGAACCTTCATCTTCAAGATAGGAAATGAGAGATGGGGAGGTGGTGGAAGTGAGATCCTCACAAGATATACAAATAGGACTAGCTCTCTTACAGATTTCCTACTCACTCTAATGGATGTAGCAAGTGATTAAGCTTAGAGAGAGAGAGGAGGTTGTAGGATCACTCAACTATAGAATAGGAACCTTCATAGTGAATGCTCAACCTTGGAATGAAGCCCAAGGGGTCCTATTTATAGCTGGGGATGCCTCTTAGCCTTTGGGAACACTTGTGAACGAAAACTAGCCATTTTGTGGCTTGCAACAGATCTATTTTCACTTGTTGCAACTCCACAATGGCTAGAAACACTTTTTTGCACTTTTCCATACAGTGCATGCGGTCGAGTTTCTATATGTGTAACTCGACCGATCAAGTAGCAGGCAGCCCGATATTGAAATGATCGGTCGAGTTTGTTCTGAGGAAACTCGACCGACCATTCCAACTGGAAATGGCCTACTACCCAATCAGTCGAGTTCTGTGAGTGCACAACTCGACCGATGCAATCTTCAAAAAATCGACCAAGGTTGATCGGTCGAGTTTCAGGGTGGGAAACTCGACCGAACAAGTGCATGTAATTGATTTTCAAAGTTGCATTAAAAGTGCTCTAAAATTCGATCTAAGTGTTCCTGATATTTTTCTAAGCTTAATTACAAGTCATACAATCATTACAAGTGATTTACAACATGATTCTAATGGATATACATCATATTACAAAAATGTGCACTTGTATGACTTTGACTTGTCTTTTCTCCTATTTGAGATGCGCAAGTTAGGGAAATTGGAGTGTGTCTATGCCTAATCTGAAATCACTCAAGTAGAAGCATTAGACACCAATATGTGGAATGGTTAGTCATCATCAAAACACGGGTTTAGTCAATTTAGACGTGAGTCAACATTGACCTAATTGACATTGAGTCAACATTCTCCCCCTTTTTGAAGATGGTAAATCATTCCATAAATGTATTGAAAGCATTTAAGTAAATTTATACCTTTGGAGAAACCTAGGGGTTTCAATAGGACTAAGCTCATATGCTCCCCCTCAATTGATGCGCATGGAGTTTTCATACTCCCCCTCAATTGATGCTATTTCTCCTGCATAGTTATCTTTCATAACATTTATAGAATACCATGTCTTCTACTCATATATGTTCTACACATATATGTCTTCTCCCCTTTATCTTCTCCCTTTACATGAACAAACTTCTCTTCTTCATGTAAGACATGCCTTCTTCCTCTTTTTAAAAGAAGACATTACCTTTCTCCCCCTTTGTCATTTCAAAAAGGTGGGGGTTATGAAGAAAAAAAAGGAACATCACTTGTTAAAGAGAAAGGAGATAATACAAATATATATAAGGAGAGTAGAAGAGCACATATAGGGTCTTGTCCAAGCATAGAAAGAAAAGCAAGTTAAAGCATATACTTGAATACCCAAAAATGCAAGATAAAGTGCTGCAGAAAAATAATAAAACATAATTTTGACCCTCAAGATGACGGATTTTGACCAAAAACCATCAGAGCTCATGGCGAAGCAATGAGCCGTTTCTGCATGAAAAACACTATACATGCAGCAGAAACTGAAATTGGAACAAAACCTGCATAAAATCCAAAAATACTCCAATTTCTACATATATTGTAGCTCTATGTGCCCTGCATCACAATGTTATGCAAACAACTCAAGATAGTAGATATGTAATTTAAGGAACAATCTTGAGCATGTATGAGATAAGGTACAAGCATAACATATAGATGATCAAAGATGGCAATTTTAAACAATGCTAGAACTACATGTATATGAACTACTAGTAGATGATATCACAAGTTAGGACTACTAGTAGGATCTAGATCATAGCAAGAGATACCAAAAGATACACAACATAAAGCAAGCTATGAGTAGATGTAGAGATATATCCAAACAAAGAGATATGCAAAATTAGAAGCATGAGAGGATATAACTCACTAGATATGCATCCTTACCATAAGATGATTACCACTAAGAACCTCAAGGTTGTATCAAAACAAGATATACACCTAGATAGATGTAGCAAGTTAGAGAACAACAGAAGCAATTTAAGACACAACCAAGAGATCCAAAGAGATCATCATCAAAACCTGCAAAACAACTCAAAGCAAGTAATTGCAAGATATAGATATACCAATATAGAGCAATTAGAGAGATAGAGTTGTATGCAAGATAGGCAATTTAGAACATGGCAAATATGTATATATAAAGGTACCAAATGAGAGTTCCAAAGAATAAGGCTATTGGTTGAGAAAATCTAGTTGAGAGGGAAATTCTCACTCAATAAGCCAAATTTATATTTTGTGCACAGTGTAATCGGTCGAGTTCTGTGCATTGGCAACTCGACCGATGACAGCTGTTGGCAACACTCTTGGTGCCTATCGGTCGAGTTTCAATAGGGCAAACTCGACCGATAGATCAGCTGTCAAGAAGCACATATATATCATAAAAATATTTAAAGGCATGCTTAAACTACAAACCATATCCAAACATGTTTAATCAAGTTAGTAATGCACTATAGAAGCATTAGAAACAGTTTTTGAGCAAGAGTGTGAAGATAATCACAAAATGCCACTTTTGACTCAAAAACATATGTATAGTGCACACTAGCTTGACACAAACAAGTTAGAAATGGTTATAAGCAATAAAACTTTAACTTTGTGCTTACCATTGCTTTTTCCACTTGTTGTCACCCTCTACACATCTCACCTTTCTTCTTTTATGTGGATTGACAAGTCAATTTGCAATTCAATAGCTCAAGTCAATCCATTTGCAAGTACCTACAAGAAGAAAGATGAAATGGTCCCCAATCATGTTTTTGGGTCCAGAGGGGTTAGTTTAGCAACCCAAGTCCTATTGCTCTTGGGTGCTTTCCTAAAAGGACAACAAGTAGAATAATGATAAAAAACATTGCAATAATTACAAGTGCCCGTAGCCTTGGAACTGGAGGATTCTTCATTGAAAAATGCAGGTCCTTTATCTTTGTTGTTCCTTTGGCTACAGTCAAGTCCAATCCCATCTCTACCCATTTGTTTGGTAGTATGGTCTAGGATTTGATTATGATTCTTTTTATCACCAAAGAATATTTGTAAAGAAGATCTCAAACTATGATTGTCATGCACAAGAGAAGTAAAGGTAAAACACAATAGATTCATATCATCTCTAGAATGCACAAGATAGATTTCTAAGCAAACATCTTTGGTTATATAAGAATCTTTATCACAAGATAGAGCATCAAAAGCTTTCTCTCTATAAGAAAAGATAGTATGAGGGTTAAGAGCAATTACTCTACTATGCAAGGAAGCAAGTTCATACACAAGACAAGTAATCTTTGAAGGATAAACTTTATCTATACATTCTAATCCTTGCAAAGTAGGCTCTTTACTCTCATAAACACATTTAAGAACATAAGAAACAATAGAGAAAGAAACAATAGTAGTAGCAAGCTCTATGTATGAAGTAGTCATAGAAGGTTGAGATTCTAAAAACTTAATCTTATCAACCAAGCTAGAATTTGCAAATTTAGAATCATTTAGTTGACTAAGATAATAATTGGTTAGAATCTCAACACTTGGTTTTACCTCATTTAAATCTTTAATTGAGCTTTTCAAGAGGGTGCAATGACATCTTCCATCTTCAAATTCACTAGATCTTCCACTCGTGCTTTCATTTGTTGATGGAGCCTTTGTGATCCCTTTTTCTCTATTGTTTCCTTCTATTTCTCTCTTTGAAGGTTTCCCATCTTCATAATCACCCATATTCTCCTACTTGTGGAAGTATGCTTGGAGAAGACCCGCTCCGATACCACTTGTTAGATCCTAGATGGGTGATTAGATGCTCTAGAGGGGGGGTGAATAGAGTTGAAAGCACTTAAACAAAATTCATCAAACCTTCAAAATATATGACAAGATAAGGTTGCTAAATAGGTAATTTGAGTGCAACTAAATCATGCATATCAAGGGAGAGAGAGATTGAATATGCACCAATTAGACAAGCTATTTAGAGTGGTTACACACTTCAAACTAGAAGTGTGTCAGTCCACTTGCCTAGAGAGGTCAACCTCTAGGACTTCCAAACTATTGCATTCTTATATTCATTAATAAGACATATAATACATGACCAACAAAGGACTTACCTATCCAATACAAAGAGTCTTCAACCTTACCAAGGACTTACCCACTTTGGAAGAGTCTTCGGCCTTCTCCAAGGACTTACCCACTCTTGCACAAGTCTTCGGCCTTGTAGGAATTACCCACTCTTCTTGGATCTTCAGCCTTTGACTTCACCTTCACTCGGAGAAGCTTCCACCAAGGTCTTACCCACTTGAGCTTGAGTCTTCTGCCTTCTCCAAGGGCTTACCCACTCTAGCTCCAAGTCTTCATCCTTGATCTTCACCAAGGGACTCCTTCCCTTGTTCTTCTTCACCTCTCTTGGATAAGAGAGAGAACCTTCATCTTCAAGATAGGAAATGAGAGATGGGGAGGTGGTGGAAGTGAGAGCCTCACAAGATATACAAATAGGACTAGCTCTCTTACAGATTTCCTACTCACTCTAATGGATGTAGCAAGTGATTAAGCTTAGAGAGAGAGAGGAGGCTGTAGGATCACTCAACTATAGAATAGGAACCTTCATAGTGAATGCTCAACCTTGGAATGAAGCCCAAGGGGTCCTATTTATAGTTGGGGATGCCTCTTAGCCTTTGGGAACACTTGTGAATGAAAACTAGCCGTTTTGTGGCTTGCAACGGATCTATTTTCACTTGTTGCAACTCCACAACGGCTAGAAACACTTTTCTGCACTTTTCCGTACAGTGCATTCGGTCGAGTTTCTATATGTGTAACTCGACCGATCAAGTAGCAGGCAGCCCGATATTGAAATGATCGGTCGAGTTTGTTCTGAGGAAACTCGACCGACCATTCCAACTGGAACTGGCCTACTACCCAATCAGTCGAGTTCTGTGAGTGCACAACTCGACCGATGCAATCTTCAAAAAATCGACCAAGGTTGATCGGTCGAGTTTCAGGGTGGGAAACTCGACCGAACAAGTGCCTGTAATTGATTTTCAAAGTTGCATTAAAAGTGCTCTAAAATTCGATCTAAGTGTTCCTGATATTTTTCTAAGCTTAATTACAAGTCATACAATCATTACAAGTGATTTACAACATGATTCTAATGGATATACATCATATTACAAAAATGTGCACTTGTATGACTTTGACTTGTCTTTTCTCCAATTTGAGATGCGCAAGTTAGGGCAATTGGAGTGTGTCTATACCTAATCTGAAATCACTCAAGTAGAAGCATTAGACACCAATATGTGGAATGGTTAGTCATCATAAAAACACGGGTTTAGTCAATTTAGACGTGAGTCAACATTGACCTAATTGACCTTGAGTCAACATTCTCCCCCTTTTTGAAGATGGTAAATCATTCCATAAATGTATTGAAAGCATTTAAGTAAATTTATACCTTTGGAGAAACCTAGGGGTTTCAATAGGACTAAGCTCATATGCTCCCCCTCAATTGATGCGCATGGAGTTTTCATACTCCCCCTCAATTGATGCTATTTCTCCTGGATAGTTATCTTTCATAACATTTATAGAATACCATGTCTTCTACTCATATATGTTCTACACATATATGTCTTCTCCCCTTTATCTTCTCCCTTTACATGAACATACTTCTCTTCTTCATGTAAGACATGCCTTCTTCCTCTTTTTAAAAGAAGACATTACCTTTCTCCCCCTTTGTCATTTCAAAAAGGTGGGGGTTATGAAGAAAAAAAAGGAACATCACTTGTTAAAGAGAAAGGAGATAATACAAATATATATAAGGAGAGTAGAAGAGCACAGATAGGGTCTTGTCCAAGCATAGAAAGAAAAGCAAGTTAAAGCATATACTTGAATACCCAAAAATGCAAGATAAAGTGTTGCAGAAAAATAATAAAACATAATTTTGACCCTCAAGATGACGGATTTTGACCAAAAACCATCAGAGCTCATGGCAAAGCAATGAGCCGTTTCTGCATGAAAAACACTATACATGCAGCAGAAACTGAAATTGGAGCAAAACCTGCATAAAATCAAAAAATACTCCAATTTCTACATATATTGTAGCTCTATGTGCCCTGCATCACAATGTTATGCAAACAACTCAAGATAGTAGATATGTAATTTAAGGAACAATCTTGAGCATGTATGAGATAAGGTACAAGCATAACATATAGATGATCAAAGATGGCAATTTTAAACAATGCTAGAACTACATGTATATGAACTACTAGTAGATGATATCACAAGTTAGGACTACTAGTAGGATCTAGATCATAGTAAGAGATACCAAAATATACACAACATAAAGCAAGCTATGAGTAGATGTAGAGATATATCCAAACAAAGAGATATGCAAAATTAGAAGCATGAGAGGATATAACTCACTAGATATGCATCCTTACCATAAGATGATTACCACTAAGAACCTCAAGGTTGTATCAAAACAAGATATACACCTAGATAGATGTAGCAAGTTAGAGCACAACGGAAGCAATTTAAGACACAACCAAGAGATCCAAAGAGATCATCATCAAAACCTGCAAAACAACTCAATGCAAGTAATTGCAAGATATAGATATACCAATATAGAGCAATTAGAGAGATAGAGTTGTATGCAAGATAGGCAATTTAGAACATGGCAAATATGTATATATAAAGGTACCAAATGAGAGTGCCAAAGAATAAGGCTATTGGTTGAGAAAATCTAGTTGAGAGGGAAATTCTCACTCAATAAGCCAAATTTATATTCTGTGCACAGTGTAATCGGTCGAGTTCTGTGCATTGGCAACTCGACCGATGACAGCTGTTGGCAACACTCTTGGTGCCTATCGGTCGAGTTTCAATAGGGCAAACTCGACCGACAGATCAGCTGTCAAGAAGCACATATATATCATAAAAATATTTAAAGGCATGCTTAAAATACAAACCATATCCAAACATGTTTAATCAAGTTAGTAATGCACTATAGAAGCATTAGAAACAGTTTTTGAGCAAGAGTGTGAAGATAATCACAAAATGCCACTTTTGACTCAAAAACATATGTATAGTGCACACTAGCTTGACACAAACAAGTTAGAAATGGTTATAAGCAATAAAACTTTAACTTTGTGCTTACCATTGCTTTTTCCACTTGTTGTCACCCTCTACACATCTCACCTTTCTTCTTTTATGTGGATTGACAAGTCAATTTGCAATTCAATAGCTCAAGTCAATCCATTTGCAAGTACCTACAAGAAGAAAGATGAAATGGTCCCCAATCATGTTTTTGGGTCCAGAGGGGTTAGTTTAGCAACCCAAGTCCTATTGCTCTTGGGTGCTTTCCTAAAAGGACAACAAGTAGAATAATGATAAAAAACATTGCAATAATTACAAGTGCACGTAGCCTTGGAACTGGAGGATTCTTCATTGAAAAATGAAGGTCCTTTATCTTTGTTGTTCCTTTGGCTACAGTCAAGTCCAATCCCATCTCTACCCATTTGTTTGGTAGTATGGTCTAGGATTTGATTATGATTCTTTTTATCACCAAAGAATATTTGCAAAGAAGATCTCAAACTATGATTTTCATGCACAAGAGAAGTAAAGGTAAAACACAATAGATTCATATCATCTCTAGCATGCACAAGATAGATTTCTAAGCAAACATCTTTGGTTATATAAGAATCTTTATCACAAGATAGAGCATCAAAAGCTTTCTCTCTATAAGAAAAGATAGTATGAGGGTTAAGAGCAATTACTCTACTATGCAAGGAAGCAAGTTCATACACAAGACAAGTAATATTTGAAGGATAAACTTTATCTATACATTCTAATCCTTGCAAAGTAGGCTCTTTACTCTCATAAACACATTTAAGAACATAAGAAACAATAGAGAAAGAAACAATAGTAGTAGTAGGCTCTATGTATGAAGTAGTCATAGAAGGTTGAGATTCTAAAAACTTAATCTTATCAACCAAGCTAGAAATTGCAAATTTAGAAGCATTTAGTTGACTAAGATAATAATTGGTTAGAATCTCAACACTTGGATTTACCTCATTTAAATCTTTAATTGAGCTTGTCAAGAGGGTGCAATGGCATCTTCCATCTTCAAATTCACTAGATCTTCCACTAGTGCTTTCATTTGTTGATGGAGCCTTTGTGATCCCTTTTTCTCTCTTGTTTCCTTCTATTTCTCTCTTTGAAGGTTTCCCATCTTCATAATCACCCATATTCTCCTACTTGTGGAAGTATCCTTGGAGAAGACCCGCTCTGATACCACTTGTTGGATCCTAGATGGGTGATTAGATGCTCTAGATGGGGGGTGAATAGAGCTGAAAGCACTTAAACAAAATTCATCAAACCTTCAAAATATATGACAAGATAAGGTTGCTAAATAGGTAATTTGAGTGCAACTAAATCATGCATAGCAAGGGAGAGAGAGATTTAATATGCACCAATAAGACAAGCTATTTAGAGTGGTTCCACACTTCAAACTAGAAGTGTGTCAGTCCACTTGCCTAGAGAGGTCAACCTCTAGGATTTCCAAACTATTGCATTCTTATATTCATTAATAAGACATACAATACATGACCAACAAAGGACTTACCTATCCAATACAAAGAGTCTTCAACCTTACCAAGGACTTACCCACTTTGCAAGAGTCTTCGGCCTTCTCCAAGGACTTACCCACTCTTGCACAAGTCTTCAGCCTTGTAGGAATTACCCACTCTTCTTGGATCTTCAGACTTTGACTTCACCTTCACTCGGAGAAGCTTCCACCAAGGTCTTACCCACTTGAGCTTGAGTCTTCTGCCTTCTCCAAGGGCTTACCCACTCTAGCTCCAAGTCTTCAGCCTTGATCGTCACCAAGGGACTCCTTCCCTTGTTCTTCTTCACCTCTCTTGGACAAGAGAGAGAACCTTCATCTTCAAGATAGGAAATGAGAGATGGGGAGGTGGGGAACGTGAGAGCCTCACAAGATATACAAATAGGACTAGCTCTCTTACAAATTTCCTACTCACTCTAATGGATGTAGCAAGTGATTAATCTTAGAGAGATAGAGGAGGCTGTAGGATCACTCAACTATAGAATAGGAACCTTCATAGTGAATGCTCAACCTTGGAATGAAGCCCAAGGGGTCCTATTTATAGCTGGGGATGCCTCTTAGCCTTTGGGAACACTTGTGAACGAAAACTAGCCATTTTGTGGCTTGCAACGGATCTATTTTCACTTGTTGCAACTCCACAACGGCTAGAAACACTTTTCTGCACTTTTCCGTACAATGCATTCGGTCGAGTTTCTATATGTGTGACTCGACCGATCACGTAGCAGGAAGCCCGATATTGAAATGATCGGTCGAGTTTGTTCTGAGGAAACTCGACCGACCATTCCAACTGGAAATGGCCTACTACCCAATCAGTCGAGTTCTGTGAGTGCACAACTCGACCGATGCAATCTTCAGAAAATCGACCAAGGTTGATCGGTCGAGTTTCAGGGTGGGAAACTCGACCGAACAAGTGCCTGTAATTGATTTTCAAAGTTGCATTAAAAGTGCTCTAAAATTCGATGTAAGTGTTCCTGATATTTTTCTAAGCTTTATTACAAGTCATACAATCATTACAAGTGATTTACAACATGATTCTAATGGATATACATCATATTACAAAAATGTGCACTTGTATGACTTTGACTTGTCTTTTCTCCAATTTGAGATGCGCAAGTTAGGGCAATTGGAGTGTGTCTATACCTAATCTGAAATCACTCAAGTAGAAGCATTAGACACCAATATGTGGAATGGTTAGTCATCATCAAAACACGGGTTTAGTCAATTTAGACGTGAGTCAACATTGACCTAATTGACCTTGAGTCAACATTCTCCCCCTTTTTGAAGATGACAAATCATTCCATAAATGTATTGAAAGCATTTAAGTAAATTTATACCTTTGGAGAAACCTAGGGGTTTCAATAGTACTAAGCTCATATGCTCCCCCTCAATTGATGCGCATGGAGTTTTCATACTCCCCCTCAATTGATGCTATTTCTCCTGCATGGTTAGCTTTCATAACATTTATAGAATACCATGTCTTCTACTCATATATGTTCTACACATATATGTCTTCTCCCCTTTATCTTCTCCCTTTACATGAACATACTTCTCTTCTTCATGTAAGACATGCCTTCTTCCTCTTTTTAAAAGAAGACATTACCTTTCTCCCCCTTTGTCATTTAAAAAAGGTTGGGGTTATGAAGAAAAAAAAGGAACATCACTTGTTAAAGAGAAAGGAGATAATACAAATATATATAAGGAGAGTAGAAGAGCACAGATAGGGTCTTGTCCAAGCATAGAAAGAAAAGCAAGTTAAAGCATATACTTGAACAACCCAAAAATGCAAGATAAAGTGCTGCAGAAAAATAATGAAACATAATTTTGACCCTCAAGATGATGGATTTTGACCAAAAACCATCAGAGCTCATGGCGAAGCAATGAGCCGTTTCTGCATGAAAAACACTATACATGCAGCAAAAACTGAAATTGGAGCAAAACCTGCATAAAATCCAAAAATACTCCAATTTCTACATATAATGTAGCTCTATGTGCCCTGCATCACAATGTTATGCAAACAACTCAAGATAGTAGATATGTAATTTAAGGAACAATCTTGAGCATGTATGAGATAAGGTACAAGCATAACATATAGATGATCAAAGATGGCAATTTTAAACAATGCTAGAACTACATGTATATGAACTACTAGTAGATGATATCACAAGTTAGGACTACTCGTAGGATCTAGATCATAGCAAGAGATACCAAAAGATACACAACATAAAGCAATCTTTGAGTAGATGTAGAGATATATCCAAACAAAGAGATATGCAAAATTAGAAGCATGAGAGGATATAACTCACTAGATATGCATCCTTACCATAAGATGATTACCACTAAGAACCTCAAGGTTGTATCAAAACAAGATATACACCTAGATAGATGTAGCAAGTTAGAGAACAACGGAAGCAATTTAAGACACAACCAAGAGATCCAAAGAGATCATCATCAAAACCTACAAAACAACTCAAAGCAAGTAATTGCAAGATATAGATATACCAATTTAGAGCAATTAGAGAGATAGAGTTGTATGCAAGATAGGCAATTTAGAACATGGCAAATATGCATATATAAAGGTACCAAATGAGAGTGCCAAAGAATAAGGCTATTGGTTGAGAAAATCTAGTTGAGAGGGAAATTCTCACTCAATAAGACAAATTTATATTCTGTGCACAGTGTAATCGGTCGAGTTATGTGCATTGGCAACTCGACCGATGACAGCTGTTGGCAACACTCTTGGTGCCTATCGGTTGAGTTTCAATAGGGCAAACTCGACCAACAGATCAGCTGTCAAGAAGCACATATATATCATAAAAATATTTAAAGGCATGCTTAAAATACAAACCATATCCAAACATGTTTAATCAAGTTAGTAATGCACTATAGAAGCATTAGAAACAATTTTTGAGCAAGAGTGTGAAGATAATCACAAAATGCCACTTTTGACTCAAAAACATATGTACAGTGCACACTAGCTTGACACAAACAAGTTAGAAATGGTTATAAGCAATAAAACTTTACCTTTGTGCTTACCATTGCTTTTTCCACTTGTTGTCACCCTCTACACATCCTACCTTTCTTCTTTTATGTGGATTGACAAGTCAATTTGCAATTCAATAGCTCAAGTCAATCCATTTGCAAGTACCTACAAGAAGAAAGATGAAATGGTCCCCAATCATGTTTTTGGGTCCAGAGGGGTTAGTTTAGCAACCCAAGTCCTATTGCTCTTGGGTGCTTTCCTAAAAGGACAACAAGTAGAATAATGATCAAAAACATTGCAATAATTACAAGTGCCCGTAGCCTTGGAACTGGAGGATTCTTCATTAAAAAATGAAGGTCCTTTATCTTTGTTGTTCCTTTGGCTACAGTCAAGTCCAATGCCATCTCTACCCATTTGTTTGGTAGTATGGTCTAGGATTTGATTAAGATTCTTTTTATCACCAAAGAATATTTGCAAAGAAGATCTCAAACTATGATTGTCATGCACAAGAGAAGTAAAGGTAAAACACAATAGATTCATATCATCTCTAACATGCACAAGATAGATTTCTAAGCAAACATCTTTGGTTATATAAGAATCTTTATCACAAGATAGAGCATTAAAAGCTTTCTCTCTATAAGAAAAGATAGTATGAGGGTTAAGAGCAATTACTCTACTATGCAAGGAAGCAAGTTCATACACAAGACAAGTAATCTTTGCAGGATAAACTTTATCTATACATTCTAATCCTTGCAAAGTAGGCTCTTTACTCTCATAAACACATTTAAGAACATAAGAAACAATAGAGAAAGAAACAATAGTAGTAGCAAGCTCTATGTATGAAGTAGTCATAGAAGGTTGAGATTCTAAAAACTTAATCTTATCAACCAAGCTAGAATTTGCAAATTTAGAAGCATTTAGTTGACTAAGATAATAATTGGTTAGAATCTCAACACTTGGATTTACCTCATTTAAATCTTTAATTGAGCTTGTCAAGAGGGTGCAATGGCATCTTCCATCTTCAAATTCACTAGATCTTCCACTAGTGCTTTCATTTGTTGATGGAGCCTTTGTGATCCCTTTTTCTCTCTTGTTTCCTTCTATTTCTCTCTTTGAAGGTTTCCCATCTTCATAATCACCCATATTCTCCTACTTGTGGAAGTATGCTTGGAGAAGACCCACTCTGATACCACTTGTTGGATCCTAGATGGGTGATTAGATGCTCTAGAGGGGGGTGAATAGAGCTGAAAGCACTTAAACAAAATTCATCAAACCTTCAAAATATATGACAAGATAAGGTTGCTAAATAGGTAATTTGAGTGCAACTAAATCATGCATAGCAAGGGAGAGAGAGATTGAATATGCACCAATTAGACAAGCTATTTAGAGTGGTTCCACACTTCAAACTAGAAGTGTGTCAGTCCACTTTCCTAGAGAGGTCAACCTCTAGGACTTCCAAACTATTGCATTCTTATATTCATTAATAAGACATACAATACATGACCAACAAAGGACTTACCTATCCAATACAAAGAGTCTTCAACCTTACCAAGGACTTACCCACTTTGCAAGAGTCTTCGGCCTTCTCCAAGGACTTACCCACTCTTGCACAAGTCTTCGGCCTTGTAGGAATTACCCACTCTTCTTGGATCTTCAGCCTTTGACTTCACCTTCACTCGGAGAAGCTTCCACCAAGGTCTTACCCACTTGAGCTTGAGTCTTATGCCTTCTCCAAGGGCTTACCCACTCTAGCTCCAAGTCTTCAGCCTTGATCTTCACCAAGGGACTCCTTCCCTTGTTCTTCTTCACCTCTCTTGGACAAGATAGAGAACCTTCATCTTCAAGATAGGAAATGAGAGATGGGGAGGTGGTGGAAGTGAGAGCCTCACAAGATATACAAATAGGACTAGCTCTCTTACAGATTTCTTACTCACTCTAATGGATGTAGCAAGGGATTAAGCTTAGAGAGAGAGAGGAGGATGTAGGATCACTCAACTATAGAATAGGAACCTTCATAGTGAATGCTCAACCTTGGAATGAAGCCCAAGGGGTCCTATTTATAGCTGGGGATGCCTCTTAGCCTTTGGGAACACTTGTGAATGAAAACTAGCCATTTTGTGGCTTGCAACGAATCTATTTTCACTTGTTGCAACTCCACAACGGCTAGAAACACTTTTTTGCACTTTTCTGTACAGTGCATTCGGTCGAGTTTCTATATGTGTAACTCGACCGATCAAGTAGTAGGTAGCCCGATATTGAAATGATCGGTCGAGTTTGTTCTGAGGAAACTCGACCGACCATTCCAACTGGAACTGGCCTACTACCCAATCGGTCGAGTTCTGTGAGTGCACAACTCGACCGATGCAATCTTCAGAAAATTGACCAAGGTTGATCGGTCGAGTTTCAGGGTGGGAAACTCGACCGAACAAGTTCTTGTAATTGATTTTCAAAGTTGCATTAAAAGTGCTCTAAAATTCGATCTAAGTGTTCCTGATATTTTTCTAAGCTTAATTTCAAGTCATACAATCATTACAAGTGATTTACAACATGATTCTAATGGATATACATCATATTACAAAAATGTGCACTTGTATGACTTTGACTTGTCTTTTCTCCAATTTGAGATGCGCAAGTTAGGGCAATTGGAGTGTGTCTATACCTAATCTGAAATCACTCAAGTAGAAGCATTAGACACCAATATGTGGAATGGTTAGTCATCATAAAAACACGGGTTTAGTCAATTTAGATGTGAGTCAACATTGACCTAATTGACCTTGAGTCAACATTCTCCCCCTTTTTGAAGATGACAAATCATTCCATAAATGTATTGAAAGCATTTAAGTAAATTTATACCTTTGGAGAAACCTAGGGGTTTTAATAGGACTAAGCTCATATGCTCCCCCTCAATCGATGCGCATGGAGTTTTCATACTCCCCCTCAATTGATGTTATTTCTCCTGCATGGTTAGCTTTCATAACATTTATAGAATACCATTTCTTCTACTCATATATGTTCTACACATATATGTCTTCTCCCCTTTATCTTCTCCCTTTACATGAACATACTTCTCTTCTCTATGTAAGACATGCCTTCTTCCTCTTTTTAAAAGAAGACATTACCTTTCTCCCCCTTTGTCATTTCAAAAAGGTGGGGGTTATGAAGAAAAAAAAGAAACATCACTTGTGAAAGAGAAAGGAGATAATACAAATATATATAAGGAGAGTAGAAGAGCACAGATAGGATCTTGTCCAAGCATAGAAATAAAAGTAAGTTAAAGCATATACTTGAACAACCCAAAAATGCAAGATAAAGTGTTGCAGAAAAATAATAAAACATAATTTTGACCCTCAAGATGACGGATTTTGACCAAAAACCATCAGAGCTCATGGCGAAGCAATGAGCCGTTTCTGCATGAAAAACACTATACATGCAGCAAAAACTGAAATTGGAGCAAAACCTGCATAAAATCAAAAAATACTCCAATTTCTACATATAATGTAGCTCTATGTGCCCTGCATCACAATGTTATGCAAACAAGTCAAGATAGTAGATATGTAATTTAAGGAACAATCTTGAGCATGTATGAGATAAGGTACAAGCATAACATATAGATGATCAAAGATGGCAATTTTAAACAATGCTAGAACTACATGTATATGAACTACTAGTAGATGATATCACAAGTTAGGACTACTAGTAGGATCTAGATCATAGCAAGAGATACCAAAAGATACACAACATAAAGCAAGCTATGAGTAGATGTAGAGATATATCCAAACAAAGAGATATGCAAAATTAGAAGCATGAGGGATATAACTCACTAGATATGCATCCTTACCATAAGATGATTACCACTAAGAACCTCAAGGTTGTATCAAAACAAGATATACACCTAGATAGATGTAGCAAGTTAGAGCACAACGGAAGCAATTTAAGACACAACCAAGAGATCCAAAGAGATCATCATCAAAAACTGCAAAACAACTCAAAGCAAGTAATTGCAAGATATAGATATACCAATTTAGAGCAATTAGAGAGATAGAGTTGTATGCAAGATAGGCAATTTAGAACATGGAAAATATGCATATATAAAGGTACCAAATGAGAGTGCCAAAGAATAAGGCTATTGGTTGAGAAAATCTAGTTGAGAGTGAAATTCTCACTCAATAAGCCAAATTTATATTCTGTGCACAGTGTAATCGGTCGAGTTCTGTGCATTGGCAACTCGACCGATGACAGCTGTTGGCAACACTCTTGGTGCCTATCGGTCGAGTTTCAATAGGGGAAACTCGACCGACAGATCAGCTGTCAAGAAGCACATATATATCATAAAAATATTTAAAGGCATGCTTAAAATACAAACCATATCCAAACATGTTTAATCAAGTTAGTAATGCACTATAGAAGCATTAGAAACAGTTTTTGAGCAAGAGTGTGAAGATAATCACAAAATGCCACTTTTGACTCAAAAACATATGTATAGTGCACACTAGCTTGACACAAACAAGTTAGAAATGGTTATAAGCAATAAAACTTTACCTTTGTGCTTACCATTGCTTTTTCCACTTGTTGTCACCCTCTACACATCTCACATTTCTTCTTTTATGTGGATTGACAAGTCAATTTGCAATTCAATAGCTCAAGTCAATCCATTTGCAAGTACCTACAAGAAGAAAGATGAAATGGTCCCCAATCATGTTTTTGGGTCCAGAGGGGTTAGTTTAGCAACCCAAGTCCTATTGCTCTTGGGTGCTTTCCTAAAAGGACAACAAGTAGAATAATGATAAAAAACATTGCAATAATTACAAGTGCCCGTAGCCTTAGAACTGGAGGATTCTTCATTGAAAAATGAAGGTCCTTTATCTTTGTTGTTCCTTTGGCTACAGTCAAGTCCAATGCCATATCTACCCATTTGTTTGGTAGTATGGTCTAGGATTTGATTAAGATTCTTTTTATCACCAAAGAATATTTGCAAAGAAGATCTCAAACTATGATTGTCATGCACAAGAGAAGTAAAGGTAAAACACAATAGATTCATATCATCTCTAGCATGCACAAGATAGATTTCTAAGCAAACATCTTTGGTTATATAAGAATCTTTATCACAAGATAGAGCATCAAAAGCTTTCTCTCTATAAGAAAAGATAGTATGAGGGCTAAGAGCAATTACTCTACTATGCAAGGAAGCAAGTTCATACACAGGACAAGTAATCTTTGAAGGATAAACTTTATCTATACATTCTAATCCTTGCAAAGTAGGCTCTTTACTCTCATAACCACATTTAAGAACATAAGAAACAATAGAGAAAGAAACAATAGTAGTAGCAAGCTCTATGTATGAAGTAGTCATAGAAGGTTGAGATTCTAAAAACTTAATCTTATCAACCAAGCTAGAATTTGCAAATTTAGAAGCATTTAGTTGACTAAGATAATAATTGGTTAGAATCTCAACACTTCGATTTACCTCATTTAAATCTTTAATTGAGCTTGTCAAGAGGGTGCAATGGCATCTTCCATCTTCAAATTCACTAGATCTTCCACTAGTGCTTTCATTTGTTGATGGAGCCTTTGTGATCCCTTTTTCTCTCTTGTTTCCTTCTATTTCTCTCTTTGAAGGTTTCCCATCTTCATAATCACCCATATTCTCCTACTTGTGGAAGTATGCTTGGAGAAGACCCGCTCTGATACCACTTGTTGGATCCTAGATGGGTGATTAGATGCTCTAGAGGGGGGGGTGAATAGAGCTGAAAGCACTTAAACAAAATTCATCAAACCTTCAAAATATATGACAAGATAAGGTTGCTAAATAGGTAATTTGAGTGCAACTAAATCATGCATAGCAAGGGAGAGAGAGATTAAATATGCACCAATTAGACAAGCTATTTAGAGTGGTTCCACACTTCAAACTAGAAGTGTGTCAGTCCACTTGCCTAGAGAGGTCAACCTCTAGGACTTCCAAACTATTGCATTCTTATATTCATTAATAAGACATACAATACATGACCAACAAAGGACTTACCTATCCAATACAAAGAGTCTTCAACCTTACCAAGGACTTACCCACTTTGCAAGAGTCTTCGGCCTTCTCCAAGGACTTACCCACTCTTGCACAAGTCTTCGGCCTTGTAGGAATTACCCACTCTTCTTGGATCTTCAGCCTTTGACTTCACCTTCACTCGGAGAAGCTTCCACCAAGGTCTTACCCACTTGAGCTTGAGTCTTCTGCCTTCTCCAAGGGCTTACCCACTCTAGCTCCAAGTCTTCAGCCTTGATCTTCACCAAGGGACTCCTTCCCTTGTTCTTCTTCACCTCTCTTGGACAAGAGAGAGAACCTTCATCTTCAAGATAGGACATGAGAGATGCGGAGGTGGTGGAAGTGAGAGCCTCACAAGATATACAAATAGGACTAGCTCTCTTACAGATTTCCTACTCACTCTAATGGATGTAGCAAGTGATTAAGCTTAGAGAGAGAGAGGAGGCTGTAGGATCACTCAACTATAGAATAGGAACCTTCATAGTGAATGCTCAACCTTGGAATGAAGCCCAAGGGGTCCTATTTATAGCTGGGGATGCCTCTTAGCCTTTGGGAACACTTGTGAACGAAAACTATCCGTTTTGTGACTTGCAACAGATCTATTTTCACTTGTTGCAACTCCACAATGGCTAGAAACACTTTTCTGCACTTTTCTGTACAATGCATTCGGTTGAGTTTCTATATGTGTAACTCGACCGATCAAGTAGCAGGCAGCCCGATATTGAAATGATCGGTCGAGTTTGTTCTGAGGAAACTCGACCGACCATTCCAACTAGAACTGGCCTACTACCCAATCGGTCGAGTTCTGTGAGTGCACAACTCGATCGATGCAATCTTCAGAAAATCGACCAAGGTTGATCGGTCAACTTTCAGGGTGGGAAACTCGACCGAACAAGTGCCTGTAATTGATTTTCAAAGTTGCATTAAAAGTGCTCTAAAATTCGATCTAAGTGTTCCTGATATTTTTCTAAGCTTAATTACAAGTCATACAATCATTACAAGTGATTTACAACATGATTCTAATGGATATACATCATATTACAAAAATGTGCACTTGTATGACTTTGACTTGTCTTTTCTCCAATTTGAGATGCGCAAGTTAGGGCAATTGGAGTGTGTCTATACCTAATCTGAAATCACTCAAGTAGAAGCATTAGACACCAATATGTGGAATGGTTAGTCATCATCAAAACACGGGTTTAGTCAATTTAGACGTGAGTCAACATTGACCTAATTGACCTTGAGTCAACATTCTCCCCCTTTTTGAAGATGACAAATCATTCCATAAATGTATTGAAAGCATTTAAGTAAATTTATACCTTTGGAGAAACCTAGGGGTTTCAATAGGACTAAGCTCATATGCTCCCCCTCAATTGATGCGCATGGAGTTTTCATACTCCCCCTCAATTGATGCTATTTCTCCTGCATGGTTAGCTTTCATAACATTTATAGAATACCATGTCTTCTACTCATATATGTTCTACACATATACGTCTTCTCCCCTTTATCTTCTCCCTTTACATGAACATACTTCTCTTCTTCATGTAAGACATGCCTTCTTCCTCTTTTTAAAAGCAGACATTACCTTTCTCCCCCTTTGTCATTTCAAAAAGGTGGGGGTTATGAAGAAAAAAAAGGAACATCACTTGTTAAAGAGAAAGGAGATAATACAAATATATATAAGGAGAGTAGAAGAGCACAGATAGGGTCTTGTCCAAGCATAGAAAGAAAAGCAAGTTAAAGCATATACTTGAACAACCCAAAAATGCAAGATAAAGTGCTGCAGAAAAATAATAAAACATAATTTTGACCCTCAAGATGACAGATTTTGACCAAAAACCATCAGAGCTCATGGCGAAGCAATGAGCCGTTTCTGCATGAAAAACACTATACATGCAGAAAAAACTGAAATTGGAGCAAAACCTGCATAAAATCCAAAAATACTCCAATTTCTACATATAATGTAGCTCTATGTGCCCTGCATCACAATGTTATGCAAACAACTCAAGATAGTAGATATGTAATTTAAGGAACAATCTTGAGCATGTATGAGATAAGGTACAAGCATAACATATAGATGATCAAAGATGGCAATTTTAAACAATGCTAGAACTACATGTATATGAACTACTAGTAGATGATATCACAAGTTAGGACTACTAGTAGGATCTAGATCATAGCAAGAGATACCAAAAGATACACAACATAAAGCAAGCTATGAGTAGATGTAGAGATATATCCAAACAAAGAGATATGCAAAATTAGAAGCATGAGAGGATATAACTCACTAGATATGCATCCTTACCATAAGATGATTACCACTAAGAACCTCAAGGTTGTATCAAAACAAGATATACACCTAGATAGATGTAGCAAGTTAGAGCACAACGGAAGCAATTTAAGACAAAACCAAGAGATCCAAAGAGATCATCATCAAAACATGCAAAACAACTCAAAGCAAGTAATTGCAAGATATAGATATACCAATTTAGAGCAATTACAGAGATAGAGTTGTATGCAAGATAGGCAATTTAGAACATGGCAAATATGCATATATAAAGGTACCAAATGAAAGTGCCAAAGAATAAGGCTATTGGTTGAGAAAATCTAGTTGAGAGGGAAATTCTCACTCAATAAGCCAAATTTATATTCTGTGCACAGTGTAATCGGTCGAGTTCTGTGCATTGGCAACTCGACCGATGACAGCTGTTGGAAACACTCTTGGTGCCTATCGGTCGAGTTTCAATAGGGAAACTCGACCGACAGATCAGCTGTCAAGAAGCACATATATATCATAAAAATATTTAAAGGCATGCTTAAAATACAAACCATATCCAAACATGTTTAATCAAGTTAGTAATGCACTATAGAAGCATTAGAAACAGTTTTTGAGCAAGAGTGTGAAGATAATCACAAAATGCCACTTTTGACTCAAAAACATATGTATAGTGCACACTAGCTTGACACAAACAAGTTAGAAATGGTTATAAGCAATAAAACTTTACCTTTGTGCTTACCATTGCTTTTTCCACTTGTTGTCACCCTCTACACATCTCACCTTTCTTCTTTTATGTGGATTGACAAGTCAATTTGCAATTCAATAGCTCAAGTCAATCCATTTGCAAGTACCTACAAGAAGAAAGATGAAATGGTCCCCAATCATGTTTTTGGGTCCAGAGGGGTTAGTTTAGCAACCCAAGTCCTATTGCTCTTGGGTTCTTTCCTAAAAGTACAACAAGTAGAATAATGATCAAAAACATTGCAATAATTACAAGTGCCCGTAGCCTTGGAACTGGAGGATTCTTCATTGAAAAATGAAGGTCCTTTATCTTTGTTGTTCCTTTGGCTACAGTCAAGTCCAATGCCATCTCTACCCATTTGTTTGGTAGTATGGTCTAGGATTTGATTAAGATTCTTTTTATCACCAAAGAATATTTGCAAAGAAGATCTCAAACTATGATTGTCATGCACAAGAGAAGTAAAGGTAAAACACAATAGATTCATAACATCTCTAGCATGCACAAGATAGATTTCTAAGCAAACATCTTTGGTTACATAAGAATCTTTATCACAAGATAGAGCATCAAAAGCTTTCTCTCTATAAGAAAAGATAGTATGAGGGTTAAGAGCAATTACTCTACTATGCATGGAAGCAAGTTCATACACAAGACAAGTAATCTTTGAAGGATAAACTTTATCTATACATTCTAATCCTTGCAAAGTAGGCTCTTTACTCTCATAAACACATTTAAGAACATAAGAAACAATATAGAAAGAAACAATAGTAGTAGCAAGCTCTATGTATGAAGTAGTCATAGAAGGTTGAGATTCTAAAAACTTAATCTTATCAACCAAGCTAGAATTTGAAAATTTAGAAGCATTTAGTTGACTAAGATAATAATTGGTTAGAATCTCAACACTTGGATTTACCTCATTTAAATATTTAATTGAGCTTGTCAAGAGGGTGCAATGGCATCTTCCATCTTCAAATTCACTAGATCTTCCGCTAGTGCTTTCATTTGTTGATGGAGCCTTTGTGATCCCTTTTTCTCTCTTGTTTCCTTCTATTTCTCTCTTTGAAGGTTTCCCATCTTCATAATCACCCATATTCTCCTACTTGTGGAAGTATGCTTGGAGAAGACCCGCTCTGATACCACTTGTTGGATCCTAGATGGGTGATTAGATGCTCTAGAGGGGGGGTGAATAGAGCTGAAAGCACTTAAACAAAATTCATCAAACCTTCAAAATATATGACAAGATAAGGTTGCTAAATAGGTAATTTGAGTGCAACTAAATCATGCATAGCAAGGGAGAGAGATATTGAATATGCACCAATTAGACAAGCTATTTAGAGTGGTTCCACACTTCAAACTAGAAGTGTGTCAGTCCACTTGCCTAGAGAGGTCAAACTCTAGGACTTCCAAACTATTGCATTCTTATATTCATTAATAAGACATACTATACATGACCAACAAAGGACTTACCTATCCAATACAAAGAGTCTTCAACCTTACCAAGGACTTACCCACTTTGCAAGAGTCTTCGGCCTTCTCCAAGGACTTACCCACTCTTGCACAAGTCTTCGGCCTTGTAGGAATTACCCACTCTTCTTGGATCTTCAGCCTTTGACTTCACCTTCACTCGGAGAAGCTTCCACCAAGGTCTTACCCACTTGAGCTTGAGTCTTCTGCCTTCTCCAAGGGCTTACCAACTCTAGCTCCAAGTCTTCAGCCTTGATCTTCACCAAGGGACTCCTTCCCTTGTTCTTCTTCACCTCTCTTGGACAAGAGAGAGAACCTTCATCTTCAAGATAGGAAATGAGAGATGGGGAGGTGTTGGAAGTGAGAGCCTCACAAGATATATAAATAGGACTAGCTCTCTTATAGATTTCCTACTCACTCTAATGGATGTAGCAAGTGATTAAGCTTAGAGAGAGAGAGGAGGCTGTAGTATCACTCAACTATAGAATAGGAACCTTCATAGTGAATGCTCAACCTTGGAATGAAGCCCAAGGGGTCCTATTTATAGCTGGGGATGCCTCTTAGCCTTTGGGAACACTTGTGAACGAAAACTAGCCATTTTGTGGCTTGCAACGGATCTATTTTCACTTGTTGCAACTCCACAACGGCTAGAAACACTTTTCTGCACTTTTCTGTACAATGCATTCGGTCGAGTTTCTATATGTGTAACTCGACCGATCAAGTAGCAGGCAGCCTGATATTGAAATGATCGGTCGAGTTTGTTCTGAGGAAACTCGACCGACCATTCCAACTAGAACTGGCCTACTACCCAATCAGTCGAGTTCTGTGAGTGCACAACTCGATCGATGCAATCTTCAGAAAATCGACCAAGGTTGATCGGTCAACTTTCAGGGTGGGAAACTCGACCGAACAAGTTCCTGTAATTGATTTTCAAAGTTGCATTAAAAGTGCTCTAAAATTCGATCAAATTGTTCCTGATATTTTTCTAAGCTTAATTACAAGTCATACAATCATTACAAGTGATTTACAACATGATTCTAATGGATATACATCATATTAAAAAAATGTGCACTTGTATGACTTTGACTTGTCTTTTCTCCAATTTGAGATGCGCAAGTTAGGGCAATTGGAGTGTGTCTATACCTAATCTGAAATCACTCAAGTAGAAGCATTAGACACCAATATGTGGAATGGTTAGTCATCATCAAAACACGGGTTTAGTCAATTTAGACGTGAGTCAACATTGACCTAATTGACCTTGAGTCAACATTCTCCCCCTTTTTGAAGATGACAAATCATTCCATAAATGTATTGAAAGCATTTAAGTAAATTTATACATTTGGAGAAACCTAGGGGTTTCAATAGGACTAAGCTCATATGCTCCCCCTCAATTGATGCGCATGGAGTTTTCATACTCCCCCTCAATTGATGCTATTTCTCCTGCATGGTTAGCTTTCATAACATTTATAGAATACCATGTTTTCTACTCATATATGTTCTACACATATACGTCTTCTCCCCTTTATCTTCTCCCTTTACATGAACATACTTCTCTTCTTCATGTAAGACATGCCTTCTTCCTCTTTTTAAAAGAAGACATTACCTTTCTCCCCCTTTGTCATTTCAAAAAGGTGGGGGTTATGAAGAAAAAAAAGGAACATCACTTGTTAAAGAGAAAGGAGATAATACAAATATATATAAGGAGAGTAGAAGAGCACAGATAGGGTCTTGTCCAAGCATAGAAAGAAAAGCAAGTTAAAGAATATAATTGAACAACCCAAAAATGCAAGATAAAGTGCTGCAGAAAAATAGTAAAACATAATTTTGACCCTCAAGATGACGGATTTTGACCAAAAACCATCAGAGCTCATGGCGAAGCAATGAGCCGTTTCTGCATGAAAAACACTATACATGCAGCAAAAACTGAAATTGGAGCAAACATGCATAAAATCCAAAAATACTCCAATATCTACATATAAAGTAGCTCTATGTGCCCTGCATCACAATGTTATGCAAACAACTCAAGATAGTAGATATGTAATTTAAGGAACAATCTTGAGCATGTATGAGATAAGGTACAAGCATAACATATAGATGATCAAAGATGGCAATTTTAAACAATGCTAGAACTACATGTATATGAACTACTAGTAGATGATATCACAAGTTAGGACTACTAGTAGGATCTAGATCATAGCAAGAGATACCAAAAGATACACAACATAAAGCAAGCTATGAGTAGATGTAGAGATATATCCAAACAAAGAGATATGCAAAATTAGAAGCATGAGAGGATATAACTCACTAGATATGCATCCTTACCATAAGATGATTACCACTAAGAACCTCAAGGTTGTATCAAAACAAGATATACACCTAGATAGATGTAGAAAGTTAGAGCACAACGGAAGAAATTTAAGACACAACCAAGAGATCCAAAGAGATCATCATCAAAACCTGCAAAACAACTCAAAGCAAGTAATTGCAAGATATAGATATACCAATTTAGAGCAATTAGAGAGATAGAGTTGTATGCAAGATAGGCAATTTAGAACATGGCAAATATGCATATATAAAGGTACCAAATGAGAGTGCCAAAGAATAAGGCTATTGGTTGAGAAAATCTAGTTGAGAGGGAAATTCTCACTCAATAAGCCAAATTTATATTATGTGCACAGTGTAATCGGTTGAGTTCTATGCATTGGCAACTCGACCGATGACAGCTGTTGGCAACACTCTTGGTGCCTATCGGTCGAGTTTCAATAGGGCAAACTCGATCGATAGATCAGCTGTCAAGAAGCACATATATATCATAAAAATATTTAAAGGCATGCTTAAAATACAAACCATATCCAAACATGTTTAATCAAGTTAGTAATGCACTATAGAAGCATTAGAAATAGTTTTTGAGCAAGAGTGTGAAGATAATCACAAAATGCCACTTTTGACTCAAAAACATATGTATAGCGCACACTAGCTTGACACAAACAAGTTAGAAATGGTTATAAGCAATAAAACTTTACCTTTTTGCTTACCATTGCTTTTTCCACTTGTTGTCACCCTCTACACATCTCACCTTTCTTCTTTTATGTGGATTGACAAGTCAATTTGCAATTCAATAGCTCAAGTCAATCCATTTGCAAGTACCTACAAGAAGAAAGATGAAATGGTCCCCAATCATGTTTTTGGGTCCAGAGGGGTTAGTTTAGCAACCCAAGTCCTATTGCTCTTGGGTGCTTTCCTAAAAGGACAACAAGTAGAATAATGATAAAAAACATTGCAATAATTACAAGTGCCGGTAGCCTTGGAACTGGAGGATTCTTCATTGAAAAATGAAGGTCCTTTATCTTTGTTGTTCCTTTGGCTACAGTCAAGTCCAATGCCATCTCTACCCATTTGTTTGGTAGTATGGTCTAGGATTTGATTAAGATTCTTTTTATCACCAAAGAATATTTGCAAAGAAGATCTCAAACTATGATTGTCATGCACAAGAGAAGTAAAGGTAAAACACAATAGATTCATATCATCTCTAGCATGCACAAGATAGATTTCTAAGCAAACATCTTTGGTTATATAAGAATCTTTATCACAAGATAGAGCATCAAAAGCTTTCTCTCTATAAGAAAAGATAGTATGAGGGCTAAGAGCAATTACTCTACTATGCAAGGAAGCAAGTTCATACACAAGAGAAGTAATCTTTGAAGGATAAACTTTATCTATACATTCTAATCCTTGCAAAGTAGGCTCTTTACTCTCATAAACACATTTAAGAACATAAGAAACAATAGAGAAAGAAACAATAGTAGTAGCAAGCTCTATGTATGAAGTAGTCATAGAAGGTTGAGATTCTAAAAATTTAATCTTATCAACCAAGCTAGAATTTGCAAATTTAGAAGCATTTAGTTGACTAAGATAATAATTGGTTAGAATCTCAACACTTGGATTTACCTCATTTAAATCTTTAATTGAGCTTGTCAAGAGGGTGCAATGGCATTTTCCATCTTCAAATTCACTAGATCTTCCACTAGTGCTTTCATTTGTTGATGGAGCCTCTGTGATCCCTTTTTCTCTCTTGTTTCCTTCTATTTCTCTCTTTGAAGGTTTCCCATCTTCATAATCACCCATATTCTCCTACTTGTGGAAGTATGCTTGGAGAAGACCCGCTCTGATACCACTTGTTGGATCCTAGATGGGTGATTAGATGCTCTAGAGGGGGGGTGAATAGAGCTGAAAGCACTTAAACAAAATTCATCAAACCTTCAAAATATATGACAAGATAAGATTGCTAAATAGGTAATTTGAGTGCAACTAAATCATGCATAGCAAGGGAGAGAGAGATTGAATATGCACCAATTAGACAAGCTATTTAGAGTGGTTCCACACTTCAAACTAGAAGTGTGTCAGTCCACTTTCCTAGAGAGGTCAACCTCTAGGACTTCCAAACTATTGCATTCTTATATTCATTAATAAGACATACAATACATGACCAACAAAGGACTTACCTATCCAATATAAAGAGTCTTCAACCTTACCAAGGACTTACCCACTTTGCAAGAGTCTTCGTCCTTCTCCAAGGACTTACCCACTCTTGCACAAGTCTTCGGCCTTGTAGGAATTACCCACTCTTCTTAGATCTTCAACCTTTGACTTCACCTTCACTCGGAGAAGCTTCCACCAAGGTCTTACCCACTTGAGCTTGAGTCTTCTGCCTTCTCCAAGGGCTTACCCACTCTAGCTCCAAGTCTTCAGCCTTGATCTTCACCAAGGGACTCCTTCCCTTGTTCTTCTTCACCTCTCTTGGACAAGAGAGAGAACCTTCATCTTCAACATAGGAAATGAGAGATGGGGAGGTGGTGGAAGTGAGAGCCTCACAAGATATACAAATAGGACTAGCTCTCTTACAGATTTCCTACTCACTCTAATGGATGTAGCAAGTGATTAAGCTTAGAGAGAGAGAGGAGGCTGTAGGATCACTCAACTATAGAATAGGAACCTTCATAGTGAATGCTCAACCTTGGAATGAAGCCCAAGGGGTCCTATTTATAGCTGGGGATGCCTCTTAGCCTTTGGGAACACTTGTGAACGAAAACTAGCCGTTTTGTGGCTTGCAACAGATCTATTTTCACTTGTTGCAACTCCACAACAGCTAGAAACACTTTTCTGCACTTTTCCGTACAGTGCATTCGGTCGAGTTTCTATATGTGTAACTCGACTGATCAAGTAGCAGGCAACCCGATATTGAAATGATCGGTCGAGTTTGTTCTGATGAAACTCGACCGACCATTCCAACTGGAACTGGCCTACTACCCAATCGGTCGAGTTCTGTGAGCGCACAACTCGACAGATGCAATCTTTAGAAAATCGACCAAGGTTGATCGGTCGAGTTTCAGGGTGGGAAACTCGACCAAACAAGTGCCTGTAATTGATTTTCAAAGTTGCATTAAAAGTGCTCTAAAATTCGATCTAAGTGTTCCTGATATTTTTCTAAGCTTAATTACAAGTCATACAATCATTACAAGTGATTTACAACATGATTCTAATGGATATACATCATATTACAAAAATGTGCACTTGTATGACTTTGACTTGTCTTTTCTCCAATTTTAGATGCGCAAGTTAGGGCAATTGGAGTGTGTCTATACCTAATCTGAAATCACTCAAGTAGAAGCATTAGACACCAATATGTGGAATGGTTAGTCATCATCAAAACACAGGTTTAGTCAATTTAGACGTGAGTCAACATTGACCTAATTGACCTTGAGTCAACATTCTCCCCCTTTTTGAAGATGACAAATCATTTCATAAATGTATTGAAAGCATTTAAGTAAATTTATACCTTTGGAGAAACCTAGGGGTTTCAATAGGACTAAGCTCATATGCCCCCCCTCAATTGATGCGCATGGAGTTTTCATACTCCCCCTCAATTGATGCTATTTCTCCTGCATGGTTAGCTTTCATAACATTTATAGAATACCATGTCTTCTACTCATATATGTTCTACACATATATGTCTTCTCCCCTTTATCTTCTCCCTTTACATGAACATACTTCTCTTCTTCATGTAAGACATGCCTTCTTCCTCTTTTTAAAAGAAGACATTACCTTTCTCCCCCTTTGTCATTTCAAAAAGGTGGGGGTTATGAAGAAAAAAAAGGAACATCACTTGTTAAAGAGAAAGGAGATAATACTAATATATATAAGGAGAGTAGAAGAGCACAGATAGGGTCTTGTCCAAGCATAGAAAGAAAAGCAAGTTAAAGCATATACTTGAACAACCCAAAAATGCAAGATAAAGTGCTGCAGAAAAATAATAAAACATAATTTTGACCCTCAAGATGACGGATTTTGACCAAAAACCATCAGAGCTCATGGCGAAGCAATGAGCCGTTTCTGCATGAAAAACACTATACATGCAGCAAAAACTGAAATTGGAGCAAAACCTGCATAAAATCCAAAAATACTCCAATTTCTACATATAATGTAGCTCTATGTGCCCTGCATCACAATGTTATGCAAACAACTCAAGATAGTAGATATGTAATTTAAGGAACAATCTTGAGCATGTATGAGATAAGGTACAAGCATAACATATAGATGATCAAAGATGGCAATTTTAAACAATGCTAGAACTACATGTATATGAACTACTAGTAGATGATATCACAAGTTAGGACTACTAGTAGGATCTAGATCATAGCAAGAGATACCAAAAGATACACAACATAAAGCAAGCTATGAGTAGATGTAGAGATATATCCAAACAAAGAGATATGCAAAATTAGAAGCATGAGAGGATATAACTCACTAGATATGCATCCTTACCATAAGATGATTACCACTAAGAACCTCAAGGTTGTATCAAAACAAGATATACACCTAGATAGATGTAGCAAGTTAGAGCACAACGGAAGCAATTTAAGACACAACCAAGAGATCCAAAGAGATCATCATCAAAACCTGCAAAACAACTCAAAGCAAGTAATTGCGAGATATAGATATACCAATTTAGAGCAATTAGAGAGATAGAGTTGTATGCAAGATAGGAAATTTAGAACATGGAAAATATGCATATATAAAGGTACCAAATGAGAGTGCCAAAGAATAAGGCTATTGGTTGAGAAAATCTAGTTGAGAGGGAAATTCTCACTCAATAAGCCAAATTTATATTCTGTGCACAGTGTAATCGGTCGAGTTCTGTGCATTGGCAACTCGACCGATGACAGTTGTTGGCAACACTCTTGGTGCCTATCGGTCGAGTTTCAATAGGGCAAACTCGACCGACAGATCATTTGTCAAGAAGAACATATATATCATAAAAATATTTAAAGGCATGCTCAAAATACAAACCATATCCAAACATGTTTAATCAAGTTAGTAATGCACTATAGAAGCATTAGAAATAGTTTTTGAGCAAGAGTGTGAAGATAATCACAAAATGCCACTTTTGACTCAAAAACATATGTATAGTGCACACTAGCTTGACACAAACAAGTTAGAAATGGTTATAAGCAATAAAACTTTACCTTTGTGCTTACCATTGCTTTTTCCACTTGTTGTCACCCTCTACACATCTCACCTTTCTTCTTTTATGTGGATTGACAAGTCAATTTGCAATTCAATAGCTCAAGTCAATCCATTTGCAAGTACCTACAAGAAGAAAGATGAAATGGTCCCCAATCATGTTTTTGGGTCCAGAGGGGTTAGTTTAGCAACCCAAGTCCTATTGCTCTTGGGTGCTTTCCTAAAAGGACAACAAGTAGAATAATGATAAAAAACATTGCAATAATTACAAGTGCCCGTAGCCTTGGAACTGGAGGATTCTTCATTAAAAAATGAAGGTCCTTTATCTTTGTTGTTCCTTTGGCTACAGTCGAGTCCAATGCCATCTCTACCCATTTGTTTGGTAGTATGGTCTAGGATTTGATTAAGATTCTTTTTATCACCAAAGAATATTTGCAAAGAAGATCTCAAACTATGATTGTCATGCACAAGAGAAGTAAAGGTAAAACACAATAGATTCATATCATCTCTAGCATGCACAAGATAGATTTCTAAGAAAACATCTTTGGTTATATAAGAATCTTTATCACAAGATAGAGCATCAAAAGCTTTCTCTCTATAAGAAAAGATAGTATGAGGGTTAAGAGAAATTACTCTACTATGCAAGGAAGCAAGTTCATACACAAGACAAGTAATCTTTGAAGGATAAACTTTATCTATACATTCTAATCCTTGCAAAGTAGGCTCTTTACTCTCATAAACACATTTAAGAACATAAGAAACAATAGAGAAAGAAACAATAGTAGTAGCAAGCTCTATGTCTGAAGTAGTCATAGAAGGTTGAGATTCTAAAAACTTAATCTTATCAACCAAGCTGGAATTTGCAAATTTAGAAGCATTTAGTTGACTAAGATAATAATTGGTTAGAATCTCAACACTTGGATTTACCTCATTTAAATCTTTAATTGAGCTTGTCAAGAGGGTGCAATGGCATCTTCCATCTTCAAATTCACTAGATCTTCCACTAGTGCTTTCATTTGTTGATGGAGCCTTTGTGATCCCTTTTTCTCTCTTGTTTCCTTCTATTTCTCTCTTTGAAGGTTTCCCATCTTCATAATCACCCATATTCTCCTACTTGTGGAAGTATTCTTGGAGAAGACCCACTCTTATACCACTTGTTGGATCCTAGATGGGTGATTAGATGCTCTAGAGGGGGGGTGAATAGAGCTGAAAGCACTTAAACGAAATTCATCAAACCTTCAAAATATATGACAAGATAAGGTTGCTAAATAGGTAATTTGAGTGCAACTAAATCATGCATAGCAAGGGAGAGAGAGATTGAATATGCACCAATTAGACAAGCTATTTAGAGTGGTTCCACACTTCAAACTAGAAGTGTGTCAGTCCACTTGCCTAGAGAGGTCAACCTCTAGGACTTCCAAACTATTGCATTCTTATATTCATTAATAAGACATACAATACATGACCAACAAAGGACTTACCTATCCAATACAAAGAGTCTTCAACCTTACCAAGGACTTACCCACTTTGCAAGAGTCTTCGGCCTTCTCCAAGGACTTACCCACTCTTGCACAAGTCTTCGGCCTTGTATGAATTACCCATTCTTCTTGGATCTTCAGCCTTTGACTTCACCTTCACTCGGAGAAGCTTCCACCAAGGTCTTACCCACTTGAGCTTGAGTCTTCTGCCTTCTCCAAGGGCTTACCCACTCTAGCTCCAAGTCTTCAGCCTTGATCTTCACCAAGGGACTCCTTCCCTTGTTCTTCTTCACCTCTCTTGGACAAGAGAGAGAACCTTCATCTTCAAGATAGGAAATGAGAGATGGGGAGGTGGTGGAAGTGAGAGCCTCACAAGATATACAAATAGGACTAGCTCTCTTACAGATTTCCTACTCACTCTAATGGATGTAGCAAGTGATTAAGCTTAGAGAGAGAGAGGAGGCTGTAGGATCACTCAACTATAGAATAGGAACCTTCATAGTGAATGCTCAACCTTGGAATGAAGCCCAAGGGGTCCTATTTATAGCTAGGGATGCCTCTTAGCCTTTGGGAACACTTTTGAACGAAAACTAGCCGTTTTGTGGCTTGCAACGGATCTATTTTCACTTGTTGCAACTCCACAACGAATAAAAACACTTTTCTGCACTTTTCCGTACAGTGCATTCGGTCGAGTTTCTATATGTGTAACTCGACCGATCAAGTAGCAGGCAACCCGATATTGAAATGATCGGTCGAGTTTGTTCTGAGGAAACTCGACCGACCATTCCAACTGGAACTGGCCTACTACCCAATCGGTCGAGTTCTGTGAGTGCACAAATCGACCGATGCAATCTTCAGAAAACTGACCAAGGTTGATCGGTCGAGTTTCAGGGTGGGAAACTCGACCGAACAAGTGCCTGTAATTGATTTTCAAAGTTGCATTAAAAGTGCTCTAAAATTCGATATAAGTTTTCCTGATATTTTTCTAAGCTTAATTACAAGTCATACAATCATTACAAGTGATTTAGAACATGATTCCAATGGATATACATCATATTACAAAAATGTGCACTTGTATGACTTTGACTTGTCTTTTCTCCAATTTGAGATGCGCAAGTTAGGGCAATTGCAGTGTGTCTATACCTAATCTGAAATCACTCAAGTAGAAGCATTAGACACCAATATGTGGAATGGTTAGTCATTATCAAAACACGGGTTTAGTCAATTTAGACGTGAGTCAACATTGACCTAATTGACCTTGAGTCAACATTCTCCCCCTTTTTGAAGATGACAAATCATTCCATAAATGTATTGAAAGCATTTAAGTAAATTTATACCTTTGGAGAAACCTAGGGGTTTCAATATGACTAAGCTCATATGCTCCCCCTCAATTGATGCGCATGGAGTTTTCATACTCCCCCTCAATTGATGTTATTTCTCCTGCATGGTTAGCTTTCATAACATTTATAGAATACCATGTCTTCTACTCATATATGTTCTACACATATATGTCTTCTCCCCTTTATCTTCTCCCTTTACATGAACATACTTCTCTTCTTCATGTAAGACATGCCTTCTTCCTCTTTTTAAAAGAAGACATTACCTTTCTCCCCCTTTGTCATTTCAAAAAGGTGGGGGTTATGAAGAAAAAAAAGGAACATCACTTGTTAAAGAGAAAGGAGATAATACAAATATATATAAGGAGAGTAGAAGAGCACAGATAGGGTCTTGTCCAAGCATAGAAAGAAAAGCAAGTTAAAGCATATACTTGAACAACCCAAAAATGCAAGATAAAGTGCTGCAGAAAAATAATAAAACATAATTTTGACCCTCAAGATGACGGATTTTGACCAAAAACCATCAGAGCTCATGGCGAAGCAATGAGCCGTTTCTGCATAAAAAACACTATACATGCAGCAAAAACTGAAATTGGAGCAAAACCTGCATAAAATCCAAAAATACTTCAATTTCTACATATAATGTAGCTCTATGTGCCCTGCATCACAATGTTATGCAAACAACTCAAGATAGTAGATATGTAATTTAAGGAACAATCTTGAGCATGTATGAGATAAGGTACAAGCATAACATATAGATGATCAAAGATGGCAATTTTAAACAATGCTAGAACTACATGTATATGAACTACTAGTAGATGATATTGCAAGTTAGGACTACTAAAGCATGAAATACCAAAAGATACACAACATAAAGCAAGCTATGAGTAGATGTAGAGATATATCCAAACAAAGAGATATGCAAAATTAGAAGCATGAGAGGATATAACTCACTAGATATGCATCCTTACCATAAGATGATTACCACTAAGAACCTCAAGGTTGTATCAAAACAAGATATACACCTAGATAGATGTAGCAAGTTAGAGCACAACGGAAGAAATTTAAGACACAACCAAGAGATCCAAAGAGATCATCATCAAAACCTGCAAAACAACTCAAAGCAAGTAATTGCAAGATATAGATATACCAATTTAGAGCAATTAGAGAGATAGAGTTGTATGCAAGATAGGCAATTTAGAACATGGCAAATATGCATATATAAAGGTACCAAATGAGAGTGCCAAAGAATAAGGCTATTGGTTGAGAAAATCTAGTTGAGAGGGAAATTCTCACTCAATAAGCCAAATTTATATTCTGTGCACAGTGTAATCGGTCGAGTTCTGTGCATTGGCAACTCGACCGATGACAGCTGTTGGCAACACTCTTGGTGCCTATCGGTCGAGTTTCAATAGGGCAAACTCGACTGACAGATCAGCTGTCAAGAAGCACATATATATCATAAAAATATTTAAAGGCATGCTTAAAATACAAACCATATCCAAACATGTTTAATCAAGTTATGAGTAGATGTACTATAGAAGCATTACAAACAATTTTTAAAATACAAACCATATACAAACCATATCCAAAAATATTTAAAGGCATGCTTAAAATACAAACCATATCCAAACATGTTTAATCAAGTTATGAGTAGATCATAGCAAGAAATACCAAAAGATACACAACATAAAGCAAGCTATGAGTAGATGTAGAGATATATCCAAACAAAGAGATATGCAAAATTAGAAGCATGAGAGGATATAACTCACTAGATATGCATCCTTACCATAAGATGATTACCACTAAGAACCTCAAGGTTGTATCAAAATAAGATATACACCTAGATAGATGTAGCAAGTTAGAGCACAACAGAAGAAATTTAAGACACAACCAAGAGATCCAAAGAGATCATCATCAAAACCTGCAAAACAACTCAAAGCAAGTAATTGCAAGATATAGATATACCAATTTAGAGCAATTAGAGAGATAGAGTTGTATGCAAGATAGGCAATTTAGAACATGGCAAATATGCATATATAAAGGTACCAAATGAGAGTGCCAAAGAATAAGGCTATTGGTTGAGAAAATCTAGTTGAGAGGGAAATTCTCACTCAATAAGCCAAATTTATATTATGTGCACAGTGTAATCGGTCGAGTTCTGTGCATTGGCAACTCGACCGATGATAGCTGTTGGCAACACTCTTGGTGCCTATCGGTCGAGTTTCAATAGGGCAAACTCGACCGACAGATCAGCTGTCAAGAAGCACATATATATCATAAAAATATTTAAAGGCATGCTTAAAATACAAACCATATCCAAACATGTTTAATCAAGTTAGTAATGCACTATAGAAGCATTAGAAACAATTTTTGAGCAAGAGTGTAAAGATAATCACAAAATGCCACTTTTGACTCAAAAACATATGTATAGTGCACACTAGCTTGACACAAACAAGTTAGAAATGGTTATAAGCAATAAAACTTAAACGAAATTCATCAAACTAGCACTACTACAGAAACCCCATTTGGCGTCGGTCTTTTAACCCCATTTGGCGTCGGTTTCCGACCGACGCCTATGTGGGCGCCGCTAAAGGTCGAACATTTCGGCTTCGGTTTTTTAACCGACGCCTATTTAACCTATAGGTGTCATTTAGTAGACAACCGACGCCAAAATGGTTCGCGCCACAGAAAACGGCGTCATCTAGGGCACTTTCTGCGTCGGTGATTTACTAAAAAACTGACGCCTATATTCCATGTAGCGTCGGTCTTTTAGTTGATAACCGACGCATAAAATGTCCTAGATGACACCGTTTTCTGTGGCGCGAACCCTTTTGGCGTCGGTTATATACCAAACGACTGACGCCTATACTTCAAGACAACACGGCCGTGCTTCCCTGCACGGCCGTGTTTAGTACTATAGGCATCGGTTTTATATGCATAACCGACGCCTTTTCCACCATGGCCGTGCTATCCTGCACGGTCGGGTTGTTTGTACTATTAGGCGTCGGTTATCTATAAATAACCGACGCTGTATGTCTTTGCTGACGGTTTTCATTAAATAACCGACGCCTATTTATATATATTTTTTTCATATCAGTTTGCAGGCCTGCTGTGGCTGGTCAGCAGGATGAGAACCTGCAGTTCAGTTTTCTGAACTGCAGGTTTACGACATCCATTGATATCAGCCTACAAACAGGCCGCAAACCTGCAAAAGTCACAAAGAAAATTTCACACAAGTACATACATGTACATACATTCAGACATCAATTCAATTCTCACATTCACACATATAGAAACATTCAAATACATGTATTAACATTCAGAAATATTCATTTACAAAGTATCATTCATTATCGCTATCAGCATCCCAATTATATCTTACAGTTGCCACTGCTTGTATGGATTTTGCCCATTCTTCTCTTACTTCATTTAATGCTTCCATCGTATATGGAGCATGTATATTTTTTAAGCGTTTACCTGTAGTGTTGTCAGTTTTAAACACCTGCAAAGAGAATGATGTGTATATATAAGTAATAATATAAAAATAAGATAAGATTGATATATTGCATACTAACTAATGAGACTATATATAATACCTCATGTATGGTATCGATGTCCAATGCGGCATATTTGATAATCATCTGCATAAATCGCATCACATAGTATGCGCATGCCCAGTCATTGTCTTGTGTAGCACACTATAAATTGAAACATACAAAATAATACAACTAAGCACAATTCACATCAATAATATATATATTCGAGTCGGGAACTTACTTGTACGTTCTGCCAATTTATTGGCTGGTTCTTTTTCCTTGGGACCGTTCCTCCAGCCTTTTTGAATGCATCTAAACCCCTACATGTTAATATAACACAATAAATTGCATAAGTAAATAGTAATGTAATAAAAGATGTTAACGGATATAAAAATGAAATATTTCTCACCAGAATAATGGCATTCTCATTACGTGTCCAATTTTAGGGTTCAATGTACTCCCCGCAGGATCTAGATAATAAACAGTGAATGTCCCGGGGACAATAACTAGTAACTCCCAATGTCTACCGCTAGAGGTAAGAAGTTAACAATTAATAACTCAAAATGCAAAATAAAAATGGAATTTTCTTAAGTCCAAATTATAAATAAAGTAAACTTACTTGACATTGAATGGAGCTATTGTTATCGTCTTCTTTTACTGACCAAAAATTGTAAAAGCATCTATACAGTATTGTTGAACATTATCAGGGTCTTTAGCTATCAAACTAATCAATGATGGAATCAAAAATCCCAAATGATCAAATGCAAATTGTTTGCAATGATCTTCAACTAAGTAGCTGCAAAACATATAGGCGTATGCATTAATATATAAGAAACTAGATCACCGGATCTTACACAAGGTATATGGATGTATAAACAAGATCTCACCTTATCCATGTCTCTATCATTGATGTATTCAGCCAATCATACATAAACAACTCAATAATATCTTGTATAAATAAAGAGCTATCGTATGATTGACCTGCATAATTTGCATCTAAAGAAATAATTATAGGGCAATGTACATTATGTGCCCGTAGCCAACATGCCATTCCCCTACAAGCAGGACCTAACGGGTATGTTAGGTCAGTTGGAACCCAATCGGGTAATGAGGGAAGTGGAAGTGGAGGCCTAGGTGCTCCTGGTGTCTTCTTTTTAACCTGTACATATAATTTCAGATCAGTTGACATCATATATACACATTAACAGTCTAAATCAATGTAAATTTATCTTACAATTTCAGTCGTGTAGACGACATCTGCTTTGGGCCACAATATCACCCCGCCTTCTACATCAGCAAGTCTATCAATATCCGGGTGGGGATATGGCAATGTAGCTTCTCTCCAATCAGGTAACACACGTATCGGGCTCACACGAACGTAGCCCTGTGGCATTGGAGTCCCGTGAAACATTGCCCCAGGAAGGGACGGGTAAGCCTGCGCCTCTGCAACAATGTAGTCTTGCATTCTTAAGCGGCATGACTTCAATGCCTACAAATTTATGTAAAGAATATTATACATATATACATATCATCTTGAAAACATAACAACTTGAAAAGACTAACTACAATGTCATAAAAAATACTTACAGCAGACGTGCTAGGCGATGGGTCTCCAGGATTACTCGCAGTCTATGCATCAAGAGAAGAGTGGGTCACCATAGGCGTATTGGAAGCCTGAGATTCCTTCCACCGCAGCAATTCTTCCTTGACCTTCTCAGCAACTACATCGTTGACCTTCTTAGCAACTAAATCCTCAACTCTCTTATTCTCCTATACATGGATAAAAGAAACATTAGCTTCTTATTAATGAATTTCCTTTTGCAGTAACATTCTAAAAAAAGAATAGGTTACCTCTTCTTGAGAAAGTCCCGCTCTGGGTTTGCGCTGGGATGGCCCAAAGAATGCTTTGATGCCAACACCAGCACCGGCACCTCTAACACGTCCAGGATGCTCTGGGTTACCCAGAGCAACTGTCAATTCATCCCTTGTGCCCTGAGGGATGAACGTGCCTTGTTTCCTCTGCTCGTGCAGCTCCCGCTAATCACCATAAACAGAAATTGGTAAGTTAACACCACAAATAATCAATATTCAAACGATTTCTCTAAGAGTGTTATTTTACCATTTTTGCAGCCGCCTCAGCAGTTACATGCTTCTTTATTTCACCCTTCTTGTTTTGCCTGCCAGCTATCCAAATATCATGGCGAGGCATGGGTGTGGCAGACTCCTGAGTAGGAGCAGACTCCTGAGTAGCCGCAGACTCCGCCTGTAGTCTTTGGCGAACGCTTGCATAGCCTTTTGGACCCATAGTGTGGTCATGCACATTCAGTGCACGTCTTGCTTTTTGTGTGTCACTGAGGGCCTAGTTAGTATGCACGTTAATGATTTGGTTAGTAGCACTAAATGCTAATATTGAATAGGTGAATACAATGTATATTAATTAAATTGGGAGTGACGCCTAATACCTTGAATTCTTCAGATTTTCTTGAAGCAACAAAATTGTCCCAATCTTCTTTGTCCAAGAAGTTCCATTGTTCAAGGGCTGACTTCTTCTTCTTATCACCCTCTTTTATGTATTCTCTGTTCAGATTTGTCCTATAATTCCTAAGCATCTTTCCAGCGCATTGCATCACATTTTTACGATGCAACTTCTCATCCAATGTAAACAGATTCTGTAAAATAGAAATGTTATTAACTAGTATCCAAAATAGAATTGCAAATAATAGAATTTGTAATCTACAAAATAGAATTGCAAATAATAATAACTCACGCATATATCCTTCCATATCAAGTCTTTTTTCCCTTGAGGAACTTTATGCCAATTGTCATACTTAACACCACAATGGCTCCGAGTGGTACACCCAAGATAGTTCACAAAATTATTGTGGTGCACTCCAATTGGATTTCCTCCATTATCAATCTCCACCACCAATTTGGATCCACTACCACTTAGCGCTAATAACTTCTTCAACAGAGTGATGCCCCTTTTCTTGTTAAGTGTTTGGTGTTGCGCATCAAGTTGCTCCAGTGCTTCAGTGGGTACATGTGCATCAACCTAAAATTTGACAAAAATAAAACACACTAAATTAGCCCAATATAGAAATATAGGATATATGACATAACTAGAAGATAATGAATTTTATAGAAATACAGGATATGTTTTTAGAACTTACATTAGTATCCTCGCCATGCTCGTCATGGACAGCATGCTCATCATGGACTTCATGCTCATCATGGACATCATGCTCATCATGGTCAGCCATCTGAAAATGTCATTAAAAAGGCAAACATTTAGCATTTCTATTAACTAGAAAAAGGCAAACATTAAGCATTTGTATTAACTAGAAAAAGGCAAACATTTAGCATTTGTATTAACTAGAAAAAGGCAAACATTTAGCATTTGTATAAACATACATGTCTCTAAAATTGTGATCTTTTATCAATTAACAATCCTTCATTGTGATCTCCGCGCACATATAAGTCATCATTAGCTTCAATATTTTGTGGAGTTGGCAACCCAACTGAGAATGGACTGGAGTCATCATACTTATCATAGTACTCTTCTTCATCTATAGGATCTTCAATGAACTGTCTTTTACCATGAAGAAAAACCGACCATTTATCATTTGCAGGATCATCGATATAGAATATTTGTTTCGCCTGTGATGCCAATATGAATGGTTCACCCTTCTCGCCAATCTTTTAAAAGTTCACCAAAGTGAAACCCAATTCATCCACTATAACTCCTTTGGTGTTATCAACCCAATTACATTTAAAGAGCGGAATTTTGAAATCTATGTAGTCAAACTCCCAAATGTCCTCAATGACACCGTAATATGACATTTTAGCTTCACGTGGACTCTTATCCTTTGCACTTGCAAAGTACATAGTCGACGCTTGAAGAGTGACCCCACTATTTTGGACGACACTCTTATCATCTTGGCGCTTTGTGTAATATGTGAATCCATTAATGTCAAACCCTTCATAAGACATAACATTCGGTTTTGGTTTAAAGGCGAGGCATTTGATAGTTTCTGTAATATCATTTGGTGTTTGAGATAGTTGATGTAAGACTTTATCTTCAAACCACTTAGTCAAAGTCTTATTATGCTCTCTAGCAAGCCACATTGAACTTGCTCGAGGATGTTGTCTCTTTATGAAATTGGTATGTTCCTCGATATAAACACTCACTTCATCCATATTGTGTAAAATATACAAGTGAGCTTGTTCCAACTGCTCACGGCTGATTACTTTCACCCGTGATCCCAAAATTCCTTTGCCCTCCTCAATATTCTTGTCATTATCAGGAGTGTCATTACCACTGAAAAAGTCATTGCAAAAATCCATAACCTCTCTCGCCACATAACCTTCAATAATACTCCCTTCAGGCCAATAACGGTTTCGAACATCACCTTTAAAAATGCTCATGTATCGTTCAAAGGGATACATCCAATGCAAGAAAACTGGTCCCAACATTTTCACTTCCCTAGTCAAGTGGACAACAAGATGTACCATGATATCAAAGAACGAAGGAGGGAAATACATCTCAAGCTGACATAGGGTAACAATCACTTCTCTTTGCAAATTATCGAGAGTATCAGGGTCAATAACTTTGCTGCATAGACTGTTGAAAAAGAAACAAAGTCTGGTAATTGCAAACCTTACATGCTTCGGCAATATAGATCGAATTGCCACGGGCAATATTTGTTGCATTAGAGTGTGACAATCATGAGATTTAAGACCTATCAACTTCAGATCTTTCATTGATACCAATCTATGGATGTTGGATGAGTAACCATGTGGCACCTTAACATTTACCAAGCATTCACAAAAAGTTTTCTTCTCCTTTCTAGACAACGTGTAACAAGCGGGAGGTAAGTATGTTCTTTTATTACCCATTTCACGTAATTCTATTAATTTTGACCTTATTCCCATTTCACGTCAGTCCAGTCTGGATTTTATCCCATCTTTAGTCTTACCTGGTATATTTAATAGAGTACCAATGATGCTATCACAGACATTTTTCTCAACGTGCATTACATCGATACATTGCCTGACTGTCAAAGAACTACAATAAGGAAGATCCCAAAATATTGACTTCTTCTTGAATGAAGAATTGTCACTCCGTGTGGCCATACTACATTGTGATTTCTTACCAAATTCATTGAAAATGTCTTTTACTCTTTCATAAACAACATCCCCTGGTATAGGTTTAGGTGCACTCCGTTCATCATTCCATCCATTGAATGCTTTGCGCTTCCTACGATACGGATGGAATTTTGAAAGAAACCTTCGATGACCAAGATATACAGTCTTGCCGCCATGTTTTAGTCTTATTGAATCAGTGTTTTCTTCACATATAGGACACGCTTTAGCTCCTTTGACACTATATCCAGACAAATTCCCATATGCTAGAAAGTCATTAATAGTGCAAAACAACATAGTGTGCAAACGAAATGTCTCTCTTGCTGAAGCATCATAGGTCATCACACCTTCAGCCCAAAGTTTCTTTAAGTCATCAATCAAAGGTTCAAGATAAACATCGATATCATTTTCGGGTTGTTTAGGGCCCGATATCAACAATGACAACATAACGTACTTATTTTTCATACACATCCAGGGAGGAAGATTGTATATAACAAGCATGACTGGCCAAGTGCTATGTTGGCTGCTCAATGTCCCGTACGGATTCATCCCATCTGTACAAAGCCCAAGTCTTAGATTCCTATCTTCTTCACCAAATTTAGGGTACAATAGATCAATCTTCTTCCACTGTGGGGAATCAGACGCATGTCGTAGGATCCCATCATTATTTTTCTTAACATCTGCATGCCACCTCAAATTCTTCGCATCTTTCGGATTTGCAAACAAGCGTTGAAATCATGATATTATAGGTAGATACCACAACACCTTGGCAGGAGAACCAGTTTTGGACTCCCCCGAAGTCGTCAATTTATACCGTGACGCACCACATTTTGGACAATCTTTCAAATCTACATAGTCCTTTTGAAATAATACACAATCATTCGGGCATGCGTGTATCTTCTTGGCCTCCATTCCCATTGGACACAACATTTTATTTACCAGGTATGTTGAGATTGGAAGCTCGTTTCCTTCAGGAAGAATTTCTTTCAACAAAGTCAACAATGAAGTGAAGCTTTTGTCGCTCCATCTATTGTTAGCTTTCAACTTATACAATCTCAACACAGCGCTAAGCTTCGTAAACTTAGCACAGCCTGTGTATAACGGTATCTCAGCATCATGCACAATGTTTGTAAAGATAGGAGGTGGATCGGTGTGCTCTACCCTACAACTATCCAGCATCGCATCAACGATGTCTACTGGAACTGGTTCGTTCACATTTACGTCATCGGAGGCAATTTCTTCTTCCACCCAAGCAATGCTATCGACATCTACTGGTTTCGATTTTGAAATCTCTCCATGCCAGTGCCATTCTGTATAGCCTTGTACAATCCCGTTGCACATGACATGACTTTTGATTTCCTCACCAGTGTTGACTTTCAAGTTGTTACCGCAATGCCTACATGGACAGTAGAACCTATCTGTAGGTTTTTTCCTATGTTCCTCGGCAAATCTAATAAACTGATCAAGACCAGATATAAACTCTGGGGTGCAACGATTACGAATGGACATCCATGATCTATCCATTCTATGATCATAGAAAACAAGTATATATTAGGAAAACAAGTGATTGTTCATTCTAATTTATACCAATGTACAAGTAATATAAAAAACAATGATTGTTCACATTCTAGGCCAACAAACACATTTGATGTCATTCTTATATATAATAAATGTGTACCACCTATCCCATCCTTGAACACCTAATCTCACTAGTAAGTGTATAATGTGTATTGGGTTTTCAAGAAAATTTCGGCAGCATTTCCCCGCTGTTCTCTAAGTACATATGTACTTAGAGAACAAACGGGGAAATGCTACCAAAATTTTCTCGAAAACTCAATACACATTATACACTTACATCCTAAGTGAGATTAGGTGTTCAAGAACAGTCCCAAATCGGGGACTATCCAAGATTTACTCCTAATGAGTCAATCTTGGACGGGTTTCTAGGCCAACAAACACAATAATAGATATCTACAATGAAGTCGGACTCCATACAAACAGTATATAATTTAGTGATTGTTCATTCTAATTTATACAAATGTACAAGTAATATAAAAAACAATGATTGTTCACATTCTAGGCCTACAAACACATTTGATGTCATTCTTATATATAATAAATGTGTACCACCTATCCCATCCTTGAACACCTAATCTCACTAGTAAGTGTATAATGTGTATTGGGTTTTTAAGAAAATTTTGGCAGCATTTCCCCGCTGTTCTCTAAGTACATATGTACTTAGAGAACAAACGGGGAAATGCTGCCAAAATTTTCTCGAAAACTCAATACACATTATACACTTACATCCTAAGTGAGATTAGGTGTTCAAGAACAGTCCCAAACCGGGGACTATCCAAGATTTACTCCTAATGAGTCAATCTTGGACGGGTTTCTAGGCCAACAAACACAATAATAGATATCTACAATGAAGCCGGACTCCATACAAACAATATATAATTTAGTGATTGTTCATTCTAATTTATACAAATGTACAAGTAATATAAAAAACAATGATTGTTCACATTCTAGGCCTACAAACACATTTGATGTCATTCTTATATATAATAAATGTGTACAACCTATCCCATCCTTGAACACCTAATCTCACTAGTAAGTGTATAATGTGTATTGGGTTTTCAAGAAAATTTCGGCAGCATTTCCCCGCTGTTCTCTAAGTACATATGTACTTAGAGAACAAACGGGGAAATGCTACCAAAATTTTCTCGAAAACTCAATACACATTATACACTTACATCCTAAGTGAGATTAGGTGTTCAAGAATAGTCCCAAACCGGGGACTATCCAAGATTTACTCCTAATGAGTCAATCTTGGACGGGTTTCTAGGCCAACAAACACAATAATAGATATCTACAATGAAGCCAGACTCCATACAAACAGTATATAATTTAGTGATTGTTCATTCTAATTTATACCAATGTACAAGTAATATAAAAAACAATGATTGTTCACATTCTAGGCCTACAAACACATTTGATGTCATTCTTATATATAATAAATGTGTACCACCTATCCCATCCTTGAACACCTAATCTCACTAGTAAGTGTATAATGTGTATTGGGTTTTCAAGAAAATTTCGGCAGCATTTCCCCGCTGTTCTCTAAGTACATATGTACTTAGAGAACAAACGGGGAAATGCTACCAAAATTTTCTCGAAAACTCAATACACATTATACACTTACATCCTAAGTGAGATTAGGTGTTCAAGAACAGTCCCAAACCGGGGACTATCCAAGATTTACTCCTAATGAGTCAATCTTGGACAGGTTTCTAGGCCAACAAACACAATAATAGATATCTACAATGAAGCCGGACTCCATACAAACAGTACATAATTTAGTGATTGTTCATTCTAATTAGGGCAGAAGGAAGAAATAAATCTTCTTTAGGATACAATAGACCCTTATGGATGTATTTAGGGTCATAGGTACCATCATAGAACAAAAGGGGTACACTCTAGGATTTAAGAACACACTACATCATGAATTTTATACAAAATTACATGTATGTGTATATAAAAAAATATATTTATAAGGAACTTCTATACATATCTAATCAAAAAATCAGTAATTAACTAAGTATTCATCAATACTTACTATTAATCAGTATCTCTAATCATTAAAATCGGCAAGCAGATCAGTTATTGTAAATAACAAACTATGAATTGTTGAATTAAATTAATCACTAAAGAAATACTAACCAGTAGTATCAATCATTAATCACTGAAAGCAGCAAGGAAATCAGTAAAACTAACCAGTGATGTAGAAACAGGACGTCGGGCATCAGCAGGAAGAAAGGAAGGAGCTAGGGCAGGCAGGTGGGCAAGCAGGATGGCACCAGGCGTGGCGGCGACGCCGGTTCTCAGGCGTGGCGGCGGCGCAGCGGATGGAGCAGCAGGGTGGGCAGCAGGTGGCTGGAGCAGCAGGGCGGCGGCGCAGGCGGTTAGAGCAGCAGGCGGCGGCGGAGGAGAAGAAACGTGCCGGAGAAGAAGGGCGTTGGAGAAGGGACGCCGGAGATGGAGTGCCGGAGAAAACTAGCAGCAGCAGCACAAAATCGCCGGAGAAATCGCCCCAACAGGGAAATAGGGTAGCAATGAAACAGAAGAAAGGGGAAGAGTCGGGCGATCGCGGGTTATAAGTTCTCAAATAGCGTCGGTTGTTTACAACAACCGACGCCTAAACATCTTTAGCGTCGGTTGTTTGAAAAAATCGACGTCCAATTGGATGATATTTTCATGAAATTATTTGGCGGGAACCACTTTCAGCGTCGGTTATACAAGGATAACCGACGCTAACAGTGACACTTTTCGCGTAAATTTTCATCGCACATAGGCGTCAGTTTCTACGTATATAACCGACGCTGAAAATGACACTATTTTTTGATCGAAATATGGATTTCACGGGCGACTTTACGCGTCGGTTTGTTATAAACAACCAACGCTTAATACAAAGCGGTACCCGTGTCTGGCTGGTCTTCGAATATAGACGTCGGGTTGCTTGAACAACCGACGCCTTAAATGTTAGGCATCGGTTTTCCTTAATAACCGACGCCCAGAAAAGTGACACTGAATGCTATTTCTGTAGTATTGTAGAAGTGTGTCAGTCCACTTGCCTAGAGAGGTCAACCTCTAGGACTTCCAAACTATTGCATTCTTATATTCATTAATAAGACATACAATACATGACCAACAAAGGACTTACCTATCCAATACAAAGAGTCTTCAACCTTACCAAGGACTTACCCACTTTGCAAGAGTCTTCGGCCTTCTCCAAGGACTTACCCACTCTTGCACAAGTCTTCGGCCTTGTAGGAATTACCCACTCTTCTTGGATCTTCAGCCTTTGACTTCACCTTCACTCGGAGAAGCTTCCACCAAGGTCTTACCCACTTGAGCTTGAGTCTTCTGCCTTCTCCAAGGGCTTACCCACTTTAGCTCCTAAGTCTTCAACCTTGATCTTCACTAAGGGACTCCTTCCCTTGTTCTTCTTCACCTCTCTTGAACAAGAGAGAGAACCTTCATCTTCAAGATAGGAAATGAGAGATGGGGAGGTGGTGGAAGTGAGAGTCTCACAAGATATACAAATAGGACTAGCTCTCTTACAGATTTCCTACTCACTCTAATGGATGTAGCAAGTGATTAAGCTTAGAGAGAGAGAGGAGGCTGTAGGATCACTCAACTATAGAATAGGAACCTTCATAGTGAATGCTCAACCTTGGAATGAAGCCCAAGGGGTCCTATTTATAGCTGGGGATGCCTCTTAGCCTTTGGGAACACTTGTGAACGAAAACTAGCCATTTTGTGGCTTGCAACGGATCTATTTTCACTTGTTGCAACTCCACAACGGCTAGAAACACTTTTCTACACTTTTCCGTACAGTGCATTCGGTCGAGTTTCTATATGTGTAACTCGACCGATCAAGTAGCAGGCAGCCCGATATTGAAATGATCGGTCGAGTTTGTTCTGAGGAAACTCGACCGACCATTCCAACTGGAACTAGCCTACTACCCAATCGGTCGAGTTCTGTGAGTGCACAACTCGACCGATGCAATCTTCAGAAAATCAACCAAGGTTGATCGGTCGAGTTTCAGGGTGGGAAACTCGACCGAACAAGTGCCTGTAATTGATTTTCAAAGTTGCATTAAAAGTGCTCTAAAATTCGATCTAAGTGTTCCTGATATTTTTCTAAGCTTAATTACAAGTCATACAATCATTACAAGTGATTTACAACATGATTCTAATGGATATACATCATATTACAAAAATGTGCATTTGTATGACTTTGACTTGTCTTTTCTCCAATTTGAGATGCGCAAGTTAGGGCAATTGGAGTGTGTCTATACCTAATCTGAAATCACTCAAGTAGAAGCATTAGACACCAATATGTGGAATGGTTAGTCATCATCAAAACATGGGTTTAGTCAATTTAGACGTGAGTCAACATTGACCTAATTGACCTTGAGTCAACATTCTCCCCCTTTTTGAAGATGACAAATCATTCCATAAATGTATTGAAAGCATTTAAGTAAATTTATACCTTTGGAGAAACCTAGGGGTTTCAATAGGACTAAGCTCATATGCTCCCCCTCAATTGATGCGCATGGAGTTTTCATACTCCCCCTCAATTGATGCTATTTCTCCTGCATGGTTAGCTTTCATAACATTTATAGAATACCATGTCTTCTAATCATATATGTTCTACACATATATGTCTTCTCCGCTTTATCTTCTCCCTTTACATGAACATACTTCTCTTCTTCATGTAAGACATGCCTTCTTCCTCTTTTTAAAAGAAGACATTACCTTTCTCCCCCTTTGTCATTTCAAAAAGGTGCGGGTTATGAAGAAAAAAAAGGAACATCACTTGTTAAAGAGAAAGTAGATAATACAAATATATATAAGGAGAGTAGAAGAGCACAGATAGGGTCTTGTCCAAGCATAGAAAGAAAAGCAAGTTAAAGCATATACTTGAACAACCCAAAAATGCAAGATAAAGTGCTGCAGAAAAATAATAAAACATAATTTTGACCCTCAAGATGACGGATTTTGACCAAAAACAATCAGAGCTCATGGCGAAGCAATGAGCCGTTTCTACATGAAAAACACTATACATGCAGCAAAAACTGAAATTGGAGCAAAACCTGCATAAAATCCAAAAATACTCCAATTTCTACATATAATGTAGCTCTATGTGCCCTGCATCACAATGTTATGCAAACAACTCAAGATAGTAGATATGTAATTTAAGGAACAATCTTGAGCATGTATGAGATAAGGTACAAGCATAACATATAGATGATCAAATATGGCAATTTTAAACAATGCTAGAACTACATGTATATGAACTACTAGTAGATGATATCACAAGTTAGGACTACTAGTAGGATCTAGATCATAGCAAGAGATACCAAAAGATACACAACATAAAGCAAGCTATGAGTAGATGTAGAGATATATCCAAACAAAGAGATATGCAAAATTAGAAGCATGAGAGGATATAACTCACTAGATATGCATCCTTACCATAAGATGATTACCACTAAGAACCTCAAGGTTGTATCAAAACAAGATATACACCTAGATAGATGTAGCAAGTTAGAGCACAACGGAACCAATTTAAGACACAACCAAGAGATGCAAAGAGATCATCATCAAAACCTGCAAAACAACTCAAAGCAAGTAATTGCAAGATATAGATATACCAATTTAGAGAAATTAGAGAGATAGAGTTGTATGCAAGATAGGCAATTTAGAACATGGCAAATATGCATATATAAAGGTACCAAATGAGAGTGCCAAAGAATAAGGCTATTGGTTGAGAAAATATAGTTGAGAGGGAAATTCTCACTCAATAAGCCAAATTTATATTCTGTGCACAGTGTAATCGGTCGAGTTCTGTGCATTGGCAACTCGACTGATGACAGCTGTTGGCAACACTCTTGGTGCCTATCGGTCGAGTTTCAATAGGGCAAACTCGACCGACAGATCAGCTGTCAAGAAGCACATATATATCATAAAAATATTTAAAGGCATGCTTAAAATACAAACCATATCCAAACATGTTTAATCAAGTTAGTAATGCACTATAGAAGCATTAGAAACAGTTTTTGAGCAAGAGTGTGAAGATAATCACAAAATGCCACTTTTGACTCAAAAACATATGTATAGTGCACACTAGCTTGACACAAACAAGTTAGAAATGGTTATAAGCAATAAAACTTTACCTTTGTGCTTACCATTGCTTTTTCCACTTGTTGTCACCCTCTACACATCTCACCTTTCTTCTTTTATGTGGATTGACAAGTCAATTTGCAATTCAATAGCTCAAGTCAATCCATTTGCAAGTACCTACAAGAAGAAAGATGAAATAGTCCCCAATCATGTTTTTGGGTCCAGAGGGGTTAGTTTAGCAACCCAAGTCCTATTGCTCTTGGGTGCTTTCCTAAAAGGACAACAAGTAGAATAATGATAAAAAACATTGCAATAATTACAAGTGCCCGTAGCCTTGGAACTGGAGGATTCTTCATTGAAAAATGAAGGTCCTTTATCTTTGTTGTTCCTTTGGCTACAGTCATGTCCAATGCCATCTCTACCCATTTGTTTGGTAGTATGGTCTAGGATTTGATTAAGATTCTTTTTATCACCAAAGAATATTTGCAAAGAAGATCTCATACTATGATTGTCATGCACAAGAGAAGTAAAGGTAAAACACAATAGATTCATATCATCTCTAGCATGCAAAAGATAGATTTCTAAGCAAACATCTTTGCTTATATAAGAATCTTTATCACAAGATAGAGCATCAAAAGCTTTCTCTCTATAAGAAAAGATAGTATGAGGGTTAAGAGCAATTACTCTACTATGCAAGGAAGCAAGTTCATACACAAGACAAGTAATCTTTGAAGGATAAACTTTATCTATACATTCTAATCCTTGCAAAGTAGGCTCTTTACTCTCATAAACACATTTAAGAACATAAGAAACAATAGAAAAAGAAACAATAGTAGTAGCAAGCTCTATGTATGAAGTAGTCATAGAAGGTTGAGATTCTAAAAACTTAATCTTATCAACCAAGCTAGAATTTGCAAATTTAGAAGCATTTAGTTGGCTAAGATAATAATTGGTTAGAATCTCAACACTTGGATTTACCTCATTTAAATCTTTAATTGAGCTTGTCAAGAGGGTGCAATGGCATCTTCCATCTTCAAATTCACTAGATCTTCCACTAGTGCTTTCATTTGTTGATGGAGCCTTTGTGATCCCTTTTTCTCTCTTGTTTCCTTCTATTTCTCTCTTTGAAGGTTTCCCATCTTCATAATCACCCATATTCTCCTACTTGTGGAAGTATGCTTGGAGAAGACCCGCTCTGATACCACTTGTTGGATCCTAGATGGGTGATTAGATGCTCTAGAGGGGGGGTGAATAGAGCTGAAAGCACTTAAACAAAATTCATCAAACCTTCAAAATATATGACAAGATAAGGTTTCTAAATAGGTAATTTGAGTGCAACAAAATCATGCATAGCAAGGGAGAGAGAGATTGAATATGCACCAATTAGACAAGCTATTTAGAGTGGTTCCACACTTCAAACTAGAAGTGTGTCAGTCCACTTGCCTAGAGAGGTCAACCTCTAGGACTTCCAAACTATTGCATTCTTATATTCATTAATAAGACATACAATACATGACCAACAAATGACTTACCTATCCAATACAAAGAGTCTTCAACCTTACCAAGGACTTACCCACTTTGCAAGAGTCTTCGGCCTTCTCCAAGGACTTACCCACTCTTGCACAAGTCTTCGGCCTTGTATGAATTACCCACTCTTCTTGGATCTTCAGCCTTTGACTTCACCATCACTCGGAGAAGCTTCCACCAAGGTCTTACCCACTTGAGCTTGAGTCTTCTGCCTTCTCCAAGGGCTTACCCACTCTAGCTCCAAGTCTTCAGCCTTGATCTTCACCAAGGGACTCCTTCCCTTGTTCTTCTTCACCTCTCTTGGACAAGAGAGAGAACCTTCATCTTCAAGATAGGAAATGAGAGATGGGGAGGTGGTGGAAGTGAGAGCCTCACAAGATATACAAATAGGACTAGCTCTCTTACAGATTTCCTACTCACTCTAATGGATGTAGCAAGTGATTAAGCTTAGAGAGAGAGAGGAGGCTGTAGGATCACTCAACTATAGAATAGGAACCTTCATAGTGAATGCTCAACCTTGGAATGAAGCCCAAGGGGTCCTATTTATAGATGGGGATGCCTCTTAGCCTTTGGGAACACTTGTGAACGAAAACTAGCCATTTTGTGGCTTGCAACGGATCTATTTTCACTTGTTGCAACTCCACAACGGCTAGAAACACTTTTCTGCACTTTTCCGTACAGTGCATTCGGTCGAGTTTCTATATGTGTAACTCGACCGATCAAGTAGCAGGCAGCCCGATATTGAAATGATCGGTCGAGTTTGTTCTGAGGAAACTCGACCGACCATTCCAAATGGAACTGGCCTACTACCCAATCGGTCGAGTGCTGTGAGTGTACAACTCGACCGATGCAATCTTCAGAAAATCGACCAAGGTTGATCGGTCGAGTTTCAGGGTGGGAAACTCGACCGAACAAGTGCCTGTAATTGATTTTCAAAGTTGCATTAAAAGTGCTCTAAAATTCGATCTAAGTGTTCCTGATATTTTTCTAAGATTAATTACAAGTCATACAATCATTACAAGTGATTTACAACATGATTCTAATGGATATACATCATATTACAAAAATGTGCACTTGTATGACTTTGACTTGTCTTTTCTCCAATTTGAGATGCGCAAGTTAGGGCAATTGGAGTGTGTCTATACCTAATCTGAAATCACTCAAGTAGAAGCATTAGACACCAATATGTGGAATGGTTAGTCATCATCAAAACACGGGTTTAGTCAATTTAGACGTGAGTCAACATTGACCTAATTGACCTTGAGTCAACATTCTCCCCCTTTTTGAAGATGACAAATCATTCCATAAATGTATTGAAAGCATTTAAGTAAATTTATACCTTTGGAGAAACCTAGGGGTTTCAATAGGACTAAGCTCATATGCTCCCCCTCAATTGATGCGCATGGAGTTTTCATACTCCCCCTCAATTGATGCTATTTCTCCTGCATGGTTAGCTTTCATAACATTTATAGAATACCATGTCTTCTACTCATATATGTTCTACACATATGTGTCTTCTCCCCTTTATCTTCTCCCTTTACATGAACATACTTCTCTTCTTCATGTAAGACATGCCTTCTTCCTCTTTTTAAAAGAAGACATTACCTTTCTCCCCCTTTGTCATTTCAAAAAGGTGGGGGTTATGAAGAAAAAAAAGGAACATCACTTGTTAAAGAGAAAGGAGATAATAAAAATATATATAAGGAGAGTAGAAGAGCACAGATAGGGTCTTGTCCAAGCATAGAAAGAAAAGCAAGTTAAAGCATATACTTGAACAAACCAAAAATGCAAGATAAAGTGCTGCAGAAAAATAATAAAACATAATTTTGACCCTCAAGATAACGGATTTTGACCAAAAACCATCAGAGCTCATGGCGAAGCAATGAGCCATTTCTGCATGAAAAACACTATGCATGCAGCAAAAACTGAAATTGGAGCAAAACCTGCATAAAATCCAAAAATACTCCAATTTCTACATATAATGTAGCTCTATGTGCCCTGCATCACAATGTTATGCAAACAACTCAAGATAGTAGATATGTAATTTAAGGAATAATCTTGAGCATGTATGAGATAAGGTACAAGCATAACATATAGATGATCAAAGATGGCAATTTTAAACAATGCTAGAACTACATGTATATGAACTACTAGTAGATGATATCACAAGTTAGGACTACTAGTAGGATCTAGATCATAGCAAGAGATACCAAAAGATACACAACATAAAGCATGCTATGAGTAGATGTAGAGATATATCCAAACAAAGAGATATGCAAAATTAGAAGCATGAGAGGATATAACTCACTAGATATGCATCCTTACCATAAGATGATTACCACTAAGAACCTCAAAGTTGTATCAAAACAAGATATACACCTAGATAGATGTAGCAAGTTAGAGCACAACGGAAGCAATTTAAGACACAACCTAGAGATCCAAAGAAATCATCATCAAAACCTGCAAAACAACTCAAAGCAAGTAATTGCAAGATATAGATATACCAATTTAGAGCAATTAGAGAGATAGAGTTGTATGCAAGATAGGCAATTTAGAACATGGCAAATATGCATATATAAAGGTACCAAATGAGAGTGCCAAAGAATAAGGCTATAGGTTGAGAAAATTTAGTTTAGAGGATTATTCTCACTCAATAAGCCAAATTTATATTCTGTGCACAGTGTAATCGGTCGAGTTCTGTGCATTAGCAACTCGACCGATGACAGTTGTTGGCAACACTCTTGGTGCCTATCGGTCGAGTTTCAATAGGGCAAACTCAACCGACAGATCAGCTGTCAAGAAGCACATATATATCATAAAAATATTTAAAGGCATGCTTAAAATACAAACCATATCCAAACATGTTTAATCAAGTTAGTAATGCACTATAGAAGCATTAGAAACAGTTTTTGAGCAAGAGTGTGAAGATAATCACAAAATGCCACTTTTGACTCAAAAAATATGTATAGTGCACACTAGCTTGACACAAACAAGTTAGAAATGGTTATAAGCAATAAAACTTTACCTTTGTGTTTACCATTGCTTTTTCCACTTGTTGTCACCCTCTACACATCTCACCTTTCTTCTTTTATGTGGATTGACAAGTCAATTTGCAATTCAATAGCTCAAGTCAATCCATTTGCAAGTACCTACAAGAAGAAAGATGAAATGGTCCCCAATCATGTTTTTGGGTCCAGAGGGGTTAGTTTAGCAACCCAAGTCCTATTGCTCTTGGGTGCTTTCCTAAAAGGACAACAAGTAGAATAATGATAAAAAACATTGCAATAATTACAAGTGCCCGTAGCCTTGGAACTGGAGGATTCTTCATTGAAAAATGAAGGTCCTTTATCATTGTTGTTCCTTTGGCTACATTCAAGTCCAATGCCATCTCTACCCATTTGTTTGGTAGTATGGTCTAGGATTTGATTAAGATTCTTTTTATCACCAAAGAATATTTGCAAAGAAGATCTCAAACTATGATTGTCATGCACAAGAGAAGTAAAGGTAAAACACAATAGATTCATATCATCTCTAGCATGCACAAGATAGATTTCTAAGCAAACATCTTTGGTTTTATAAGAATCTTTATCAAAAGATAGAGCATCAAAAGCTTTCTCTCTATAAGAAAAGATAGTATGAGGGTTAAGAGCAATTACTCTACTATGCAAGGAAGCAAGTTCATACACAAGACAAGTAATCTTTGAAGGATAAACTTTATCTATACATTCTAATCCTTGCAAAGTAGGTTCTTTACTCTCATAAACACATTTAAGAACATAAGAAACAATAGAGAAAGAAACAATAGTAGTAGCAAGCTCTATGTATGAAGTAGTCATAGAAGGTTGAGATTCTAAGAACTTAATCTTATCAACCAAGCTAGAATTTGCAAATTTAGAAGCATTTAGTTGACTAAGATAATAATTGGTTAGAATCTCAACACTTGGATTTACCTCATTTAAATCTTTAATTGAGCTTGTCAAGAGGGTGCAATGGCATCTTCCATCTTCAAATTCAATAGATCTTCCACTAGTGCTTTCATTTGTTGATGGAGCCTTTGTGATCCCTTTTTCTCTCTTGTTTCCTTCTATTTCTCTCTTTGAAGGTTTCCCATCTTCATAATCACCCATATTCTCCTACTTGTGGAAGTATGCTTGGAGAAGACCCGCTCTGATACCACTTGTTGGATCCTAGATGGGTGATTAGATGCTCTAGAGGGGGGGTGAATAGAGCTGAAAGCACTTAAACAAAATTCATCAAACCTTCAAAATATATGACAAGATAAGGTTGCTAAATAGGTAATTTGAGTGCAACTAAATCATGCATAGCAAGGGAGAGAGAGATTGAATATGCACCAATTAGACAAGATATTTAGAGTGGTTCCACACTTCAAACTAGAAGTGTGTCAGTCCACTTGCCTAGAGAGGTCAACCTCTAGGACTTCCAAACTATTGCATTCTTATATTCATTAATAAGACATACAATACATGACCAACAAAGAACTTACATATCCAATACAAAGAGTCTTCAACCTTACCAAGGACTTACCCACTTTGCAAGAGTCTTCGGCCTTTTCCAAGGACTTACCCACTCTTGCACAAGTCTTCGGCCTTGTAGGAATTACCCACTCTTCTTGGATCTTCAGCCTTTGACTTCACCTTCACTCGGAGAAGCAACCACCAAGGTCTTACCCACTTGAGCTTGAGTCTTCTGCCTTCTCCAAGGGCTTACCCACTCTAGCTCCAAGTCTTCAGCCTTGATCTTCACCAAGGGACTCCTTCCCTTGTTCTTCTTCACCTCTCTTGGACAAGAGAGAGAACCTTCATCTTCAAGATAGGAAATGAGAGATGGGGAGGTGGTGGAAGTGAGATCCTCACAAGATATACAAATAGGACTAGCTCTCTTACAGATTTCCTACTCACTCTAATAGATGTAGCAAGTGATTAAGCTTAGAGAGAGAGAGGAGGTTGTACGATCACTCAACTATAAAATAGGAACCTTCATAGTGAATGCTCAACCTTGGAATGAAGCCCAAGGGGTCCTATTTATAGCTGGGGATGCCTCTTAGCCTTTGGGAACACTTGTGAACGAAAACTAGCCGTTTTGTGGCTTGCAACGGATCTATTTTCACTTGTTGCAACTCCACAACGGCTAGAAACACTTTTCTGCACTTTTCCGTACAGTTCATTCGGTCGAGTTTCTATATGTGTAACTCGACCGATCAAGTAGCAGGCAGCCCGATATTGAAATGATCGGTCGAGTTTGTTCTGAGGAAACTCGACCGACCATTCCAACTGGAACTGGCCTACTACCCAATCGGTCGAGTTCTGTGAGTGCACAACTCGACTGATGCAATCTTCAGAAAATCGATCAAGGTTGATCGGTCGAGTTTCAGGGTGGGAAACTCGACCGAACAAGTGCCTGTAATTGATTTTCAAAGTTGCATTAAAAGTGCTCTAAAATTCGATCCAAGTGTTCCTGATATTTTTCTAAGCTTAATTACAAGTCATACAATTATTACAAGTGATTTACAACATGATTCTAATGGATATACATCATATTACAAAAATGTGCACTTGTATGACTTTGACTTGTCTTTTCTCCAATTTGAGATGCGCAAGTTAGGGCAATTGGAGTGTGTCTATACCTAATCTGAAATCACTCAAGTAGAAGCATTAGACACCAGTATGTGGAATGGTTAGTCATCATCAAAACACGGGTTTAGTCAATTTAGACGTGAGTCAACATTGACCTAATTGACCTTGAGTCAACATTCGCCCCCTTTTTGAAGATGACAAATCATTCCATAAATGTATTGAAAGCATTTAAGTAAATTTATACCTTTGGAGAAACCTAGGGGTTTCAATAGGACTAAGCTCATATGCTCCCCCTCAATTGATGCGCATGGAGTTTTCATACTCCCCCTCAATTGATGCTATTTCTCCTACATGGTTAGCTTTCATAACATTTATAGAATACCATGTCTTCTACTCATATATGTTCTACACATATATGTCTTCTCCCCTTTATCTTCTCCCTTTACATGAACATACTTCTCTTCTTCATGTAAGACATGCCTTCTTCCTCTTTTTAAAAGAAGACATTACCTTTCTCCCCCTTTGTCATTTCAAAAAGGTAGGGGTTATGAAGAAAAAAAAGGAACATCACTTGTTAAAGAGAAAGGAGATAATACAAATATATATAAGGAGAGTAGAAGAGCACAGATAGGGTCTTGTCCAAGCATAGAAAGAAAAGCAAGTTAAAGCATATACTTGAACAACCCAAAAATGCAAGATAAAGTGCTGCAGAAAAATAATAAAACATAATTTTGACCCTCAAGACGACGGATTTTGACAAAAAACCATCCGAGCTCATGGCAAATCAATGAGCCGTTTCTGCATGAAAAACACTATACATGCAGCAAAAACTGAAATTGGAGAAAAACCTGCATAAAATCCAAAAATACTCCAATTTCTACATATAATGTAGCTCTATGTGCCCTGCATCACAATGTTATGCAAACAACTCAAGATAGTAGATATGTAATTTAAGGAACAATCTTGAGCTTGTATGAGATAAGGTACAAGCATAACATATAGATGACCAAAGATGGCAATTTTAAACAATGCTAGAACTACATGTATATGAACTACTAGTAGATGATATCACAAGTTAGGACTACTAGTAGGATCTAGATCATAGCAAGAGATATCAAAAGATACACAACATAAAGCAAGCTATGAGTAGATGTAGAGATATATCCAAACAAAGAGATATGCAAAATTAGAAGCATGAGAGGATATAACTCACTAGATATGCATCCTTAACATAAGATGATTACCACTAAGAACCTCAAGGTTGTATCAAAACAAGATATACACCTAGATAGATGTAGCAAGTTAGAGCACAACGGAAGCAATTTAAGACACAACCAAGAGATCCAAACAGATCATCATCAAAACCTGCAAAACAACTCAAAGTAAGTAATTGCAAGATATAGATATACCAATTTAGAGAAATTAGAGAGATAGAGTTGTATGCAAGATAGGCAATTTAGAACATGGAAAATATGCATATATAAAGGTACAAATGAGAGTGCCAAAGAATAAGGCTATTGGTTGAGAAAATCTAGTTGAGAGGGAAATTCTCATTCAATAAGCCAAATTTATATTCTGTGCACAGTGTAATCGGTCGAGTTCTGTGCATTGGCAACTCGACCGATGATAGCTGTTGGCAACACTCTTGGTGCCTATCGGTCGAGTTTCAATAGGGCAAACTCGACCGACAGATCAGCTGTCAAGAAGCACATATATATCATAAAAATATTTAAAGGCATGCTTAAAATACAAACCATATCCAAACATGTTTAATCAAGTTAGTAATGCACTATAGAAGCATTAGAAACAGTTTTTGAGCAAGAGTGTGAAGATAATCACAAAATGCCACTTTTGACTCAAAAACATATGTATAGTGCACACTAGCTTGACACAAACAAGTTAGAAATGGTTATAAGCAATAAAACTTTACCTTTGTGCTTACCATTGCTTTTTCCACTTGTTGTCACCCTATACATATCTCACCTTTCTTCTTTTATGTGGATTGACAAGTCAATTTGCAATTCAATAGCTCAAGTCAATCCATTTGCAAGTACCTACAAGAAGAAAGATGAAATGGTCCCCAATCATGTTTTTGGGTCCAGAGGGGTTAGTTTAGCAACACAAGTCCTATTGCTCTTGGGTGCTTTCCTAAAAGGACAACAAGTAGAATAATGATAAAAAACATTGCAATAATTACAAGTGCCTGTAGCCTTGGAACTGGAGGATTCTTCATTGAAAAATGAAGGTCCTTTATCTTTGTTGTTCCTTTGGCTACAGTCAAGTCCAATGCCATCTCTACCCATTTGTTTGGTAGTATGGTCTAGGATTTGATTAAGATTCTTTTTATCACCAAAGAATATTTGCAAAGAAGATCTCAAACTATGATTGTCATGCACAAGAGAAGTAAAGGTAAAACACAATAGATTCATATCATCTCTAGCATGCACAAGATAGATTTCTAAGCAAACATTTTTGGTTATATACGAATCTTTATCACAAGATAGAGCATCAAAAGCTTTCTCTCTATAAGAAAAGATAGTATGAGGGTTAAGAGCAATTACTCTACTATGCAAGGAAGCAAGTTCATACACAAGACAAGTAATCTTTGAAGGATAAACTTTATCTATACATTATAATCCTTGCAAAGTAGTCTCTTTACTCTCATTAACACATTTAAGAACATAAGAAACAATAGAGAAAGAAACAATAGTAGTAGCAAGCTCTATGTATGAAGTAGTCATAGAAGGTTGAGATTCTAAAAACTTAATCTTATCAACCAAGCTAGAATTTGCAAATTTAGAAGCATTTAGTTGACTAAGATAATAATTGGTTAGAATCTCAACACTTGGATTTACCTCATTTAAATCTTTAATTGAGCTTGTCAAGAGGGTGCAATGGCATATTCCATCTTCAAATTCACTAGATCTTCCACTAGTGCTTTCATTTGTTGATGGAGCCTTTGTGATCCCTTTTTCTCTCTTGTTTCCTTATATTTCTCTCTTTGAAGGTTTCCCATCTTCATAATCACCCATATTCTCCTACTTGTGGAAGTATGCTTGGAGAAGACCCGCTCTGATACCACTTGTTGGATGCTAGATGGTTGATTAGATGCTCTATAGGGGGGTGAATAGAGCTGAAATCACTTAAACAAAATTCATCAAACCTTCAAAATATATGACAAGATAAGGTTGCTAAATAGGTAATTTGAGTGCAACTAAATCATGCATAGCAAGGGAGAGAGAGATTGAATATGCACCAATTAGACAAGCTATTTAGAGTGGTTCCACACTTCAAACTAGAAGTGTGTCAGTCCACTTGCCTAGAGAGGTCAACCTCTAGGACTTCCAAACTATTGCATTCTTATATTCATTAATAAGACATACAATACATGACCAACAAAGGACTTACCTATCCAATATAAAGAGTCTTCAACCTTACCAAGGACTTACCCACTTTGCAAGAGTCTTCGGCCTTCTCCAAGGACTTACCCACTCTTGCACAAGTCTTCGGCCTTGTAGGAATTACCCACTCTTCTTGGATCTTCAGCCTTTGACTTCACCTTCACTTGGAGAAGCTTCCACCAAGGTCTTACCCACTTGAGCTTGAGTCTTCTGCCTTCTCCAAGGGCTTACCCACTCTAGCTCCAAGTCTTCAGCCTTTATCTTCACTAAGGTACTCCTTCCCTTGTTCTTCTTCACCTCTCTTGGACAAGAGAGAGAACCTTCATCTTCAAGATAGGAAATGAGAGATGGGGAGGTGGTGGAAGTGAGAGCCTCACAAGATATACAAATAGGACTAGCTCTCTTACAGATTTCCTACTCACTCTAATGGATGTAGCAAGTGATTAAGCTTAGAGAGAGAGAGGAGGCTGTAGGATCACTCAACTATAGAATAGGAACCTTCATAGTGAATGCTCAACCTTGGAATGAAGCCCAAGGGGTCCTATTTATAGTTGGGGATGCCTCTTAGCCTTTGGGAACACTTGTGAACGAAAACTAGCCGTTTTGTGGCTTGCAACGGATCTATTTTCACTTGTTGCAACTCCACAATGGCTAGAAACACTTTTTTGCACTTTTCCGTACAGTGCATTCGGTCGAGTTTCTATATGTGTAACTCGACCGATCAAGTAGCAGGCAGCCCGATATTGAAATGATCGGTCGAGTTTGTTCTGAGGAAATTCGACCGACCATTCCAACTGGAACTGGCCTACTACCCAATCGGTCGAGTTCTATGAGTGCACAACTCGACCGATGCAATCTTCAGAAAATTGACCAAGGTTGATCGGTCGAGTTTCAGGGTGGGAAACTCGACCGAACAAGTGCCTGTAATTGATTTTCAAAGTTGCACTAAAAGTGCTCTAAAATTCGATCTAAGTGTTCCTGATATTTTTCTACGCTTAATTACAAGTCATACAATCATTACAAGTGATTTACAACATGATTCTAATGGATATACATAATATTACAAAAATGTGAACTTGTATGACTTTGACTTGTCTTTTCTCCAATTTGAGATGCGCAAGTTAGGGCAATTGGAGTGTGTCTATACCTAATCTGAAATCACTCAAGTAGAAGCATTAGACACCAATATGTGGAATGGTAGTCATTATCAAAACACGGGTTTAGTCAATTTAGACATGAGTCAACATTGACCTAATTGACCTTGAGTCAACATTCTCCCCCTTTTTGAAGATGACAAATCATTCCATAAATGTATTGAAAGCATTTAAGTAAATTTATACCTTTGTAGAAACCTAGGGGTTTCAATAGGACTAAGCTCATATGCTCCCCCTCAATTGATGCACATGGAGTTTTCATACTCCCCCTCAATTGATGCTATTTCTCCTGCATGGTTAGCTTTCATAACATTTATAGAATACCATGTCTTCTACTCATATATGTTCTACACATATATGTCTTCTCCCCTTTATCTTCTCCCTTTACATGAACATACTTCTCTTCTTCATGTAAGACATGCCTTCTTCCTCTTTTTAAAAGAAGACATTACCTTTCTCCCCCTTTGTCATTTCAAAAAGGTGGGGGTTATGAAGAAACAAAAGGAACATCACTTGTTAAAGAGAAAGGAGATAATACAAATATATATAAGGAGAGTAGAAGAGCACAGATAGGGTCTTGTCCAAGCATAGAAAGAAAAGCAAGTTAAAGCATATACTTGAACAACCCAAAAATGCAAGATTAAGTGCTGCAGAAAAATAATAAAACATAATTTTGACCCTCAAGATGACGGATTTTGACCAAAAACCATCAGAGCTCATGGCGAAGCAATGAGCCGTTTCTGCATGAAAAACACTATACATGCAGCAAAAACTGAAATTGGAGCAAAACCTGCATAAAATCCAAAAATACTCCAATTTCTACATATAATGTATCTCTATGTGCCCTGCATCACAATGTTATGGAAACAACTCAAGATAGTAGATATGTAATTTAAGGAACAATCTTGAGCATGTATGAGATAAGGTTCAAGCATAACATATAGATGATCAAAGATGGAAATTTTAAACAATGCTAGAACTACATGTATATGAACTACTAGTAGATGATATCACAAGTTAGGACTACTAGTAGGATCTAGATCATAGCAAGAGATACCAAAAGATACACAACATAAAGCAAGCTATGAGTAGATGTAGAGATATTACCAAACAAAGAGATATGCAAAATTAGAAGCATGAGAGGATATAACTCACTAGATATGCATCCTTACCATAAGATGATTACCACTAAGAACCTCAAGGTTGTATCAAAAAAAGATATACACATAGATAGATGTAGCTAGTTAGAGCACAACGGAAGCAATTTAAGACACAACCAAGAGATCCAAAGAGATCATCATCAAAACTTGCAAAACAACTCAAAGCAAGTAATTGCAAGATATAGATATACCAATTTAGAGAAATTAGATAGATAGAGTTGTATGCAAGATAGGCAATTTAGAACATGGCAAATATGCATATATAAAGGTACCAAATGAGAGTTCCAAAGAATAAGGCTATTGGTTGAGAAAATCTAGTTGAGAGGGAAATTCTCACTCAATAAGCCAAATTTATATTCTGTGCACAGTGTAATTGGTCGAGTTCTGTGCATTGGCAACTCGACCGATGATAGCTGTTGGCAACACTCTTGGTGCCTATCGGTCGAGTTTCAATAGGGCAAACTCGACCGACAGATCAGCTGTCAAGAAGCACATATATATCATAAAAATATTTAAAGGCATGCTTAAAATACAAACCATATCCAAACATGTTTAATCAAGTTAGTAATGCACTATAGAAGCATTAGAAACAGTTTTTGAGCAAGAGTGTGAAGATAATCACAAAATGCCACTTTTGACTCAAAAACATATGTATAGTGCACACTAGCTTGACACAAACAAGTTAGAAATGGTTATAAGCAATAAAACTTTACCTTTGTGCTTACCATTGCTTTTTCCACTTGTTGTCACCCTCTACACATCTCACCTTTCTTCTTTTATGTGGATTGACAAGTCAATTTGCAATTCAATAGCTCAAGTCAATCCATTTGCAAGTACCTACAAGAAGAAAGATGAAATGGTCCCCAATCACGTTTTTGGGTCCAGAGGGGTTAGTTTAGCAACCCAAGTCCTATTGCTCTTGGGTGCTTTCCTAAAAGGACAACAAGTAGAATAATGATAAAAAACATTGCAATAATTACAAGTGCCAGTAGCCTTGGAACTGGAGGATTCTTCATTGAAAAATGAAGGTCCTTTATCTTTGTTGTTCCTTTGGCTACAGTCAAGTCCAATGCCATCTCTACCGAGTTGTTTGGTAGTATGGTCTAGGATTTGATTAAGATTCTTTTTATCACCAAAGAATATTTGCAAAGAAGATCTCAAACTATGATTGTCATGCACAAGAGAAGTAAAGGTAAAACACAATAGATTCATATCATCTCTAGCATGCACAAGATAGATTTCTAAGCAAACATCTTTGGTTATATAAGAATCTTTATGTTACGACCCCACCTCCTGATAACCCCAAATTAAGGGAAACTGAGAGGTTGAGCCGTACTCATTAATCCCGGATCAAAGGTTCGACATATAACCATAAACAATTATTAAATTCTAACAGACTATACTGAAAATAGTAATAAAATTTTTCTTTACATACCTTTTGAAAACTTGGATCTCTATTCTTCTATCCATACCGATACTAATCTATCTAATCCTCCTTTGCACTTTAATTCTCATTTAGTATCACATGTGCCACTTTACTGTTTGTTCTTTTCATTGTACCTAAAACGCCGACAAACAAAACGTCGGTCAGCCGTAGCTGGTATGTGGGGGAAAACAATAAACATGCAACTATGATAACAATGTAATCATTCAATTACTTGTTTAAAAACCAATATTACGTTTTCCATATAACTCCGCGATCCAAGAGTACCCTATCCTCTGTGTTGTCTCCATTAGACCCCTCATGATCCACCTATAAGTGAACCAATTTCTAGGGTTGAGTCACATGGCACCACTCGTAAGTAGTCCACTCCTTAACTCGGGATTTGCTAAAGAGTCTCTAACTCACGGTAACCTAGACCTTACTCTAGGATTACCCCTTTTTAGCCTTTTCAAAGTAACAGAGGTGGACCCGGATCTAGCCAGTTATATATGCACCTTTATAGTGATAATCATAGTCACTTTATATGTTGCATGAAATAAATAAACATCCAACAGTTTAGTTGCATTCAATGCGATTAAACATTCGAGAATACATCGGGAAACTATCTCGGTTATTCATAATCGTAACCACATACCTGATCCATAGTAACTTGATGTCCATGCATTAACATTCAACACAATAAACAGGCAATCAACAATATCCTGGAAATAATGCATAACATCCAAGTGTCATTGTTTTATTCAAACATCCTTAAGATCAACTTTGATTTTTCCTTATGATTTCTAGGCCAACTTTAGAGTGTTATTAGGGTTTTAGCATTCATTATGCATTTATCACTTTTAATGCTCTTTTAGTTCACAAACCCTAATTTTTTCATCATATGCACAATTGCATGTCAATTAAGTCTAATATGTTTCTTTTATACTAAAATTATTACCTTTATCCTTTTAGGTCATATCTAAAACATTAAGGCTAATATCATCTTCGGTTTCTTTCAAATTGACAGATCGTATTTCATTGTAGTTCAATTCACATATATGAACCTTATTTATCACTATTTCCACTTTATACACTAGGGAACACTAATTATCCAAATAATTCACATTAAAGATCTTTGGTACTCATATTGGATTTATAACAACATAACATTGTCTTATTCATTTAATTGCACAATTAAATCATTAAAAGGGATATCTTCCTAAATTAGGGTTTCTAAGCCCATTAATGCAAACTTAGATATATGAAACCCTAATTTAAGCCAATTATGTGCAATTATCATCCCTTTATTATCAACAGGTTAACTATTTGTTCTAAACATTCATAGAACATCACTATATTCAACTATCATCAATTTCAAGGGTTTTTCACTAATTAAACCAGTAAATATGATGACTTTATGTACTTTTCCAATTTCAAGCATATAAAATCTAAATTAAACTAACCATGTGCAAAGTTCTTCCTTTTTGAACTCAATGCACCTTTTTGCATTTAACAGGTTAATATCAACTCTATTGACCCACTAAACCCTATTAATCACTTTAATCATATCAAAGTAGGGTTTCTTTACCATTAATACATTAAAGATGATTACTTCCATTACTTTTCGGATTGCAATAAGAATCAGGCTTCAAACTTAATTTCTTTGGGTTCCTCTCGTTCTAAGGATCAATTTTCATATAAGATTCGTCTAAATCCGAGTTACGGTTTGCTAGATATGAATTTCGCAAGAAAAACACTTACTCGGCCAATAAGGAAGTGCCACGTAGGCGCCTTCCATGCAAAGCCCACGCGGTTGGAAATATAACGAAATGACGCACCTGCCCTTGGTTAAGTGGCGCGCGCCTACAGCCCAGGGAGGACATTTTCGTCCAAGGCCACTTGGCCTTCTTCAACCTCGCGCCCATGGCCTGCGGCCGCTGCAGTAGACCTAGGGTTAGCACTTGCTCCTCGTTTGAGACCCGATCCTCGCCGGAGACCATCCCTATGCCTCCGCCACCCTTGGCCGCACAGGGGGGTACCTCTTGAGCCCTAGGTAGAGTGGCTGCTCGGGCTGGTCTGGTTCCGCAAGGCAGGGCCGACCTGCAGCTTAGACGACGACCGTGCTCCAGCCTCAGAGCACGGGGAAGGCAACTGCTCTCTTCCTGACGTCTTGGTAGCGTCAGGTCTCCCTCGTAATCTTCCCCCGACGCCTGGTTTCTCTGGGGTAGCGTGTTTCCTCTTGGTTAGGGTTGTGTGAGAGAAGAAGGAGAAGAAGGTGAAAAAGGCTGCTTGGATTCTTCTTAACTCGGCCAAAGGCCCTTCCCTTTATATAGGGAGGGGGTATCCGCGTCCCAAGACTCCACTCAAGGGGAAAACCAAGCCCTTTCTTAATAGGATTATAATTCTCCTTAGTTAAGAAACCATTATCTCTTTCTTTCTCTCTCTTCATCATCTTTTAAGTAACCATATTCCATGAATAATTAGAAATACGAAAATCCACTTTCTTATTCTCTTTCATCTTGCTTATTAAACTATTGGCACGAATTTCCATATTTTCTTAAGTAGAAAATACTACTTCTTTAAGAAAACCATGAAAATAATTAATTATGCATCTTATTGTCCTATTATTCAACTTTATTTGCTTTTTCTCTTTCTTTCCCCTTTATTGGAACTCCTTGGATCCCAAGTCACTCAATTATTTCGAAATTCCTTTTATTGGATACTTAATATCCTTCTAGATGCATCCTTTTATTGGATACTTAATATCCTTCTAGATGCATCTTAATGCATTATTGCACATTATCTTATTTATTTCTTATTATAATATTTCCTTTTGAGGATTTCTTTTTATTTCTCTTCTATTTTCCTCTTTGGCATCCCTTTTATCATAAGTAATCTTTGGGATACGAAATCCCCCAAAGGATAACTCATTTATTTCTCTTTTTACTTACTTTCCACATATTACCATTATTTTCAATTTATTTCTTAATAAAGAAATACTTAGTTAACATTTTCTTTTCTTATTGCTTTCTTTATGCAACTTTGTATTCCTTGGAACCCAAGGAACCCAAGAGGCACGAAATCCTCTTTGGATTTGCCTTCTTGAGGTTTCTACATATTTCTTTTCTTATAAATTCAATTATTCATTCACTAATTGAATTTTCTTTGTTATTTCCTTGTTATTGGGCCCAATAGCCAATAAAGCCCACAAATCAAATAACAAGGCTATTTTAAACGAAATCCAATAATTCAAAACAAATCACATCATTATTTGTTCAATTATCCTTAATATGAGAAATTGCATTTCTCATCAATTGAACCCAAAAAAATTGGGGTTATAACATCCTTCCCCTCTTATAGAAATTTTGTCCTCAAAATTTAGGCAACCAAACAAACAATTCAGGATAAGACTTTTCCATGTCTATCACTGGCCCCTATGTGGCTTTGCCGTACCCATGGAATTTTCAAAGAACCTTTATTATCACATATTCTTTTTCTCTGAGTTCTTTCATCCTGGCGTCTATAAACTACACAGGTGACTCAGGCCATGTCAGCCTCCCTTGGGGCTCACTAGGTTCATTGCTCAACACATGGTCGGTATCTCACATAGTGCTCTGAATTGGACACATGGAAAACATCTCCCATTACTCTATCCTGAGGGGTAGGGTCAAACCTAACCTTCTCCACCCATCCATCTCTAATGGACCCATGTATCGGGGACTCGGCTCTCTTAGATATAACTTAGAGGGGTCGGATTTTCATGTCATATTTTCTCCCACAGTAACTTGTATGTCAGTCTACTTTGCATTTGCTCACGACTCTCATCGTCTCTAGGCTCCTTTCAGCCCTTGCGCAACCAAAGTGACTTCATCTACACGTACTGGGGTCCCTTTTTCTAACCATCATGTGGTCCTTTTCTAACCATCATGTGGTCCTTTCACCAACATTACCTTACTAAAGTGGTGACCGACACAACCTCCCTTACAGAGCTTCATATAAAACCCGATACTGGCTATGGTGGTTATTGTCACATATTTCATAGGATAAGAACTGTCTCTAGATATCACCCTGAATGAGCACATATGCCCTCATCAAACCCTTTAGTCTGGATCATACTAACCATAGTTAGGGGTGATAAACTATACTAACATTGAGTTCTTCATGTACCTACTTCCACTTTATGGAAGTGAACTTTTAGGTCAAACACAAGAACCTTTGAACTTGCTTCATGGTGTAGTTGAACCGTCTCTCACATGGGTAGTTCAACTGCATCTGTCCCTTAACAGAACTCTTCCTTATCTAGGTAAGGCGACCTACCATAACCCACATTGTATCTTGACCTTCCTCGATCCAGGGAAGACCTATCACAACATCCATAGTGTCGAGCTCTCATTCCCTCTCAAGGATTCTTTTGTCCTCTATATCGATACCCTGGGTTACTGGGGTTCGTCCTTTACCTCCTGGCTTGCATAGCCACATTCCACATGTGAATCCATCTTAGGTATCCAAAGTATTGCTACCACTCATTATCTCAGTAGTACTTTGGTGCATGGTAATCTTAACATCACGATTTTCTGTACGTCATAATTCCTCAAGATCGATTCCTCGAACCCTAAACCACTCTCATCAGAGTTTCATTACCTTCTTTTCCGAAGAAGTGCACTTGAGGTTCTACCACCATCCTTTCATCGTATCAAGAACTAGACTGGCTAACCAAACAACTCTTAACTTTTCAACGTATCTCGTTACATCTGAGTGTTATCCAAACACCTCTTCTTTCCAAACTTAGGGTTAACCAAACAACCTCTTCTAGACAAACTAGGCAGATATATCTCGACTAGAGCATCCATTACCACTTCACATCCTTTGGTATTAGGTAACATTACTTCCCATGTATTTCACTTATTATGTCACCTCAAACTATATTTTTATCTTCATAAGAATACTCTCTGATTTCATCATCATGGTGACCAAACTCAGCCTGGTATAATTTGTAAGCTCTACATCCTCCTAAGGTGACCACCTCATTCCTCTTAGTGTTTGCAAGCCATCCATCATTCATTCACTTTACCATGGTAAGATATCTTCTCTATCCACATATCTCATGGCAACGCTCCAACCTACATCATCTCTTATCCTTGGTGTATGACATGCATAATGTCCTATCTCTCACCCCCATAACAAGAGGAAATAAGCATTTGGCTGCAGTCCAAATACAGAGTTCTTCCTGTTCCAAGAGCAGAGATGGTACATCCCACCTTTCCAGTACACCTTTAAATCTAAGTTGCAACGTGCCACATATGTCTCTTTAACACAAACATCATGATATCAAACTAGTCTTGAACCTACTGAGGTTTATATCCTTGGTCATCTCCTATAGGTCTATAGGGTACCGACTCTTTTGGAGTCTTCCCTCTTCCCTCATGCATCAAGAGAGTGCCCTACTCATCTGCCCTTTGGGTCCCATGAGTTCATGAAGGTGATCAATCTCCTAACCCATGGCCCTCAGACAATGATAGTTGTTACCTCCCGACCTTATGGTCACGTGCAACTGGGGAAATTAGGCAACTCCTACCTTTATCGGTCTTATCCCTACCTGACCCTAGGATCTTAGGCTTCACCATTTTAGTGCATGTTCACTTAGAACCTTACCCATGTCTTCATCATCTCTCTTTCTGCATTCCTGGGCTGGCCCTCATCCTTTCTTAGGGAACATGGCAACCTGCCTACCTTGGTCAAGCCCCATACCAGTAACCTCCATGGTAACACATCCATATGCAATTAGAGATGGATATCAATGGGTCTACAGGTTCATTCTCATACCATGTACTTTTCACTTAGCTTTTCAAGATTCTAAGAGACCTCTTTAGGTTACCTTAAACTAACCAAAACTGATATACACCCTTCCAAAGGGGTCCCTCTCACAGGATGGGAGGAAAACTATCTCTGAGGTCACAAAAGCTCTTAGGTCTAGGGTTTACATCCACACGAGCCTACTTAACCCTAGCAAGCCATTAAGGCACGAGCAGATCACTTACTGTACCATGCTAGGTCATACTTGTTCTTCTTTCCTCGATGTTGGATCAAGATCAAACTTTCCCTTTATCATCAACTTAGTTGTGAGGGGTTAATCAAACACCTTTAACTTCAGGGGCTCCTCCTTTCCTCCATCCATGAGGATTACCATGCTCGCTTATAGGAGCTCAACTTCTCATCATGAGCCTTAGGTACACCACTTCCCCTCTTAGGCCTAGGATCCCAAGGTTCACTGCATGCCCTGTCTCTTAACTACAAACCAAGCATGAAAAAGGCATGACACACACTCCTTGTCATCCTTCAACTCAAGAAACACTTAGGGTTGGGTCCTCCCTAAGGATAACCCACAAGGTACAGGGCCTTATAACCTGCTACTAAACCTTTCTTCTTCCTAACTCAGAAGGTGAACATTTCTACCATAGGCACGTAGGTACCAGAAGCTTCATCTTTTCTCAAGGATTGGTACCTCTAAAGGCAACCAAGATATCATCAACTTTCAGGGATTGATCATGAGGCAACCATTATCATCCATCGTTCAGGGTTTTAGGCTTCCAACCCTTTTTGCTGGGTTTCCTACTCTCTCTAGAGCTAACCCTACATCCAACCTCACCATTAGAGGTCCTTTCTTCATGAAGGATCATCCCCAAAAGCATGCTCTATGTGGTTGAAGCCTAGGTTCGAACTTATGTTTGCTCAAGATCAATCCTAACCCTTTAAGCTCCACATAATTCCTTATTCAGGGTTTCATTCTTCTGTCAGCATTATGATGTGCCCTAGGTGCCAGCTATGCCCTATTTGCACAATCCCATAGGGTTTCTAAGGTCCTTCACTAACATCATCATCTAAAGGACTATCCTTTATCCTAACATGCACGACCCTTCCCAGGGTTGGGTTGCCAAAAGGTGCTAGGTAACCCATGGATTGTATTGTATCCCAGAGGCATGTCCTTGTAGACACCTGGTCCAACTCATTTCTCTCTAATCATCACTTAGGGTTAGGGTTAGCATCATCCTCATAGGATGTGCCTGGTCTCAACTAGCAATGGAGATCTCTATCTCCAAGACTGACTTATCCTCATAACAAGAAGGTCTAGCCTCAGGTCTCTCCTGAGGACACGCCATCTTACGTCATACGACTTAAGCATGTATCTATTATTATTTTGCGCTTAATCTATTAAGCTTATGTCCATGACATCTTATTTACATGCCTTTCATTAATTTAGTGGAGGATTCCTTAAACCTTATTAACCTTACCCATACCTCAAGAGGGTGAGGAGAAGAAAGAAGACCCTAATCCTTTAGGTCCTTATCAGAATTTTGTGATGAGAATGGATGAATAAGATGAGAAGTCCTAAAGGTATCTTATTTCGATTCATACCCTAAGACTTTGGCCAGGCGGTCACACGGGTCCGGGAGTCCTCGTATTCCGACTAGCGGTGCGGAGGAAAATCTTGCCAGCCCCCGGTCGTGATCCCTTTCTAGACACCTCCGTCTTTCGGATACTCCTCTAATAACTCCCTTGGGTTCTATGGAGTTTGTAAAATTTAATAATTATTAATGGTTAAATGAGGAACCTACGCTCTGATACCAAATGTTACGACCCCACCTCCTGATAACCCCAAATTAAGGGAAACCGAGAGGTTGAGCCGTACTCATTAATCCCGGATCAAAGGTTCGACATATAACCATAAACAATTATTAAATTCTAACAGACTATACTGAAAATAGTAATAAAATTTTTCTTTACATACCTTTAGAAAACTTGGATCTCTATTCTTCTATCCATACCGATACTAATCTATCTAATCCTCCTTTGCACTTTAATTCTCATTTAGTATCACATGTGCCACTTTACTGTTTGTTCTTTTCATTGTACCTAAAACGCCGACAAACAAAACGTCGGTCAGCCGTAGCTGGTATGTGGGGGAAAACAATAAACATGCAACTATGATAACAATGTAATCATTCAATTACTTGTTTAAAAACCAATATTACGTTTTCTATATAACTCCGCGATCCAAGAGTACCCTATCCTCTGTGTTGTCTCCATTAGACCCCTCATGATCCACCTATAAGTGAACCAATTTCTAGGGTTGAGTCACATGGCACCACTCGTAAGTAGTCCACTCCTTAACTCAGGATTTGCTAAAGAGTCTCTAACTCACGGTAACCTAGACCTTACTCTAGGATTACCCCTTTTTAGCCTTTTCAAAGTAACAGAGGTGGACCCGGATCTAGCCAGTTATATATGCACCTTTATAGTGATAATCATAGTCACTTTATATGTTGCATGAAATAAATAAACATCCAACAGTTTAGTTGCATTCAATGCGATTAAACATTCGAGAATACATCGGGAAACTATCTCGGTTATTCATAATCGTAACCACATACCTGATCCATAGTAACTTGATGTCCATGCATTAACATTCAACACAATAAACAGGCAATCAACAATATCCTGAAAATAATGCATAACATCCAAGTGTCATTGTTTTATTCAAACATCCTTAAGATCAACTTTGATTTTTCCTTATGATTTCTAGGCCAACTTTAGAGTGTTATTAGGGTTTTAGCATTCATTATGCATTTATCACTTTTAATGCTCTTTTAGTTCACAAACCCTAATTTCTTCATCATATGCACAATTGCATGTCAATTAAGTCTAATATGTTTCTTTTATACTAAAATTATTACCTTTATCCTTTTAGGTCATATCTAAAACATTAAGGCTAATATCATCTTCGGTTTCTTTCAAATTGACAGATCGTATTTCATTGTAGTTCAATTCACATATATGAACCTTATTTATCACTATTTCCACTTTATACACTAGGGAACACTAATTATCCAAATAATTCACAATAAAGATCTTTGGTACTCAAATTGGATTTATAACAACATAACATTGTCTTATTCATTTAATTGCACAATTAAATCATTAAAAGGGATATCTTCCTAAATTAGGGTTTCTAAGCCCATTAATGCAAACTTAGATATATGAAACCCTAATTTAAGCCAATTATGTGCAATTATCATCCCTTTATTATCAACAGGTTAACTATTTGTTCTAAACATTCATAGAACATCACTATATTCAACTATCATCAATTTCAAGGGTTTTTCACTAATTAAACCAGTAAATATGATGACTTTATGTACTTTTCCAATTTCAAGCATATAAACTCTAAATTAAACTAACCATGTGCAAAGTTCTTCCTTTTTGAACTCAATGCACCTTTTTGCATTTAACAGGTTAATATCAACTCTATTGACCCACTAAACCCTATTAATCACTTTAATCATATCAAAGTAGGGTTTCTTTACCATTAATACATTAAAGATGATTACTTCCATTACTTTTCGGATTGCAATAAGAATCAGGCTTCAAACTTCTTTGGGTTCCTCTCGTTCTAAGGATCAATTTTCATATAAGATTCGTCTAAATCCGAGTTACGGTTTGCTAGATATGAATTTCGCAAGAAAAACACTTACTCGGCCAATAAGGAAGTGCCACGTAGGCGCCTTCCATGCAAAGCCCACGCGGTTGGAAATATAACGAAATGACGCACCTGCCCTTGGTTAAGTGGCGCGCGCCTACAGCCCAGGGAGGGCATTTTCGTCCAAGGCCACTTGGCCTTCTTCAACCTCGCGCCCATGTCCTGCGGCCGCTGCAGCAGACCTAGGGTTAGCACTTGCTCCTCGTTTGAGACCCGATCCTCGCCGGAGACCATCCCTCTGCCTCCGCCGCCCTTGGCCGCACAGGGGGGTACCTCTTGAGCCCTAGGTAGAGTGGCTGCTCGGGCTGGTCTGGTTCCGCAAGGTAGGGCTGACCTGCAGCTTAGACGACGACCGTGCGCCAGCCTCAGAGCACGGGGAAGGCAACTGCTCTCTTCCTGACGTCTTGGTAGCGTCAGGTCTCCCTCGTAATCTTCCCCCGACGCCTGGTTTCTCTGGGGTAGCGTGTTTCCTCTTGGTTAGGGTTGTGTGAGAGAAGAAGGAGAAGAAGGTGAAAAAGGCTGCTTGGATTCTTCTTAACTCGGCCAAAGGCCCTTCCCTTTATATAGGGAGGGGGTATCCGCGTCCCAAGACTCCACTCAAGGGGAAAACCAAGCCCTTTCTTAATAGGATTATAATTCTCCTTAGTTAAGAAACCATTATCTCTTTCTTTCTCTCTCTTCATCATCTTTTAAGTAACCATATTCCATGAATAATTAGAAATACGAAAATCCACTTTCTTATTCTCTTTCATCTTGCTTATTAAACTATTGGCACGAATTTCCATATTTCCTTAAGTAGAAAATACTACTTCTTTAAGAAAACCATGAAAATAATTAATTATGCATCTTATTGTCCTCTTATTCAACTTTATTTGCTTTTTCTCTTTCTTTCCCCTTTATTGGAACTCCTTGGATCCCAAGTCACTCAATTATTTCGAAATTCCTTTTATTGGATACTTAATATCCTTCTAGATGCATCTTAATGCATTATTGCACATTATCTTGTTTATTTCTTATTATAATATTTCCTTTTGAGGATTTCTTTTTATTTCTCTTCTATTTTCCTCTTTGGCATCCCTTTTATCATAAGTATTCTTTGGGATACGAAATCCCCCAAAGGATAACTCATTTATTTCTCTTTTTACTTACTTTCCACATATTACCATTATTTTCAATTTATTTCTTAATAAAGAAATACTTATTTAACATTTTCTTTTCTTATTGCGTTCTTTATGCAACTTTGTATTCCTTGGAACCCAAGGAACCCAAGAGGCACGAAATCCTCTTTGGATTTGCCTTCTTGAGATTTCTACATATTTCTTTTCTTATAAATTCAATTATTCATTCACTAATTGAATTTTCTTTGTTATTTCCTTGTTATTGGGCCCAATAGCCAATAAAGCCCACAAATCAAATAACAAGGCTATTTTAAACGAAATCCAATAATTCAAAACAAATCACATCATTATTTGTTCAATTATCCTTAATATGAGAAATTGCATTTCTCATCAATTGAACCCAAAAAAATTGGGGTTATAACACTTTATCACAAGATAGAGCATCAAAAGCTTTCTCTCTATACGAAAAGATAGTATGAGGGTTAAGAGCAATTACTCTACTATGCAAAGAAGCAAGTTCATACACAAGACAAGTAATCTTTGAAGGATAAACTTTATCTATACATTCTAATCCTTGCAAAGTAGGCTCTTTACTCTCATAAACACATTTAAGAACATAAGAAACAATAGAGAAAGAAACAATAGTAGTATCAAGCTCTATGTATGAAGTAGTCATAAAAGGTTGAGATTCTAAAAACTTAATCTTATCAACCAAGCTAGAATTTGCAAATTTAGAAGCATTTAGTTGACTAAGATAATAATTGGTTAGAATCTCAACACTTGGATTTACCTCATTTAAATCTTTAATTGAGCTTGTCAAGCGGGTGCAATGGTATCTTCCATCTTCAAATTCACTAGATCTTCCACTAGTTCTTTCATTTGTTGATGGAGCCTTTGTGATCCCTTTTTCTCTCTTGTTTCCTTCTATTTCTTTCTTTGAAGGTTTCCCATCTTCATAATCACCCATATTCTCCTACTTGTGGAAGTATGCTTGGAGAAGACCCGCTCTGATACCACTTGTTGGATCCTAGATGGGTGATTATATGCTCTAGAGGGGGGTGAATAGAGCTGAAAGCACTTAAACAAAATTCATCAAACCTTCAAAATATATGACAAGATAAGGTTGCTAAATAGGTAATTTGAGTGCAACTAAATCATGCATAGCAAGGGAGAGAGAGATTGAATATGCACCAATTAGACAAGCTATTTAGCGTGGTTCCACACTTCAAACTAGAAGTGTGTCAGTCCACTTGCCTAGAGAGGTCAACCTCTAGGAATTCCAAACTATTGCATTCTTATATTCATTAATAAGTCATACAATACATGACCAACAAAGGACTTACCTATCCAATACAAAGAGTCTTCAACCTTACCAAGGACTTACCCACTTTGCAAGAGTCTTCGGCCTTCTCCAAGGACTTACCCACTCTTGCACAAGTCTTCGGCCTTGTAGGAATTACCCACTCTTCTTGGATCTTCAGCCTTTGACTTCACCTTCACTCGTAGAAGCTTCCACCAAGGTCTTACCCACTTGAGCTTGAGTCTTCTGCCTTCTCCAAGGGCTTACCCACTCTAGCTCCAAGTCTTCAGCCTTGATCTTCACCAAGGGACTCCTTCCCTTGTTCTTCTTCACCTCTTTTGGACAAGAGAGAGAATCTTCATCTTCAAGATAGGAAATGAGAGATGGGGAGGTGGTGGAAGTGAGAGCCTCACAAGATATACAAATAGGACTAGCTCTCTTACATATTTCCTACTCACTCTAATGGATGTAGCAAGTGATTAAGCTTAGAGAGAGAGAGGAGGCTGTAGGATCACTCAACTATAGAATAGGAACCTTCATAGTGAATGCTCAACCTTGGAATGAAGCCCAAGGGGTCCTATTTATAGCTGAAAATGCCTCATAGCCTTTGGGAACACTTGTGAACAAAAACTAGCCGTTTTGTGGCTTGCAACGGATCTATTTTCACTTGTTGCAACTCCACAACGGCTAGAAACACTTTTCTGCACTTTTCCGTACAGTGCATTCGGTCGAGTTTCTATATGAGTAACTCGACCGATCAAGTAGCAGGCAGCCCGATATTGAAATGATCGGTCGAGTTTGTTCTGAGGAAACTTGACCGGCCATTCCAACTGGAACTGGCCTACTACCCAATCGATCGAGTTCTATGAGTGCACAACTCGACCGATGCAATCTTCAGAAAATCGACCAAGGTTGATCGGTCGAGTTTCAGGGTGGGAAACTCGACCGAACAAGTGCCTGTAATTGATTTTCAAAGTTGCATTAAAAGTGCTCTAAAATTTGATCTAAGTGTTCCTGATATTTTTCTAAGCTTAATTACAAGTCATACAATCATTACAAGTGATTTACAACATGATTCTAATGGATATACATCATATTACAAAAATGTGCACTTGTATGACTTTGACTTGTCTTTTCTCCAATTTGAGATGCGCAAGTTAGGGCAATTGGAGTGTGTCTATACCTAATCTGAAATCACTCAAGTAGAAGCATTAGACACCAATATGTGGAATGGTTAGTCATCATCAAAACACGGGTTTAGTCAATTTAGACGTGAGTCAACATTGACCTAATTGACCTTGAGTCAACATTCTCCCCCTTTTTGAAGATGACAAATCATTCCATAAATGTATTGAAAGCATTTAAGTAAATTTATACCTTTGGAGAAACCTAGGGGTTTCAATAGGACTAAGCTCATATGCTCCCCCTCAATTGATGCGCATGGAGTTTTCATACTCCCCCTCAATTGATGCTATTTCTCCTGCATGGTTAGCTTTCATAACATTTATAGAATACCATGTCTTCTACTCATATATGTTCTACACATATATGTCTTCTCCCCTTTATCTTCTCCCTTTACATGAACATACTTCTCTTCTTCATGTAAGACATGCCTTCTTCCTCTTTTTAAAAGAAGACATTACCTTTCTCCCCCTTTGTCATTTCAAAAAGGTGGGGGTTATGAAGAAAAAAAAGGAACATCACTTGTTAAAGAGAAAGGAGATAATACAAATATATATAAGGAGAGTAGAAGAGCACAAATAGGGTCTTATCCAAGCATAGAAAGAAAAGCAAGTTAAAGCATATACTTGAACAACCCAAAAATGCAAGATAAAGTGATGCAGAAAAATAACAAAACATAATTTTGACCCTCAAGATGACGGATTTTGACCAAAAACCATCAGAGCTCATGGCGAAGCAATGAGCCGTTTCTGCATGAAAAACACTATACATGCAGCAAAAACTGAAATTGGAGCAAAACCTGCATAAAATCCAAAAATACTCCAATTTCTACATATAATATAGCTCTATGTGCCCTGCATCACAATGTTATGCAAACAACTCAAGATAGTAGATATGTAATTTAAGGAACAATCTTGAGCATGTATGAGATAAGGTACAAGCATAATATATAGATGATCAAAGATGGCAATTTTAAACAATGCTAGAACTACATGTATATGAACTACTAGTAGATGATATCACAAGTTAGGACTACTAGTAGGATCTAGATCATAGCAAGAGATACCAAAAGATACACAACATAAAGCAAGCTATGAGTAGATGTAGAGATATATCCAAACAAAGAGATATGCAAAATTAGAAGCATGAGAGGATATAACTCACTAGATATGCATCCTTACCATAAAATGATTACCACTAAGAACCTCAAGGTTGTATCAAAACAAGATATACACCTAGATATATGTAGCAAGTTAGAGCACAACAGAAGCAATTTAAGACACAACCAAGAGATCCAAAGGGATCATCATCAAAACCTGCAAAACAACTCAAAGCAAGTAATTGCAAGATATAGATATACCAATTTAGAGCAATTAGAGAGATAGAGTTGTATGCAAGATAGGCAATTTAGAACATGGCAAATATGCATATATAAAGGTACCAAATGAGAGTGCCAAAGAATAAGGCTATTGGTTGAGAAAATCTAGTTGAGAGGGAAATTCTCACTCAATAAGCCAAATTTATATTCTGTGCACATTGTAATCGGTCGAGTTCTATGCATTGGCAACTCGACCGATGACAGCTGTTGGCAACACTCTTGGTGCCTATCGGTCGAGTTTCAATAGGGCAAACTCGACCGACAGATCAGCTGTCAAGAAGCACATATATATCATAAAAATATTTAAAGGCATGCTTAAAATACAAACCATATCCAAACATGTTTAATCAAGTTAGTAATGCACTATAGAAGCATTAGAAACAGTTTTTGAGCAAGAGTGTGAAGATAATCACAAAATGCCACTTTTGACTCAAAAACATATGTATAGTGCACACTAGCTTGACACAAACAAGTTAGAAATGGTTATAAGCAATAAAACTTTACCTTTGTGCTTACCATTGCTTTTTCCACTTGTTGTCACCCTCTACACATCTCACCTTTCTTCTTTTATGTGGATTGACAAGTCAATTTGCAATTCAATAGCTCAAGTCAATCCATTTGCAAGTACCTACAAGAAGAAAGATGAAATGGTCCCCAATCATGTTTTTGGGTCCAGAGGGGTTAGTTTAGCAACCCAAGTCCTATTGCTCTTGGGTGCTTTCCTAAAAGGACAACAAGTAGAATAATGATAAAAAACATTGCAATAATTACAAGTGCTCGTAGCCTTGGAACTGGAGGATTCTTCATTGAAAAATGAAGGTCCTTTATCTTTGTTGTTCCTTTGGCTACAGTCAAGTCCAATGCCATCTCTACCCATTTGTTTGGTAGTATGGTCTAGGATTTGATTAAGATTCTTTTTATCACGACAGAATATTTGCAAAGAAGATCTCAAACTATGATTGTCATGCACAAGAGAAGTAAAGGTAAAACACAATAGATTCATATCATCTCTATCATGCACAAGATAGATTTCTAAGCAAACATCTTTGGTTATATAAGAATCTTTATCACAAGATAGAGCATCAAAAGCTTTCTCTCTATAAGAAAAGATAGTATGAGGGTTAAGAGCAATTACTCTACTATGCAAGGAAGCAAGTTCATACACAAGACAAGTAATCTTTGAAGGATAAACTTTATCTATACATTCTAATCCTTGCAAAGTAGGCTCATTACTCTCATAAACACATTTAAGAACATAAGAAACAATAGAGAAAGAAACAATAGTAGTAGCAAGCTCTATGTATGAAGTAGTCATAGAAGGTTGAGATTCTAAAAACTTAATCTTATCAACCAAGCTAGAATTTGCAAATTTAGAAGCATTTAGTTGACTAAGATAATAATTGGTTAGAATCTCAACACTTGGATTTACCTCATTTAAATCTTTAATTGAGCTTGTCAAGAGGGTGCAATGGCATCTTCCATCTTCAAATTCACTAGATCTTCCACTAGTGATTTCATTTGTTGATGGAGCCTTTGTGATCCCTTTTTCTCTCTTGTTTCCTTCTATTTCTCTCTTTGAAGGTTTCCCATCTTCATAATCACCCATATTCCGCTACTTGTGGAAGTATGCTTGGAGAAGACCCGCTTTGATACCACTTGTTGGATCCTAGATGGGTGATTAGATGCTCTAGAGGGGGGGTGAATAGAGATGAAAGCACTTAAACAAAATTCATCAAACCTTCAAAATATATGACAAGATAAGGTTTCTAAATAGGTAATTTGAGTGCAACTAAATCATGCATAGCAAGGGAGAGAGATTGAATATGCACCAATTAGACAAGCTATTTAGAGTGGTTCCACACTTCAAACTAGAAGTGTGTCAGTCCACTTGCCTAGAGAGGTCAACCTCTAGGACTTCCAAACTATTGCATTCTTATATTCATTAATAAGACATACAATACATGACCAACAAAGGACTTACCTATCCAATACAAAGAGTCTTCAACCTTACCAAGGACTTACCCACTTTGCAAGAGTCTTCGGCCTTCTCCAAGGACTTACCCACTCTTGCACAAGTCTTCGGCCTTGTAGGAATTACCCACTCTTCTTGGATCTTCAGCCTTTGACTTCACCTTCACTCAGAGAAGCTTCCACCAAGGTCTTACCCACTTGAGCTTGACTCTTCTGCCTTCTCCAAGGGCTTACCCACTCTAGCTTCAAGTCTTCAACCTTGATCTTCACCAAGGGACTCCTTCCCTTGTTCTTCTTCACCTCTCTTGGACAAGAGAGAGAACCTTCATCTTCAAGATAGGAAATGAGAGATGGGGAGGTGGTGGAAGTGAGAGCCTCACAAAAATACAAATAGGACTAGCTCTCTTACAGATTTCCTACTCACTCTAATGGATGTAGCAAGTGATTAAGCTTAGAGAGAGAGAGGAGGCTGTAGGATCACTCAACTATAGAATAGGAACCTTCATAGTGAATGCTCAACCTTGGAATGAAGCCCAAGGGGTCCTATTTATAGCTGGGGATGCCTCTTAGCCTTTGGGAACACTTGTGTATGACAACTAGCCATTTTGTGGCTTGCAACGGATCTATTTTCACTTGTTGCAACTCCACAACGGCTAGAAACACTTTTCTGCACTTTTCCGTACAGTGCATTCGGTCGAGTTTCTGTATGTGTAACTCGACCGATCAAGTAGCAGGCAGCCCGATATTGAAATGATCGGTCAAGTTTGTTCTGAGGAAATTCGACCGACCATTCCAACTGGAACTGGCCTACTACCCAATCGGTCGAGTTCTGTGAGTGCACAACTCGACCGATACAATCTTCAGAAAATTGACCAAGGTTGATCGGTCGAGTTTCAGGGTGGGAAACTCGACCGAACAAGTGCCTGTAATTGATTTTCAAAGTTGCATTAAAAGTGCTCTAAAATTCGATCTAAGTGTTCCTGATATTTTTCTAAGCTTAATTACAAGTCATACAATCATTACAAGTGATTTACAACATGATTCTAATGGATATACATCATATTACAAAAATGTGCACTTGTATGACTTTGACTTGTCTTTTCTCCAATTTGAGATGCGCAAGTTAGGGCAATTGGAGTGTGTCTATACCTAATCTGAAATCACTCAAGTAGAAGCATTAGACACCAATATGTGGAATGGTTAGTCATCATCAAAACACGGGTTTAGTCAATTTAGACGTGAGTCAACATTGACCTAATTGACCTTGAGTCAACATTCTCCCCCTTTTTGAAGATGACAAATCATTCCATAAATGTATTGAAAGCATTTAAGTAAATTTATACCTTTGGAGAAACCTAGGGGTTTCAATAGGACTAAGCTCATATGCTCCCCCTCAATTGATGCGCATGGAGTTTTCATACTCCCCCTCAATTGATGCTATTTCTCCTGCATGGTTAGCTTTCATAACATTTATAGAATACCATGTCTTCTACTCATATATGTTCTACACATATATGTCTTCTCCCCTTTATCTTCTCCCTTTACATGAACATACTTCTCTTCTTCATGTAAGACATGCCTTCTTCCTCTTTTTAAAAGAAGACATTACCTTTCTCCCCCTTTGTCATTTCAAAAAGGTGGGGGTTATGAAGAAAAAAAAGGAACATCACTTGTTAAAGAGAAAGGAGATAATACAAATATATATAAGGAGAGTAGAAGAGCACAAATAGGGTCTTATCCAAGCATAGAAAGAAAAGCAAGTTAAAGCATATACTTGAACAACCCAAAAATGCAAGATAAAGTGATGCAGAAAAATAACAAAACATAATTTTGACCCTCAAGATGACAGATTTTGACCAAAAACCATCAGAGCTCATGGCGAAGCAATGAGCCGTTTCTGCATGAAAAACACTATACATGCAGCAAAAACTGAAATTGGAGCAAAACCTGCATAAAATCCAAAAATACTCCAATTTCTACATATAATATAGCTCTATGTGCCCTGCATCACAATGTTATGCAAACAACTCAAGATAGTAGATATGTAATTTAAGGAACAATCTTGAGCATGTATGAGATAAGGTACAAGCATAATATATAGATGATCAAAGATGGCAATTTTAAACAATGCTAGAACTACATGTATATGAACTACTAGTAGATGATATCACAAGTTAGGACTACTAGTAGGATCTAGATCATAGCAAGAGATACCAAAAGATACACAACATAAAGCAAGCTATGAGTAGATGTAGAGATATATCCAAACAAAGAGATATGCAAAATTAGAAGCATGAGAGGATATAACTCACTAGATATGCATCCTTACCATAAGATGATTACCACTAAGAACCTCAAGGTTGTATCAAAACAAGATATACACCTAGATAGATGTAGCAAGTTAGAGCACAACGGAAGCAATTTAAGACACAACCAAGAGATCCAAAGGGATCATCATCAAAACCTGCAAAACAACTCAAAGCAAGTAATTGCAAGATATAGATATACCAATTTAGAGCAATTAGAGAGATAGAGTTGTATGCAAGATAGGCAATTTAGAACATGGCAAATATGCATATATAAAGGTACCAAATGAGAGTGCCAAAGAATAAGGCTATTGGTTGAGAAAATCTAGTTGAGAGGGAAATTCTCACTCAATAAGCCAAATTTATATTCTGTGCACAGTGTAATCGGTCGAGTTCTGTGCATTGGCAACTCGACCGATGACAGCTGTTGGCAACACTCTTGGTGCCTATCGGTCGAGTTTCAATAGGGAAAACTCGACCGACAGATCAGCTGTCAAGAAGCACATATATATCATAAAAATATTTAAAGGCATGCTTAAAATACAAACCATATCCAAACATGTTTAATCAAGTTAGTAATGCACTATAGAAGCATTAGAAACAGTTTTTGAGCAAGAGTGTGAAGATAATCACAAAATGCCACTTTTGACTCAAAAACATATGTATAATGCACACTAGCTTGACACAAACAAGTTAGAAATGGTTATAAGCAATAAAACGTTACCTTTGTGCTTAACATTGCTTTTTCCACTTGTTGTCACCCTCTACACATCTCACCTTTCTTCTTTTATGTGGATTGACAAGTCAATTTGCAATTCAATAGCTCAAGTCAATCCATTTGCAAGTACCTACAAGAAGAAAGATGAAATGGTCCCCAATCATGTTTTTGGGTCCAGAGGGGTTAGTTTAGCAACCCAAGTCCTATTGCTCTTGGGTGCTTTCCTAAAAGGACAACAAGTAGAATAATGATAAAAAACATTGCAATAATTACAAGTGCCCGTAGCCTTGGAACTGGAGGATTCTTCATTGAAAAATGAAGGTCCTTTATCTTTGTTGTTCCTTTGGCTACAGTCAAGTCCAATGCCATCTTTACCCATTTGTTTGGTAGTATGGTCTAGGATTTGATTAAGATTCTTTTTATCACCAAAGAAAATTTGCAAAGAAGATCTCAAACTGTGATTGTCATGCACAAGAGAAGTAAAGGTGAAACACAATAGATTCATATCATCTCTAGCATGCACAAGATAGATTTCTAAGCAAACATCTTTGGTTATATAAGAATCTTTATCACAAGATGGAGCATCAAAAGCTTTCTCTCTATAAGAAAAGATAGTATGAGGGTTAAGAGCAATTACTCTACTATGCAAGGAAGCAAGTTCATACACAAGACAAGTAATCTTTGAAGGATAAACTTTATCTATACATTCTAATCCTTGCAAAGTAGGTTCTTTACTCTCATAAACAGATTTAAGAACATAAGAAACAATAGAGAAAGAAACAATAGTAGTAGCAAGCTCTATGTATGAAGTAGTCATAGAAGGTTGAGATTCTAAAAACTTAATCTTATCAACCAAGCTAGAATTTGCAAGTTTAGAAGCATTTAGTTGACTAAGATAATAATTGGTTAGAATCTCAACACTTGGATTTACCTCATTTAAATCTTTAATTGAGCTTGTCAAGAGGGTGCAATGGCATCTTCCATCTTCAAATTCACTAGATCTTCCACTAGTGCTTTCATTTGTTGATGGAGCCTTTGTGATCCCTTTTTCTCTCTTGTTTCCTTCTATTTCTCTCTTTGAAGGTTTCCCATCTTCATAATCACCCATATTCTCCTACTTGTGGAAGTATGCTTGGAGAAGACCCGCTCTGATACCACTTGTTGGATCCTAGATGGGTGATTAGATGCTCTAGAGGGGGGGTGAATAGAGCTGAAAGCACTTAAACAAAATTCATCAAACCTTCAAAATATATGACAAGATAAGGTTGCTAAATAGGTAATTTGAGTGCAACTAAATCATGCATAGCAAGGGAGAGAGAGATTGAATATGCACCGATTAGACAAGCTATTTAGAGTGGTTCCACACTTCAAACTAGAAGTGTGTCAGTCCACTTGCCTAGAGAGGTCAACCTCTAGGACTTCCAAACTATTGCATTCTTATATTCATTAATAAGACATACAATACATGACCAACAAAGGACTTACCTATCCAATACAAAGAGTCTTCAACCTTACCAAGGACTTACCCACTTTGCAAGAGTCTTCGGCCTTCTCCAAGGACTTACCCACTCTTGCACAAGTCTTCGGCCTTGTAGGAATTACCCACTCTTCTTGGATCTTCAGCCTTTGACTTCACCTTCACTCGGAGAAGCTTCCACCAAGGTCTTACCCACTTGAGCTTGAGTCTTATGCCTTCTCCAAGGGCTTACCCACTCTAGCTCCAAGTCTTCAGCCTTGATCTTCACCAAGGGACTCCTTCCCTTGTTCTTCTTCACCTCTCTTGGACAAGAGAGAGAACCTTCATCTTCAAAATAGGAAATGAGAGATGGGGAGGTGGTGGAAGTGAGAGCCTCACAAGATATACAAATAGGACTAGCTCTCTTACAGATTTCCTACTCACTCTAATGGATGTAGCAAGTGATTAAGCTTAGAGAGAGAGAGGAGGTTGTAGGATCACTCAACTATAGAATAGGAACCTTCATAGTGAATGCTCAACCTTGGAATGAAGCCCAAGGGGTCCTATTTATAGCTGGGGATGCCTCTTAGCCTTTGGGAACACTTGTGAACGAAACCTTGCCATTTTGTGGCTTGCAACGGATCTATTTTCACTTGTTGCAAATCCACAACGGCTAGAAACACTTTTCTGCACTTTTCCGTACAGTGCATTCGGTCGAGTTTCTATATGTGTAACTCGACCGATCAAGTAGCAGTCAGCCCGATATTGAAATGATCGGTCGAGTTTGTTCTGAGGAAACTCGACCGACCATTCCAACTGTAACTGGCCTACTACCCAATCGGTCGAGTTCTGTGAGTGCACAACTCGACCGATGCAATCTTCAGAAAATCGACCAAGGTTGATCGGTCGAGTTTCAGGGTGGGAAACTCGACCGAACAAGTGCCTGTAATTGATTTTCAAAGTTTCATTAAAAGTGCTCTAAAATTCGATCTAAGTGTTCCTGATATTTTTCTAAGCTTAATTACAAGTCATACAATCATTACAAGTGATTTACAACATGATTCTAATGGATATACATCATATTACAAAAATGTGCACTTGTATGACTTTGACTTGTCTTTTCTCCAATTTGAGATGTGCAAGTTAGGGCAATTGGAGTGTGTCTATACCTAATTTGAAATCACTCAAGTAGAAGCATTAGACACCAATATGTGGAATGGTTAGTCATCATCAAAACACGGGTTTAGTCAATTTAGACGTGAGTCAACATTGACCTAATTGACCTTGAGTCAACATTCTCCCCCTTTTTGAAGATGACAAATCATTCCATAAATGTATTGAAAGCATTTAAGTAAATTTATACCTTTGGAGAAACCTAGGGGTTTCAATAGGACTAAGCTCATATGCTCCCCCTCAATTGATGCGCATGGAGTTTTCATACTCCCCCTCAATTGATGCTATTTCTCCTGCATGGTTAGCTTTCATAACATTTATAGAATACCATGTCTTCTACTCATATATGTTCTACACATATATGTCTTCTCCCCTTTATCTTCTCCCTTTACATGAACATACTTCTCTTCTTCATGTAAGACATGCCTTCTTCCTCTTTTTAAAAGAAGACATTACCTTTCTCCCCCTTTGTCATTTCAAAAAGGTGGGGGTTATGAAGAAAAAAAAGGAACATCACTTGTTAAAGAGAAAGGAGATAATACAAATATATATAAGGAGAGTAGAAGAGCACAAATAGGGTCTTATCCAAGCATAGAAAGAAAAGCAAGTTAAAACATATACTTGAACAACCCAAAAATGCAAGATAAAGTGATGCAGAAAAATAACAAAACATAATTTTGACCCTCAAGATGACGGATTTTGACCAAAAACCATCAGAGCTCATGGCGAAGCAATGAGCCGTTTCTGCATGAAAAACACTATAGATGCAGCAAAACTGAAATTGGAGCAAAACCTGCATAAAATCCAAAAATACTCCAATTTCTACATATAATGTAGCTCTATGTGCCCTGCATCACAATGTTATGCAAACAACTCAAGATAGTAGATATGTAATTTAAGGAACAATCTTGAGCATGTATGAGATAAGGTACAAGCATAACATATAGATGATCAAAGATGGCAATTTTAAACAATGCTAAAACTACATGTATATGAACTACTAGTAGATGATATCACAAGTTAGGACTACTAGTAGGATCTAGATCATAGCAAGAGATACCAAAAGATACACAACATAAAGCAAGCTATGAGTAGATGTAGAGATATATCCAAACAAAGAGATATGCAAAATTAGAAGCATGAGAGGATATAACTCACTAGATATGCATCCTTACCATAAGATGATTACCACTAAGAACCTCAAGGTTGTATCAAAACAAGATATACACCTAGATAGATGTAGTAAGTTAGAGCACAACGGAAGCAATTTAAGACACAACCAAGAGATCCAAAGAGATCATCATCAAAACCTACAAAACAACTCAAAGCAAGTAATTGCAAGATATAGATATACCAATTTAGAGCAATTAGAGAGATAGAGTTGTATGCAAGATAGGCAATTTAGAACATGGCAAATATGCATATATAAAGGTACCAAATGAGAGTGCCAAAGAATAAGGCTATTGGTTGAGAAAATCTAGTTGAGAGGGAAATTCTCACTCAATAAGCCAAATTTATATTCTGTGCACAGTGTAATCGGTCGAGTTCTGTGCATTGGCAACTCGATCGATGACAGCTGTTGGAAACACTCTTGGTGCCTATCGGTCGAGTTTCAATAGGGCAAACTCGACCGACAGATCAGTTGTCAAGAAGCACATATATATCATAAAAATATTTAAAGGCATGCTTAAAATGCAAACCATATCCAAACATGTTTAATCAAGTTAGTAATGCACTATAGAAGCATTAGAAACAGTTTTTGAGCAAGAGTGTGAAGATAATCAAAAAATGCCACTTTTGACTCAAAAACATATGCATAGTGCACACTAGCTTGACACAAACAAGTTAGAAATGGTTATAAACAATAAAACTTTACCTTTGTGCTTACCATTGCTTTTTCCACTTGTTGTCACCCTCTACACATCTCACATTTCTTCTTTTATGTGGATTGACAAGTCAATTTGCAATTCAATAGCTCAAGTCAATCCATTTGCAAGTACCTACAAGAAGAAAGATGAAATGGTCCCCAATCATGTTTTTGGGTCCAGAGGGGTTAGTTTAGCAACCCAAGTCCTATTACTCTTGGGTGCTTTCCTAAAAGGACAACAAGTAGAATAATGATAAAAAACATTGCAATAGTTACAAGTGCCCGTAGCCTTGGAACTGGAGGATTCTTCATTGAAAAATGAAAGTCCTTTATCTTTGTTGTTCCTTTGGCTACAGTCAAGTCCAATGCCATCTCTACCCATTTGTTTGGTAGTATGGTCTAGGATTTGATTAAGATTCTTTTTATCACCAAAGAATATTTGCAAAGAAGATCTCAAACTATGATTGTCATGCACAAGAGAAGTAAAGGTAAAACACAATAGATTCATATCATCTCTAGCATGCACAAGATAGATTGCTAAGCAAACATCTTTGGTTATATAAGAATCTTTATCACAAGATAGAGCATCAAAAGATTTCTCTCTATAAGAAAAGATAGTATGAGGGTTAAGAGCAATTACTCTACTATGCAAGTAAGCAAGTTCATACACAAGACAAGTAATCTTTGAAGGATAAACTTTATCTATACATTCTAATCCTTGCAAAGTAGGCTCTTTACTCTCATAAACACATTTAAGAACATAAGAAACAATAGAGAAAGAAACAATAGTAGTAGCAAGCTCTATGTATGAAGTAGTCATAGAAGGTTGAGATTCTAAAAACTTAATCTTATCAACCAAACTAGAATTTGCAAATTTAGAAGCATTTAGTTGACTAAGATAATAATTGGTTAGAATCTCAACACTTGGATTTACCTCATTTAAATCTTTAATTAAGCTTGTCAAGAGGGTGCAATGGCATCTTCCATCTTCAAATTCACTAGATCTTCCACTAGTGCTTTCATTTGTTGATGGAGCCTTTGTGATCCCTTTTTCTCTCTTGTTTCCTTCTATTTCTCTCTTTGAAGGTTTCCCATCTTCATAATCACCCATATTCTCCTACTTGTGGAAGTATGCTTGGAGAAGACCCGCTCTGATACCACTTGTTGGATCCTAGATGGGTGATTAGATGCTCTAGAGGGGGGGTGAATAGAGATGAAAGCACTTAAACAAAATTCATCAAACCTTCAAAATATATGACAAGATAAGGTTGCTAAATAGGTAATTTGAGTGCAACTAAATCATGCATAGTAAGGGAGAGAGAGATTGAATATGCACCAATTAGACAAGCTATTTAGAGTGGTTCCACACTTCAAACTAGAAGTGTGTCAGTCCACTTGCCTAGAGAGGTCAACCTCTAGGACTTCCAAACTATTGCATTCTTATATTCATTAATAAGACATACAATACATGACCAACAAAGGACTTACCTATCCAATACAAAGAGTCTTAAACCTTACCAAGGACTTACCCACTTTGTAAGAGTCTTCGGCCTTCTCCAAGGACTTACCCACTCTTGCACAAGTCTTCGGCCTTGTAGGAATTACCCACTCTTCTTGGATCTTCAGCCTTTGACTTCACCTTCACTCGGAGAAGCTTCCACCAAGGTCTTACCCACTTGAGCTTGAGTCTTCTGCCTTCTCCAAGGGCTTACCCACTCTAGCTCCAAGTCTTCAGCCTTGATATTCACCAAGGGACTCCTTCCCTTGTTCTTCTTCACCTCTCTTGGACAAGAGAGAGAACCTTCATCTTCAAGATAGGAAATGAGAGATGGGGAGGTGGTGGAAGTGAGAGCCTCACAAGATATACAAATAGGACTAGCTCTCTTACATATTTCCTACTCACTCTAATGGATGTAGCAAGTGATTAATCTTAGAGAGAGAGAGGAGGCTGTAGGATCACTCAACTATAGAATAGGAACCTTCATAGTGAATTCTCAACCTTGGAATGAAGCCCAAGGGGTCCTATTTATAGCTGGGGATGCCTCTTAGCCTTTGGGAACACTTGTGAACGAAAACTAGCCGTTTTGTGGCTTGCAACGGATCTATTTTCACTTGTTGCAACTCCACAACGGCTAGAAACACTTTTCTGCACTTTTCCGTACAGTGCATTCGGTCGAGTTTCTATATGTGTAACTCGACCGATCAAGTAGCAGGCAGCCCGATATTGAAATGATCGGTCGAGTTTGTTCTGAGGAAACTCGACCGACCATTCCAACTGGAACTGGCCTACTACCCAATCGGTCGAGTTCTGTGAGTGCACAACTCGACCGATGCAATCTTCAGAAAATTGACTAAGGTTGATCGGTCGAGTTTTAGGGTGGGAAACTCGACCGAACAAGTGCCTGTAATTGATTTTCAAAGTTGCATTAAAAGTGCTCTAAAATTCGATCTAAGTGTTCCTGATATTTTTCTAAACTTAATTACAAGTCATACAATCATTACAAGTGATTTACAACATGATTCTAATGGATATACATCATATTACAAAAATGTGCACTTGTATGACTTTGACTTGTCTTTTCTCCAATTTGAGATTCGCAAGTTAGGGCAATTGGAGTGTGTCTATACCTAATCTAAAATCACTCAAGTAGAAGCATTAGACACCAATATGTGGAATGGTTAGTCATCATCAAAACATGGGTTTAGTCAATTTAGACATGAGTCAACATTGACCTAATTGACCTTGAGTCAACACAAGGTAGGTAGGTTTCCATGACCCCTATGAAGGGATGAAAGTCAATCATGAATGTAGAGAGAGATGATGAAGGATTGGGTAAGGTTCTAAGTTGAACATGTACTATGTTAGAATCCTAAGTCTATCCAAGGGTCAGGTAGGGATAAGACCGATGGAAGAAGGAGTTGCCTAGTTCCCTAGTTGCACATAACCATAGGGTTAGGAGGTAACAACTATCATTGTATGAGGGACATGGGTTAGGAGATTGATCACCTTCATGAACTCATGGGACCCAAAGGGCAGATGAGTAGGGCACTCTCTGGATGCATGAGGGAAGAGGGATGACCCCAAAAGTGTCGGCACCCTATAGACCCAGAGGAGATGACCAAGGATTGTGTGTAAACCCCAGTAGGTTCGAGACCAGTTTTCCATGGAAGTAATTTTTGATATCATGATGTTTGAACATGAGTTGCGCATTTCAACTTAGATTTGAAGGTGTAATGGCAAGGTGGGATGTGCCATCTCTACTCTTGGAACAGGAAGAACTTTGTGTTTGGACGGCCGCCAAATGCTTATTTCCTCTTGTTATAGGAGTGAGAGATAGGACAGTACGCATGCCATACACCAAGGATAAAGATGATGTGAGTTGGAACGTTGCTACAAGGTATGAGGATAGAGATGATAACGTACCCTTATGGAGCGAATGATACATGGATGGTTTACAAACACTAAGAGGAATAATGTAGTCAACTTATGAGGATGTTTTTATCATGAGTCATACAGGGTTGAATTCAAAAACCAAGAGGATGAGCTAAGAGTTTCTCAATGAAGATAGGTTTAGAGTTTGAGTTTCAAATGATAAGCAAAATACATGGAGGTGTATGTTCTCACCAATACCTAACACCTAAGGATAAGAAGTGGTAATGAATGCTCTGGCTGAGATATAACTGCCTAGTTTTGCTAGAGGCTAGAAGAAGTTGAGGTTGTTTGGCTAACCCTAAGTTTAGAAAGAAGATGTGTTTTGGCTAACACTCGGATGTAACAAGATATGATGAACAAGTTAATGGTTGTTTGGTTAGCCAACCTAGTCCTTGATGTGGTAGAAGTATGGTTGTAAAACCTCATATACACTCCTCTAAAAAGGAAGGTGATGAAACCCTGATGAGAGTGGTTTAGGGTTTCCGAGGAATCGATCTTGAGGAATCATGACATACAGGAAATCATGATTTTAAGATCACCATACACCGTGATACTACAAAGATAGTAAGAGATAGTAGCACTTTGGATGCTTAAGATGAAGATGCATGTGGCTTGTGGCTATGCATGATAGTAGGTGAAGGATGAACACCAGTAACCCAATGCTTTGACATAGAGGATGAAGAGTCCCCTAAAGGGAGTGGGAGTTCACCATTATGGAAGTTGTGGTAAGTCTCCCCTTGACTAAGGAAGGTCAAGATGCATTATGGGTTATGGTAGATCACCTTACCTAGATATAATGAGAAAGAAAGAATGTTGTCAAGGGACAAATTTGGTTGAACTACTTAAGAGAGAAAGATGGTTCAACCACATCATGATGCGAGTTCAAAAGTTTTTGAGAATAACCTAAAGATTCACTTCCATGAGGTGGAAGTAGATACATGAAGAAATTGATGATAGAATAGTACACCCCTTACTAATGGTTAGTATGATCCAGACTAGAGGGTCTGATGAGAGCATGTGTGCTCATTCAGGGTGATACATGGAGATAATTCTTAAGATGTGATGTTAACCACCATAGCCTTTATCGGGATGCAAGAAGTCTTATAGAGAGGTTGTGTTGGTCACCACTTCATTAAGATGATGTTGGTGAAGGAGGCCTCATGAAGTTCAGAAAAGAACCACAGTGTGTGCAGATGAAGTCACTTTGATCGTGCAATGGCTGAGAGAAAGCCCAGAGGCGGCACGAGTCATGAGCTGATGCAAAGCAGACTGACATGCAGTTCACTGTGGGAAAGTATGTGATGTGAAAATCCGACCCCTCAAAGCTACAGCTGAGAAAGATGAATCCCCGATATATGGGTCCATCTGAGATGGATTGGTGGAGATGGTTGTGTTTAGCCTTACCCCTTAGGATAACATGATGTATAATGTGTTACATGAGTCCGATCTAGAGCACTATATGAGGTACCCAAGCCATGTGCTGAGCCCTGAACCTATTCAGCTTTTTGAGAGGCTGAAAAGTCCTGAGTCACCTATGAGGGTACAATATACCAAGGTAAGCAAGAACTCAGATGGAAGAATATGAGATGATGAAGATTCTTGGGAAGCACCATGGAAAGGGGGAAGCCACATGCGAGCCCTGATGGAAAAAAGAAAGGCTTATCCTGTTTGTTTGCTTGCTTAATGGAATTTTGAGGACAAAATTCTTATAAGAGGGGAAGGATTTTACAACCCCAGTTTTGGGTTCATTTGGTGAGAAATGTAATTTCTCATATTAAAGAAATTGGAACAAATAATGATATAATTTGTTTTGAATGCATGAATTTCGTTTACAATAGCCTTGATGATTGTGTTGTGGGCTTTATTGGCTATTGGGCCCAATAACAAGGAAATTCAATTAATTAATGAATAATTGAGAATTTGAGAAAAGAAAGATGTGGAAACCTATAGAAGGCAAAATAATGTGATCCAAAGATGGATTTCATGCCTCTTGGGTTCCTTGGGTTCCAAGGAGTCCAAAGTTGCAAAGATAATGCAACAAGAAAAGAAAAGATCAATTAAATATTTCTTTGCTAAGAAAGAAATTGAAAATAACGATAAAATGTGGAAAATATGTGGAAAGAGGTATAATTGAGTTACCTTTGATGGATTTTCGTATCCATGAGGTTTCTAATGTTAAAAGGAATTCCAATAAGGAAAATAATGAGAGATAAAGAGAAATACCCGAAAATAGATATTTAATAAGAAATGAATAAGAAGAAAGAGAAAATACATAAAAGATAAGTGAGAGGCTAAGGAATATTCCCAAGATGGAATTCTGAGCCATTAGGATTCCTTTAGGTTCAAGGAATTTAAAATAATAATTTAATGGCAAAAAAAAGGGAATACCAAATTAATTGGCTTAATTTATAATGATAGATTGCTTATGAAGAAAACACACTTTTCCTTTGGAATTTGGGTCTCTGATTTCGTACAATGGTAGATAATGTCGGTCCAAAGCTTCCTTTAAAATTTTGTGGAAAAAGGATAAACGATTAAAGAGTTGTGATTTTTAGAAGTTTCCTAAAGTAAAGGGGTAATCTTTGAATCGAATTAAATGTCACAATGCTAGATATATTTTCCTCGATCTGGCACGCGCGTTTAGGGCCGTCAGATCTGGACCCGACGGTGATAAACTTGTCTTCCAGCTCTCGCGTCTGGTTAGGAAAGCAAGGATAGAAGTCTGACTTTCCTTGATCGATTTCCTTGACAATCAATGTGTGTGTGAACTTGGAAACATGCTAGATATATTCGTGAGTTTCTTGCGGACAGATTAATCCTAGGATTTTCCTAGCTTTGGGGTGTCTAGAAGAATCCCCTACACCTAAGGACCCCGCCGGCTGTGCGCAATAGCCACAGGCTATTTAAGGGGGTGGATTCCCTCTGTGAGTTGATGCATGGCTCCGCGAGATGCGGTAGGACCTCCAGGACAAGTAGCTTCCACCAATTCCCTCTCTCGAGCCCTCCTGTACCATGGACCTCCTTGGTTTTCAGTGGGGAGACCCCTCGTTTCGTCCCAGTAACACCAGCCATGACCGGAACAATTGGGACCATCAATGAATCCGGTTGTGTCGGGCAGAGGTGGAGGACCAGTTTTGGGCAAGGAAGGAGCCCTTCCGATGGAAGTCAACACCCAAGTTGACTGCTCCTGGAGGCTGGCGCTGGCTCGCGAGTAGCAGGTCGCGAGGTTGAAGGAAACAGAGAGAAAAGTCTCTCTTACCTCTGGCACGCGAGAAGGAGAGCAGGGACAAAAAGCGCAAATGCCGGATCGCTGGAAAAGAGAATAGGAAGGACATGTGGCGCTCTTCCATTGACCAAGAGGTAGGTAATTTACAAAATTCGTAGTTAATTATTGGAAGCCCTGATGAAAATAAGTTATATATGAAAATTTATCAGAAAAATGTGAGGAATCCAATAAAATTATAATTGGAACCTGATATTGCTTGAAATTTAAAAAGTACACAAAATTATCACCTTTGATGTTATAAGTTATGGTAGAACCCTAATTGGATATGGAACTCGAAATTAATGACTGTTTTGGGTTTATTTTGTTTGGAACCCTAATTCTGAGAAATATTAACCTATTAAGAATAAAAGGGACAGTTAGATTTTGAAAGAAGGTAGTTTCATGCTTATTTTAGGGTTTTAGGCACATAATTATGTTTAGAAACCCTAATTTGGAAAATATGGGTTTTAATGGGTTAAATTTGAAAATATAATTATAGAACTGAGTTTTCATGGTTATAAGAGCATTAAAGTTCCTAATTGTGGTTAAATACCCTTAATGTGGAGATTAGGGTTTCCTAGTGGATAAAAGGTGGAATTAAAGATAAATAATGTTCATATGAGTATTAGACCATAATGAACTATGAATTGATGATAAATAAGCATAATGACTTTGTCATGGATTAAAAAGGATAAAAATGGCAGCTTTAATGAAAAGGAGGCTTAATGGACTTAATTGTGTCCTTGATCCGAAATCAAGGTAATAAGTGGCTAAAAGGTAACCTTAATATTTTTTTGTGAAGAATAGATGAGATAATTAGGGTTTGTGAGTAATTGTATAAAATTAGGGTTTAAAATAGTAAAAGTGAAGTAAAACCCTAACTGCAAAGTAAACCCTAAAAAGAGGTAGAAATCCTAAAAAGGAATAGAAACCCTAAGTAGCAAGATGGTTTGGATATATTTTGATAAAAAGGAATTGAATGTAATTTTAGGATTCATGTACTTTCTTGATTGGGTGTCATTGATTGATTGGACTATTCTATCTCAGATCAGCCTAACAGGTATGTGGTTAATTATGAATAACCGCCTTAGTTTCCTGAAGATTTTTTGGATGGTTAATCGCATTGAATGCGAATTATCAGTTTGGATGTTCATACTTGCAAACTATAAAGTCACTATGATTATCACATTAATAATAGAAGTATGGATTCTCACACTTACATGCCACCCTAATGGATGATGCCAAAGGTCAGGCCCAGATGGGTAGACCAATGGACACCTTGAGTGGTGATCCTAGGCACCAAGCTCGGGAATGAGAAGGTGGCCTATGATATTTCTTGACTAGTGGGCACCATGAGTGGTGACCCCCAGGCACCAAGCTCGGGATTGAGAAGGTGGCCTTAAGTCATTAGCAAAGGAAACCCTAAGGTGGGTATGCCAGGGTTAGGGCAAAAGTGGTGGAGAATGTCATACTGAAAAGTGTAAATTGGCTTGTTAATTAACTTGATTGTGATAATTAGATTGTTATCCTTATGTGCAAACTTTTGGTTGTCCCCACATACCAGTATATTTCGATATACTGACCGACGTTTTGTTTGTCGGCGTTTTCGGTACAACCCTGAAATGAACAAATAGTAAAGTGACACATTGTGAAAATAAAACATAAAGTGCAAGGAGGATTAGATAGAGTAGAATCAAGCTTGGATAGATAGATTCCCAAAGTTTTAAAAGGTATGTAAAGTTTTAAATTTTCTACCAGATTTCAGTTTAGTTAGTAGAATTTCATAATTATTATTGATTATTTGTCGAACCTTTGATCCGGGTTAGTGGATAATGGCTCTGACCTTTCAGTCTCCCTTATTTGGGGGCTACCGGGAGGTGGGGTCGTTACAGTGTGACTTTACAGAACTCAATCTAGACTTCGGTTATCATGTTGAACACATTGTGTTATCCATCTAACACACCATGTGACCTGTAGATTTTACTCAAACGTGAATTGAACTGTCTCACACTTATATATATGACCCCAATCCATGTTGGCGTAGTTATCACAGACTATTTTGGACCTTTTAGAGTGGGTATCAAGTAAAGGAGAGCCAGGAGGAGTTGGAGGCGTTCAAGGGAGAAAAGTCAGTTTCTCAGGAGGGAAACTTCTTCTTCTTCCTTCTCCAACAATTGTAGCAAAGATCTCCACCGTTCTCTTCTATCAACTCAGAAGTGAAGCTTTCGAGAGAGTTTCCAACAACAAGGATGGATTTATGACTCCTTATCTAGAGTTCCAAGTCTATCTCCCTTCTCCCACAAACATCTAAGTTTATTTCCTTCTATTATGATGTCTAACATTGCTTTCTACTACTTGTATCTATTTTCTACAGCCATGGATGAGTAGATCTCCTTTTCTTGGGTATGGGGGAGTAACTCCCATGTCATAATATCGTTGAAAATGAATTTCATATATAATGCTATTTGTTTCTCTATTCTAAGGTTCATCGATGTTGAATTCTTCTTACATGCTTTGTTGACCACTTTGTATGTTTGATCTCTTCTCTTTGTGTAATCTGGGAAGATATGCATAAGAGTAAGGAGGTGTGCTTTAGCTGCACTACCTTGACCATAGGAGTGGTTGGGATGTGTAAGGAGTCAAATGTTTGTAGTTTGAATCTTAGTATATCCACATGAGTAGTATACAAAGTTAGGACTATTCTACACTGCCGGGAGGTGGGTGTAGGATGCAAACATCCCCTTATGTCATTTCTAGCATTGTCGATCATCGTAGTTCTTCATGTTATGATATGGATGTGAAGCCTTATTCTTAAGAATTCCCAATCCAATTTGATCCTTAATAGAAGTGACTTCTATTCTAGTTTGTTTCCTTTTGATTGCTTAGTTATCTAACCAAAACCTCTCTTATAAAAAAGATCTAGATTGTTGAAGTTTAATACTCTTACATCTAACAAACCCTTGATCTTTGGATGACCTCGATAATACTACACACACCTATATAGTTGCAGGGTAGTGTTTGAGTTTATAAATATTAAAACTTGTGCACCCAACCAACAAGTTTTTGGTGTTATTATCAGGGAGTAGTGATATTATTGTTGGAGTAAGAAGTGATGAATAGTAAGTGAGACTAGATCACACCATCACCTACTGTATCCACCATCATATTTTATCATGATCATGATCATTATCATATTCTTTTATCTTTCATTATCATTATTGTACTTAACTTTCCTTCTTTATTTACAAGACTATATGAAGCGATCCAAAAGGGGCTTGAACCTTCCACATTTCTAGACCCCAAAAATAAGCACCCTATTAGCAACCTTCAAAAAGCAAGGAGGAGTGAACCTCAATCAGATTTGGAGGACTCACAACCATCATCACCAATGTATTCACCACCATCCTCACCAACCCAACAAGAAAAACAAATCATGGAAGATGATTGCCCCCTATAGGACTTCATTGTTCCAACTGCTACAAAAATCAACAGGGCTATCACTATCTGACAAATTGAGGCAAACACTTTTCTATCAGCCTCACAATTATATAGATGATATAGAAGAACTAGTTTGGAGGGATGCCAATGGAGGATCCAAACCTCAACATCGCTGAATTTCCATAGTATGTTAGCACTTTCAAGATAGATGGTGTTCCTACCGATGTAGTTTGTCTTCTTTTTTCCCACTTACATTCGAGATACAGAGCCAAGGTGTGGCTCTATTCTTTTCTAAGAAACTCCATCAACAGATGGGATGAACTCCTCAAAGTTTTCTTAGACAAATACTTTCCACCAAGCAAGACTGCACAATTGAGGAGTCAACTCATTAGTTTTTCACAAAGAGATGGAGAGACCTTGTATGACACGTGGGAAAGGTTCAAAGAACTTCAACATCTTTGTTCACAACATGGTTTAAGCAATTGTCTTCTATTGCAAACTTTCTCATGGCCTCAAGCCACTTCTCAGACTCTGGTCCCTTAACAACTTCTAGGTAGGTTGCTGGCTCATCATCTATGACCAACTCAACACCTTCTTGAGTCAAAAGATAACCAAATCTTTAAGGATCAAGGAATTCCCTACTACATCTAGGAGGTTCCTGTGTTACATGAGGAATTTGAGATTCCACAACAGTTTGCATCTCTCCATGTTCCCATTGTACCTCTATGGGTTCAATGTTTTCTTATTGGTCTCAAACCTCTTCGATTTCTAATTTCCTCCCACTAACTCCTTTGGAAATAGATTCCCATTCTAGAAATACAACATCTCTGACAACAAACACTTTGTTGTTAGATGCAGTATAAAAGTAGTTTCATTTGGTTTTAGGATATCCAATAAAATAACATTTATCTGACTTTGGTCCAAACTTTTTGGGAAACTACTTTATCACATAAGCTTCACATCCCCAAATCATCATAAAAGACACACTAGGATGCTTCCCGTACCATATCTCATATGGTGTCTTTTGAACCAATTTAGATGGTACACGCTTTAGTGTAAACACTAAAGTTTCTAGAGCATGTCCAGAAGGAAGTCAGAAGACTAGAAAAACTCATCATTTGTCGTACAACATATAGTGATGCACAGTTCCTTCTTTCTGATACACCATTATATTGTGATGTTCCAAGTGGAGTCCATCATGATATAATACCATGGTCTCACAGAAGGTCCTCAAATTCTTGGCTTATGTTCTCTCCACCTCGATCAGAACAAATTACTTTAATACTTTTACCAAGTTGATTTTTTACTTTATTCATAAAATCCTTGAACTTTTCAATGGTTTTTAACTTATGTTTCATTAATTACACACAACCATACCTAGTGAAGTCATCACTAATGGTAATGAAGTACTAGTAGCCACATCTAGTATTTGTTCTAAAAGGTCCACATATAAATGTATGAGTCCCAATAGATCACTTTCTCTCTTACTATGTCCAGTGAAAGGAGTCTTTTTCATCTTTCCCAACAAACATGATTTGCATGTCTCTATTTATTCAAGGTCAAAAGAATCTAGATATCCATCTTTAGGAAGTCTAGAAATGCCTTTCTCATTGATGTGCCCTAGATAAAAATGCCAAAGGTATGTTTTGTTTGAGTTACTGAGTTTTAATTTTTGGTATTTATGTTATGAACATTTGTCTCTAGATCTAAGAAGTAAAGACCATATGACATTGGAGCATTGTCGTAAAAGATCTCATCTTTAGAAATAGAACATTTACCATTGTTTATATGAAATTTGAGTCCATTCCAGTCCATACAAGATACATAAATGATGTTTTTATTAATGGCGGGTACAAAATAGCATTTCTCTAACTCTATTACAAGCCCTGTGGGTAGAGATAAATGATAGGATCCAACTTCAATAGCAACAACTCTTGCTCCATTTGCAACGCGTAGTTTGACCTCGCCCTTTCTTAAAGGTTTACTTCTTTTTAAGTCCTACATAATTTAACATATCTGAGACCCACATCTGGTATCCGGTACCCAAGATGAAGAAGTAAACATATTTATCCCAATAACTTTTATACCTAAAGTGGGTATCTCTATCCCCTCCTTATTCCTTAGTTCCTTTAAGTGAAAAGGAATTCCTTTTGTACTTGACCTTCTCCTTATATTGAGTGTGGAAGATTTGGACTTCAGCTTAGCCTCATAATATTTCTTGGACTTGCCATTGTCCTTGGACTCCCCTTTGCGAATCAACATCACAAGTTTGTCCTTCTTCATTCGATCTTTGACATTAATCAACATGCCAAGCAATTTAGACAATGTTTAGCCAAATTACTCAAGAAGTAGCGCTCAATAAATTGGCTATATAATATAGGAAATTATTATAGAATCACATTCATTGGCCAACTCTTGGGATAAAGAAAATCCTAGTCTCTCTAGGTATTCCACATGCCTAATCATATTAAGCACATGGGGATCTACTGGATCTCCCCCTATCAGTTTGCACTCAAATAACACTGTGGAGCCTTGTACCTTTCTTTCTTCACTTGATTCTTAACATGTGTTACCATCTTGAGAGTTGTCATGTTTTCATGTTGTTTATGCAATTCATAGTTCATACAACCTAGCACAAGGTATTTGATACTTGCGACATAATTTGCATGCTTCAAGCAAGCACCCATTTCAGCCTTAGATGCATTAGGAGTGGGTTCCACTGGTACTGGTGTTTCAAGGACATAGAGCTTGTGCTCACGACTGAGAACGTTTCTCAATATCTTGAACTAGTGATGGAAGTTATTCCCATTTAACTTGTCCTTCTCAAGGATTGTAAGGAAAATGTGTTGTTATTTTCCATTAGTTTCTACAAAAGAAATTTGCATTTTGTCTAAACACTTTTGATTTGATTTTATAAAAAGAAAATTTTGACAATATTAATTAGTTCTTTAATTAATTATTTCTCCCACCATTTTGTTCAAATTGATATTCCTCACTATCAATTTGGAAGATTGTAGCATACAACTTTCTAGTGAATCAAGATTCAAAATAATTAAGTTATTACCCGACCAATACCTGAATCCATAACTAATTATTAAGGTAGGAAACATTTGCCAATTACATCTCATACAATTATTGAATAGATTGTATGCACAACTCCTTGTCATATCTGATCTTTATACTTCTAGGCACTTAATCTCATGAAGAACACCTAGTTAAGCCTGACCCAAAATTCAACATAATAACAATGCACCCTGCTTGGCAGGCACACATAACTGCCATCACACTTACAGAGATAGATTGCGCACCATGCTTGGCGTTCCCATGCTTAGCCGATCAAGCTCTTCATGTGTGCTACTTATGGAACATAGGGGTGGGTATGGTCTAGTCAAGTCTGGTTTGACCCTAAAACCATAGACTAGACCACATATAGTGGTATGAAACTTTTTCAAACCAAATTTGACTACTAAAGGGGCCCATACCACTTTAACTTGACCGCCAAAAATGTGGTCAAGTTTGGTTAAGTTTGTCTAAACCACTATTTCTTAGTATTTACTAGTCGCAAACTTATCTCAATGAAGATCATTTCAAAAATTAGTTTAATATAATCCGATTCAATGTCGGTGGCAAATTATTGGTGCTCTTCAATAAATAATCTACTTTAGCAACATGAAATAAGTCATGTTAGCTAAACATTAGTTGGAATAATTTGTATATTACATGCAATAATAAATGTTGGATATTCAAAAAGATTATATATATGTATATATATCAATTGCAACATTAATATAGAATCCATTTGCAACACTGATAATAAACATAATGTTGAGATGATAAGAAATACTTTCTATATATCATTTACACCATGACTAGAATAATTTACTTGAATATATATACATACATATATATATATATATATACATACATACATACATACATATCTCTATGTGTGTTTGTATGTGTAGACACACACATACACATTTATAGAGTTGGTCAAGTTTGATTTGATTGGTTAACCTATTGTCTAAATTATGACTAGACCACTTAAGGATGGTCAAAAGAAATTTTAAACCAAACTTGACCGCAACACCCATTCAGACTAGACTTAACCGAGCAGTTTAGCCAAATTCAGTTTGGTCTGATGGCCAAGTTTGGTTTCCTATCCAGCCCTAATGGAAAGCAACTATGACTTAATATTTGATTGAACAATTTTGTTATATCTGCATATACATATCCAATCACCACAAACTTATAGTATGTATCATATATATACTATGTCCACAAACAATATATACAATCATAAAATATGAGCAATGGCTATGACCACACTAATGCCATTTTTTGGAGCCACAAAGAATTGCTACCTCCTAAGGTCCACATAATATGTAGCAACCTATACTTTTAGAAAATATGTGATGAAACCACCCCGGTCGTTTGACCCAACCCTTGAGTTGATTGGTTGGCTCCTGGTTGGTCGACTGGTCATCATGGATTGGTCAAGTGGATCCTAGCTCAAGTAGAGTCTGCACTCCTCCAATCAATCAGTTGGGCCTCCAGTCGGTCGATTGGCTCCTCCTATCGTCTGGCCTCCTCGGTCATCCAATCGATCGAATCGACTTCCCAGTTGATCGACTCACCTGGTATAGAATGACTTTTCTTGTCCAAACATAAAATAAACTATCATATTCCTATTAACTTATTATATTGTAAAAGTAAAACCTCAAGTTACATTTGAAGGGAGCATTGGGAGGAAAGCATTAACTTACATATGCAAAAAGAGAGTGAGTCTTAGTATGAAAACTGAATTAGAAAGATAAGAATTTAAACCATCAACCATCCATACATATCCAAGGGGTATTGGACATAACCAAACTTACACCATTAAAATAATTTTAGGACAACGCGTATAAATTGCAGATATATTTGATAAAATATATATAGGATATATGTGACATTTCCTAGTGTATTTGGTATTTAATCAGATACACACATTAATCATTTAAATATTCACCATGTGTGTAATAAATAAATGATAAAACCAAAAACCTATCATATTGATTAAATCCCATAACATAGTAAACTGATGTGGCTCTAATATCACTGTCGGGAAATATGGTGACAAAGATGGCAACGTAAAAAAAAATCTTGCTATATTTCCCATGATTAGAGGATCGTGTCAATAACTACAAATTGAGAAGGAAGGTTTGCAAAGTATATACGTGGTCCTATAGCAAGTCCAGTGACTATTCCAGCAACAATGTGCTTCTTTCTCAAGCAACACCCAGACTGTTGTCAGCGGCAACATCCTAGTGTAGTACCACAAATGATGGTTGATGAAGTCCTACTAGTGTGGTGGAAATGACCTCCACATCTCTACATAGTCTACGCAAACCACCAGGAAATCCTATCATTCTTCTGGAACTAACAAGAAGGAGTTGTCCCTTTGATGTCAACGTGCTAGTGTTTACTTGTTCTCCCTAGCTATCTCTACTTTTTATGTATAAGACTTGCTTTGGGATCTCACGTTACCACAATTGTGAGAGGACAATGTTAGTCAGTATTAGTTGTTTCTTCTGAAAGCCTTGAATACCCCTCCCCTTATAGGAGGGTTAGAGTCAGGGTTTCTAGATCAACTCGGAGTAGAAGAGATGGATTATCATGAAATTCTAGTTTTTGAATGTCATGAGTCAGTTGGCTCAACATTTGAGTCGATCGACTCACACCCCAATTGGTGGAATTGAATGCTTTCCTATTTGCAAACATATTGGCCTTCAATGTGACAATTAATGCACAACATGATGTCAACATCAATCTTTGATCTAGTCTTACTAATCATCTAATCAGGCAATTCACATGCTAAACTGGTAGGTTCATATTCTGAAGTAGTCGATTCACATTTTGAACTTCTTGATCCACATTCCATTTCAACCAATCTTCATCCAATGTTGTTTAAATTGACTTGACACTTGAGTCGGTCGACTCAACACTTGATTCGATCAGTTCTCATTCTGAATCGGCCAATTTTCAACCATTGTTGTATAATTGAATACCTAAAGACTTTAGTAATCAAGTTAAACTTTATTTATAAGTAAACTCCTAGGCCGTGTGTATCCTATATGTGTGACCCAATAGGTTCTAAGATACTTTGGCAGTGAATGTCCATAACTAATTTATGATATCACAAACAATGAGCGATATCTAGCAACACATCATTACTACCCAAGAATTGGAAAGATGGAGAATAACTTCAACCTACGTATGTGATTAGTGTTATAGTAATCATATAGTTCCTTTGTCTCTAATATCCAGGTTAACGTCAAGGCATGGAAACATCATCCTCTCAATGTTAAATCACGTTCCTTGAACTAGAGTAGACTGTCTGAGATGCATGTGAGCTCACATATCATATATTGATGCATATGAGTATGGTCATATGTTTCTCAGTCTCACTTATCAAGTGGCCATGATATCAACTCCGAAAGGAGGGACAAATTCCATCTCCATCACTCACAGTCAATCCCCATGTGTCACAACATAGCCGATCATCACCTTTATGATAACCCTTATTCAAGGTCATGTTGGATGGTGTCACGATACATTGAATGACATGTGATGAATGTACAAACTTCAGGTCTAAGAACCACAATCACCACTATCACTATGAGAGTTAATTCTAACACCAATCAATGGTTTCCATGTATCGCTCTCAAGGTGAGTTTGTTTGGTACATTGTTCTTTAACAAGTACCTATGTGTTTGGTCCGATATCATATATCCTGACTAATGAGATTTTGTCATCAACCAACACACACTCTAGTCTTATGTATTATTGTTGTCTGTTAGCTTCCACAATAACATCTGACTAGGGACATAACAATAATGTACGTACTCTTATCATACATATGATCTCATTGTTCAGTTCCTCAACTTGAAGACATACATCATCGATTATCACCATTCTTTAGACATCTATCATGTTAACCAATATCTCATAATTGAATAAAACATATAGATGAAGATTTCCTTTATTATAATCAAATCATATACAAGATATGCCATTACAATCATCATATGATTGACTCTATGGGAATATATACCAACAAACCATACCATATTTATATTGTTTTTTTGAGTTCGTAGAATATTTTACTTTATATATCTGACTCATAGATTATTAATTATGAAATTTTGAAGTTCTAACCAATTAGATAAATCCTTAGAAAATCACATTAACAATATATCAAAATTAGGCTATGAAAATGATGTCATTGGATGGGGGAAAATATCAATCCTAAATCATATTTTAGCTTGTTTTTTGACTTACGGTGAATTATAAGGAATTTTTTAAAATCTAACCAATCAAAAACCTTGAATAAATCCACGTGTGACCCATCATCTGCATAATACACCCATCCTAGATGGCCCTTTCATTATTGGTCATTTGACCTGGGCCCATATCCAATAGGGCACACTGCTCATCATGTTAGAGTAAAACCAACAAAGGTGAAAATATGACTTTGCCCATCAGGGGTTGTGATTAAATGAAAACTAGGTCAATGTAACTCTTGTAAATCCACAGTTGACCTTCTTCCTCCTTCAACCTCCAACATACACATGCGAGCAAGGGTAAGAAAGAACAGAGTCAAAAGCCTCCAGTCGCAACACCAACCCATAAGTAGATTTGGTAAACCTGATATTTCCATCGAATTATCATAGTTCCCCTAGATTTACAGACCACAAGATCAGGATAAGAGGATCTTGTGGACACAAATTTAGACTTCCTCCATCGTTGTTCAAGGAGGAGCAAGGCATAATATGATCAAACAACCAAAACAAGGAGAATGTAAACTGAGGAAATATTTAAGAGGTTTATAATCTAATAATATCAACAAGTACCGATCAAGAGACATAAATCAAATCGCAAACCAAGAAAAGAGGATAAAAGAGGGAAAGTCACCCTACCTTCATTTTAGTGAAATTGAACGAGTTAAAAAATTCTTCAACACAATTATAGGATGTGCAAATCATCAATCAGCCCCATGATGCTCAGAGGCGCGGTGATGAACTGGTTCTAGCTCTGGCCGCAGAAGGCGGAGTTGGGGTTAGCTGGCTTGCGGTTGAAGGAGGCTAAGCAAGTACCATGGGACACCTCCTTGTGATGCGAAAAAGATGAGAGCAGGGATTTATATGGGCTCAAATCCATGGGGTTGTGAGGAGATGGAAAGAGGAAGCGGAACAAGGGTGAGACAAAGGAAGGTAGAACCAGAGTTGGGAAACCGAGTGGAGATTTTAAAACCCTACCAAAGTTGGTATCATATTGTATGGAATTTTGGTGGATAAATCTCTTGAAGAGGGAAAGCATGTAAAGAAAATATCACGAGAGAAGATCGGGATGAGAGAGTTGGATGGTAACTATAGTTGAGAAGAAAAGGAAAGACAACATCCATGACGTTCGATCAATAATCCAATGGTCATCATTGAGTCTTCCTTATAAAAAGAAAAGTAACTAAGCATGACACTTAACATATTGAGATACATTGGGAAGTCCACATTTATTTTGTGTGATAGACATCAAATCAAGAACTATATAAAATCAACGTCATTGAACCATTTAAATTAGCATTTTAGGAGTTATTTGATATACATACGTTCCCTATCTGTTTTACGGTTCAAGAAGAGTGAAAATAATATGAAATTTGATATTATTTCCAAATAGGACATGAGAATCCATTTTTGGCAATAGTTTCCCCTTTTGGGATGGTTTACTATTTTATATAATATTTTTGACCTTAATTTATATTCGTTTCATAAATAGAATTGAGAGAGATAAGATTACTCAATTAATGTGAAAATTAACACATAGACCAATTTTGGTATTGATCTATTTCCACTTTTGAATCATTTAATAATTTATTTTATTTTATTTTATAAAAGAAATTAGGATGGTTATTATTGTTCACATAATGCGAGATTTGGTACCCAAGGTAACTGGGACCCAAGGAACACATTTTTATTATTATATTTGGGGTTTGAAGACTCTTTTTGTGAGTTTTATTACAGTTAGTGTTTTAGGCTCAACATCTTTATATCATTGTAACATTACATCGTTACCACCAATATTTATTATTTAGAATTCCATTATCATCACATTGTTACCAAAAGAGTTTCCTTATATTATTATACACGGATTTCCATATTTTACTTATTTATTATTTTTAGTTCATTAATTCAACATTTATTTAGATATGGTACATTATTCATATTATGGATATGGAAACACCATTTATTACTAGTTGTGTATGAAGCATATTGTACTTCTTATCTAAGAACCAAGCATACCAATCTCTTATCCATGGAATTGGGGTTTCTAGAGTCAAAATCTAGGTTTCGGTATGTTACACACAACACACACATATATTGTTTAACTCTCTCTCTCTCTCTCTCTATATATATATATATATATATATATATATATATATGTGTGTGTGTGTGTGTGGGGGGGGGGGGATTAAGAGAGAAAGATTTCTCCCCCCTCTCCCACGCCCGTGGTGGAGGCCGAACACTCGAGAGGGTGGTAAATCAAGGTGGCAACTGGGATTCAAACCCCGGTCCCTTTGTTAGGGGACATCATGCTTGACCACTTGAGCCACTCCTTGTCGGCATATATATATATATATATATATATATATATATATATATATATATATATATATATATATATATATATATATATATATATATATATATATATATATATATATATATATATATATATATGTGTGTGTGTGTGTGTGTGTGTGTGTGTGTGTGTGTGTGTGTGTGTGTGTGTGTGTGTGTTTGTGTGTGTGTATCTACACACACAATGACATTTCTGAATTTTCAATGCCTTGACCACATACATGACGTCCAAATTGAAGCCACCACCTAAGTTAGAATCCCAACTTTTAACACCATACACTAGGCCAAGAAGAAGAAATAAGAGGAAGATAGAATGAATGGAATTAAAATATACATGTTCAGAAAAACAAACAACTCATACATAATCTCACCATTCAACATATAATTCAAAAATAAATTATTATGAATTTAGAGTGCACATTGTATGATAAGATTTTACTTATGCACATACTAGATTCTAAAATAGGATCTATTATATAATAAGTGCACTTGTACATATGATCATCGCACAACTCCAATAGTTTATCAAGCATCCTCATGATCATGTAGAAGCATACCTTAAATCATAAAATGGTCCACGTTGACACAAATGTGTACAGTATGCATCAGGTAAAATAGAAACCTCTATAAGAACTAAGTCTTGGCAATAATATGTAAAAACAAAGATTATTAAAACATAAAAACTTTATTTACGAAAAAAGAACACATATATAAAGACTATTTTCCATTATATCATCCATGCATTTACTATTGATAGTTGAATGCATTAAGGCCTTATGACGCTATAAAAGAGTTCGTTCATGATAGAATGTGATCTACCGCCAAAGAGTTGGATCACTTTTCAACAATTAATTACCAAAGAGTTTAAGCTCTCAAATATAATAGAACATTTATATTATGTTTCTTGTGTTCAAAGCTACATATAATGAAACATCAAGAAAGTTAACATACAAGAATAGTTATATCACCCAATATCATATTCCAAGTCTATATAAACATAATGTACATCCATACTATGTAGTAGGCCAAGTAAGAGGTAAGCTTACTTTCCATAGAAAAATCCTACTCCACACATATTCTTGAGGTCAACCAGTGATTAAACAAGCTCACATACCATGCATCATCATTAACCCTACTCGTGTCCAGTTTAGGGTTTTGCTTAGTCATTATAAGATGTGTTTCATAACTTGTCTTCTTAACATGGATTAGGTTATTGATCTTCAGTTCTAGATCATGACAACTATATGAACATATTATTTATTTATTAACCCTAATATTAGATACCTTAGTTAAACTAGAACTCGCATGCCATGCATTATGAGTCATTACCATGTTATCATGGATGACAAGAAGTTACTAATCTACTAATCTTATGTGATGCTCCTTATATAAGCTTATATAGAAAATCCCATCATTTATATACCGTTAACCTATTTATTACATTTTATTTAGGGTTCGTATCATGAAGTGTCCATATTAAGAACATTACATGATTTCATACATAATAATAATTATCTCTAATATCAGATGGATTCTATACATTTTTAATTGAGTTATTGATGTATTTTCTCACAATTTTGGGTTGTATTTTGTAATTTATGACACACTAATAGACCATTCTACATCTTACAAACACCATGTTTTGGGAAGGAAAAGGGATAAACTATGCTTCCATCATATTCTATATATTTTTCTAAGAATTTGAGTTCTTTGTTTGTATTTGTTTGACATTGTTTCTATTTATTATGAGTTATACACAATCATTCATTTGTTGGTATTAATTTGTTGATTACCTTTTTGGGTTTATCCATGACCTTCATCTACCACGTCAACAAGAGTAGGGTGTGGATTTCTCCCTTGGCTAGTAGTGTGTTCGTTTGGTTTAGGTATGGGACCCACCAAGGATTTAAAAGACTTGTCCCCCACCCTTTCTCTTTTCACATTTTCTGTAGATGTCTAAGCCTACCCCCACCTCTATTTGAGGCAGCCACCCTCTATTCCTGATGTAGAGGGGCAAAAGAGGGATAACTTCAACTTGAAGAAAATACACACTGACTCTTTATGGAGTTGTGTCCAGGCTCAAACAACTTCTAGGTATGTGGCTCTCCCCCTTTCTTCAACTCTACTTCAATAGTGATTGAAATTTTCAACCTGGTAGGCACTATCATGCCCCATATTAGGAGTTTAACTAGCTTGAGTAAACTCTGAGTATTATTTTCATCCACTCAAAGGACCTCAAGGTCCCCTCCTTTTTTCTTATCTCCATCCCTTTTTCTACCTAAAAATAGTTGTGGAGAAGAAGCGCAAGGAAGAGGGTGGTGCTCATAGCACTCACATGAACTTAGTACCATGAGGATTTGTTTGATTCCTCTCTTTGTTCCAAAGGTAATTGTTTATCCATCCATTCCCTTCTACCCAATAACTCAGAGCAGCACATCATGGAGTGGGGTTTGCCATATGTAGTTCTATAACTGCAAGGAAGAAGTATGCCTCTACCACCTTCGGATGGCATCCTAGGGCCAGAAACAATGCAAAAGAGGATCCACTCCGTAGATTCACACCTTAATGGGTGCATGACATTATTGTCACTCATAACTTAGTTAAAATTGATAGTAAGCCTGAAATCATTTACCTCAGATCATAAATCATCACAATTCACATTCTTTCATATATTTAAACATACATAGTTTTGCTAAATAAACTCATTTAATCATGAATTTTGAATCAAATATTTATTACCATCACAATTACATTTCATCCAATTTCAGTGCAAAAACTCCACCTCATGACTAGTCAACTAATAACTCAAATTGACACACGTCTACACATATAAACATAAAATTAACACTAAAAGATATCAAAAATTCATCAAATACTATTAGCTTCTTGGTATGATCATTTTACACTTCATGTGAAATAATTATTTCATACTAAACCATGAAATATTCAACTAAAACAATCAATTTCATGAGTACATAAAACCAAGAATGATGACATCATCACCATAATGTACCTATGAAATCCAAATGACCATTCTGATCTCAAACACTTGAATTCACTTATCACATTGGTTATCCAAGGACTCTAAAAGTCCACTTTATTACATCCTTCACACCTTAAAATAAATTTACTCCTTGACCATTCTCTAGGCATTTATATCCTACACATACTAAAGCAGGTCGTCAAAATTTATCCATCCTCTTTCTCCAAGGAAGTGGCGGCGGGAGGGGGGCAAGCAGGGGCAAATACCCCCCTCCAAATTAGAATTTTTTAAATATATATGTTGTGTATATTAAACATGGTATCCAAGTTGATATTTTTTTATACTTTATATGCTTCACACTCTTATTAATCTATTTTAAAATTATGTAAATTTTTTGTATAAATAATGTTATTACCAATACGATTTTAAGTAATAATTACAAATAAAAATACACTAGAACATGCTAAATTTTATAAACATAAATGACTTTTTTTATAAATATATCTTTTTTTTATGCGATTTATAAATATATTTCATTGTTTCATAAATAACAAATTGTATTTTTTTTATTAAACATATTAAAAACTATACCAAAAATATATACAATAATGTCAATTACCTAACTATTAGTTAACTTCAAAAAAACAAAAACCTAACTATTAGTTTACACCAATTTTATAATGATTAAATAATAAACAGATTTCTATATTAATAGTATACTTTATGATATATAACTAATAGTATACTTTATGATCTATAATTAATAATATACTTAATGATCTATAATTAATAGTATACTTATGATCTATAATTAATAGTATACTTTATAAAATGTTATAAATTTTTTATATCATGTATAAATAAATATCTAAATGTATAAAAAAATATAACAAGTATATAGTTGTATGGTTAATGAGGAAAAACAAACTAGTATCTATAATTATTTGTATACTTTATGAAATACCAAATACTTTATATAATATATTAATAATTAAGTGTGTAACAAATATAACAAGTACACAGGTAATAGGAAAACAAAAAAACCATATCTATAATTAATAATATACTCCATGAGATATCAAATAGTGTTATATTATGAATAAATAATTAAATCTATAACAAATATAACAACAACATAGTCTATAGGTGTATATATTACATGTGTGAATGTATGCTAATTCTTTTCTATTATGACTGTAATGTATGCTCAGAAAGATAACATCAAATGACATATGATATTCTTAGTTGTATATGGTGTCACGATAAATCTGCTAATAATACTTATAAAATATGTGTACTATTTTGAATTTCTATACATCAATAAATATTTGTTAAAATAATTTAATATCATTTATCTTATTAAATTGATTCTTAAATTTATACTTCTATTTGCAAGTTGTGCAAATATTGTTCCTCTAAACTATATATATATTATTTCATCATGATGTCAAAGATAACAAAATTTTTATATTTACTTAATTGGAGGCAACATAGAAATAACAATCCTAATAATTTAGGGAATAATATTGTCACAACATTTATTGATTTGTTAGGTAAAATTAATAAATAGGTTTAACACCATCATAAGTATCTTTATTTAACAGTAAATTATTATAGTGTTGTTTTCTTAATTTTTAAATAATAGTAGTAATTGCCATGTGGTAGTACTTATATATTCAATTTTCTTAGCTTTATGTTATTTTTTAATTACTTGAATTGTCAAACTCATCAAGTAGGAAATTATGTGTTTGATCTTAAATAATAATAATAATCTACACAATCAATGTTGAACATTAAATTTATGTGATTTTTTTTAAATGACCTATATTTATGGAGAATTAATTTAATGGAATGGTTGGTCCTATAAAAAGGATTAATTCTTTTCAATATCAAAAGTCGCCATTTCAAACTCATGTTAAATGTAAAAGAATCTTAAATGTATGTAGAATGTTATAATATATATACAATAATACATACACATAGATCCAAAATTAAGTACTCCACCAAGTGACGAGTTATGTCTTCAAGCTCTTTTTTTATTTATGAAAGATCCATTTATTTTCTTCTTTAGATCCAAGTAAATAGGTCAATTGAGACATGTTGACACTCAATATTAATGCCACATATGTACTTAACATCATTTTTATATGTGCCCCCCCTTCATCATGGGGTTGTCTCCGCCATTGCTCCAAGGAAGGATAAGAAGTTATTCATCCACATATAGGGAGCCACTCTAAGTGCAACATCTCCACAAACATGAGTTCTACAACTATTTATTAACCACTCATAGGATATTTTTAGAGAATATAGGGTCAAACACCCACGATAAATGGTTTAAACAAAGGTTAGAAGTTGAGGTTGTATCGTGAATCTTTCATAGTCCAAGATAAACATCCTCATTTCCCCAAGAAATAAGGATTTCAACATCGATCAACATTTTTTTGAAGGCATCAATGTCATTAACCCACTTTATACATCTAGATAATATTAAGGTATCATATGTATTATTTGTGATAATCTTAAAATATAATCAACATCTTTATTGAGCACTAACATTAGCAATTCATCCAACATATATCATTGATTTTTTCTAATTTCACCTTCTCATTTTTGGTTGTCACCTATTTTTAATTATTCCATCACATAATTAACAAAATATGTTGAGATATTATTATTCATGTATGTGCCTGACATAATATACACATAGATATATCAAAATCATCACTATCTTTTCCATATGTCGTATACACATATTACACCTTGAACTTAGATCACCAATATATATATATATATATATATATATATATATATATATATATATATATATATATATATATATATATATATATATATATATATGTGTGTGTGTGTGTGTGTGTGTGTGTGTGTGTATGTGTGTATATATATGTATCTATATGTATATGTATATATATGTATGTATATATATGTATATATATATATATATACATATATATAGATATATGTGTGTGTTAATATAGACACACACATATATACATATATAAATAAATATATTTATTTATATATTAAATAAAAATAAATGTATATATATATGTATATATATGTATTATGTGCAAAACAATACTTATACAATTATCTCATCAAATATTAATCAAAACTCCATATAGCTTAAATGAGACTATGCTAACCCTTATCATGAGGGTATTGCCATGCCTAATATATACGTGAACACTCAAATCTATAAGTAACATATGAATTGGCACTATCTTTCCTCTTTGGTCTAGGGTTCTCAGTCTAACTCATTGATATTGGTTTTCATCTTCACAAGTTTTAACCACTAAAGAATAAACTAAACAAAAATATGATGTGACGTCTCTTCATAGGTTCTCTACCCATGGGATCAACTTACCCAACTTTTTCTCTTTCATAGATTTGAAACTTAATATCCAAAGTGTGATGAGAATCATAGTGGTATTGAATGTTTTCTTTTAAAAATCGGACCTAAATCCAAATGGAATCAACAAATTATAGTTATCTACATTTCAAAGTGTGGATATACCTTGTGTGGTATGAAAAATGACACACTTGTTAGTATAAATACTACATTAATCGTAGATAGAAATCAAATGACTTTTGATTGGGACTCTTTTTATAGGTAACCATAAGGGTTTTGTGGTTATAGGTCCAAATAGCACAAAATATTTTTAAGTCAGCACTCGGGGAAAAAAAACTTCATTCTAAGAATATATTAATTCAACTTTAATTACAACCTAATAAAAGAAAAGAATAATACGACAACAAAAGGGAATAGTTGTTAAAACATGGTGGTGCTATGTAAATGGATCCAATACAGAGTGTATATTTACATATCCAATATTAAAATACGGGAAAATGTTTGATTCGCTATCTGGTGGATGTCATATGAAAACACCCAAATCCAATATATATATGGACAATGTCTAAACTCATATAAACATCCAAGTTGAATAAAAAATCATACATTTAATTTCAATAAATATACTATATGCATGAAAAAAATGATTTTACATGATATATATGATATAGTGTCTATATTTTTATATATAAATAATATACATTTAATTATAGTTGTATATATTTCTTGAATTTATATTTTTTGGAGCGAATACAGAAATATCCAATATCTGATCTGCAAATTTCAGATCTAAAATTTGATATCTGAAATCCAATTTGAATCCAGCGGATGTCTGAGTTCTTTTTCATAATTTTAGAGTCAAATCCGGATTGAATATTTGGATTTCTAATATCCACATACATGTCTAGTTGGTAAATATATAAAAGCAAAACTCAAGATGAAATATGTTGTAGAATTGGATCACACTACCTCTATTCCAGTCTAGTTATATTTATAATATGTTTCACACAGACATAGTCATGCATAGTGAGGGAATATAATTCATGGAGGAAGATATGAGGTGAGCCGACTAAGGAGACCAACAAGTGGACTTTGGACAAGATAGGAAAACAAAATAAAGTTCACAACTTTAAGACAATGTTTGGCAAAACATCGATTTTCAACATTGACAACTTGCCACCATGTTTCTCATCGGGTGAAATCGACGCTATGAAAATATTAGGTTGGGGAGCATTGATTCAATTCTGAAGGTATAAATTCTAATTGAAAATAGAATCAGTGAAAAACTTAATGTTTGGTAGAGCGTTTCTCTGATGGTTTGGGCTGCCCGATAGCTAAGAAACATGTTTCCAAACATATCATAAGTAAATGACATCTTAGTTAATTGATTTTAATTTATTTTCAAATATATGATTGTTGGGTGAGGTAAGATAGAAGAGATGACAATCCATATTACCCCTTCATTTCTATTTTTTAGGTGTAATTTAGAAAAGAAAATTGGCAGACAATGGATCCCTAAATTGGGCAGTCGTGCCACTTGTTGTTTCAAAATGGAGATTAGATCTTGTAAATATCATCCCTAGTGCACAATGCATGTAGAAAAATCAACCCATAGTTATACATAACCCGAGAACTTAAGGGGTTATTACATAAAACTAGAATTCATAACAACAATATAATCAATCACAAACTTTAAAAGATAAACATTCTCATCATTGTCCTTAGAGAAGGAAACATAAATGTTATCACATGGAAGACTAATTTAACATCATGAGACAAGTTCTATATTCTGAAGTTCAAAACATGAAAACATATATCCAAATATATAAACATGAGGAACATCTTATAGTTGTCACTCCACCAGATCTTATCTTGCTCTATCTTTGTGCTCCAAGTCTCTGGGTGCTACTTCTTCTCATGCTCCTCACCTACAGACACGTCTTCCCCAACCATACATTGAAAAAATAGTCATTAGAGTAAGTGGCATGAGTATTCTAACATATAAAGATGAATATACTATACTTGACAAGGTAAAAGTGACAACTACAAACTAAAAGGATGAACTAAGAACTATAACTTGTGCAAGTTTAAATTATGGTATCTTTTATTTATAAATTTTATCTGTTTTGTGGCTACCATTATACAATAAGTCTTCCTCTATCCTCTATGGTGCAACATACTTTTGTTGGCATAATGTTCCCTCTGTTGACACAAAGTGTCTTCTATAGTGCAACACACCCTCTTTTGGAACAATGTGGCCTTCGTTGACACTTATAGTACCCTCTGAATCGTCTCGTTACTCTCTGGTGAGGACTTATCCTATAATGTATATAGTTAATGTCTTGATATCATTTTTTGTCTCTGTTCTGAATTTCATATCTTTGAATTTCTTCTTAATTTCTTAGGACTAAATCTTAATCAATTATTTTTGACTCTATATCTCTATTCTCTAGTTTGGGATTGAATCTAAATCTGAATATCAATTATTAAATAATTGAGACTCAATCTAAAACTCTTATTATGTATATGGATCTAGTATCTAACTACTCACAAAATGAGTAATCTAAATATGAGTATGGCGTCTGATATTCTTATTGTATGACAAATCTTAATTTGAAGATCTACTTTAATAGGATGACTTAGTTTAATTTTGATATTCTTAATTTAATTTTTATATTTGGATATATGACATCTAAGTTTGAAGGGAGGAGAAAATAAATTGAAGTGAGTATAGAAATACAAAGTATCTAAAACTAGTTTAAGTATCAAATAATTGAAACATAAATATCTCTTTTATCCTTAACTTAGTTCTTGTCTTTTAGCTTATCTTACCCTAGAGACTTTTACTCTGGTACCCAGGTCTTGTGACCTACACTAAGGTTCATGGGTCACATATCTGAATCGACCTGCACTAAGGGCATGTATCTCTTGACTTGCACTAAGGGTCTGAGTCATGTCTCTCTTATACTGGCATGTACTAGGGTGCCTGGGCCACATGGGTTGCAAAAAGGGCATGGGTCATATATCTTGAGTCCACCTGCACTAAGAGTCTAGGTCTAACTCCATAACCTTATGTCATCTTGTTTAAATTGATCTCAACATGAATCTTAACAGATTTTGATCTTATATTCTAATCATGAACTAATATCTTTAATCATTGTACAAATCTTATCTTGTAAAACTAATCATAACTTAATGTATATGATAAACGTATCATGAACTTCATTCATAGATCTTAATCCTATAATATATCTTCATAACATATCTCTTCTTGAGATATTGATCCTATGTAAGGAAATAACCATGAAAGTATGAAAATGGTACTTGCATATCTTAATTTAAAATCTTTGAACATTGGATCACATAAATATGAATCTTTCTTAGCAATAAAGAACATGCAGATATGTTGAGATAAATAAATATTATAGACTCATGGCATGGACCACTTACCTTCATTTTAAAAACCTAAATTTGTTCTTGAATCCTCATTTCAACTCCTAATTCTTGAAAATATCATGAACATTTCATGAACATTGCTTAAACATTCATACCTTCTAGGTCGACTCATGGTTTCCTATCCCATCAAATATGTATAAGTGTCATTAATGTCACATTAATTTCTTTCTTTACGCTGACATCTGAGATCATACAAATGTTCTAAATACTTTTATTCTAAGTTCATTACTTACCAACATGATCTTTTAGTAATATGTAAGGTTCTCTAACCAAGTTGGTTTCTGGAATTAAAACTGAGGAATGCGGTATCATTATTTAAAATTGGCATTAGATAAATCTACATCATAAACTAGTTATGTTGACATTATTTGAGTCTTATAAAGGAACTAAGCTATTAACCACCGTTGTTCATCATCAATCATCAAATATTTCATCTCTTGTGATTATTAGTCTAATATAAAATTCAATACCCCGATCGAAGTTTATAGAATGGTAGATCACATTTTCCTGATGAAAATGGTATATAACTTTGTATGCTTTTAATGTATATTCCATTTTCTAGAAATATCGCAATCTAGTCCTTGTTGGCTTTTTGGATATGCCATGCTCATATTTCATATTTTGATGATGTAAATATTTACCAAATTATATTAATAACGTGGGTATTTAGTATTTTAGGTGATCATGGTACTAAGTCAAGATCCAACTACAAATACCTTGCAAATATATATATAGTTGGATACTTGCAAATCAAGTTGTACTATGTAATTATTTTTTCTTGTGCTTTTTGTCACAACTTGATAGACATGATGCAAGGATAAGTGATGATCTTTGGAAACCTCCCCAAAACCCTATCCTACCTCACATAAAGACGTTAGGGTTGATAGGTTTCAAATAACTTTTCTCTAGTACCTCAAATTCTTTGTATATTCTTGAACTGAGTCCTTCTCCGTCGAACTTATTGTCCACCGGATACACCTTCGATAAAAAAATTTCTCAAATGACAAAGAATCATTGGGACATCTTTTGGTCTTTGACCAAGATATATCCTTTGGAGATTTTTCACACTCAGAGCATTTCTGGTCAAAATAAATTTCGACCAATACAGTGTCACGTCGAAATAAATCTTGACTGAGGAGCGTTCTGGACTAAAATTTAATTAGCGATCAAACTAGATGTTGTATCTTAATTAACTTCATCTAAATGACTAGTCGACAATCTGACACACTGTAGACACTCCCTAAGATGTCCTAGACACTTGTAAACTATTCCTAAAAATAGTAGTGATCTTAGGACACTTAGATACAACCTTTGAGAAACAAATTGCATATACTTTTACATACACTTGAGCATACTACTTGCATTCTTTTAAAAGTTCTTAGTCACTACACTTCGTATTTCTACCAATTTAGACAAAGGCCCAACATTAGTTTGAGTGTTCTCTCCACCCAATACAACATTGCCTAAACTTTGTGGAAGAAGATCATCATCATTTGTCTATAGTGCTTCATTGTACACCTTGTGAAAAAAGCTTTGTAATCTCCTTATTCCTCTCTAGTTCTTGTACAATGGTGTGTTGTTTCTTCTCACTAATTCAGAGAAGAAGGCTGTAGTGAAGCATTCTTGGTGCTACTTCAAGGTTGAAGGCTGCAACCAAGGTGGTGGAAGTGGATTGCGATCCTTTCCTAGGGGGCTCCTGTGGCCCATCAAAGAAGGTGATAATTCTCTTGAGCTGAAAAAGAGGGTTAGTCTTGCACCAAAAAAGACATTGGTAACTTTTGTATATTGTGCATCAATATAAAAAGGAATAAAGTACATGTTTGCAAATCATAGCTGGTGACAATCAAGTAGTGGAATGACATCTTATATGGAATCACTCTAAATCTTTGTGTCCTTTTATGGTTGCCTCTTTTACTTTATATTTCCACTGCACTTAAAGTTGAGTAATTTAATTTGATTAAAATTATCATAATGTTTATTCAACCCCCTCTAGATCTTTTCATTTGGTAGTATATTAGGTCTTCAAGGATCCATCATAGGTCTTGCGGAATGGGGGAGGGCATATTTGGCAACCTCAACATTGAAGGCACACACGTGAACATACCATCAATATTTGACAGAACCAACTATACCTTCTAGAAGAGGAGGATGCAATATTATTTCCAAGTATTAAATTTTGATATTTGGATGATGATCGCTGAGCATACATACTTTCAACTACTGAACTAGAACAATGGGATGCATAAACGGTAAAATAAGCAACATTAAATGCAAAGGTTGTAAGAATACTCTATTTTTCTTTATCCCCAAGTGAATTTAATTGTATATCCACTTGTGATACTTCTCATGAAATATGGAACAAACTCTCAATAACTTATGAGGGTACTATACAAGTGAAGATCACAAAGATTGGCATGTTAAAGCATAAATTTGAATTATTCCGTATGCAACCTAATAAAAGTATTGCAGAGATGTATGCTATATTTTCTAACATTGTCAATTGCTTAAGTGCCTTAGGGAAGTACATATGTGAGGAATATAAAGTATCCAAGATACTTTAATCATTGCCCACAAGTTACAAGTCAAATGTTACTAGTATTGAAGAAGCCATCGATCTTACAACACTTAAGATGGAGCAACTCATCGAAAATCTGGAGACACATGAAGTCACTCTAGAAGAAGAAGAAGAAAAGATCAAGGTTGAAAATAAAAAAGGAAGAAAGGAGGATATTGCTTTCAAAGCCATAACCAAAGCTACATCAAGAAAAATCATTCAAGAAAGAATGTGACTTAAGTAATGACGATAACAAAAGTGTCATCATTGTGGATGGTAAGAAATATAAGAGAGTTCATTCTAACAATACTCATGGTGCTTGTCGGGGAGGTGTAGTTCAGCATGGTGTCCCCTCATGTAGGGACCCAGGTTCTAAACCCAGCAGCTGCCTCTAAAGTGGTACTCGTCATGTAGGATGGCCAACTTTGCGCTTTAACCGATTTTTAGGTAGGTCGGGCACCTAGGGCCCAAGAGTTTTATGCAAATATGGGGTGTCACAAAAGTGGCACTTCTACGAGGGCAGTTCTTTAAATAATAAAAAAACACATAGATCTTTGTCCTCCTCTTCCAAGTGCTTCGAATTTGGAAAGAAGGGTCACTTGAAAAATGAGTGCCCAAAGCTTAAGAAGAAGAAGTCCTCATCCAAAAAGAAAGATAAGGGAGAAAAATCATACAAAGATTCTTGGGATGAATCAAGCTATGATAATGGAAGTGAAAAAGGAGGAGATAGAATTCTCTATGACAAAACGAGATGAAACTGATGAGGTAAACATTATTGAAATATCAAAGAAAGAATTAGAAAATAGTCTTGAAGAAATCCATGCAAAACATATTGACTGCAAGAAATAATCTTAATTGTGAGAATGATAACTAAAGTATTCGAATAATGCTTTAAAGGAATATGTTGAGAGTTATAAGACCAAAATGCTTGCTCTTGAAAATAACAATAGTCTTCTCTCTCAACAAAAGGTTGACTTGCTTGCTAAACTAAGCTATTATCAAACTCAACTATTTTGTGCAATCATGTAGATAATGATGCTTTGACAAAATAAAAAGATACTCTACTTTCAAATCTTTCTCTATTGAACTTAGATCTAAATAAAAAGATTATTGAAAATGTTTATTTGTAAAAACAAGTTTCTAGATTAATGCAAGGGAACAAAAATCTTGACAACATCTTAGTTAATACTTCAAAACAAATAGGAAGAAGAGGTTTTGGATATGTTCCAAAGAATCAACCCTCACATATGCCTAGAACCAAAAAGAATTATTCTCCAAAGACTAGAACTGTATATGTGCCTAAAAATGATGTCAGGGAAAAGAGAAATGAAATATCTTGTATCTCACATCATTTTTGTCAACGTTTTGGTCATTATTCATTTTCATGTGATTATTGAAAGAAATGACCCCTTAACATGATTTGGGTTCCAAAACCCCCAACATAGAAAATAAATAGGAATTTGTTTAGATTCGACATGTGCTTAATCTTAATAAATAAAATTTTGTCTAATCTTAACCTAATTTTTAGGATAACTTGCTTATATTTTATATAGATAGTCATTTCCTTATTTTTACTCAGAACAAATGATTCATTTTTTCAAACAAAAATTCTAGATAATTTTAACTCATTTTTCACAAATTCTTTCTCTTGAAAAATGCAAGTTTCATACATGATATCTATGTTATACAAAAATGATCTTATTTTCTATAAATGTTTCTTATGAAGTTCAAGTATGTGTATGAAAAGAAAAGTTGTTTGAATCTTAAGAAAACTTGGATTTAACTGTCAATGCTTAAATTAAATCTTAATAGCACCCTGCATATCTTGGTTTCTACATTTAACATAAATGTTTAGTCATGAAAGTTTGGGATCCTATATGTCATCCCTTTTGTAATTTTTTGTCTTTTGTTTGAGCTCTATTTACTTGGTATGAGATTATGGGGTTTCTCAAAGTCCTTTAATATAACTTGCATATATTATTTCTCTTAATGGATTCTCTATATCAATATGGGCTTAACATCCCTTATATTTGGTCTAGAGATACTTTTATTTTTCTCATTTTTACTCTTAGTGGATTCCCTATATGAATTGGGCTTAACATCCATTATATTTGGTCTAGATATACTTTTGTTGACCTCATATTTGTGCTTAATGGGTTCTCTATTCATTTATGGTCTTAACATCCCTTGAAAATGGTTGAGAAATCAATTTCAATTGTATCTTTTGATTTTCATGGCATCCCTACATCATGGCGGAGTTAACATTCCTAACCATTTCTTTAGAGTATCTTTTTGATATTTGCACTTTATGGGATCTTTTTTTCATGAAGAACTTAACATTCCTTCCATTGGAAATTAGACAACCTTTAAATGTTCCTTGATCATTGGCTTTTTGACTATGCCTTAATGTCTATCTTGTTGGATTTCCCATCTATTGTTATTCTTTTTAAATTAATACATCGGGTATACGTTTTTCCTCTCCAAAATGACTATCTTTTTGAGGGGGAGTTTCTCCTTGAGGGGGAGCCTAGGTAAGTATTGACCATTTTTTACCTTGACAAAAGGGGGAGAATAACCCATGAGATAAATCATATATCAACAATGCAATTTAAAGGTATGAAGTTTTTAAATTTGATACTTCCAATTTTCTTATGGAAATATTTGTCATCATTAAAAGGGGGAGATTGTTGGATTTTTAGATATGTCGCACTCATATTCATATTTTGACGATGCAAATATTTGCCAAATTATATTACTAACATGTGTATTAAGTATTTTAGGTGATCTGGGAACTGAGCCAAGATCCAACTCTAAATACCTTGCAAATATATATATTTGGATATTTGCAAATCAAGTTGTACCATGTATTTGTATTCTTGTGATTTTTGTACAAATTGATAGATATGATGTAAGGACAAGTGATCATCTTCCAAAACCTACCTAAAACCCTATCCTACCTCACATAAAGACCTTAGGATTGATTGGTTTTAGATAAGTCTTCTATAGGACCTTACATTCTTTGCATATTCTTGAACATAGTCCTTCTCGGTTGAACTTATTATCGACTGGATACACCTTTAGTCATAATTTTTCTCAACCGACAAAGATTCATTAGGACATCTTTTGATCTTTGACCAAGATATAGCTATTGGAGATTTTTTTCCCTCAGAACATTTTTTGTCAAAATAAATTTCGATTGAGATAGTGCCTGGTCGAAACAAATCTCGACCGACGACCATTCTGGACTGAAATTTAATTAGCGATCAAACTAGCCACTACACCTTAATTAACGTCATCCAAATGGCTAGTTGACCATCTATAACACTCTAGACATTCCTTAAGATGTCATGGCCACTTGTAAACCATTCCAATAAATATTAGTTGTATTTGGAAACTTAGACACAACCTTTGAGAAACAAATTGCATATACTTTTACATACACTTGAGAATACTACTTTCATTCTTGTAAAAGTTCTTAGTCACTACACTTCATATTTACATCAATGTAGACTAAGCCCCAACATTAGTTTGAGTGTTCTCTCCAACCAATATAACTTTGCCTAAACTTTATGGAAGAAGATCATCATCACTTGTCCATAGTGCTTCATTTTACATCTTGTGAAAAGAGCATTGTAATCTCCTTATTCCTCTCTTGTTCTTATACAACAGTGTGCTACTGCTTCTCACTACTTTAGGGAAGAAGGTTGTGGTGAAGCGCTCTTGGTGCTACTTCAAGGTTAAAGGTTGCAACCAAGGTGGTGGAGGTGGATTGTGATCCTCTCCTAGAGGGTGACCTTCCGCGGCCCATCAAAGAAGGTGATAGTTCTTCTTGATATTAAAAGGAGGGTTAGTCTTGCGCCACAAAAGACACTAGTAAATTTTGTGTATTGTGTAGCAGTATACAAAAGGAATGAAATACATGTTTGCAAATCATGGTTGGTGACAACCAGGTAGTAGACTGACGGCTTACACGAAACCACTCTAAATATTTGTGTCCTTTTGTGGTTGTATCTTTTACTTTGTATGTGAACTACACTTTTAATTGAGTAATTTAATTTGATTAAAATTATCATAAAGCTGGATTTAACCCCCCTCTAGATCTTTTCAGTGCTATCATCTTAATAAAATACAATAACAAACTTACCTACACTAGCCAGATCCGATCTGAGGATCTAATAGAATCACAAATTGCAAATCATAATGACCCCTCTTCTCTGCTAGTAGCTCACGAGTTGCTCTTATTTCTAGAGCAGACATAGCACCGTCCATGGCTTCTGGTCTGGTGAGCTTTAGCTCCCTCCTTGCATGTGTCCTTTACCCTTCAACATCACACATACCTCCACTGAGTTGAGGAGGGGATGAGTAGGATGAGGTCACAAAGAATAGGGTCCTTGATTCCTAACTTCACCTCCTAGCTCAGTCACGACAGTGGGTTAGGATGTGTAGCAAGGGGAGGTTCTCCCTATGGTGACCCTATCTACCCGGTGCCTCTATGGAATCTTTAGATATTACTTTTGGACAGTTAATGGACTCAGATCATTGTGCCAAACCTAGAAGAATATCCTCTCCCCCAAACAAGGCATATGATAGTTGTGTATATCCTTAGCAACGTCGGCTGATAGGGTAGTCACTTCCCCAAATTCACTTATGTACACAAGCAGCCCAAACACCCTTCTTCCTTGTTGCAAGATGAATCAAGGGCAAAGGAGGGATATCCTTTCCTTATCCCTTTCTCACCTATAAATATTGATGCTCATGGAGAGTGAACAGAGATCAAGACTCCTGTATCCCCTCTCTTTGAGAGGTTGTATTTAACTAAAGATAATTTCATCTTAACAAATGTTACTAATAGATGCAAAGAGATCATTAATTCACCAGATCTAGCATGTGCACATGAACAATTACTATTATGTGTCTTGCTAGGGTAAGAGACATCTCCAACACATTATAGGATTCATGAAAAACCATCATATTATATTAAACTCAAGTCATATAAAACTCATTATTAAATCATTTTTCTTATCTTCTAAATCCAGTATCTCTTCAATGGATAGTCTTAAAATTATTGGAATTTTAAACATTGCCAAACATACAGTCATCGTAAATATTGTACAAAATGAAATTAAAAATATTATTTTCACCCATAATTATGTTACCAAGGAAAAAGGGTCATAATCAAAGGAGTTTTACCTAATGTATGCAGCAAAACATCTTCGAAGACTCTCATTCATTACTAAACTCCTTATGACCCCCAATTCATAATTTGATGTTGTCATTTTGTAGTCACAAATCTTTGAGATTACTCGACCCTATTTTTATTATATGTTAGCAAACCAAAAGCATAATCACAAAACAATCACTTGGAACTCAAATGTGTACATCAATGATTATATGCTCTATATTCATTATTTGGGGTAGAACAGTTCTCAACATCATTTAATTCCCTATAGGCTCTCAAGGTTTGAAACACCCTTAGTTGAACCCCGACTAGGGTTTTCAATATCATGAAGTATAACAATCCTTGTAGACTTTGCTGGATTAGGAAACTCTAAAATCTAGATGTTACAATTCTACCCACCTTATATAAATTTTGTCCTCAAAATTCAATTCAACTCGTTATGGAGCTACCCACCTTAGAGTTGTGGTAGTATATCCAATTCATGCACCGCTTTGCAAAAGGCATTATGTGGTTCATCAACTAATCATGTTCCCAGTTCCTTTAAACAATATATTTTGGTATTTATTATGAACATCACATGTCATTCCAGTTTAGAGTATCATGAGTCAAAAATTGACATATCATTTCAAAATTATTCTTTTCATCTGCTAAGAAAAACATCATCTTATGATGGGAAAGATCCTTGCTTGCCTCTTTACTGGGGGAGATAGATTAGGGTTTTGGTTCTACTCTGAATCTAACTTACTTATCTATGTAAAATTATCTACCCTCTGTATGCATTCTTTATCATAATATGTATCTCATTATGTTTAGGTGACTATATGCATCAAACTTGTAATGACAACTCTTTTTTTTTCCTCCTTTGGATACATGTTGGTCGGTCATATATCTAAAGGTGGCATGTCTTATCGCACTTATCTTATCACCTCCCTAGTGCACATGTCCATACCAAATGCAATCGAAAGGGCTAGACAAGTATGATAATATATTTAGATGCACATAACATTCTCTATACAAAGCCCCATAAGCTTGTGTCCCATACCACAAACATGTGGGAAAGAGAAAGAGCATGCTATATGCAATTCTAGAGTTAACACCAAAGTATAAACCATGTAGACACATAAACCTAATCCTTGTCTAAACTTATATCTCCTGAATAGACTTATACTTTGATTTCTAGGATGTTTGACTTACTTATTATATACCTAGTGTACTAGTCATCTTCATTGAATATGTTACTTGCCTTCTAATGGGGTACTCTAAAGTAAGAATATGATAATTTGTCTAGAGGCCAACTATAATGTTGCTATGATACCAATATGTAACACCCTCCCTAGTGCACATATGCATGTAGCGGAAGCAAATCAGAGTTATCCATAACTCGTGCACTTAAGGGGGCATTACATAAAATTGGAATTCATAAAAACAATATAATCAATCACACAAACTGTTGTAAAAGATAAAAATTCTCATCATTACCCTTAGAGAAGGAAACATAATTTTTGTCACATGGAAAAGTCATTTAACATCTTGAGACAAGTTCTTCATTTTGAAGTTCTAAACATGGAAACATATACTCAAATCTATAAACCTAAGGATCATCTTATAGTTGGCACCCCATCAAATCTTGTCTTGTTCTATCTTTGTGCTCCAAGTCTCTGGGTGCTACTTCTACTCCAACTCCTCAACTGTGGACATCTCGTCCCCAACCATACATTGGAAAATAGTTATTTGAGTAAGTGGCATGAGTATTCCAACATATAAGCACAAATATACTATACTTGACAAGCCAAATTTGAAAATTGAAAACTAAAAAGTTGGACTAAAAACTAGAAGTTGTGCAAGCTTAAAGTAAGGTATCATTTATTTATGACTTTTATCTTATTTATGGCCATCAATATATGGTAAGTCCTCCTCTATGACACCGAAGTGTCTTCTATGGTGTAACACACCCTCTACTAGCACAATGTGCCCTCTTTTGACACTAAAGTGTCATGTATGGTGCAATGCACCCTCTGTTGGCACGATGTGCCCTCTCTTAACACTCATAATGTCCTCTGAATCATCTTGAGACTCTCTGGTGAGGACTCATCCTATAATGTATATAGTTAATGTTCTGATGTCATTTTCTATCTTTGTTCTTAATATCTTATCTCTAAATCCATTCTAATTTCTTATCTCTAAATCTTAATCTATTATCTTGAATCTGTATATTTGTTCTTTAATTCTAAATTGGATGTAAATCTAAATCTCAGTTACTAAATAATTGACATGGGATTTGAAACTCTTATTATGTATATGTATCTAATATCTAACTACTCACAAAATGAGTAATCTAAATATGAATATGAAGTTTGATATTCTTATTGTGTGATAAATCTTAATTTGAAGCTCTAATTTAATAGGATGACTTAATTTAATTTTGATATTGGATATATGACATATGAGTCTAAAGGGATGAGAAGATAAACTGAATTGAATATAGAAGTAGAAAGTATGAGTGTAAGTATCAAATACGTAAAATATAAATATCTCTTCCTTCTTTTACTTAGTTCTTGTCTGTTTATGTATCTTACTATGGAGAATTGTGCTCTGGTACTTGGGTCTCATGACCTACACTATGTTTTTAGGGTCACATATCTAAATCAACCTTTAGTAAAGGCATGAGCCTCATGACTTGCAAAAAGGACCCAGGTCATGTCTCTCTTATATTGGCATGTACTAGGGTTCTTGGGCCACATGACTTGCACAAAGGGATTGGTTCATGTCTCTTGAGTCTACATGTACGATGGGCCTGGGTCTAACTCCATAATCGGGTGTCATCTTATGTAGTTTGATCTCTGCATGAATCTTAACATACTTTGATCTTATAGTCTAATAATGAACTAATATCTTTTATTATAATACAAATCTTATATTGGAATCTAAATTATGACTTAATGTATCTTATAAATTTATCATGTACTTGATTCTTAGATTTTCATCATGTAAGAAATCTTAATAACATATCTCTTCTTGAGATATTGATTGTATGCAAGGACATAACCATGAAAGTATGAAAATCTTAATTGCATATCTTAAATTAAAATCTTAGAACATTGGATTACATAAATCATGAAATCTTTCTTAGAAATAACAAACATGTAGATATGTTGAGAACCCATCCCCCTGAAGTCGGTCTCTTTGGTGACTAGGGTTTCCAGGCCATGGACGTTCCCATCCACCCTCTAGGGTTATCTCTCTTGTAGGTTCAAGTGATCTGTCTATTCTTCTGGTCTCATCTCTGAGATGGTAGTGGCGCTAGAAGACATGTATGTGGGTCTTCGACTAATAGATGAGGAGGAGGAACTGATTGATGTGTAACTGATTCGGAGTGGGGATGAAGAGGACCACACAGAGCTAGCGTTGGTAGGGAGACTGCTAACGGATCACACATACAACTTCAGGGCCATGGAACAGACTCTTCGCAGGCTTGGAGCCTATGGGAGAAGGTGGAGTTCAAGCATATTGAGGGATAGATCTCCATCATATAGTTCACTCACTAGAGGGACATGAAATGAGTAATCGATGGGGTACCATGGAACTTCGATGGAAGACTACTTCTATTCAAAGAAGTATGCAAAGAGGAACAACCAGGGCACATTGTTATTAATAGGAGTCCTTTCTGGATATGATTGTATTGTTTACCACTGGGATATAGAGGAGAGAACATAGTCAGGGAGATCACAAGGTGTGTGGGTGAGGTCTTAGTAGTGGACAGTGATGGTATGGGGTGGGACTCTTCTCTTTGGGATAGAGTCCTACTGGATATCACAAAGCCTCTAAAGAGGGCCCTGAAACTTAGGGTTAAAGGGGGAATCATTGCCGAAGTGAAAGTGAAATATGAACACCTCTCAAACTTCTACTTTGGATGTGGAAGATTAGGGCATGCCAATAAGGACTGTCTGGGCTTGATAGATGAGGGAGATCAACTGTAGAAATGGGGGATCTGGCTCCATGTGTCACCTTAGAAGAACAGGAGGAACGAGCTAGACCAAGTAGGGCCAGCCGGAGCAGCAAGAGGAAGCTAACTTTCAAGATAAAGGACTCATCAGGAACGTCGATCTCAAGAGAGGATGAGGCCAATAGCTGAAGCGAAGGAAGACATGGTGGCCTCAAGTCTCAATTGCACTGTGGCAGACCAAAGCAATACCAACCCATGCATGGCATAGGTGATACAACAAGCGAGCCATCCCAGGCGAGTATGGATGGGGGAAGCAGAGAGCAAACACAATCTTGCATGGAGGAAAGATTGAAGCAGATAAAGGAAGATAGTACAGGGGATACAGAGGAAAGGATGGACCGAAACACAGAAGAAACATCACCAAAATGGAGTATAGGGATGCATAGGGTTTCCCTATTGTCAAAAGATGAATGGCTCACCTTTCAATGGGCAGGTAAAATTGATGAACGGGCACCTGAAGGAGAGGAAGAAGAGGATGCAGACTCAGGATGGATAGAACAGACATGAAGTCAAGAAGGGGAGCATGCACAAAGGAAATCAAGGCATGGTAATGGCAGAGAGAAAGTGGCACATAGGGTTTTTATGCATTCGCAGGGAAGCAAGGAAGTAGGGTCCAAGGCAAAGAAATGCACAAGACCAAATGGAGGCAAGAAGAAACGCCACCCATGGGTGTATAAGATGAGTAGAGGAGCACGTCTGGGCATTTTGGAAGAAGAGGTTGTGTGGGAGTCAACATAGGAAAGAGAAGAAGGGAAATCAGATGGTGTGACATGGAGCTAGATGATCAATCAGCCCAGGGCATAGTGGAGAAAAAATCAAAGCACGACAAAGAGGGTGGATCTGAGTTAGATAGGGTCACCATGACCCAAGTAGCGGCGATTGGTGGTGGTCAATCCCAAGAAGGACAATGAAAATCTTCAGCTGGAACTATCAGGGGATTGGGCGACCCTGACACGTCAAAGGCTCTCCAGTCGTGGTGCTGGAGAGAACGTATGAACATAGTTTTCATTATGGACACTATGATTGTAGGTAAGAAATAGGAAGATATACATAGGAGTTATGGTTTTAAGGATGGGCTATGCATATCGAGAAATGGACGGGCGGGTGACATTGACTTCTGGTGGAAGGACACTGATGTTGAGATCCTCAACTACTCCCATAGGCATGTGGCATGCCTGGTTAAGGATAACATTACAGGGGTTAGTTGGAGAGGTATAGGTATCTATGGATGGGTGGAGTGACAGAACAATACTAAAACATGGGACCTGATGAGGAAACTGAAAAAGGAGACTGAGGAACTTGCCATCTTCTTTGGGGATTTCAATTAGATTATCTTAAATTCTGAAAAGAAAGGAGGGCCACTGAAAGAAGAAAAAATTATGCAGAACTTCCTAGATGCTATTGATGACAGCGAGCTTCTGGACCTGGGCTTTGAAGGGAATATTTACACATGGTAAAGGCGACTATCTGAGAGGACCCTTGTGGAGGAGTGGCTGGACAGATTCCTACCTGAGGTAGAGTGGAGGAATCTTTTCAACTACTGTAAGACCATCCATCTACCTATATTTTAGTCGGACCATGCACCAATCATCTTAACGGTGGACATCAGGGACATCCGTCGGAGAACGAGGAGGAATTATTTTGCTTCTGAACCAATGTGGTCCGGCAAAGAGGATTGTGAACGTACTATCAAGATAGTGTGGGAAACTATAGGAGAAGGGGACATTAATGCAAAGTTGAATGTCTATAAGGAGCATATTAAAAGGTGGGTAGCTGGTAAGTTTAGGGAGAGGCAAAGAAAAGTAGAAGAACTTGAAAGAGAACTAGAGTAAGTCCAATCTCTTCCTCCGGATCAGGTGACTCTTCAGAAGGCAGAGGAAAAATCTAAAGATCTACAATACTGGCTGTAGAAGAATGAGTATTGGGTTGCGCATGCACGTGTGATGGAACTAAAGGAGGGGGACCAAAACACTGCTTATTTCCACCAGAAGGCCACAAAAAAGAGGCATAGGAACTGGATTGAGGGTCTAAAGGATGAGAAGGGGATTCTTAGAATAAAGTATGAAGAGATAACCAACATAGTTATGAGATACTTCTCACAGTTGTTTCAGACGAGTAATCCTACATCATTTAAGCAAGTAGGAAAGGGCATACAGAGACAGGTCAATGCGCCCCAAAAGGAGGAGCTAGAAAGACATATCACTCATGAAGAAGTTTAGACAACACTAAAGCAGATGCATCCTAACAAGGACCCGAGACTAGATGGAATGAAGGTCATGTTTTACCAAAAATACTAGAACATTGTGGGACAGGATGTGTCAAGCTACATTAAGGGGTGGTGGAAAGGAGAGAGGAATATGGAGGACATTAATGAAACCCTTGTGGTAATGATCCCAAAGACCGAGAAGACCATGACACTGGAGGAGTTCAGACCTATCAGTCTGTGTAATGTCCTATACAAGATCACATCCAAAGCGATAACGAACAGGTTAAAACCGCTCATGAATAGCATTGCCTCAGAAAACCAGAGTGCTTTTATTCTGGGGATGATGATTACAGACAATGCCCTTATTGCCTATGAACTCTTTCATGCTATGAAGTGGGACAAAGGGAGAAAGAAAGGAAGTGTTGCTCTGAAGCTAGAAATGTCTAAAGCCTATGACAGAGTTGAGTGGAGTTTCCTACTTTTCATTATGGAGAAGATGGGGTTTGGAGAGAAATGGAGGGGAAAAGTCCATGACTACATCACGTCTATCCAGCACACTTTTGCCATCGATGGAGACCGGACCAGAAGGACAAAGCCATCATGAGGACTTCACCAGGGTGACCCTCTTTCCCCTTATCTTTTCATTATTTGTGTTGAAGCTTTTTCCACCTCGCTTATCATTGCTGCACGAGACAACCTTATACACGACATTCAGCTGAGTAGAGGGGCGTCACGTATCTCATACCTTTTCTTTGCAGATGATAGTATTTTATTTGCTATAGAAACCACTACAAAGTGCCTGAAGATAGTTGAAATCATCAGCCAGTACGAACAAGCATCTAGACAGAAGATTAATTTTTCAAAGACAGAGGTTGTTTTCAGCAAAGGCACTGAGTCTGCAAAACATGAGCAACTCAAAAGTTTGTTGAATGTGAGAGAAGTGGATAGGCATGCAAGCTACCTAGGACTCCCAACAGCCATCGTAAGGTCAAAGAAACAAATTTTCAGCTTCGTAAAAGAAATAATATGGAGGAAACTTCAAGGATGGTCAGAGAAATTGTTGTCCAAGCCTGGGAAAGAAGTCCTTATTAAAGCGGTGGAACAGGTGATTCCAGCCTATGTGATGAGCATATTCCATCTACCATCTGACACACTTGACGAAATCCAAAGCATCATATCAAGATTTTGGTGGGGGTGAAAGACAATGAAAGGAAGGTATCTTGGATGAGTTGGAGCAACATGTGTAGACCAAAAAAAAGGAGGACTTTATTTTAGAGATTTTCATATTTTCAATCAAGTGTTGCTGGAAAAATAGATTTGGAGAATAGTTGTGAATCCGACCTCACTTGTGAGTAAAGTCCTGAAAGCAAGGTACTTTCCTAGAACCTCAATTTGGGAATCTAGGAGAGGTCACAATCCTAGATACACATGGAGGATCCTATGGGGAGTGAAAGCCTTATTGAAATAAGGAATGGAATGGAGGATAGGCAATGGAGAAGATGTGAAAGTTTGGGATGATCAATGGCTGCCAAAGGAGGATGACACACTTGCACACCTAAAAAATTGAAGATGGGCCACTCTACATCAAAGTTAATGAGCTCATGACACATGATGGGAAGGAGTGGGACATAAAAAAGGTTAGGGAGTGCTTCCCAAAAAACTATGCGAGAAGGATATATGCCATCCCATTGAGCACGAGGAGACCGAAAGACACATGGTCGTGGCGGCCATCAAAGAGAGGGTTCTATACAGTCTGCTCAGCCTACTGGATAGGGATGCTAGGGAAGGAGGATGCCTGACAACAATCAACACAACAAGGCGTTGAAGTATGGAAAAGAATATGGAAAGTGGGCTGGATGCCCAAAACAGCTCATTTTCTATGGAGAGCTTGCATTGGTGGATTAGCAATAAGGGGATGTCTATTTGATCGGCACTGCATCAATGACAGAACCTGCACTCTATGCATGACAGATAAGGAGTCCATCCCTCACATGCTATTCTGATGCCCAAATGCAATGGAGATCTGGGACCAAATGCAACATGGCATACAACACTGGGTGGAGGAGATAAAATATGTGGAGGTCAGCGATAGCATGAGGTCTGTATTGGAAAGAATGGCTAAGGAAGAGAGGGAGATAATTTTCACAGAAATGTGAGCTATATGGAGAGGGTGCAACATCTAAGATTTTTAAAACAACAATGTCAACAGTGGGTACCTGTACCATACATCACTATCCATGATCAGGTGCCACCAAGGGGAATGGTGTGACCAAAGAAATAGTTATGAGCAACTAGTTAACGAAGCGGAAACAAAATGGACTAGGACAGTGGTAGGGTGAGTGAAGTTGAATGTGGATGCCTTGTGTGGGGAGGACGGTGAGGTGACGATAGGGATGGTGTTGAGAAGTAGTGATGGCAGTCTGCTAGGTGTCGTGGGTGAGAAAATCAGCAGAGGAACTGAGGTGGCATTGGTAGAAGAAATTGGCCTGTGGACATCACTGCTGTCTGTGATCAACTTTGGAGTACATCTTGTGGAGGCTGAGTCTGACTCCCTTGAGGCAGTCCAAGCCTACTGCGACGCTGGGACTAGGAGGGACTACTTGGGAGTCATAGCGAAGGACATCAACCTTCTAAAGCAATGTTTTTCTTTCTGTTGTGTTTCTCATGTTAGGCGTAAGTGCATCAAAGTAGCCCATGAAGCTGCTAGTATGGCACGTAAAGGGTCAGTCAATAGGTTTTCTTTTTCTCATTTGTTTCCTTCTAGTATTGAAGACCTTGTGATGGCTGATTTAGCCAATTAATAGATGGTGGAGGATCCCAACCATAAGATCCTCCGCCCCCTTCTAAAAAAAATGTAGATATGTTGAGATAGATAAATATTAAAAACTAATGGGCATGGAGCACTTATCTTCATTGTAGAAACCTAAATTCATTCTTGAATCCTCATTCCCAACACCTAATTCCATAAACTATCATGAACATTTCATGAACATCGCTTAAACATTCATACCTCCTAAGTCAACTTAGGGTGTCCTATCCCATCATATATGTATAAGTTTCATGAATGTCACATTAATTTCGTTCTTTACACTGACATCCAAGATCATATAAATGTTCTAAATACTTTTTTTTCTAAGTTCGTTACTTACCAACATGATCTTCAAAAAATATGTAAGGGTCTCTAACCAAGTAGGTTTCTGGCATAAAAAATGAGGAATGAGGTATCATTGTCAAAAAATTCCATTAGATAAATCTACATCAAAAGGAGGATTGTTGATATTATTTGAGGTTTATAAAGGAACATATGATATTAATCACCATCATTCATCATCAATCATCAAATATTTCATTTCTTGTAATTATCATTCTATAAGATTCAATACCATGATCTAAGTTTACATGATGATAGATCACATTTTCATGATGAACATGGTATATAACTTTTTTATGCTTCTGATGTATATTCCATTTTCTATAAATATTACTATATAGTGATATCATCTTAATAAAATACAATAATAACCTTTCCTACAATAGTTAGATCTAACAATCCGCTAGAATCACAACTCGCACACTAGAATGACCCCTCTTCTCTGCTAGCAGGTCACACACTGCTCTGTTTTCCATAGCAAATAGAGTGTTGTCCATGGCTTCTGGTCCACCAAGCTCTAGCTACATCCTTGCATGTGCCCTTTTCCCTTAAACATCACACACACCTCCACCATGGTGAGGAGGGGATGAGTAAGATGAGGTTGCAAAGAAGAAGCTCCTTGATCCCTTACTTTTCCACCTAGGTCAATCATGATGGAGGATCTGTATGTTCATGAAGGGGAGGTTCTCCCTATGGCAACCTTATCTCCCCGGTGTCACTATGGAAGCTCCAGATCTGATTTTGGACTAGTTGATTGCATCAGATCATTGTGCCAAACCTGGAAGATCATCCTCATAGTCATCTTCTTCCCCCAGTCAAGGCATATGATAGTTGTGTACATCCTTAGCAGTGTTGACCAACATGGTAGTGACTTCTCCAAAGTCACTCTTCTACATAGGCTCCCCAAACACCCTTCTTCCTTGTTGTAAGATTAATCAAGGGTCGAGGAGGGATATTCTTTCCTTCTCCTTGTATCTCCTACGCATATTGATGTTGGAAGAGAGCAAATAGAGAGCATGACTCTCGTCTTCCCTCTCATTGGTTGGTTGTATTTAATGGAAGATAGTTTCATCTTAAAAATATTAATAATAGATGAGGGGATATCATTAATTCACCATATATAGACCGCGCACATGGAAAATTACTATTATGTGTCTTGCGATGGTAACAAACATCTTCAACGGATAATGGGATTTCTACAAAAACCCTCATATATCATTAGATTCAAATCATATATAATCTATTATTAAATCATTTGTCTTATCTTCTAAATTCAATACCTCTTAAATGGATAATCCTAAAACTATTAAACTTTTAAACATTGCCAAATAGACATTCATCCTTGACATGATACAAAATGAGCCTAAAAAAATATTTTCACCCATAATTATGTTACCAAGTAGAAAGGGTCATAAATGAAGGAGTTTTACCTAAGGTATGAAAAAAAAACATCTTTGAAGACTCTCATTCATTACTAGACTCCTTATGAACTCCAATTCATGACTTGATGTTGTCATCTAGTAGTCACAAATCCTCTAGATTACTCGACCATATTTTGTCATATATTAGCAAACCAAAATCATAATCATAAAATGATCACTTAGAACTCAAATGTTTACATGAATGATTATGATCTAAAGTATGCAACTAAAATATCATCTAGCTTGTTATTTGGGATAGAACGGTTCTCAAAATCATTTGATACCCTATAGGGTATCAAGGTTTGAAACACCCTAATTGAACCTAGACTAGGGTTTTGAATATCATGAGGTCTAACAATCCTTGTAGACTTTGTTGGGTTATTAGATCATTAAATCAGGATGTCATATATCTGGTTCGACATTTCCAAGTTGAGATGCCCAACCAAATGATGTTTATTGTTTCCATCCTTCTTTTATATAAGTTTTCATTCATTTAGTATTAAAATCAGAAATAACAACAGATTTATTTGATTAGCACTCCATATATGGAGAAAGGTAGGCAGAAGGAGTACTAAAACTTCATTACTAAAATAAAAAATTCATTTTAATTATTATTATTCAATTTTAGAGTATAATTATTTTACGTTCAAAAATATTCCTAACATATAATATAACTACTGATATCCATTGCATTGTACGGGTTTAAGAATATTACATTACTATTAAGTGCACATGTGGACATGCACATACCATATTATACATAGTAATTGACAACATATAACAAAATCACATATTTACCTTTTAAACAAGGCCATGATATTTTTTGTTATTTAAAAAATAATTTTCTTGAATAGTAAACAAATATCTTATGTGCATGTATATTATTATATCCAAATGAGAAAAAGATAGTACATAGATATTTTCATTTAGATTAAGATTAACTACTCTCAAGAGTTTACATATTGTTAAAATGTCTAATTTTAAAAAGAATATGGGAATTAAAACTTTTATTCCATACCTTTGTGTAATATTACTAAATTGCATATAAGTAGATTGATAAGAGTTTTATAATTAAAAATCATCACATAACATATAAAGGGAGACGAAATATGACATAGTGAGGCTTTTGTTGTGCTTATTATAGGAATTGATTACATGATTTCAAAGAGATATTGTAACTACAGTATGTCATTTTAAAAAAAAACTTCAAATTTATTTATAAGCTTTGAATTATGTTGTTAGAATATTATTTTGTTCATTTCAAAAAATATGAGAGAATTGTATTAAGTTCACGAGATTCATATTTATATTGAGATTGTATAGTCTAAAAGCCAACAATAGATGGAGTGATAAAAGTTTTACATCGCTATTGAAAGAAATTCTAACTAAGGCAAGGGGCTTTCAACCTTAACGAACAAAGTAAGAAAAATGATGTGCCTAATGGAAATGCAAACTAAGAAGATACATGCATGCCCAAATGATTGTGTGTTATTTCAAAATGGCTATAGCAATTTGAAAAAATGTTCAAAATGTTAGGTGTCAAGGTACAAGTTATGAGTTCATATAAGACCGGGAATGGATCTCCTATCAAGGTAATGTGATATCTACCTTTAATACCACTATTTTAGTTCTTATTTACTAACTTAATAGATTCACAAAATCTACCTTGGCATGCATTGGTAAAGACAAGTGATGATGGGATCCTACAACATACATTTGACTCACCATGTTTGAAGAAAATTGATTTATTGTAGCCATAATTTGTGAAGTAGCGATGAACCTAAGAATTGGACTTTTTACTGATAGGACGAATCCACTTTAAGAAAGAAATATAGCACTTGGTCTATTATGATTGTTACATATTTTTCCTCCTTGGTTGTGCATGAAGAACAAGTACAACATGATGTCAATGTTGATTTTAAGGCCTGGTCAACCTGGCATTGACATTGATGTTTTCCTTCAACCTCTACTTGATTAATTAATTAAACGACTAGAAGAATGCATTATTACTTATCATTATTCATGTGGAGATTCAATGTGTGTCCTATATTTTTTCAAATGAGACATTCCCAACTTATAGGAAGTTCTCTGGATACGTGGTGAAAGGATCTAAAGCATGTCATGTGTGTCAGAAAAACATAGATAATCTATCTAAAATATGGAAGAAAGACCATAAATCTCGGTCTTCAAAGATCTCTCCCATAAGTGCATCCTTATAGATGCTAAAATAGAGCATTTAATGGGTCAACTAAGGAAACGAAGTGCCCCTAAATCTACTTTGGGAAATAATGTATATAAAGAGTGAAAGATATGGTCTATGTATTTGGTAAGAGACCATGTCTTATTCCCATGTGTGATAAATCATTATATAAGAAGAGATTGACGTTCTAGGATTTCCTTATTGGATATTTTATATAATTACACATTGTATTAATGTCAAGCATGCTATAAAAATGTATGTAATAGCATCATTGGTACATGATGCAGCCCTATTTTAGGGCTCCATCCTGTGCCTTATTGCATGATAATCACATCTAAACAGTTTAGATTACAAGTTATTTCCCTTAATGTGATATGTTATGATAAATGCACTTATGTCTCTTTTTGTGTGTATTTCAGGGCACTTATGCATGCATTGATACATAGGAGAGAGATGAAGGATGTCTATGGGGTCTTACACCCCACGAGTGGACCTATTTCTTCCCCAAGCTGTCATTGGATGCACAAGAGCAATTCAAAGCAAAAGTAGGCTAGATGAAGAAGAAGATGAAGTAAAGACCGACACCCAAAGGTCCAAAATGGTCGTGGTACATCCACCATGACCGTGGTAATTTATGCACCAAGAGCTTCAAAATCAACAGGGATTGTGCTAAAGTTACACATGAATGACCATGGTCATGGAGCTCAAAATAGTTGTGGTCACTGAAGAACCCACGACCATGGCCCCCAGAACGGTTGTGGCCAGCGCACTCCAACTCACCCGTGGTGAGTTATGCACAAAGTTCCCCAAAATCAACAGGGAAGTGGTTTATTTTACACGTGAATGACCATGGTCGTGGCCATCACCATGGGCATGGCCCTTGAAGACCGCCTCACCTGTGGTGTTCCCCATGCCCATGGTGAACTGAAGATAAGATGACTTCCAAGTTGCCTCGCCCGTGGCCTCCTCCTCCAACACGGCCATGGTACCCCTTACTCAGCATGACTGTGGCACCCCGCACGGCCGTGGTCACCACATATACTTATCATTTTCACTCCATTTCCCACCTCGTCCATTCCATACCCCCATGACCGTGCCATGCAACCCCCACCACGTGAAAAACACTAGAGGGGGGGTGAATAGAGTTTTTAAATTATTTTAACAATTATTTAACTCAAACAACCACAATTGAAAATGGAAGAAGGAGACAAGTGTTTAGAGTGATTCCAATCTTAGCAAATACTAAGATTGTCAGTCCACTACCCGGTTGCTTACCCAACCGGGATTTTGAAAGTATCAATTTTATTACCTTCACAAGGATTTACACAAAATACAATACTTTCTTACACCCCTTGAACAGCCTTCACTTGAAGTAGATGCACCAACCCGAGGTAGCCTTCTTGAAGTAACTCCAAGCTCCCCCTTGAAGTAGCCTTCCTCTTTAGAAGTAACCTCCCGTTGCACCAGCCTTCTTGAAGTAGTTCAAGGTCCCCTTCTTCACCAAGAAGATCTTCCAACCTCTCCAATCCGCAGCCTCCAATCCTAGGAGTAGCAAGGAGAGTACAAACAATAATAGTGAACAAGAAAGGAAAATGGAAATTACAACTTATCCTTTGAAGCACAAGGCTTGATTTGCCTAGATCAAGCGTGTAGATCTCCTAACCAATGTGTATGGAATTGTGATTGTTGTGGATTAGGAGATGATAGCCTATAGGACACGAAATTTGAGCTAGGAGAGGAAGTAGCCAGTTGCCAATATGCTTAATTTCTCACAAACAGATTGCTCAATGTAAATGTATGCTCAAAGATTTGCTCAAGTGTGGAATCAAGTGAGTTTAGGTGTCCTAAGGCATGTCCTATTTATAGGAATGTCCTACAAGTGCTTAAGGACGTTCTAGACACTTTCTAGCAGTTTCTAAGTGCTTAACTAGTCGTTATATATAAGTTAGTTTCTTTAATAATGGCTAGTTAATTAATTCTGCAGTTGCTGTCAGAGACCATCTCGGTCGAGAAATGGTCCACCAAGACACCTACTCGGTTGAAGTTTTGTCGACCGATGGGCTCTCTGGATCAAGTGTTTTGCAACATTTATCTCCAACTTCCAACTACCTTGTCAGCTGTGTCTAACAGCTACTTGGGTCTTTCTCAGTCGAGAAGATTGTCGACCGAGAGTGTCTCAGTCGAGGATTTTGTCGACCGAGATAGACCCTGTTTCAATGTTTCAAATAAAGACATTAAGTGTGTGTATGAGTGTGCATATGTGACACTATTGAAGGAGATGACCTATCTAAATGTGGTGTTTAGCTAGGGAAGATCTATCGCTTGATTTACATGAAGTCTAAGTACTTGTACATTATATATTTGTACAAGTTTAAAATTGATTACATTTCATGACATTTACAATCATTCAAGCATATAGATTCCCTAGTGCTTTGTCATTCACCTTATTCCTGCAACACTCAAGTAGCACGTTAGATCAACAAGAATGAAATGTTTGTCATTATCAAAACAAAGGGATTTACAGATGTCCATTTAGCCAACACCACGGTCGTGGCACCTCAACACAGCAGTAGTGACCACCTAGCCCTACCCATTTTCACCACTATTTTTCTGAATTTGCCCCTACTTACCCTAGTGCTTCCCCACCACCTATATATAGATAGGTGGCAGCCACAGTACGGAGGTTACCCTCTCCCATCTTCCATTACTCCTCCTCACCCTCTCTTGATCATTCATTGCATTCTCCTTACATTTATGCTCTCCACCCATCATTTCCACGTTATTTCCACCACAGAAACCTAGTTTTCTAGGTTTTCTACCATAACCCCCTCTATTTTCATGCCCATCATCCACCTTGGAGGAAGTAGTTTGCCCTATAGTAGTTAGGAGGTGAATAAGGAGGATATACTTTGAGCTCCATGGAATCATATCCTCTTCTTCTCATTTCTTTTGCCTTTTCTTTGATTATGGTTAGCTAAGCCCATAGTGGTGGGATGTTTGGGGTAAAAATGTGACTTTTATACCATGTTGGTGGAGAATAATTTTTTATGAACATAATTTCATTCTATGATGATTACATTTGCTTCTATCTCATTTCTCATTATCTTACATGTGATTTTTTCTCTTAAACATAAAATGCTTGCTTTGTGATGTTTGATGACACTTAGCTTCTAGGAGGAATTGGAGTCTATGTAGCAATCTTAGGAATGGCTCCTACGTCCAGTTAGTGGATACCTAGCTAGCCCCCTTTGTTCCTACATACATATCCCCCCTTCAACAAGTGAGTGTGAGATCTAAGTAGTTAGTGTAAGTGTGATTAGTGTAATTGCCTAGAGATTTCTAAAGGGTAGTTGGCTAGTTGCATGAGGTGAAAAGCCCTCATCTTCACTCCCATTCCTACCCTTGTCTCTCAATTGACCCAATACCACTTACCCTAGAAACCTAGACTTGACAAGTCCTACTAGAATTACACCAAACCCTAGTTCTCCAACTAGTAGTGTAGGGTACATTCTAATAGCACTTTACTTGCTGTTTGGTTTGGTAATCTAGATCAAATTGTGATAATTGCATGCCATGTTGACATCCCCCAACTAATATCAAATCACATTCCCAAATGTCCCACCTACCTAATCCATTGCTTGAAATGCACCTTAGCCTCCTTGCTTGTTAATGCTAGTGTAGCTTAATTGCCTTTGTTTCTTCTAGCTAATTTCTTAGTCTTTCTAGTTAGGGTTAACTTAGATTCTTGCTTGCTTTAGTGTTTAGCTTAGTTCTTAGTTGCAAAATGCCTTTCTAGAGTAGTGTAGATCATCTTGCTCTTGTTTAGTTGTTTTCTTAATCTAATTTCTTAGACCTAACTTTCCTAGGATAACCTAGTTTTTGGTAATCTAGTTTTCATATTGCCTTTACTTGCTTGCTTGCTTAGTGTAATCAAACCAAAACCCCTTTTAAACCCTTCAACCCTAGTCTTCACTTTAGGAGCATAAATGCTAATTTATCTCTAGTACCTCCTCTATCCCTGAGGATCGACCCCCATATTTGCCTCTTTTCTTTACTACAATAGTACCACGTGCGCTTGCGGGTGACCTATTTATTATTGTGACTAAGTCTTTATAGGGTTTTTATAAATATCGAAAGATCCCACGTGTGTTTGAGTTCTGTTGGGTGCATCTAATCAAACTTAATTGGTTAGTGTGCACCTCTGGCTTGGAAGCACCAAGCTTTCTGGCTCCGTTGTCGGGGATAGAGGCACTTGGCCTAGTTAATTAGTGTATCTTAGCCCTTCCTATTGCCCTCATCATTACTATTTTTTATTCTTTGTTCACTTTTGCATATTGCCATTCTAACTTGGTTTCTTGTTGCTTGTTTGTGTATTGTGTAGGTGACAGATGTGCATGCGCCATACGCATTCTACTTGTACCGACTTGGTGTTGTATGACCCTAAGATAGGTAGGAGGAGACGCCAAAGCCGCCACAAGCAACCGACATGGCAGAAAATGAACCCCATGGAAATGCTCAACAACCGCCTCAACCCAACCTCTCCCTCCACGAGTATTTCTCCCCTGGTAACTATAATTCACTGGTAAAAATTGGGCCATTATTCATGAGTGAGTCCTGTCACAAACCCCTCTCTACAGGCCCTCACAAATAGGGACGGTTGTGGGTCTGGCCCTCACAAATGGTCCGTGAAGAGAACTCATGTGACAAATACCAGTGGCCCTCACAAATACAATTGTCACGGACCAACTGACCCTCAAGAATGTTATATTGAGGGACTATTTAGCCTTCATAAATATATTTTTGAGGGACTATTTAGCCTTCATAAATACATTTTTGAGGGCATGTTTAGTTCTCATAAATACATTTTTGAGGGACTTGATGGTCTTGGAGAATATATTTTTGAAGGGCTAATGCCTTCATTAATATTATTTTTGAGGGGCTATGTGGTCGTCATCAATACAATTGTGATGGTCAATCTGGATCTCATTTTTGAGGGACTAAAGACCTTCATTAATATATTTTTGAGGGATTACTGTAAATGATTTGGTTATTGATTTATTGAATGATTTGTTGAATGTTAATTAATTTTAAATGAAAACTTTGTATATATAACCTCAAGCAATATTTTTATAAGAGTCACATGACATCATAAGAATTTTCAACACCAAAATGACACATAAAAATGTTAAATCACCTCAAACCAATTTCTATTAATGAAGCAAAATATTATCCGTACATTGTGTGCTCAACATTGATATAAATAACGAATACATATGATTCTAAAATTTGAGATTGATGACAATCAACATATCATGCTAGAAATTCTTAAGATATGTAATGTCTCTATATTCCTTCAAATGGTGTGGTGCTCTTCATCAATGACATGCCTCATACGGTTGCCACATGGAAAGAGATCATAAGAGCAGATTTCAATATACCAAAAAGACAAACAGTACAGACAAAATATATGTACATAATGGGTCTGAAGCCTAATTTGTAGGGAACTATACTGATTACCTTATGGGAGACTTACTAATCTAGCTGCGATGCTTGCTTAAATTTTCTTTTGAGGAAGTCATATTCCTATGGGAGTCCAAAGGGATGACTCCCTCCAGATCCCATAACCTTTTAGTATTGAAAACAGAGGTTGACATCACCTTCACTGTATATAGATAGAGTAAAGCCTAACATCAGAAATAAACTAAGCATTAACGCCACACAATATAGTGGTACAACAACATTCTAACAACATTGGTGCAGCGAGCATGGTATGGTTCTAGATGTATTTTTATACTAAAGCTTTCCCCATGACTGAATAAGAGCTATAGATTCTGCCAAAATATTCCTTTGAATGGAAACATGAGACAAATGCTAGTTAATTCTGAGTTATTTTGTCATTAATTGTACCATGTGCTACGGCCTGGTCTGGTAACGCATTTTCCATTCAGTGTTGTTTGATTTTTGTGTGTGACCCACCCTATCTATGCGGGAGCTGGAGCTTCTTGTCGGTATAACTTTTACATTCTTTTATATTATTAACATGGTAGCTGAGGATTTCTGCTAGAATTCTAGCCCTAGAGAACAACAGCCACTTTTCTCTTCATAACTAGTGCGTTGCTGCCACCTCAATCTCAATCACCTGCTAGCATCATCTTGCCGTAATAAATATAATATTTTCATTAACTGTTAGTTGAATTTCAAGTTCTTTCCATCTATAATTTTTGTTTGATTTAGCATGTTAGGAAGTTATACTCCCTTGTTCACCATGACCACAGAATAAATGTTTTATCTAGGCTAGAACTAGATCAAAAATATAAACAGATAAAAGGTCTAACCTGAAGAGACCTAGAAAATTGCTTATCAAAGACCAATCGACAAGGCCAACACAGCTACAGATGAAGAATGGTAAACATATCCAGGAAGGATGGCTGATACCAACAACGAGTTGTACTCCCGGCAACAGCAAACAGAATGCAACCTTAAAGCGAGAACCTTTGCGGGGGAAAAAAACAACAATGCAATTTGAGTAAAGAGCATGAACCTAACAATACATGTTAAATACTGTTACATAAATGGAGATGTACTTTTCCATAATATTAATGATTGGACAGCCGTACATTTGGGTGTAGACACAATGCCACCCAAAAAAAAAAATCAAAGATAAAGCCATAATACAACAGCAAAAAGATATTCTGGATGCAATGGACAATCCAAGTACAAGTTTGTGTTTAGTCTGTCATTCTTGCATGATCAAAGATATTAAACAATCAGATAACATAATCACTTCAAAGAAAGTTACATACCGAAACGATGGACAGAAGATGCATCCCACCAGAACGAATATCAAAGAAGAATTCGACTATGATAAATTTCAAGAAAAGCAACCAAAGCCGCAAGAAACTGCATGGTAACAAAATAAATGACAGATGTCGATCCCCATGGTTGAATTCTAAAAGACAAAGTAACATCAACAGAGTTAGTTAATCATATGTTTTATGTAGATATATATAAGAAAAGCAATCAAAGACCCTCAAGCAGTGAATAAAACTAAACTTGAGAAGAGATAGAAATTTTCATTATCCATCTGAACCACGGTGTATGATATCTTGGTAAAATTGATAGATTGGGACATGATACCACTACCAGTTAGGTATTAGAAATTCAACAGTGTGTATTAGAACTTGAACATCGCATGATGAAGATCAAAACATTATACGGAACATGTGAAAATTTTCACAGCTTTTCAGTCAGCATTTGGAACTTATTGGTATATGATATATTGGACCATTTTAAGAACAGAAACAAGACAGACATGGATATTTCAGAGTATAAAAAAATATTGCACACATTTTACAATCATTAGCTTATATCCATTTTTTTCAAATGGTAACATATAACCTCATGAGCTCCAACATTTTAGGATTGTCAAAACCTAAAAGCAAGACTGTTCTAAGGTCTAACATTTTTCCTCAAACCAAAAGCATATATATTTGGTATGCCCAACTTGAGTAATATGCAAACTAGTTTCTTGGCAAGAGGGCTTGGTGAAGATATCATCATATTTGATGTTGACTTACAGACTTCAAGTAGGGAGTATATATAGAAAGATCACATTGACAATCACTTAATAGAATGGGTTGTTTAGATTCCTCCTGGGGCATATTACTAATAAATTTACTAAGTGTTCTAATAAATTCATATGTATCTCTGTCCAGTCACATGATTTTTCATATGCAAAAGATTGCTGATAATGTCTTTACTTACAAGGCCTAAGGCATTTTGAATTTTGGAAAATGGCCCTTAGTACTGCAATTATACTTTGCAACACATTTTTCTAGACTGTAACACTCCCCTAGCACAGATAAGCGAAAGCCATGACATGTTACCTATAATTTTGGCAATCGGTAGCAATTTCATCATCGTTAGTTGTAAATGTGTACAACAGTGCAAGTAGGTTCCTTATATGGGAGCAGATGTGGGTACGATGTACCACAGTAACAACTAAAACGAAGTGGATTCTATCAGGACCATGTAGACTGTGATGACCCAAAATTTTAGGAATTTACTACGTAATATATTAGTTGAAGGTATAGCTAGTAAGAATGATCTAATGATGTACCTTGAGGTTCGATGTTGTCAAGTGATGTATGTAAAAATCTATTTGACCAATAATTCATGATTAAATGACTTATATCCAAGGATTATATAATTAATTACAAGGTCATTGTGACATTTTTTTACATGACCAAATAATAGATTTTATGTCCCAAACTTGGAGACTTGGAGAGAATATGACTTAAGATATGATGAGACTATACTAAAATTATCATGATGAGAGGTTAAGGTTCCTACTAGATACTATAAGAGTTTGAAGTTATTAATATTTTGTTTTAATGTCCTGCCAAACCTTAGTCATATCTTGTTTAAGAGATTATGACATGTGACAAATCATATCACACGGCCAAGCTTGCAGTGGCATTAAGGAATACGATATGTATTTTTAATTCTGAATCGTTCTAGTATATCTGACAAAGGGACCCTGTCCTCAACCTCCGAAAACTACGGTGGTGAAGGAGGACCAGGCTGGTATACTTTCCCAATTGCCTAGCACGGAAATTGTGGATCAGAGTGCTATATCGGTGGTAGTATTAGCCCTACCTCACTGAGATCTACCATGTGACCCCTCACACAGACTCGGTTGTTGCTTCTTCTAAGAACCCAACCCAAGAACGCTCTCCGGATCTGGACCAGCCTGGAGTGGCTACACCTGTGCAGTGTCTCAGCCGTTGGGAGAAGAAGACCCACAACCATACGAAGGAGCACCGGCGGCCATGAATCTGAGTTTTGTGGACTCAGCTAGATCGTGAACCCATGAGGACAGAACATGTCACAACATTTCGACGAGAAGGGAAGGACGAGAGCAAGAGGTGGCGGCGCTACATTTGAGAACCCAGGCCTCGGGCACGAGCAGGTGTGGGCGGAGTCCAGCCTGAGATGAGGCATTGGTGGTGCTGTGTCGTGTGGAGAAGAGAGGGTCCTTGTTTGGGACCTTTCTCGCCAGGGAAGGCCTCTTGCGGCAGCGGCCGTGAGAATGAGTCCCGTCCCAGACGACGGCGATCTCACAGAGAACGGGATCCGCAGCCAAAACCCAAGGGTCATGTTTCTGCGGAGGTCAGGGGCGAGACTCCGAATGTGATGGTGGCTTTAGGTACGGATGAGGAGCATCGTTGTGCCATCACCTGCATGCTGGAGTCGAGCTTCACGATGGAGGCGCTCATATAGATCTCGGGTGGGCTCGAGTTTGCGTGAAACAGAGAAAGAAAAAGGGTGATCTCAGAGACGGGTCCTGAGGCAATGAACCGGCAAGAAAACCCCTGAACCCACTAGTGAACCAGACCAGATCAACCAAAGAACCGGCCGCAGCAAGCAGAGGAGATGCGCCAGCCTTAGTGGCCACGTGGCGCAATCCAATTGGTCGCTTAAGGTAAATATTCCAGAAATGCTTAGTTCTTGTATAATTCATAGCAATTGGCTCGATGATCAGAAAAATACATATAATATACCAAAATTCTCAGAAAAATGTGTAGAACACAGTAGAAGACTAGTTTTCAGGTTTCCTATGATATGCAATATCTTGAATGCTCATATTTAGATATGATTGCTTGGTTGAACTAGTATGAGTTATACTTCGCCAAATCTAATAGAACATAAATGAGTATGATGGGTTGTAGCTACTAGAGCACATAGCCTGGTGTGGATGTATGTTTCCTAACATGGATGTATGATTCCTTGGCCCATGTTAGATGTATGATGATACTATATTGCCCACACTAGATGTAAATCAAGTGCAAGTATGTGTAGTACAACCGCATCAAAGTGAAAGCAATAAAAGGAATGTTTACCTGATTATCGCTTTAAATAATGTTTTCGTTTACTCTTTCTTTCTCAAGTTATTTCAATTATGCAAACATATTAGTATGTATCTTTCTACCCACGTGCACAACACCTTGTGTGTTGATTCGTTGTTTCACGTATGTTTTAGGTTCAGAGCTAGCTTGGGATAAAAGACGGAAAGTGAGCAGTTGTCCAGGTTGTACCTATTGTGTAGATCCTGTTAGCATCCATGTTTAGACTTGTGTAAAAATTTTCATTCAATATGTAAATGTAAATCATTTTGTAATAATTCATATTGTATAAATATACATGTTGAATGTTGAGAAATGTTATGGTTGTATGTTCATGTATGCGAATTATGCTTCTGCATCGCTTTCTGATATGATTGGATGATGTTTTCAGATTCTGACATCTCACTCCCAATAGGGTTTGGAGAAACCAAAATCCGGGGACGTCACATAGACCCAATAACAAAACCAACCTCTCTAACACTCTCTCTCAAGCTGGAGAGTATACATCATTCAGTCCCATCTTGTTACTCATATGAAATAGTGAAGGCGGAAGATTTCTGATGAAGACCGATAGCTTGTTCTCCTCTCTTCACATGAGGTGTGATGATATTCTTTACCTCGACCAGGTTTCTGACAAAGTGACAATCTACCCCTTGATGTTTCTACACTTGGGCTAAACATGATTATTGGCTATATGAATTGCCGCTTGATTGTCAGAAATGTAGGTGTCTTGAATGTAAGTCCTATCTCATGAGGAATAGAGAGAACCTACTGAATTGCACAACAGATATGAGCCATAGCCCGGTATCAGCTTCAGGTTCAATACTTGAACAAGCTGTTCATATTTTCTAAATTCTTAGCATGTGTTTAAAATGAGCAAGAAGAATATAGCAGAGAAGAGAATTGGATGGAGTCACATGGAATTAGATCGAACATTCCTAACATGGAATTAGATCCTAAGTATTTATCTTATGATCTGAAGTTTTAGCATGCAGAATCTTTGTTAATGTTTAGAAGTAGCTTGAAGCATATTCTTCTTGATTTCTGGTCATATAATATTTGTTGTTTATTTTTTAGGATGCAGGGAATGTGAAGAATATCTTCTGTACTCACACCCCTTTACAATGACATATAAAACACACACACACACACACATATATATATATATCTAACCCAACTGTCCCATTAACAATATGACCAATACTAAGTTTGAAGACCAACCCATCTGCGAGGCCTACACCAATCTATAGTACATCCGCACACAGTTCCCCTACTAGCAATTGGTGGAGCAGGAAATGGTTACTGGTCAACATGGACCACAGTCATGCCAAACTAGTGCACAAGGATGCATATTTTCTACTATTCACTAGGATTGCAGACCACCTAACACATATGACAGGTCCATAAATATAACTCATGTAACAAAAACAATATGAACACATCAGCATACCTGGTGGAGAAGGCATTTTTTTTGCTTGACCTAACCCAAAACACCACCACAAAAATAGAGCTACCTGAAAAATTTCATCCACATAAATGATCAGTCACTCCCTTGAGGTACGAATAACACAAACATATTTAAAATAATGTCTCTTGGTTAGCATAGCTCTGTTCCAGTCCAACCACAACTGCATAGTCTCAATGTTCTTGGAAGAAGATATGTTTAGTAGCTCAAGCATTTTCTAAGGTGCTCATACATTAACTCTAAGAATTCACTATACAGTTCATAAAACCACATGCACAGACAAAGAACACTAAAGAAGAGCTACATCGAAAAAGTCAACAAGCTAAACATCAACATCACAAATCTAACACTATTTAACTTCTTAATCAACTTTGTAAAAAACTGACAGTGAGATTCATTGGAACTTTTATCAATGCAAGGGAAGACAAGTTCAGCCAAAGCTTTGTCCATTGTGTATTGTTAGCTAGCATTAAACCCCTCCCCATCAAACATTTAAAAAGGCGATTTTCCGAATTGAGTTATAGCTAGTTGCTATAGCTAGAGATCACGATGACAATTGACTTATTGCTAGAAGTTGTGCTAAAGTGTCTCTTGGCATTATTTAGGCAGAGCTATGGGGGATTCTAGAAATCAAAATCACCAAAATTGCCCCATCCTCTAAGAAATATAGTTTTTACTAAAAGAAAATAAAATGGACAGACAGAAGTAGATTCTAAGAGGTAAGCACGATATGATAGTTAAGTGTAGGTCCAAGATGGTTTGCAGTAGCACATAGGCACTAAAGTGCAAATTTACTTAGAGACTTGCACCTAACAAAGTGAGGAACAAAACAAGACGACAAAAATACAAAACAATAAAAAAGTAATTTTACAATTGTAAGCAGCACAATTTACAGAGTTGGATCAAAGACATGCATGAGGAGGAGTTTATTGTGATCTAAATCAAAATATGTATGCTATTTTAGGTGGTACAGAAAGTAAATAAGCTTATTGAGCTAGGTGGTGGAAAAGCATGTTGCTTATGTACACAAATGGGTAGTGTCAAATTCTAGCGTTCAACTTCCAAGATTTATAATATCACTTATCAGCAGATCCAGGCAATCTTTACCTCTATCTGAGTTGGTGATAGCTATCACAAGAGAGAAGGAATCACTTTCTAGAATGATCCTTTGTATTAGAGAAGTCAATTGGGCGGGTATGAGCCATACCAAGTCAGTCATACAAGGTTGTGGCAATAGCCTAATCGCTAATGATTACCTTCCATACTAAAGTAGGGGAAAATGAGATTGACAACATGATAGATTGATGCCACAATTAAGTTTATTGGAAGATGTATAATAAAACTTAATGTCATTGCTTAGAAATCTAATAAGCACCATACTTAGGTATATGCCATAATTAACTTTTTGAAGAAATAGGGTGTATTTCTCATCCAGCTAAGCTCATTTTCCTCATGATGCTATGTAAAAAAGAAAACCATATTCTAACAACTCTTGGGAAAAATATCCACTCTAGAAGGCCATCCCAAAAACCACCAGTCACCTGATTACAGAGACCCTTGGAAGTCACTCACGTCCTTGTAATAAATTTAAAACCCTAGAAGTTCAAGAGAACATAGATGAAGATGTTGAATCTTTACTGACAGAGATGGACAAAACAAGGACCTCCTGCGAGTCAGGTACAAATACCAAAAGTATGGACTATGAAATGGAAATGAACTTCCCAAAAGTCTAGTATAAGAGATGCTGAAGTGATGGATAATGTAGAACAAACTAAAATTCTAGATTATGATAACCTTGAAGCAATGATGGTGCACAATGAGGAGGTTCAACCAAGTGAATCCGAAAATATAGGAAAACACCATGCACATACAGTAGTGGACCCTTTTGTGATGAAATTACTGTTCATTTCCTGAATATAGATCCTACCTTATTCAGTTGTGATCGCAGCAGTCGTACGACTTGTCCAAGCCAAGACGACGACCATCCAAGAAAAGAAGACAGATCAATCCTCGGCGGCGGTGGAGCAGGATCAATCGGGGTCCGACCCCAGAAGAGAGTTGAAGGCCCATACCGTTGTGTTACAGTCAGCATTATGTGATCCATTCGGTGGTGAAAGAGAAAACTGGGTGACGGACAATCACTCAACATGGTGGGAAACGGGAAGAAAATGATTGAGGGGGAACATTGTTGAACAGCAGGTGATGTTATTGTTGTGGATAAGGGGAGGATGCAAACTGCGAGCCAGAGGGCGGAGATCGGGCTGAGAAGAAGCAGATTGTTTGGTCAGGGAAGGAAATGTGGGAGGTTTTGGCCGTGAACAAGTGATGAAATGCTGAACTTAGTACAGTGGAAGTAGAGTTGAAGAACTAGCTGTAGGAGGCGCATGTATGAGCAAGGGGAGGAAGATAGGGGGTGATTGAAAAGGCAAATTAGATCTGGATCCCATGCCTTGTTCACTATTCTCGCCTCGAGGATCTAGTCGAGCAGATCAAGAGGCATAATAATGATGATGATGCTACTACTAATCAGTAATCAACATCAGTGATTATAATTATTAATAATAAAATTAATCAAAATCCAATAGCTCATTCTGTCTGGATGAGGAGAGTACCACTACTAGCAGTGCGGAGTCTTAACAATCTAATCTTTTTTTATAACATCAAGTTGTTATTAGATTGGAAGCCAAACGACATCTACAACAAGGGTGAAGTTGAAACCAACTCGGAGATACATATACAAAGAAACAACTGAGGTAAGATTAGATAAAGGTAAGTCTCTTCTGCCTGGAATCCTATTCTTCACGCAATAAACTGCTTTTAAATGAAAACACTCCACAATCTTGAGCACCACCAGCAGAATCAAGATCTGAAACATCGAAGCTGAAGCCAACAGAACCATCACCATAGGGCCATCACCAACCAGCGAATCAACACAGGAGGACGTTCGTAGCAACTCAAACAACTACAAGAAAAGGATCGGAGATAAACCCACGATCACTACCAAGGTCGGGTAAAAACACAGGCGACTACCAGCCTCCGAGGAGGGACTAACAACAACGCCGACAAGCGGCGACTAAGAGGCAGTAGGGACTGCCAAACCAAAATGCAAAAAAAGAACAGAAATAACCAACAAGATCAGAAAACAAAGAAAAAGGGAGGAAAAGCTCCCGCTTAAACAGGGGCAGAGGCCAAAGGGAGGCCGCACGCCGGTCCCAGGACACCCAAACGATCTCACCAGTGACCGGAGCCACCTCAGACAGATCGAAGCTGCCAACCCAGCTTCGGCTACGCCCAGATCAGGAACCCGAAACACCCGTCACAGAAAGAGGGGCTAGGGCAGAGAGGGTAGCACGGCAATGAGGCACCAGAGGCTAAAAACCCCGTCGATGCAGGCACAGAGGCGACCTAGGGGGAAGCAGGGCGGTACACCCAGGCCACCGGACCCCCTTCCCCCAGTCAGAGGCGTCGCTTTCGGGAAGCCCTAGTCGCCCCTTGAGTCGCGAGACCTCAAGCGGAGCGGCAACAACCAGAATGTATGAATACCTAATCTAAAATCTACTCTAGTAATGTATGTGTGGATCCTAATAGCGGGTATAGTAAGATTACCTTACGATATGTTGTTCCGTCTTGCTCGACCATCCACCTTACCTCGTTGCACAACGCCTTGAGCACCTCGTTGTTGTCGCAGTGTTTGGGGAGCTTGTAGTTGCCGTACACCCTCAACCAGGTGAAGATCTTGGCGGTGATAGCCCTCCTCGGCCTCTCTCGCCTCTTGTTGTTCTCCCTCTCCTTCCACGAGGGCATCCTTCCGCCACCAGGCCTCATCCCAGGCTCCAGCGCGGCGCCGCGCGTGCAAGCTCCCACCCCTTGGCCAGAACCCCTTCTTCCTCCTCCGTTGGCCGGCTGGGAAGCGCTCTGGATCTCCCTTTCGCTTCTTCCGCTGCGTAGTAGCTTGGCAGGATGGGAGGCGAGGAGGGGACCGTGGATGGAGTGGATATTGGGGGCGGGACGGGACGGGACGGGGCTGGTGGGGGAGTCTAGAGAGAGAAGAGAATAGAGGTGAGGAGTCGGCTATGTTGCTTAGTTCACGGGGGTTTTGGGAAAGTTGTGGAGGGAAACTATGACCCGTATGGTGGGAAACAATTTTACATGGAATGGGGGAGTGAATAATGAAATTGTGAGGGATTCGTGTCCCTCAAAAAGGTCTACTTACATTAAAAACACGCTTGAGGGATTCAATCTCGTATTTGAGGGACAAGTCCTCACAAATAGACTTTATTATTCACGGTTCTTGATTCTTCATAAATGTTCTTGAATAATAGCTCAATTTTTTGTAGTGATTCTCCCATCGCCACCATTGTTTACCAAATGTCGGGTCAACAATTCTCCATTCCACCCACACTCCTTGGACTCATCCCTACCTAATATGGGATGGAGAATGAAAATCCCTACCATCATATCGACGCCTTCCTTGAGACTTGTTCCACCTTCCTCACCCCCGCAGCCACCGATGACTCCATCCGGAGGACACTCTTCTCTTTTTTTCTAAAGGATAAGGCCAAAGAATGGTACATTTCAAAGCCGAAAATGGTGACTTAGAATGTGGTCAAAAATGAGTTTCTCAAGAAGTTCTTTCCAATTGCCAAGCCGAATCACATGAGAAGATGTATCACCACCTTCACCTAAAAGGAAAATGAACCTTTCCACGAGGTGTGGGAAAGATTCCAGAAGCTCCTTCGCGACTGCCCCCATCATGAGGTGCCATTGTGGCAACTAGTCCAAGCTTTCTATATCGGGCTTGAAGAGTTAAGCCAAAACAATGTTGACTCATCATGTGGAGGTACATTCATGGCAAAGCCACCTGAGGAGTCGTGGCCATTGTTTGAACACCTTGTTCAAAATTCTCACCATCGAGTTTATACCAAAGAGGAATAGTGTATCAAGAACTACGTACATCCACCTCCTCTCATAGCTCCATCCCACACTGTTGCTAACCTCGCCATGATGAAGATAATGGCAGACATGATGAATATGATGAAGAGCCAAGCTGGTGGTTCTTCTAGTCAATCCACCATGGCGGTTGAAGCTGAAGAAGAGGAAGTTAATGCTTTGCACTCTTTTGGAAACCCAAACAATCAAGGTCCTATGTCCAACACTTACACTCCCGATGGAGAAACCATCCTAATTTTTCATGGAAAAAATAAAATGAAGATGGTCAAGGACAAGGGCAGCCATGGCCAAGATATGCTCCAAGTTTGAACATGAAGTGCTTGGAAGATTGAAAATTTTGGATGAGGTAAATAAAGATGTATCCTCTCATGGGAAGTCCATTGACTGTCTTGAGAAAAGATTGGACTAAATATCTCTTTCACTTTCTAGGAGGGAGGAAGGAAGACTACCATCCCAACTAATTCCAAATCCGAACAGTGATGGCACTTTCATGGGAAATGCTCAAAGTTCATATGCTCCACCTTCGTATCAAGCACCACCAAATCCCTATGCTCCACCACCTCCTCAAGATCCTCTCAACTATCAATATGCTCCACCAAACTCATACCAACAACCCCCTCCACAATATCACCCCCATCCACAACAACCACAACTACAACAACTACCACAGCCACATCATCCTTCAAAATCCCAACTCACCCCACCAAAGGCCACCACCACCTCAACAGCCATAGACAAATCCACAAGCTCCCTCCTCCTCTACCCATGAGCATGTGAAGGCAGTGATAATTTTGAGAAGTGGCTAGACTTTGGAGTAGCCCCGTGATATTGTTGTTGATAGAGAAGCCAATGAGGATAGAGGTGATAATGTGATCAGACAGGTTGATACTAAGATCCAGAGTGATGATATTGTAATAGGGACTAGAGTGGTTGTTGTGGAACCGGGCAGTGATAATGTGATACTGAGCAGTGACACCATGATTCCCGTGATTTCAGTTGATGGTCTGTTGATCCGAGCCGTTTGGGAACCCAACTTCCCCCATTTCCTGATGCTCTTAACGAGCCTTTTGTTGAGAGAAGAAAAAAGAAACATACTGAAGATATCATGGAAACTTTCAAACAAGTGAAGATAAACATTCCTTTGCTTGATGCGGTCAAGAAAATCCCTTCTTATGCCAAATTTCTGAAAGATTTGTGCACTTTTAAAAGAAAAACAACGGGGAGAACGCCCAAGAAGGTCAAGCTCACCGAGAAAGTGAGATCGATTCTACAACACACCATGCCAAGAAAGAAGAAAGACCTTGGTGATCCCATCATTTTATGTTACATTGGAGCACACCGCATAGACCAAGCCCTTATAAACTTGGGTTCTAGCATGAACTTGATGCCATATGATGTGTTTTCCAAGCACCAAATGGGACAATTAGGTCAAGCTCATTGTACTTTGTAGTTGGTTGACCGATCGGTGAAGACGCCTAGAGGGAATGTAGATGATGTGCGTGTTAGACTTGATTATGAGACTTTTGCATTCTTCCCCGCCGATTTCATTGTCTTAGATATGGAAAAAGATACAAGAAGAGTGACTATCATCTTAGGAAGGCCATTCTTAGCTACGGATGATGTAGTGATTCATGTGCGAACTCAGACTATGTTTGTGACATTCATGCACATGAACATTTGGTTAAACATCTTCAAGTCTTTAGCTACAGCTGAGGTGATAGGTGCCACAGAAGAAGATTGCTATCTTGTTGAGTACCATGATGATATTGTGGAGGAGTGCCTACCCATGTGGATTTAGAGTGCCACTCAAGGTACAGGTTTAGAGCCCATTGTTGAGTTCCCCGATGATGATGATGAAGAGGATGAAGTATATGAGCTAGCCTTGGTGGCTGTAAGCGAGGACCTCCCATCAATTTCTGAGCCATTGAAGAACTCTCTTGAAGAACCTCCAACTCTTGAGCTCAAGTCACTCCCCAAAGGACTAAAGTATGCTTTTGTAGGCTCAAATGACACCCTCCTAGTGATCATTTCTTCCATTCTCTCTCCAGAACAAGAAGAGGCATTGATGAAAGTCCTAAAGAAGAACATTCAGGCCATTGGATGGTCTATTGTTGATTTGAGGGGTATTGACCCCTCCATTCGTGTACGTAGGATCTATTTGGAAGATGATGCAAGGCCAACCCGCCAAATGCAAAGGCAGTTGAATCCAAAATTATTGGAAGTTGTAACTCAAGTGGTTGTGAAGTTATTAGATGTTGGGATTATCTATCCAACTTCTGATAGCACATGGGTGAGCCACATGAAGGTTGTACCAAAGAAGGGTGGGATCATAGTGGCAGAGAATGCAGATGGTGAGATGATGTCTGTTAGAGAATAATCAAAATGGAGAATGTGTGTTGACTACAGGAAGCTCAATGAGAAGACCAAGAAAGATCACTATCCTCTTCCATTTCTTGATCAGATTCTAGAGAGGTTGGTAGGACAAAGTTTCTATTACTTTCTTGATGGATACTCTGGGTACTTCCAGATTGTTGTGCATCTTGCGGACCAAGAAAAGACGATATTCACTTGCCCGAGTGGTACTTTTGTGTACCAGAGAATGCCATTTGGATTGTGTAATGCCCCCTTCCACTTTTCAAGGATGTGTGACCTCAATCTTAGTTGATATGCTTGATTCTCACTTGAAGTGTTTATGGATGATTTCTCAATTTTTGGTAAAACCTTTGATGAGTGTTTTCTCTATTTGGCTGCCATTATTGAGAGATGCTTCATGGTTCTCCTTGTGATATCTTGGGAGAAGATCCATTTCATGGTACCTGAAGGAATCATTCTAGGCCACTAGGTTTCAAAAGACGGTATTGAGGTTGATAGGGCCAAGGTGGGCATCATTTCTAATCTTACTATTCCTTCTACCGTAAGACATGTCTGGTCTTTCTTGGGAAATGTCAGTTTCTATCGCCACTTCATCAAGGATTTTAGCAAGATCTCGAGACCTCTTTGTCATTTGATAGAGAAATATGTTGAGTTTTATTTTGATGACAAGTGTGTTGAAGCCTTCAACCACTTGAAGGAAAACCTCATTTTTTCTCCTATAATGCAGCCCCCAGAATTCTCTTTGCCATTTGAGATCATGACTGATGCATCCGACATGGCAGTGGGGGTTGTGCTGGGCCAAAGAGTTGGTTAGATTCTGCATGCCATCTATTATGCTAGCAAGACTCTGGATGAAGCACAAAGAAACTACACGACTATCGAAAAAGAGTTTCTTGCAGTTATCTTTGCTCTTGACAAGTTTAGATCATATCTTTTGCAAAACAAGGTGGTTATATACACAAACCATGTTGCATTAAAGTATATAATGGCGAAGAAAGACTCAAAGACAAGGTTGATCCATTGGATATTGTTGCTTTAAGAGTTCGATATTGAGATTGTAGACAAGAAAGGAGTGGAAAATTCTGCCGCCGACCATCTCTCCCGAATTGAAGCACCCTTTGATGATACAAGTAGAATCAAAGAGACAATGTCGTATGACCAGCTATTCCTACTCTCATCCACTCAAATTCCATGGTATAAACACATAGCTAATTTTTTATCTAGTGGAAGGATACCAACCACATGGACGAGGGAGGAAAGAAAAAGGTTATTTTCTATGCCAAAAATTATGTTTGAGATGATCCTCACCAATTCAAATATTTCCCCGACCAACTTATTCGGAGATGTGTTCCGGAGATGGAGCAGCAAAAATTCTATCTATGTGCCATTCCAGAGTTTGTGGGGGACATTTTGGTGGAAAACACACTACTGTTAAGGTTCTCCAAAGTGGATTCTATTGTCCTACCTTGTTTAAAGACTCTCATGAATTTTTCAAGTGTTTTTTTAATTGCCAAAAGGTAGGCACTATCTCTAATAGAGACATGATAAATGTATCACCCATTCTTATGGTGGAGGTGTTTGATGTTTGGGAGATTGACTTCATGGCTCCTTTTCCTCTCTCTTTTGGATATGTCTATATTTTGTTTGTCATTGATTATGTGTCATTGTGGATCGAGACTATTTTAACTAGAACAAATGATCACAATGTGGTATGTGACTTCGTAAAATCTAATATCTTTAGCCAGTTTGGTATTCCAAGAGCAATGATTAGTGATGGGGGAAGTCACTTCATCCATCACACTTTTGAAGGCTTGCTTAAGAAACACAAATTGAAACATCGTGTGGCTACTCCTTACCACCCCCAAACAAGTGGTCAAGTTGAGTTGGCCAATCGGGAGATAAAGCTCATTCTAGAAAAGATGGTGAGACCCATCTTAATGAAGCTTTATGGGCTTATAGGACTGCATACAAAGCCTCAGTTGGCACAACACCATTCAAGCTTGTGTATGGAAAAAGGTGCTATTTTCCGGTTGAGATGCAACACAAGGCATTATGGGCTTTGAAGGCCATCTACTTTGATGGAGAGAATGCCAGAATGAAGACAGAGTTTTAGCTGAATGAATTAGAGGAGATGCGACATGAATCTTATGAAATGTCTAAGAGCTACAAAGAGAGAAAAAAGTTTCTACATGACAATATGATCAAGAGGAAAGACTTTGAACCCGGAAAATGGGTATGGCTGTATAACTCAAGGATGAAGTTATTTTCTGAAAAAACTATGGTCTAGATGGGAAGGCCCTTATCTCATCAAAAAGGTGTATCCATCCAGAGTTGTGTTTGATTTGTGAGAAAGAAGGAGCTAAAGAATTCAATGGGAATGATCAAAGGCTAAAATCATTTGTGGAAGTAGTTCCAAACAAAGAAAGTCACAGTTTTGATATCGTGATGCTAGTGGAGGAACATCAAGTTGATGAGGAGATGTGCTTGAATGCACATGAAAGAGACATTTACTACAATGATGTTTTGGGAATCCCACATGGATGAATGAAGTCAAGAATCAATAAGCCCGGCTGAAGGCATAAAATTTAGCGCTATTTGGAGGCAACCCACATAGGTTTGGGAACTTTTTCACCCAACCTTCTCTTTTTGATACTTTTTTTTCTTTTCCAAAAAATACACACACACACACTTGTGCTTGATAGTTTTTGTTTGAGTTTTGATGAGATGCAGGTAACAGGTCGAAGAGAGAGATAGAGAGGGAAGGCCATGCTTGTTGAAGTTGAAATGTGGCCAAGAATATATATTTTTGTAAAGAGATCACAATTTTTATTTTGAGTTGACAAAGTACTACATGAAGAACCACCACGGTCGTGGTGCCTCAAAATGGTCGTGGTGATTTAAGTGCAAAACCTCAAGAAAGTTACAGTAACTCCATCAAATTTGTGAAGGAATGACCATGGCCGTGGAGAACAAAACCGATGTGGCCATCACCACGACCGTGGTGACATGAAGGAAAGACGTTTGTGTTGATCACCACGGCCGTGGTGAATTTAATGCAAAAATTCAAAGGAGTTACAGGGATGAAGGAGATTTTGTACATGAATGGAAACAGCCGTGGCGAACCACCATGATTGAGGTAGGAGTAGCACACCACGTCCATGGTGAGAGTTGATCTATAGCCATCTCCACCCCCACCATGACCGTGGTGACCCACCACGGCCGTGGAGGGACTCGACCCCATACATTTTTTCACTTAAACTCCACAAAACACCACGATCCATGTAACTTGTGAACACATTTGCTTGACTCCAGAACGGTCATGGCAACATGCTCCATCCATAGCACCTATGCTCTTGCTTCTCCAGATCAAATCCTCTAAGAAATCGACCTCCAATCACTTTCTACACCTCCACCACCTCTCCCTCTATCATTTCTACCCCAAAACCTCCACCAATCGAGCCTCCATCTCCATTTTCATTCTCCACCTCACCTACAGCTGCCCCACACAAAAATCCACCAAAATACAACCATTTTTGCCCAAAACCTCCAACCAATCCATCCTCCATCATCCAAACAACCATCTTAGCCATTTCCACCCATCAATCAACCTTCATTTCACCTTCTCCACAAAAATCCGAATTTCACATCCCTACCACCACCTCCATATCCAAGAAAATAAAGGGAATTACCAAGGCAGTGAAGAAGGGGGCTCAAAAGATCCTTTAGGCGATTACCGGAGTCAAGGTGTGCACTAAGAGAGCCTCTTCCCAGGTCTCCATGCCTTCCCACACTCCCTCATCATCCAATTCCATTGCCCAATCACTCCCCCACTCGATGTCTGTAAGTGCATCCCACACCCGGTCATCTGGCAACCACCACATCACAAACGAGACATATAGGGAAGAGGAGGAGGAGGAAGCATCAGAGGACCACATCGATGACTTGATCGATGAGGTTGACCCAGAGGTCATAACCCACCAAAAGTGGGGAAAGGGGGCTGCAGCCCCATCTTCATCAAGGCTACCTCCAAGGACTACGCCAACACGACACTATACCTCCTCATTGGGGGAGAGACCAGAGCAGCAGCCGCAAGCAAGGTGGAAATTCATGATAGAAGAAGAGGATCAACCACAGTGATACCCTGAGCAATGGGTGATACAAGCTCGGGGTCAAGATCCTACAGGGTTGAAGAAGATGATGATAATATTTTTGAAGAGGAAATGGAATCTAAGCCAGAAGACTATGTGGCATACTTGGAGGCAGACAGGTTGAAGGGGTTTGGCAAAGCTCCTGAGGGAATGGCTTATGGAAGAGGATAGAGAAAGACGCAGATCACACCCATCTACCCCGAGTGCATGTCTAGGAGAGTGATCTCCACTAGATATGGGTGTGAAAAGGTAATTGAAGGCTTGGGAATCAAAGAAGATGTGGTAAGGAGGCTGAAGCGAGTCGGTTTGTGGAAGGTGCTCTTCACAGCACAAACCACATATGTTGAGTTGACTCAACAATTTTTTGCCACATTAGAGAAGATCAAGGTCAAATGGGAGCAAGCTATCAAGTTCGCAATGTTTAACAAAATTCACACTTTGACTGCTTCTAAACTAAATTGCATCTTTGCAAAGGACCCTCAAGAAGCCGAAAAGATGGGTGATGGTTTATTAGAGAGGGAGGTCGACTTGGACTATGCTAAATTCTGGCATGCCATGATAGCAGAGCAAAAATATATAGTTGGAAAGTCCAAGACTATGTACATCAGCAACCCCTTAATCTGATACGTGTAGAAAGTCATTGCCAACACCATTGTAGGGAGGTATGATAATCAAGGCAGGATTTCACAAAAAGACCTCCTGGTGTTATATGCTATAACTGAAGAACATCACATCTTAGGGTCACTTTTGATTGATCATATGAGGATAATAACCTTCAAAAGAAAAACTCCATTTATTATGGAAGAGATAATAACCTCAATTTCCATTGCCCTAGGTTTTGATGTTACTGGTCTTAAAGAGATAGAGGGAGCTCAGTTTGTTGATCTGAAGTATCTTGTTTGCTCTTAAATGATTACAATAAAAAATAATAAGTTGATATACAATGTGAAATCCATAGCACCACAAAAAATTCTTGAGTTGCCCTATCATGCTACTCCTTTCCTCTCTACTTTGGGGGTCCTTGACTTACTACATGACAAGCTGAACAGATGGGAGCAAGCCAACCCCCAAGAAAATTTCAACCCCGCTGTTGTACAAGAAGAAGAAATAGCAAAATCGAATGCACAACAGCAAGGGGAAGAGGGAGGAGAACAAAGAAGAAATCCCCGAAGGGTAAGAAGAAGGGATGAGGCAACATCCTAGCTGCAGGAGCCTTCAGGGAATGCATATGATGTGTCATCCATCCATGCACAATTTGAAGGCATCTAAAAGACACAACAAGACATGTAGCTCATACAGTAGTATATGCGGTAGGACCAACAACAAATGCATCAGCAGGTCAACCACTTGTACCACTACTACCATGTACAGGCACAGAGAAACGCCGAATGGGGTGAAGACTTTTGGGGTGGTATTTTGGGATACCAGGAGACCTACCCTCCCCCTTAGGATGCTTATTGGGGCCATTACTACCAGTTCCCTCCAGCCCGTCCAAGACCTCCACCTCCTCAACAGCACTAGCCAAACTAGCCTGATCAACCACTATAGGGAGACTTGCCCTTTGATTCACAACACCAATCATGATCTTCACCCTACTCTCCCTAAAATTGAGTTTCATGCTGAGGACAACACGAGTCAAAAGTTTGGGGTGGTAGGGCGGTATGCACCACCCTATCTTGATCTCTCATTTTGTTTGCACCTGCTTATCTTGATCTCTCATTTTGTTTGAACTTGTCTTACATGATTTTTGGAATTTCTTTCTTTTACCCTTGTTAGTTTAGATTTATTCTTGCTTGCATCCATGCATACATGTAGTTCAATTTCATACATTTTTGTGTAATTTTTTAAAAAAATTGCCCTTTTTCTCTTCCATGTCATGCATTGCATTCTCATGTAGTTTTTGGTAATGTTTGTGTGTTTTTTAATTAGGATTTGTTGTTTTATGCTTTAAATTTAATAAATGTAGGTTTAGATGTGATTGATTGCAAATTGGCACCATTTGGCCAATTTTGCCCAAATTTAGATATTCTTTCCTAAAATCATGTTTTAACTTAATCTCCAATGTTTTGAACTGAAAATTTGGATCTTTGACAAATGCATGTCGTATTCTTAGATTTTATTGCTATGTGGTCTTGATTGTTGACTTTTTACATGTGTACTACTTCTCTCAAGTTTGTGAATGTTTTGGTTGAATTGTGAATTGAGCAACCTATAAACACTTAGAGCCTATGGAACCACTTGATATAAATGTGAATCTCATGTTGTTCAATCATGTGGTGTGATATCATTTGATGAAGTGTTAGATTAGTTTTCATGCAAAAAAAATTATGTTGAGGACTACACTAATGACCCCTCTTTGACCCGACTCTTCTTTCACCATCTTCATACCTCTCCACCTCATGAAAGGATGCCTTAGAGCACATATTCAACCTTGGCCACCTCCAAAAGTTTGGGGTGGCCATATCTACATATCCCTGCTTCACTCTATCCACCATATGCCCTACCTGCTCCAAGGGAAAAAGAAAAGAAAAAGCAAAAATAAAATAAAAATACGCTCCTATTTAGGAGCATCTAACTAAAGAAAAGATTGAGTGTGCAAAAACACTCCAATCTCTTACCGCAATAATTTCTTCCATTTTTATACTTGTTGAGCTAGAAAATATCAAATCTAGCTCACTTTACCATTTCTACAACCATGTGGGTCATTTGGTGTGGTTTGAGACATAAGATTGAATGCATGAAAGTGAAACAACACTCCTAGTCATCATTTATTAATACCAACATGAAATGGTTTACCCGGAATTGCATGAAGGACATATTGAAAGCTTGTGTATTCTATGATCTATATTTGAAGTTTGTATGCTCAGTGCTCATTGCATGATTGTTATGTGATAGATGAGAGGAGAGAGGTGGAACACATGCACTTAGTCACTTTTAAGACCATTTAGTCAATAATCATCTTTTGTTATGCATTTGTCATTCTTGTTTTTTTAAAGAAATTGAAGAGAGAGATTAAGTTGGGGCATACTTGAGGACAAGTATGTTTTAAGTTTGGGGTGGTGATGCAACCCTATTTTAGGGATCCATATTGTGCCTTATTGCATAATAATCACATCTAAACAGTTTAGATTACAAGTAATTCCCCTCAATGTGATCTGTTATGATAAATGCATTCATGCCTCTTTTTGTGTGTATTTCAGGGCATTTATGCATGCATTGATACATGGGAGAGAGATGAAGTACGTCTATGGAGTTTTACACCCCAAGAGTGGACCTATTTCTTCCCCAAGTTGTCCTTGGATGCACAAGAGCAATTCAAAGCAAAAGGAGGCTAGATGAAGTAAAGACCAACACCAAAAGGTCCAAAATGGTTGTGGTACATCCACCACAACCGTGGTAATTTATGCACCAAGAGATTCAAAATCAACAGGGAATGTGCTCAAGTTACACATGAATGTCCATGACCGTGGATCTCAAAACGGTCATGGTCACTGAAGACCCCACATATGTGGCCCCCAGAACGGTTGTGGCTAGCACACTCCAACTCACCCGTGGCCATCACCTCGCCCGTGGTGAATTATGCGCAAAGTTCCCCAAAATCAACATGGAAGTGGTCCATTTTACATGTGAATGACCACGGTCATGGACATCACCACAACTATGGCCCTTGAAGACCGCCTCACCTGTGACGCTCCCTACACCCATGGTGAATTGAAGATAAGATGACTTCCAAGCTACCTCACCCATGGCCTCCTCCTCCAACACGGCCATGGTACCCTACACGACCGTGGTACCCCTTACCTAGTACGACTGTGGCACCCCGCTACGGCCGTGGTCACCACATATACTTATCATTTCCACTCCATTTCCCACATCGGACGTTCCATACCCCCACGATCGTGTCATGCAACCCCCACCATGGTCGTGGCACCTCAACACGACTGTGGTGACCACCTAACCCTACCCATTTTCACCACTATTTTTCCTACTTTGCCCCTACTTACCCTAGTGCTTCCCCACCACCTATATATAGATACGTGGCAGCCAAAACATGGAGGTTACACTCCCCCACCTTCCATTACTCCTCCTCACCCTCTCTTGATCATTCATTGCATTCGCCTTGCATTTATGCTCTCCACCCACCATTTCCACCTCATTTCCACCATAGAAACCTAGTTTTCTATGTTTGCTACCATAACCCCTTCCATTTTCATGCCCCTCATCCACCTTGGAGGAAGGAGGTCTCCCTACAACATCTAGGAGGTGAAGAAGGAGGATCTACTTCGAGCTCCATGGAGTCCTATCCCCTTCTTCTCATTTCTTTTGCCTTTTCTTTGATTATGTCTAGCTAAGCCCCTAGTGGTGGGTTGTTTGGGGTAAAAATGTGACTTTGATACCATGTTGGGGGAGAATAATTTGTAATAAATATAATTTCATTCTATGATGATTGCCTTTGCTTCTATCTCATTTTCCATTATCTTGCATGTGGTTTTTGCTCTTAAACATAAATTGCTTGCTTTGTGATGTTGATGAGACTTAACTTCTAGAAGGAATTGGAGTGTATGTAGCAATCCTAGGAATGGCTCCTAGGTCCATTTAGTGGATCCCTAGCTAGACCCCTTCATTCCTACATACATATCCCCCCTTCTACAAGTGAGTGTGAGATCTAAGTAGCTAGTGTAAGTGTGATTAGCACAATTTCCTTGAGCTTTCTAAAGGATAGTTGGCTAGTAGCATGAGGTGAAAAACCCTCATCTCCACTCCCATTCCTACCCTTATCTCTCAATTACCCCAATACCACTTACCCTAAAAACCTAAACTTGACAAGTCCTACTAGAATTACACCTAACCCTAGTTCTCCAACTAGTAGTATAGGGTACATTCTAATAGCACTTGCCTTGTTGTTTGATTTGGTAATCTAGTTTGAATTGTGATAATTTCATGCCATGTTGACATCCCCAAACTAATATCAAATCACATTCCCAAACAACCCACCTACCTAATCCATTTCTTGAAACCCACCTTAGTCTCCTTGCTTGTTAATGATAGTGTAGCTTAATTACCTTTGTTTCTTCTAGCTAATTTCTTAGTCTTGCTAGTTAGGGTTAACTAAGATTCTTGCTTGCTTTAGTGTTTCTCTTAGTTCTTAGTTGTTGATTGCCTTGCTAGAGTAGTGTATATCATCTTGCTCTTGCTTAGTTTTTGCTTAATCTAGTTGCTTAGACCAAACTTTCCTAGGATAACCTAGTTTTTAGTAATCTAGTTTTCATATTACCTTTACTTTCTTGCTTGCTTAGTGTAATCAAACCAAAACTCGTTTTTAACCCTTCAACCCTAGTCTCTGCTTTAGGAACATAGTCAACGCTAACTTAGCTCTACCCTCTATCCCTGAGGATCGACCCCTATATTTGCTTCCTTTATTTACTACAATAGTACCACATGCGCTTGCGGGTGACTTGTTTAGTATTGTGACTGAGTCTTTTTAGGATTTTTATAAATTTCAAAAGATTCCATGTGTGTTTGAGTTCCATGGGATGCAGATAATTAAACTTAATTGGTTAGTGTCTGCACCTCTGAATCGGAAGCATCAATACACTATTGACTATACCATCAAAGACTAAAGATGGCATCAAATCTAAAATGGATTTACTAGAAAAAGGTATGAGGAAATAATAATAGAGGAGATGAGCGGCTACCCCACACTTTACCTATTGCATGTTACACTTTGTCTGAACATGGGGATAAACATTTTATGAGTTCTTTCATAATCTTAAGATACCATAAGGATACTCTACCACATTTGTAGATTGGTTTCAATGAAGGATCTAAAGTTGATAGGTCTCAAATGTCATGATTTTCACTCTAATACAATAAATTTTTCATGTGCCTATTCAATCTATAGTGTTGAAGCATGTCAAGTTTGTAATCATAAGAATATATTTCATCTTTAAAGAAACATTCAACAAAGTGATAAATCTTGACAATCTTCATAAATTACAAAAAGATGTGAGTGCTACCTTGTGCCAGCTTGAGATGTTTCCTCCTTCATTCTTTGATATAATGGTTTATCTTGTTTTCTACTTGACTAGGGACATGATGATGTTGAGCCCACTTTTCTTACACTGATGTATCCTTTTAAATGGTACATGAGTTTTTCTACAAGTGATGTTTGAAATTATTACCGTTCTGAAGGGAGTATTATTGAGGATTATGTGCTAGGAAGGTAACGAACTTTTACAATGATTTTTGAACTACAAAATAAAACTTGAGGCAATATAAAGTCATGCCATACTTGTTTGATATATGGACAAAATTTAACTAGATTAAGGCACACAATTAACGATCAAATATGTAGTAGTAATAATACCAGTTATGGATTCAAAAAAATAGTGATTAGTAAGAAGATGCAAACTCCAAATCCTGGAAAGAAGGCATGTGAAACACTATCTTTGAGATAGATTTCATTGCTCCTAGCATGAGCTTTTCCTGAGGTATGTCTCCAAGATTCAACCACCCCAAATTTGATACAACTTCTCGGTGCAAGTGAGAAAAATATGTCCAAATCATTCCTTTAGTCCTTTGTCACAAAGAATAAAGAGGAAATCTCAAAGCTCCACCGATCCAAGAACAACAATAAGCAAAATGGTTTGGATATGAATAGATGTTATTGTGGTGGCAGAAGAAAATTGGAGTGTTCCAGTCAGGAGAAACTAGAACACAAAAAATCTCTATTTTTTCTCTATGTATGCAACCGTGTTTCTCTGTCTCTTGGTGTGTCTCTAATGTACAGTGGATGCCTCCTTATAAGGACAGCGTCTTGGTCGCACCCCAGGGTAACAGCCCGCGCATGTTGCTTACTTTGCAATTATTGGTTTTCTCAACATGCATCTTAATCGTTGCGGTTAATGGGTGGATTTAATGGTAGCCAAAGAGAGGATATTTTTGTTGCCTTACATTGTTATTGTTGGTCTTTCTAATGCACATCTTGATTGTCAATTTTAATGGACAACTTTAATAGTAGTTAAAAAGTGGATATTGTTGCTTCCTTAAACGTTGTCAACAGATTGCAAACGATGCAAAATAGAAACTAAAAGCCTTTTCAAAAAACAAAACAAATAAAACAAATTTTATTCCAGAATAAACCTAATGGTTGTAGAACTAATTCTTTGAACAATAAAATACAAGTTTTGCATACATATTCCATAAAATCTTTCAACAAATCAATAAAAACAAAAGTTTATAACATTACTATGTTTTCCAGTATTTGTATCTTGTTGAACCACTAACCAGAATGACTCACTCCAATCTAGAGAGATGTGGTGTACTACATATTGAACTAAAATTTTTGATTCAAACTTTAGTAAATCACACAATCATAATGAGGGCACGAGAACAAGTTCATGTTTATGTTGCACAGAAACAACCTTCGCAAGAATCTTGTTTCATGACCGCTCTAGCGAGTATGCCCAACTCACATAAATCCCGACTCTTGGGTTACAATCATAGAGTAGGGATCTCCAAGGGTGTCATGTCTGATATACACCCTACCAATAAATGTCCTTGAACCTATTTAGAGCAATACTCTTCCTATGCTCAGATAGAATGAAGCAATAAAGCCATAGGGAGGGTCAGGAGTAAAACTCCAAGATGTGCTTCCGCATAACGCTATAGTTTATTTGTCCCTTTGAACCAACCCTCATGGGAAATCTAGTTTTGGAATGGTAGGGTTAACACTGTAATGTTTAATCTATGTGCAAAAGACCCATCCCCCTCAATAAAGTTAGTGCTACCTTTCTATCTAGACCCTTAGTCGGTGCATCTGCAATATTCATGGCGGATTTCACATACTCTATTGATATGGCCGCATGGGTGATATGACATCTCACATCATCATATCTTTAACTCATAAAGTGATTTTCCAGGCTACATTTAGATTGCTTAGATTTTCTAAATGGTTATTATATTACCATGTAATATAAAAACATGAGGAAATAATTTAGAAATAATTGGAAGATTAATAATTAAATATCTAAGCCATTCATCCTAAAACAAGATAAATCTAAAGTAATAAACTCAACCTCCATGGTGGATCTCGATCTCAAAGTTTTCTTGGATGATTTATAAGAAACTCCTCCTCCTCCAAGGTAAAACACATACCCACTAGTCGACTTGGTTTCTTCTGAATCAGTGGTCTAGTTTGCATATGTATAACCCTCTAGCATTGATGGGAAACCAATGTAGTGGAAACTATACATTGTTGTACTTTTAAGGTACTTCAACACTCTTACCAAAACTTTCTAGTGGTTCGTGTTCAGGCAACTTGTGTACCTATTAAATCTACTTACAACCTAAGAAATATCAGGTGTAGTGAAGTTACCTAGGTACATCAAACTTCCTATTACTTACACATATCTATTTTGATCGACAGGAGTACCCTTATGTACCTTAATATGTAAGTTAGGATCATAAGGTGTACTAATAGACTTACAATCAAATATTTCAAATCTACTCAAGATTTTATCAACATAATGAGTTCAATTAAGTACAAACCAGAAGAAGATCTACTCAATTTAATACCAAATATTACATTAGCAAGCCTTTAATCTTTCATATCAAAATTTCTAGCAAGAAAATTTTGTCTCGTTTATAATTTCAAAATTAGATCCAAATAGTAATATATCATCTACATACCAATACATAACGATATAGGTGTTATAAATAGTTTTGGAATAAATACAACGATCACATCCATGCACAATAAATCCAAAAGATAAATTTTTTTATCAAACTTATCATTCCACTGTTTAGGTTTTTGTTTAAGTCCATACAAGGACTTGACTAGTCTACAAACTTTATGTTTGTTTCCAGCTACTAAAAAACCTTCTGGCAGATCCATATATATCTCTTCTTTAAGATCTCCATTCAAGAAAGTTATCTTGAGATCTATTTGATGGATTTCAATTTTATGGATCACAATCAAAGCAATAAGGACACAAATGGAAGAGATTTTGGTTTCAGGAGAATTTGTATCAAAGTAATCAAATCCTTCCTTTTGACTAAAGCCTTTGGCTACTAGTCTGGCCTTAAAATTATCAATGGAAGCATTTGCCTTCATCTTTTTCCTAAATACCCTTTTACATCTAATAGTCTTACAGCATGGAGGAAGCTCAGTAAGAATCCAAGTATGAATGCTCATAATCAATTCTATTTCATTATTGATAACTTCCTTCCAAATGCTAGAGTCTATGGAATTTATGGCATCCTCATAGGTAAGTGGGTCTTCTTTTGGTAAGGAGGTGTAGAAGTCGGGACCATAGTTTTTATCAACTTTAGTCCTTTTACCCCTACCTAGGCCACTGGAGGTTCAGCTACAAGGAATTCATGTTCTAATTCAAGAAAAAGGTGGATCGAGAAGAGGTCCTTGAGGAGAAGAGGAATAAGGATCTTCATCAACCTGTCTCAAAACCTTTTCCTTGAGAGGACATATGGTTTCATAATATACAACATCTACATGTCTTATCTCAAGCATAGAGTTGAATCTAATGTATGAGATATCAAATTTTATTACTGGGAATCTATTGGCATTACTATTTTTAGAATATCCTATAAAGAATAGTATCAACAGTTTTAGGTCCAGTTTTCTCTTTTTATTATCAGGGATTTTAACCTAAGCCAAACATCCCCACACTCTGAGGTATTTCAAATAGGATTTCTTATTAATCAAAAGTTCACAGGGTGTTTTGTCAAGATGCTTAAAGGTATACAGTTTAGAATGTAAATGGCTATATGAAGAGCTTTCCCCCACAATCTGTGACTAAGTCTTGACTCAGATAGCATTGAATTAACCATATCAAATATTCTATTTTTCCTCTCATCTACTCCATTAGATTGATGATTATATGGAGCAGTCGTTTCATGTATAATTGTAAAATTCATTAGAAGTGTATTCACCATATCTATTGGACCTCACTCTCTTAATGTTTTTATATAATTATTTCTCTACTTGGGTATTATAGATTATGAATTTTTCTAATTGTTCATCCTTAATTTTCAGCAAGAAAATAGAACAATATTTAGAAAAGTCATCAGTAAACATCACAAAGTATCCCATAACATCATGAGTAAGAAAATTATATAAATCACAAACATTGATATGCATTATTTAAGTAAATATGTATTATGATATACTAATTTAAATGGCTTCTTAGGAAGCTTAGCTTGCACGCAAATATAGCATCTATCAAAAATAACAATATGAGTCTTGGTAATCAGATCTAAATGAATCATGGATTTCATCATTTTTTATTCACATGACCAATGCGTTCATGCCAAACATCACTAGTTTCATAAAATAAAATAGTAGAAGATACATCATTAAAAGAAGAAACAATAAATGAACCATAAGATAGTTTAATAAGACTGCCACATATAACCAAGACGAACATAAAAACTATTTTTAGAAATTTTAGTATGATTTCCTTGATACAATAAGGTATCACCAGAATATTGTAAAACAACTTTACGAATCAAATTTCTACAAAAATAAAGAACATGTCGGACATCATGCAGTCTAAGGTTGCATTTGACAACGCGTTGAATGGCATTCGGACAATGATGGGATATTATTTTCTATCTTGGGAAGTCTCTTATCATTGTATCTAAAACATTGATCAACTGTTATTTTTCTTTCCTATTGATGTACATTGTAGCGAGTGTTCAATAGGATAAAATTTTCATCGCATAAAAAAGTTACGGTGACTCAGCCAAACATGCAACAATCGTGATGGAAGCTTCCACATTACCAAACACGACATAACAGTGTTCCTAGATGTAAACTTTATGTCGACATGTCGATAGTGTACAATTGGAATGGTGGATGAATGATCTCCCCACTTGATCGCTCTGTCAGTTTGGGTAGAGAGGAAGTAAAGAGGGATTGGTCAAATCAAATATGACAGGTGGCACTGAAGTCCATATACCAATCAGAAGATAAGTGAATTAAAAGAGTAGTTGGATTTCTAACCTTTCTACATAAGAGGAAGGGACCACCACCACAGTGATCATATTTATTTTAGGATTTTTAGGAACCTAGACTTTTTTCTTTCTTTGACCTTTGTAAAATTTGCATACATTTTCTAAGTGGTCAAGTTTATCACGCACAAAGTAGACATGTTTTTCTCCTTCATCACTATTATTATTACTCTTGTTTTGGTGGTTCTTATGTCCCTTAAAAGAAGTTCTGGATTTCTTATTGAGATGGGAAGGGTTAGGCTTCTTTTTTTATCACCTATAAACATATTGACAACAGGGTCAGACTTCCTATCTTGTTCCCTATGTTTATCCTTGGTTTTTAAGGATTCAACTAAAGATGTCATGGACATATTCCCTTATCTATGTCTAAGGGTCTTGCAAAATCCTTCCAAGAAGGTGAGAGTTGGCTGCTACTTGAACATTTTCATCAAGATTATAACATTTGACCATTGATTTAGAAATTAAGTTTTGGTATTCTATAACTTGAGATGAAATAGTTTTACCATCAACCACATTATAAGTTAGCCAATCAAAAAAGTCATAACGCTCAAGACCAGTATCTTCTCAACAAAACTTTGAATCTAAAGTTGTCCACAGTTCAAGAACAGTTGGGATGTTATAGTAGATATCATAAAGTTCATTAGATAAGGCTAAGAGAATCATGTCGTGATACAAATCATTAGTTTTCTTTGAAACAAGAGTGGGGACAATGAGTGTGGGTACAATGGATTCAGATTGTTCTTCTCCTTCAGGAAGATTTGTGGGTTGTGGTTCAGTAACAACAAGAGTAGGTTTGCTTGGGGTAAGATGGTAGAAATGAGACCCAAAGAGGTAAGACAAAATCACATTTTCTATTGTCAACGATGAGAGTGCAAACCAAAAAATTGTTATGGGTGAAGAAAAGCAACATTGTCAAGCAAAAGCATGGTTTTGGAACCCATATCAAATGAACAGATAGTTAACAAATAGATGTATTTAATAACTATTTAAGAATCTATCTTAAAATTATTGGACATATTTGATGGAGCATAATATTCGTCTTAAAATTGTTAGATATATAGATAGAAGTTAACTAGATTAAGGTACACAATTAACCACCAAATATGCAGTAGTAATAATAACAGTTATGGATTCATAGAAAACAACAATTAGTTAGAAGATGCAAACTCCTAAGTCTGGGATGAAGGCATGTGAAACATTATCTTTAAGATAGATTTTGTAGCTTATAGGATGAGCATTTTGATGGTCTGCCTTCAAGATTCAGCCACTCCAACTTTGGTACAACCACTCAATGTAATGTGTCAAACTCGTTCCTTTAGCCTTTTTTCACAGAGAAGAAACAGGAGTTGCAAAGTGTTTCCGATATAAGAATAGAAGCAAGAAAAAAGGTTTGGATATGAATGAAGACTATTGTAGTGGTGGAAGGAAATTGGAGTGTTCTAGTCAGGAGAAACTAGAACACAAAAAGTATCTCTTTTTTATGTGTATGAAATTGTGTTGCTCTATATATTGGTGTGTCTCTAATGGAGAGAGAAACCCTCCTTATAAGGAGAGTGTCTTAGTCACACCCCACTGTGATAGCGGGCACATGTTTCCCCCTTTGTAACTGTTGGTTTTCCCAACGTATGTCTTAATTTGTGCGGTTAATGGGGGCTTTAATGGTAGTTAAAAAGAGAGTAATTGTTGTTGTCTTACCGTACAATTTTTGGTCTTTTCAACGTGTGTCTTAATTGTCCATGGGAGGCTTTATTGGTAATCAAAGAGAGGATAACTTCTATTTCCTTAAACGTTGTCAATAGATTCCAAACGATGCAAAATGGAAACCAAAAATCTTTTCAGAAAATAAAACAAATAAAATCATTTTTTTCCAAAATAAAGTTGATGATTGTAAAACTGATCTTTGGAATAAGGAAATACAATAATACTTAATCTTGTTGTAATAAGGGAACTTTGGGAACACGAGTACACAGAATTAGTTGTAAGTAGTGAGAACAAACACATTTGTAAATTTTACACAATATTAATGAAGTGGGTATCTATATCATTGAGCACATCATTCATATAAAGAGAAAGTATCCTCAATCCAGTTTAATGTGTCTTGATAGCATAATTGAATATTTATTAGGTATTTTAAAGATAAATCCTTTAGTCATCTATCTCAAAAACTAAATAGTGTTGATGAAAATAGCAAATGGCTCGTCTTTAGACCAAAAAATGAATGGCATATGATATAAAGTATATAACATAAAAAGATTTTTGTATTACAAAAAGTGTTAAGATGGAAGTAGTGTATTCTAATTAAGTGGGGTCACTATATAGATTTTTTTGTTGTATAATGATTTTGTGAAGGATAAGGGACCACGAGAAGCAAATATGTTATATTAAAGTGACATTGAAGACATACAAGAATTTGACTGCACATATTTCAAAACTCTATCTTTTGTGTAGTTGAGTTGATAACAATAAAGGAGTTGTAGAGTAAGTGGGTTTTACATTAGTGAATTTTGAAAATATTGGTGAGAATGATGAGATATTCATCATGGAATCACCGTCAAACCAAGTATTCTATATCCATGACTTGAAAAATAAACATTGGTGTGAAGTTCTTCATGGAAAAAGATAGTTTATTGTAATAACTCCCAAGAACTCTTATTTGGTTTTCCAAGTGTAAGGTGTTGAAGTTTACATGGATGATCTATAAGCATCAAAATCACACTGAATACATACTAGTTGGCTATCAAACCAACCAACACTATAGTTATGTTTTTATAATAATATACACTTTACTATCAATCAAACATGTATTTTTATAAATCTATATTTTTATCAATCTAACATGCATTTTTATAAGTCTACATTTTTTAAAATATATGTTTTATAAATATACATTTCTATAAAAACCAATACTAGATGTATGAGTTTCTTTCACTTATATATGTTTATAAATCTACATTTTGCATATTGTTATAGAACAACCTCTGAAGAGAACTCTATGCATTAGAACAAAGTGGAGGTTGGTGTTGATGTTGATGTTGATGATGATGATGCTTCTTATGGTGATGCTTCATATACTATAGGGCCCACACTCATGCAAAAGTTATAGAAGATTTGGGCCAAAAGGGAGAAGTTGTCCATTAAGTTTGACTACATAGGAATACCTATTGGGGAGAACGCTAATGTTTTTAGGCTTTTTTTTTTATCATTATAAGTAGCAAGGTGTCCATATATATAGAAACATGGTATCAAGTTGATCTTGTCCTGAAACACCTCCTCTAGAAGGAGATATATGTGGGTTGTGTGAATTTATATTAACTTTTCCAATTTCAAATTCTAATTTCTTTCAACACGTATAAAAATATAACTATTTTTTCAAATTCCTTTCACATATATGAAAAAGATAATTGAAGGTGACACAATGATGTGGCAATATTTGGAGGGGTTCTAAAACCAATCCAATAGAGAATATATAATGAATCCTAAGTCAAAGAAGGTCGTCACTGACCCATACACTTTTGTTGATCGAGTGTATGTGTGACGAGTTTGTTGCATCCTGAAATTAGATAGTTCAAGGTATTAATTATCTTAATATACTATATGACTTTTTCTTATTAAACATAATATAACATCTCTTGTGAATTAATCATACTATCCATGAGACTTGCAAAGAAAGTCATGAAAAGAACGTGCATGATTGTCAGTTGGGGTCTGATGGTTATGCCTTCCATCACCAATCATAGGAAAGATAGCCCTTATATAGGGAAGACTCAAGAATAACTCCAACTCCAAGTCCACTCTGACATAGGTGAGGATTGATGCTAGAACATACCACACTGGAGAAACTGCCAATTTTGCAAATAAGGAAGTGACACTGAAAATGGTAAATTTCAACCCTCACAGTGGTACATTTATTTTCTTTCTAATTTCTACTTAGTAGCTACATTAATTGTGATTAGTAGGAGTTCTATGGGGAAAGAAAGGATAGAAATTTCATCCCTACTGGACAATGGGATGAACTAATTGTTACTCTTGGTACTCAAGAGCATCATAGTTGTATTAGGGGAGTAGGAGTTGCATGTGATTAAAATATTAGTATGGAGCATGATGGCAACCTAGATCTAGTTGAAGAGGCGATCATGGGAGGAAATAGAATATTTGGTACAAAAAAAAGTATGAGAATCAGTGATGTCATTTCAATATCCTCAACATCCTAAAACTAAATGCATAATATGTCACTCCAGTGATGGGGTACAAGATTGTACTCAAGTCATCAAAGGTTGAGGGAGTTCTCCCAATGACCCTCCAGACTAGCCCAATGTAAGTTAGTTAGTAGTATGATACTATGCATACATATATTGTGTTAGCATTATAATACTATATAATTGTAGATGGGTGCACGTTGTAGACTTGTAGTTGTAGAGCCTAAAATTAGTTTTCTGGAAGAAGGGACGATCTATCACTATGGTGGTACATTGTACTGTGGATTAAAGCTAGAATTGTTGGATCATAGGACTCTAGAGGGGGTGAGTAGAGCTTCAAAACTTTCACAAAAATAGTTAGACATTCAATTTACTTCAACTAGGCATAATTGCAAATAGTCAATTTGATGGCAATGTAAACATGCATAGCAAGGATGAGAGAATTTGAAGCCACCAATTGAACAAGCCGTTTAAAGTGGTTCCACTCTCCAAACTTGGAGAGAGTCAGTCCACTACCTAGAGAGGTCAAGCTCTAGGATTTATTAAGCTTGTCTACTCCTCATATTCACTAATAAGAGTTACAACAAATGGCCTTCCTTTTATATGACAAGGATACCTAACTTTCCTTTAAGGCCAAGGGAGCCACCAGCCTTACAAGTAAGGTCTTACATATCATAGAGCTACTTTTCTACCTCACCAAGGTCTTATACACTCTTGAAATTAGATGGATGCCTTTCCAAGGTCCTCCCCTTCATGCAATGAGTCTTCGACCTTGAGGGTTTACCCACTCAGCTCCTTGGTTCTTCCGCCTTAATCTCCTCCTTCACATGCAGAAGCCTTGAGCACCTTCTTCTCTAACTAAAGAAGTTGTTCCTTCTCCTTCTCTTGGAGAAGGTTTCACCAATCAAGAACTTTGAAGAAAGGGATGTGAAAAGAGAAGCTTGAGAGCTTTACAAGCATACAATGGGGTAGCTCTCTCACACAGGACCTATCTCACTCATAATGACAAATTGAGGTGTAATCAATAGAGATAAAGGGGCTCAAGTGGATAGAAAGCACTCAACTATAACAAAGACCTTGAATATCATGAATGAGATACCTTGGAATGAACTCAAAGAGGTCCTATTTATATATGGGGGTGTCCACCAGAGTGTGGGAACACTTATGAATGTTTTCTAGCCGTCTGGAGGGTTGCAATGGATTTTTTTTTGTGTTTTGCAACTCTCCAACAGCTAGATTCACTTTTTCTACCTTTTCCATACAGTTCATTCGGTCAAGTATCAATAAAGATAACTCGATCAATCATACTATGCGACAAGACCAATATAAACCATCGGTCAAGTTTGTCCTAGTAGAAACTCAACCAATCCACTTAAATCATTTTTGGGCAGATTAATCGGTCAAGTTTTGTGGATGGACAAGTTGACCGATCGATATCATTCTCAAAATCCATTAAGGATCGGTCAAGATTGTAACTCAGCCAATGAAGTGCCTGTAATGAATTTTAAAAAATGATATTTAAGTGATCAAATGTTTGAATTAAGTGTCTATGATTTTTCCTCATCTTAGTTACAAGTTATATCATCAATACAAATGATTACAAAATTAATCTAAGGTGATTTGGAGTGTTTTTCCAAATTGCACGTTTGCATTGCTTTTGACTTGAACTAAACCAAGATAAGGAGAAATTTGATACTTTTCATGTACCTAATGCCTAAAATCAATCTTAAACAAACATATTAGATACAAATGAACGGAATGATTAAGTCATTATCAAAATATGGACAATGTGTAACACTTAGGTCAACGATAACATAGTCCATGTATCCATTATACTTGTGTGTAAGGGAAAAAGAGACATACTACAGTGATACCTCAAAGAAAATGCAATATAGTAAAATAAGAAGAGGGTAATGGTATGGTGGGGTGGTCTAAAGGACTAATTATCTCGACAAGGTCCTTTAAATTCCTATTATATTTTCTATTAGTCTATATATGAATTCGTTTGATACGAGGAAAATTTTATATACCCAAAAATCTAAAATCCAAAAGCTTCCTACTGGTCTTCCTACAAATTCTAAACCATCTATGAATCTAGAACCCATATTCGATGAGTAGAGGAGTAAATGTAAAGTTTTATGTTGATACTCATTTAATCAAAATCTTTGGTCAAATATGGTGATCAATCTAATCCAAGATGTTGTAGGACAAGACTTTGACATTTATATCCTCCTTGCGGGCCTTCTATTATGATTAGATAAATACATCTATAATAGGATTATGGATATGGTAAGAGTTTATCAATGAAATAAGTCCATGTGAACATATATTATGATTGGAGAAATCTTCTATAACAAAGTTATAGATATGGTAAGAGTTTATAAATGCAATAAGTCCATGTGAACATATATACCCAATCTATTTTTGTATATTAGATTATCGTAATTGTTACTACAACTACTTATATGCATAGACTTTAAAGTTTTAAAAAGTAATGTGAAATGTCTTCATCCTTCAGTAATCAACACTGTTGATACAAAGTGTGATTCTATAGTTAGTACTTCTCATCTTCGTTCTATCTTTTTGTTACTGTGGGAAAGAATATTATTATAGCTCCTTTCAATGTCTGGTAATTTTTCATTATGCAATTCTTTTTCTTAACTTGTAATTATAACTTGTAAACTAACCGTCAATATAGAACTTTATATTATTTTTGTTAGTCTCTTTTTTGCTTATAGATGAGCATAAGAAATTGTTGGTGATCACCCTAAGCATAATAACCCATTGTCTAAAACATTAAGGAGACAAACAATAAGATTCTCAATTACAGAATAAGTATATATATTCATATATAAATATTTATTTATATGGCTTCACCATGATATATCTACTTTGTCATCCATCCTATTTATTTAACTATAGGAGTATAAAATCATTTCATAAAGATGGAGGGATAATTCAAAATAAATCTCAATAATATGCAAAAATGTCAATGTAGTTTGATGGATTAAGATATTAGGTCACATCTACTTATTGTAATTTATTAATTTTTCATATAAATTTTAATTGTTAGTATCCTATACAAAATAATGATTGGATGTGTGGATGCTATATTATGAAGTATATAGATGTCATTATTAAGATAGCATCACATGTCATTCAAAATATATAAGTGGTAGTAAAGGTTGCGATCATAACTTCACAATTTTACTTAAATTGATTTCATTTTATAGAAATATTATCATATTGTTACAAACATCTATTTTGCAAATATTTGATACTTATACTTATGCATTGGAGATTCTAGATGCCATCTGCAAAGTGTGGACATATACTTATCTTAAAGAAGTGAGTGTTGCAATTGACAAATAATGTAGTTCATTACTTTGATTTATAAATTTTCCTTTTTCTTTGGCTAGTATGGGAATACACTATTTTATTTCAAGTTATATAGTAAATTATGGGAAGAATGTGATGCATATTTTATACACCCATGAAGCATTATTTATGATTATGTGTATGTTTAAAAATAGACCATGAAAATGAAAGTAAATACATATATGATTCATTGGTGAATGGATATTGTAAATGAAAAGAATGTGTATGATTTGGTCAGCTCATGTAAAAGTAAGAGAATCTAAAACAAATAAAGTGAGTCCAAATTGTAAGTGTTATTTTATTATAGGCTTGCATATTTTAAATGTCATATAGAATATCATGTATTTAACCTAATGTTTTGTTATAAAAAATCATGAATTTAGTGTTGCTTAAAAGCTAAAAATTGAGACTATAAACTCAAGTGCTTGGTTTTGTTTTAGAAAATAGATGTTATAATAATAGAAAATAATTTATTGATAAGATACAGTTAGTGGCCTCACTTATGGATAAATAACCAAGACTACAACAACAGAAACATTGGTTTTATTGACATAAACCCATTATATATATATATATATATATATATATATATATATATATATATATATATATATATATATATATACAGACACTTCTAAAAGGATGGAGTTAGTGGATTCAATTTTGCATAAAATAATGAGGCATAAACCTCTAAGAAAATTAAGATGTGCTGACAATATGGAGTCTATTGCATTGGTTTCCTTAGAAATCTGACACAATGTTTAGTTAGTAACCTCAGATTTTTACCTTTTAAAACCGATGATGTAAATTTGATACCATAGCATCATTTTATTTGAGTTGTGACGTTATTATTATAGTGTCACCTACCTTTGTGTCACTTTTCAACATGCTCTTTATGTCTTAGACGATCAATGCTATAACGTCTTTTTGTACTAGTGATACCATGGTATGCATATAAAATATTAATATAGCAATTTACATGCTCAGATGCTTTAAGGATCTTAAATGATGATATCACCATATGGAGGGTAGTTATATAATTTGAAGGAAAGACCAGAATATTTGGGTCAAAATAGTCAAAGTATGAAGTATTTGTTGTCAAGCAAACAATTTAGTGATTCATCTTTTGGTGGTACTAAGGTTGTGTTGATTTAGTTTCCAACATAAGGTGTGGATTCTTGGGTTCTTGATAGAAAGAGAAAGTGAAAAAAAATGTGATGCGTGTTTTTGGGAAAGTGGGTGGTGGGGTCGGCAAATTATGAGAATCCTTTTGAGTGGAGGGAGGATCAAGAAGAATTTAGTATTTCAAATTTTGTAGTATTCTGATTGGTGGATATATAAAAAGTAAGATTGAAGTATTTCACATAAACTCTCTTTTTATAGTAGCATAGATATTGAAACCTATGACAATTTGCATATGCTCACCTAGCTAAATAAAAATGAATAAGAAGATAAGACTAGAATCAATAGGTAATACATTGTAAGTTATAAGAATTATCAAAAACTACATATGTTGAAATTTCTTTAACTAATGTCGTACTTCACATAATGTGAGGCAAGAATACATTTTTAAAAAGAGAAGTAAGAGGAAAAAAGAAGATGTCAGCTTCACGATGTATGCCACATCACGTATGGATCCTTTTTGGTGTCACGATGGACACTTCCTTCGCCTTATCTGACTTTGAATATGGCATAGTCCCAACCCTAGAAGTTGTAAAAGATGGTGCTAGGCGATGTGAAGATGGATAGGAATTATCTCTCATTTTGGTAGCACTTACAACCTTATTAAAATATATAAGCAATCAATCGATAATTGAAAAATTAAGCATAAAAATTACACGCAACCTTCACACAACTTTACATACATAGAAGACAATGGCCAATTTGTAATTTGAAATTTTGAAGTCAAATAATGGCATTCAATCCCTTCAATGACCTTTCATATAACCTTATTTAGAATACATGACGACTAATTTCTAATTAATAAACTAAATAAATAATTACATGTATATTGATATATGCACCTAATGCTTGTCTTGAATACAAGACTTATTTTTTATTTAAATAGTAAAAAGAATTACATACAACACCTCATATTCATTCTTATATGGTATAAATACAATAGAATGAATATTCTTTTAAAATATAAAAGAAAGAAAAGTATAGAAAATCCTACATGTTCTTTCTTATATAGTATACAGTAAAAAATAAATGTAAAAACTTTGTGCAACTCTTCTTATGTCTTTAATATAGACTAAATCAAGGTCAATCTATAATTTAATACATTACAGAAAAATGGCACCAACTCCTCCTATAGCCTTCAATGTAGCCTTATTACATTACACATGGACCAATTTATTTAATTTAAAACTAAAAGAAAACAAATTCACCCAAAAAATCTATGGTGTCACATGAATGTGTTATTAGAATAAAGACTGCTTAGCAACTAAATATATATATATATATTTATATAAAATGTATATATCCCCTACATTCTTCCTAAGTAGTATATTTTAAAATACAAGGACTACTGCGTTATTTTGGAGAAGTAGAAGAAAAACTTGCAAAGAAAATCCTCCACGAGCCTTCTTATATAGTATAGATATAGGATATGTATTTGAAATCTAAAGACACAAATTACATTCAAATCATCCTACAATCTTTCATATAACCTTGCTAGAATACATAGATGCCAATTTGTTATTTTAAAAAACATAGATAAAAAATTATCTAAAACTTCCTTATCAAAATGAAACACTAATTTACAACGGCATTTATAAGAAAATTTACATTCAATACCTCTTCTACTCTTTCCTATATAGTATAGATTAGATTATAAGAACCTATTTGCAATTTAAAAAATAGAAGTAGAATTAAAGAACACCTTACTATGATAAAATATTAAGTATAGATAAAAAATATAATATTTCATTTTGTTTCTCTCACACTATTCTATATATAGCATAAATTATACTACAAGGATGTTCACCAAAAAAAATTATACCACAAGGACTATTTTGTAATTTATGAAAATAGAATAATAAATTAGAGAGATCCATGGCTTTTCTTATATAATACAAATAAATATTATAATCTAACTCGACCAGTTTATAATGTAACACAGATGCGAACCATAAGTTATTAATACTTTGGCACAAGTTGCGCCTAATTTATAGACATAATAACAGATCTAATTCTTATTAATTCATATATCATTTTATTGAAGTTATTAATTCATATATCAATTTATTGAAGTACAATTTGAAGAGGGGATTACGTACTAAAGTTACTCAGTCACGTCTGTACAAATTGTTAATAATAGAAATTTAATTCTAGTTATCCACTAAAAGAATATGCTAAAAACAAGTATAGATGATAGCTAAGTCAACTCATATAGTCTAAAACCAATTTGGACTTGACTCAATATGAAACCAACCGAGATCTGACTCAACCTGAAAGTACCAGCAAGCAACTTCTTTGACTACTTTTTTACATAAAAGATCACAAAGATCATACACTGTAGGAGTGCCTATATTCAATGTACACATTTCCATGTAACGGCCGGGCCAGCTCGAAAAATAGTGCGTAGGATATGTTATCGCTGATGCGTATGAAATCTTCTCTGTAGGAACATGTAAAGACAGTTTTATTTCATAAAGTTCCAACAAAAAAAGTAAGTCACCTTAATTAAAAAAAAAAATTAAACAGTCATCATTCTCTCAAGGCCCTCGGTCAGGAAGCTAACAGGAACGAAAACGATTCTCTAGTTGGGCATTATACTTCGAGAACTATTCTAAAACCCCCGATGTTTCGATTCGTTTTCGTATGTGCACCGTCTGTTGTCTGTTGTAGTTAGCATAATTAATTAAGATTATCAGTGGACTTTGATATTATTAATCATAGTTAGGATGTTGCTATATTGAGGGAACCCTTGTCTAATCGATAACCGGTTATGGTTATTGGACATGATATTAACTTTTGGTCTGTTGTGAAAGACATGACGTTGCTTTGTATTTTAAGCTAGTAGGCTCCTTATTAGTATAGAATATCTTGATCAATGGAATAGGCAAAGTCCTTTGTTTTCCCGGAGAGCGTCCAATTGATAAGCATGGTTGAACACAAAAGTGGATGTGATCGATCTCTTTTTTCGCAATGCAATCAGTCTTCAAGCACCTCCCTACAGTACAAGACTAATGTATACCCGTTGAAGAACAACCGCTGAAGCTGAGAAAACAGAATCATTGAGAGTTTTTTTTTCACTAATTGAGACAGTGAGAGTTCGTATTTTTCATTTCGAACAAAAAATAAAAAAGAATACGGAAGCGAGAATGCTTCTCTAGTTTTCGTATGAAAGTCTCAGAGAATATCTTTCGCTAAAGAAGTGTTTTCGTCATTTTCATATTTGAACGGTCTGACAAGAATTGTCAGAACTTTGACGTTATTGAAGCCTGCGTGCATTATTAATATAATCGATGGACTTAAGATTAAGGATTACGGTTGGGCTGTAGCCATTGAAAACACTTACCTAACCTAAAAACGATGAAGATGATTGGACTTGATGTTAACTGTTCGTCTGTTGCGAAGGACATGGAATTGTTTTTCACATTTAAGTTCATAGACTTACAACTAGAACAGAATTTCGTTATCCGTTGAATAGGCAAAGTCATAGTTTTCTCAGATAGAGACCAAGTAACGAAACGTAGCAGGAGAAGAAAACTGAGTCAACTATATTTCACAATGCATTCGATCTTCAGAGAGAAGACGCAAGCTCAATATCCGTTCAAGAACAGCGAATGAGAGAACATGGTGTTAGTATTTTTTCTATTATCCTAATTGGATAAGAAATAATATCTAACAATATTAGGAAAATAATGTTAGACTTAAAGTTAAAGATACTAATTCATTATCCTTTTGTATTGTCAATTCTCAATCCCTATAGAATAGTCGTATATTCTCGTATTGTCTAAATCGGAGTTCCGTCTACATAAATAGAAGTAGACAACATTGGAATACAGTGTGTCAATGCGTTGAGTTCTAATTTGTGGTAACTTTGAGTGTGTCAATGTGGGACAACATTGTGCGCCAAAGATGGAAGTCACAAAAGATAGCCAAAGAGAAAGAGAATGAGAGTAGGTTAAGAAATTCTATTGTGGACACGAGATTATGAGGGAGCGACAATCTTTGTAATTTTTTAAGGTGGCTTAACATAATTTTGCGGTCTTCTTTGTCAACTATGTTCTCTGTTTGATTATTTATTTGGTGGTTATTGGCTTTTTCGACATGGCCAGTCATAGTTTTTGTTGTGCATGTTTGGGTTGTATCTCATGTGGTGTTTTTCTTGGACTTGAAAATTTCACATATCTCTTCAAGTGGTATTAGAGCAGGGTTCATGCAAGATTATCACAAAGCATCTGGGGCACAAAAAAATATGACGATATCGACAACTACCATTGGAGGTCATCTGGTTGAAAATCTTGATGGCAACATTATCATAGAATCAGGAGGGCGTGAATCCACTAGTTGTGAAATATCAACGCAATGTGAAGTTGTGTCATTCACTTGCAAGGGGCAAGCGATAATGGAGGGATCCCGGTTTAATAGAGCTATCGATTGGTTGGATACTATCTAACCAAAAGAGGAGCGGCTGACGAGAGGTCTACCAACACAGGAGGTGTAGATGAAGCAGTAGCACTAGTGGTGGGCGTCATGAACCCAAAAATTGCTATATGTATTCAACTCTCACGGGCAGTCTGCTGCATGATTGCAAACTTAGCTGGAAATTGGAGCAGGTGCAGAGGTGAAGTTGTCAATTGTTATAAAGAGGAAGTCGCGGTTGGACTGACCATGCAGTGTCTTCGCGTGGGTGTGGTTAAAAGAAGGCACAACCTTATGGTATGGGGGTCAAAGGTGTAAAGGATGTGGTTCACTCAACTATAGGTGGAGGTGGTACAATTTCTCAAATTGTACAACACGAAGAGCTCTCATGTGTCCCAAGATTTGAGACCTCAAATATAGTGATCTTAAAAGGAATGATTGGACTACCCATATGACCAAGGTGAACCTCCTTTTCAGAGAGCCCATCACAAAAGAACTCCATAGTTAAACGTGCTCAACTTGGAATAGTATTAGGATGGGTGGTCAGTTGGGAAGTTTATCCTGTCTTGCGAGTGAGTTAGTACAAAACACGCAGTTAAGGCTAGTTGTGGTTTGTGGGGCCATTCGTCAATCCTGAAACACTACCGGAGCCTTGCATAGTAGGCCCAGGCGTTGTGAATGGTATCAGAGCCATAACTCTTCCAGTAGGTGGGGCCCACATGGGGATCTGACATTCTAGTCTTGAGTCGTGTGATCCAAACATATTAGAAATGGTTGTCCATGGTGATATATTCACCCATACACTGGTATTTTTGTGTTCGGGAGTTGGGTGTCCATGGGTTATTCTAGGTTTGCATTGAAGTGAGGATATATTATGAGGTCATATAGTTGAGCCTTGACGAGGATGTCAAGAGTCTAAGTGGGGGATTGTAACATTCCAAAATTTGAGGCCTTGAATATAATGATCTTAAAGGGAATGATTTGACTATCCATATCACCAAGGTGCACCTCCTCTTTAGGGAGCCCATCACTAAAGAACTCCATAGTTAAGCGGAAGGATAACCAGTGCAGGAGAAGAAAAATAACAAAGTTAGGAACACATACCAGATCATTTGTTGAAAAATGAACGTGTTACTTAAAGAAATCAGAGACCCACAATTTGGAAGGATAGACATCGTTCTTCTAGTCAACCTCATCACGAAGATGAAGAGTTTTGTTGTCTCGCTCACACTTGGTGACGTTCGATTGCACTACTAGTGCAGCCCAGCGATCACAGGAACCACCGCCTGACAGATCGCGTCTCTAAGGAGGAGATGGAAGAACTTGCTGCTCGCACAAGAAGAACAACTCCAAGCAGCAACTCAGAAGAGATGCATGAAAACTCTCCTTCGAGATTTGTAAAACACAAATGAAATGGCTGACAACCGATGTTCATTTTAGATGTGTTTAACCCTAATGACTGGAGGCTTATTTATAATCTTACACGCACCGAAATCCTATTCTCATTAAGGTGCAATCACTCGATCACTTTTGTATACGTTATAGAAAAATCTGCAAGGAAAACATTTTACAGTTAGGATTAATAAATCTATTTCAAAAAGAAATAATTAATTAATTATATAGTTGTATCATAATGCAAAAAGAAGATGGAAGACGGAAGACATTCTCTACAATTCACAATCCACAAGCCCGAGCCGGTGCCTAGTCAGGAGAGGCGTGATGTGGCGCGTGTGTGTGTTGTGATCATCATACCCACCAAGGAGGTGAGCATACCCTCTCCTAGGACCTTTGAATACTAGTGTCACATGTGATCTTACATATAAGGACCACAAAGGTTCTAGGAGTGAGCAATGTGGGATAAAACCTCTTCCTCATTTGCACAAGACACGAAACTACATTTCTCCCATGTACTAGATGCACTACATTGGGCTTAACTCATGCTATATACATGGTTTCTACAACCATATATCTAACGATCCCCCACAAAGTCTAGTGTGTAGTGTGATCTACCATTCAGTCATCTATACTGTGCTTTTAGTAGATATCTTTCAGTTTGAATCTACATGAGTTATCCAACTGTGACCCCCTGTAGGAATTAGGTGAATAAAAGTCTTGAACATGAACCTAGGGTGCAAGAGTATAGGTTGGTAACAACATAATAAAGACATACTAGAAAAGAAAACAATGCATTAAGGCCATGCATACAAAATTTATATCATGATTGATATCAGAGAATAACTCAATTCTCCTGTTGCGGCCTATACAACATCAATTATTTAGTTGGAGTCTCCAAGAATATACTGCTAACATCTTGTCCTAAGACTTGACACCATTCAGATACTAATATCTTACTAACTTGCAGTCATGACACTAACAAATTTCCCAAAAGATAGACACACAAATAAATGAAGCATCAAAGTAATTACATAGTTTCATCTAATTCACCCGACAGCTTGTTATTGCCACATTGAACCCAATTTGTGGGATCTCCACTCTATTGGGTTGGGTTTCTACTACCTGCAAATCGAAAGGTGTTTCAGTCTCATCCCCAACCTAGATTTTCCACGGAGGCCAAGGTAAGACCTTTCGTGAAAGGATTAGCTGCATTATCTTTGGTATTGACGTAGTCCATAGCCACGACCCCATTAAATACTAACTCCCTTACAGACTTGATTCTTATTTGGATGTGTCTACGCCATTTTTTATTGTACTTGGAACTCTTTATCTTAGCAATAGTTGTAGTGCTATCACAGTGAACTGACATTGCAGGAAGCGACTTCTTTACCATAGTTAAACTGGACATAAGTCCATGTAGCCATTCAGTATCCAATCCAGTTTCATCTAAAGCACATAACTCCACTTTAAAAGTAGACCAAGACAATATGGTATGTTTCTTAGATCTCTAAGAAATAGCTCTCCCTCCCAATAGGAATTCATATCCTGAGACACCATTACTCCCAGAGTTTATAGAAATCCACCTTGCATCACTATATCCTTCGACTACAAAAGGATGTTTGCCATAATGTAGCCTAAGGGAACAAGTTCCCTGTATATATCTCAAAACTCTGTCAATAGCTTCCCAATGGGTCTTATCGGGACAACAAGCGTATCTACTTAACTTGCTCACAACAAAAGCAATGTATGAATGTGCACAGTTCATAAGATACATCAAACTTCTGATGACATGAGAGTATCGTAATTGAGACACTGGAATTCTAGTCTCATTCTTGAACAAGGCCTTGGATGAATCATATGGAATCTCAACATGTTTACGTGATGCGTACTCAAACCTCTCTAGTATCTTCTCAACATGGTGAGACTAAGAGAGAGTTATACCATTAGTAGACCTTATGATTTTAAGCCCTAAAATCACATCAGAGACACCCATATCCTTCATCTGAAACTTGCTACACAAGAATGACTTTGTCTCATTTATTACTTTCATATTGGAACTAAAAAGTAGGATATTATCGACATATAAGTAACAAAATGAATCCATCATTGACGCTTTTTCTGTAAAGACATTTACCAAATTCATTAGAAACAAAACCAAATGATGATATCACATAATCAAACTTCTCATGCCATTGCTTAGGGGCTGATTCCAGGCCATATAATGACAACAAGTTTACACACTTTGGACTCATTCCCACGAGAGAATCACCTCAGGTACAAATCCCTCATGTTGTTCCATATATATCTCTTCTTGAAGTTCACCGTGTAAGAATGCGATCTTCACATCCATCTGATGGTTACAGAGGTTATAAATGGAAGGCAATGCTATAAGAACTTGGATTGTGGTCATACGGGAAATAGGGGAATATTTACAAAAAATCTATCATTCCCTTTATGTGTAACCCTTAGCAACTTACCTAGCCTTATACTTACTGATTTCCTGTATGCATTCAGTTTCTTCTTAAAGATCCATTTGCAACCAACTACAGAACAAGCAGGAGGCAAATCCACTAATTCCCAAGTCCCATTCGAGAGAATTGATTGCATTTCATCATTAATGGCTTCTTTCCAAAACTTAACTTCTGGAGATTCCATATCTTATTTGAAAGTACGGGATCATCCTCAACATTGTAAGTGAGAAACTCACTTCCAAATTCCTTAAATGTCCTAGGAAGTTTACTTCTCCTTGGTTCAACTATTTCTTCATAATCATCAGATTCAAAAATAGCTTATTCTAAGTCACCCCCACATTTTTCATCCTTTGTACGTGCTCAGAAATGGAGCCTGTGGTGAATGAATCCTCTTGAGATGCTTCATTGGGCACACCAAATTTTATGGGAAACACATCCTCAAAGAATGTAGCATCATGTAATTCCACAATTGCATGGACCTCAATGCTAGAGATATCAAATTTTACAATCAAGAATCTACATGCATAACTCATCTCTACATACCCCAAGAAAATGGCATCAGCCGTCTATGGTCCCAATTTCTTCCTCTTATGTTTAGGGACAAGTACCTTAGCAAGGCACCCCCACACTCAAAGATATTGAGACTCGGTTTTCTTCCTCTCCATAACTCAAATGGACTACTTTCTACATGTTTATGGGGAACTGTATTCAGAATATGGCAAGTTCTATTTAAAGCTTCCCCCCACATGAAGTTGGGTAGACCTGAGGTTTGGAGTAAAGAATTTACCATATCTATAAGGGTTCATTTTTTACGTTCAACTATACCATTAAACTGTGGTGAATACGGAGTGGTAACCTCATAAACTATACCATGCAATTGGTAAAATTGCAAAAATAAATTTGAGCTATATTCTCCTCCCCTATCAGACCTTAACTGCTGAAGTACTTTGCTGGTTTGAGTTTCAGCTTCTTTCTTATAAATTTTAAATTTATCTGATGTCTTGTCTTTACTTTTAAGTAAAAAATACATAACAATATCCACTAGCATTGTCAATAAAAGTTATAAAATAATGCATTTGATCCCTAGTAGAAATCCCATTAAATTCATAGATTTCAGTGTGCAAGAAATCCAATATATCTAAATTCCTATTCACGGAATGAAAAGGCTTCCTAGGTAATTTAGCTTGCACACATATTTCACATTTATTGTTACTAATGTGAGATTTAGGGATTAAATTCAGATTCATCATACGCTTCATTGAGGCAACATTAACATGTCCCAAACGTGAATACCAAACATCAGATAATACAAGATTCATGCATACAGAACTATTATCATTCAAATTTAAGATGGAATTTGGAACATGTTCAACAAGAATCATAAATAATTTTTCCACATCACACATATACCCCTTGCTAAAAAATAAATAATCACAAAGGTGTGTAATAATAGCCTTGTTACATTCGCAATCTACTCTGAAACCTTACCTAACTAAAATTATACCACTTAGGATATTGTGTCGAATGGTTGGAACATGTTTGACTCTATGAAGTGTCAGAACCTTCCCTAAAGAGAACTTCAAGTCCACCCATCCTTCGTCTTTGACTTCTGTAGAGTTGGAATTACTCAAAGTCACAAAATGACATGTTAAGGCCTGTAAAACACAAATAGTGACTTATCGGCACAAACATGTACATTAGTCCCATTTGAACAGAAAGGATTTTAGGTTTCATAGAAACATACTCATCATTGAGGTTTAAGGATGTAGTCATCATATTGACTACAACCTCCTCAATTACAGATGTGGCAGCTTTCTTTACCTTCTTTGAAGGACAATCCTTGTTCTAGTGGCCAACCTGTCCACAAGTCTAACAAGGTTTGTTCTTTGATTTCTTTTGGATCTTGGCCTTAAGTTTATGCATATTTTTTATTTTGTTATCTTAGGTTTTAACAGTAGTAAAATTGACACTAGGGTTTCCATCAGTAGGCACCTTGATAGTCTTCAACTATAAGTATTCTTCTTGTATGTAAATATCCCTCATTAGATCATTCATTGACACATCTCATTTGTGATGCTTAAGAGTCATGTCAAATGATTCCAATGACTTAGGGAACTTTTCTATGATGGACATAACAACGAACTTCTCAGGCAATTCCATCTTTGCATCTGAGAGTTCATGACACTGGAGATGAAAGTCGTATGTTTGATCAGAGATAGACTTACCCTCAACCATCTGAAATTTTAGAAATTTAGACACGGTACTTATTAGCACCTTGGTTTTCAGTACTAAAATTCTTAACTAACTCTTTCAACAAAACTTTAGAAGTAGTAACAGGCGGCTTCGGGTAAGAATCATACAATTTGTTATTTAAACCAAAAAGAATCAACACTCGACATGTCTTATCACCCTTCTTCCAGTTAGCAATTATATTTGTATTATCAGGGATAGTGTCACTAGATTTAGGTTCATCCTCTTCTAAGTATTGATCAAAACCTACAATATTAAGTAAAATTTGCATCTGACTCTGCCTACGAGTAAAGTTGGTACCAGTAAATTTCTCAAGCATAATGCTAGTATCAATTTTATTCCCAAAACCAAGTACCAATTTTATTCCCAAAACCAGCATGACCGGACATTGTTAATTAGCAACAAATAATGATTTTTTTAAGATTGTTGTTGATTTTATGTTTACGTCGTTGCATGCAATAGCAAGAGGTGCAATTTAATTAACTGGATCAGGCCAGATCCAGATAAGAAGCAGAAGAATAACTAGAGCAGGAGAAAAAAATGAAGTTAGGAACACAGACTAGATCGTTCATTGAAAAATGAACGTGTTACTTAAAGAAATTAGTGATCTGCAATCCGAAAGGATAGGCGTCATTCTTCTAGTCAACCTGGTCACAAACCTGAAGAGTTTCGTTATCTCGCTCATGCTAGATGACGTTCGGTTGCACTACCAGTACAACCCATCGAATGTAGGAACCACCATCTAACAGATCGCGTCTCTAAAGAGAAGGAAGAACTCCCTACTCGCAGGAGAAGAACAACTCCAAGCAGCAACTCAGAAGCGACGACTGAAAACTCTCCTTTACGGTTTGCAAAATACGAACGAAGTGACTGCCGGCTTATGTTCATTTTATATGTGTTTAACCCTAATGACCAGAGGCTTATTGTAACATACCGAAACCTACAACTTAATCTATTCTAGGGTTAAGAAGTTAGAAACCTTAGTCTTTGAGGTTTATCCAAACAAGGATAAGGGTATGCTCTTTATGACCTTAAATATGTTAATGCATGAATAAATCACCCTAACATGTAGAATATAAATTAATATTACCTAATACCTTCAAATTCATCATAAAATCAATGATAGGTACATAAGATATGTCACATGAGGTAATAATGTGCATAAAAAGACAAGGTGTCCATAATTGAGAATAATGAATCATAATTCAACAAAATAAGAAATAAATAAACTTATGTGAGATAATGATGGAGTATATTTATTCTAGATCATTCCTTTGCCTTATGGTGCAAGGAAGAGAAAAAAGAATCAATAATAATGTTTAAAACATGTTAATTTGATATTGAATTATTAATGAGAGGAATAATAGAAATAATGGATAATGGGTTAAAAGTAAACTTAATGAATAATAATAACCTCATATTCATTTTCTTTGTATATGATTTGGCTTGGAGGCCAAGTTTCACCAATTTAGGATAATGATAATCATATATATTTTATTTAGAAAAGCAAAAGGGTGTTTCTCCTTAAAAATATTGAATAAAATATTAAATGACTCCAAAAGTGGAAAATAATCTTAGATTCATGATCTACACATTAAAATATGCCTTTGGGTGAATTTTCACTCAATTTGGATAAAGTTTGAATAAAAGATGAAATCAGGAGAGAGAAAGTGTGTAGAACCTTCAAAATATTAAATAAGTGAACAAATAACTCCAACATGTAAAATTGATGGAAAATTTATATTCAACACATTAAATATGACTTTTGGGTGAAGTTTCATAAAATTTGAAGAATTTTAAAGTCATTAATGAAGGAGGAAAGAGAAAAGATTAATTGATTTATTTAACACATTAAAAGTTTTCAAAAGGAAAATCTAATTTTATATTCAGATTCTACATATCAAAATTAGCCTTTGTGCAAAATTTCATCCAATTTGGGTTTCGTTTGCACCCTCAAAAGAGGAGAGAGAAAAAGGAAATAAATGTCTTCACACTATAGTCGAGTTTGATTAGGAATGTCATTTCAGGTGTCACACCACGTTTTTTTATTTTGATCAGGCACATGATTCTCGGTCGTTGGACTTTTTATCCAATGGTCCTTGGATCATCTCCTACCCGCGATCGGACTGCTACAGTGCCTCCGGGGTGCGTGCTTTTTCAAATCCGCTTTTCTCGATCAATATGCAACCTTTTTTCCCAATTTCTTTTGCATTGAATTCGTGAGGAGCTTCCACACGAATTGAGTCCTATTTTGTGGTGTCTTGTTGTGAATTCAGGAAACACACAAAAGCTTGGGTCCCAATGTCTCACGACCAAGGTGGTGTCGCCCTAGGACTCCACCATATAAATAGGGGACCACACCCCCATCTTCGCCGCACTTTACTCAGCTCTTCTTTACATCCAATTGCATTGCTTGTCCTTTTTTTATTGGTTAGTGATCAGGTTTCTCATCATGAGCTTGCAGCACTACTCGTGAGGCTTTGGGGGAACCGACATCTCAATTGATCTTCGTTGTAAGTTTGGTGCATTCCCTTCTTCACCTCCATGTTGTTATTTTGTTGATCCATCGCAAATTGGGGATCCACCCAATTCCACCGATTAGCAGCCAAGCTGCTTACATCCATGGTGTTGTGAAGTGGAGGGGAAGATACTCCCCTGTGTTTTTCCCGCTATGCACTCTTCTTTCTCGTTTCCTTGTTTTCACGCTAAGGGGCATAATGGTCTTTTAGTCATGTTTTTCTTTATTTTGGGTGAGGTCAATTGAACCTTGACCAAGCCACTCATACATACCCCATTGATCCACATCAGCCGGCCCCAATATCTCCCTCCCTCTCTCGTGGATTTCCTTTCGCTTATTTGGCTTTTTGGTGAATTATAATTGGCTGATTTTATAAAATTCATATCTTTTACTTTGGTTGTCCAAAAATTACAAATAAATACTCGTTGGATTCAAAAAAATGTAAGCTTTCTAATGGTATTGGTTTTGTCTCTTAAAATCTAATATTAAAAGTATGTAATTTTAATAGATTAATCTAAACAATTAATAACTTGTGAAATTCATAAAAATATAATAAAATATATTTTGAACTCAGAAAATATAACATAAAACATGGCATGATTTTGATAACCTAATTCACTAATAATAAAAAGCCAATTTTTAGGTTTTTGAATAATCAATGAAATTCTAACCCTAATTTCACATACATGATATTAGGTGCTTTGAAAACCTAGATTTGGATCTAGGAGTGGTCTTGTACTGTTAGAATCTATGGATAGGTATGATTGCATCCCACATTATTTCGATATTGAGCAATTTCTAATTCTTCTCTCTAAATGTATGATTGCATCCCACATTATTTCTATATTGAGCAATTTCTTATTTCTCTCTCTTAATGTATGTTTGCATCTCCTATTATTCTTTATTGATCAATAACCTAGACTATCTTTCTCTTGGTCCTATGGACATTAGCCTATACATTGTGTCTTTTTCTTTTAAAATTATGCTTCATGTGAAGTACCCTACTTGTTAGTGATCTTGTGATCATGGATACTCTTTTGGACTCTTTTCTTGTGTTTTGTTCATAATGAAACTCAATTTAATGTTATGTGCCTACCTTGAGGTGGATGATTATAATGATCACTAATGTGGTGATTAAAAATATGTAAAATCTGACTATACTTATTACTTGCCTATCTATCAAGTATGTTGTGTGACTCAGTAGCCCTAGAGTAATATAATTTGCATTAGTTTTTGGGTTATGTGTCCTTATTTATTTATTTTTAGGATGGAGGTTATGTGACTCATACCCAAGTTTCAAATTTATGAGGTTTGGGCCACATTTATATATATTGGGAGTTTGGTTATGTGCCAATTTCTATCAGGTTTCAAGTTTATGAGGCTTGGCCGCCTTTGTTATTTATATTTTTCTAGTGCTATGTTTATCTCGCCTACATGTATGTTGTTATGGGTTTTGTACCCTAAAAGATTATGTGTGCTTTTGTGGCAACACTTCTATTATTGTTTTTATGGAAAGTATTTCTCTTCTCATATGATGGTGATTCTTTTCTTTTATGCTCATTTGGGTAGTTCTTTTCTCTTTCATGGGAAGCCTTCTATACTTGATGTACCTTTTTCCTAATATATATTGCTCAATTTTTTTTAGCATGCACGTATTAGCTTTTTGTTGATAGCCTCTTTTCTTTTCCTTTTGTGGGGTACACTTCCAACCCTAGATGTTGGACTAGGAGAAGTAAATTAAGGTAGACCTGGACCACAACAAGTGTAGCTGACTTCGTGGGAGACTTTGCTTGAAGTTGTTAGGTGATTCTCAACTAGTCCTATATATGTAGTTAGTTTTTCCTTTATGTCACCCTACATGGTGAAGGAATGGTATGATAAGAAGCTTTGTAATTATTAGATACATCTTTAATTTTGATGCTACTTTGTGTTATGATGCAATCATGTTAAATAAATTTGGTCTCATCCCTTTCAAGAAAAAAAATTTATTAGTGTGCTGTTTGGGATGTTGCCTTTTTATTTTTAGTAGGGAGTGGATCCCTATGGTATTTCACTCCTTACACTTATTTATAACCTTACACGCACTGAAATCATATTCCCATTAAGATGCAATCACTCGATCGCTCTTGTAAACATTGCGGAAAAATTCACAAGGAAAATACTTTCCAATTAGGATTAATAAATCTGTTTCAGAAAGAAATAATTTATTAAATTAATAATTAATTAATTATGTAGTTATATCCTAGTATAAAAAGAAGATGGAAGACCTCCACAATGCACAATGTGTAATCCACAAGTTTGAGCCTGTGCTCGACCCGACTAGGCCAGACAAGGCGTGACGTGGTGCACGTGCATGTCGATATGTGTTGCGGTCACCATACCCACCAAGGAGGTGAGCATACCCTCTCCTAGGACCTTTCGACACTAGTGTAACATGTGATCCTACATATAAGGATCACAAAGTTTTAGGAGTGAGCAATGTGGGATAAAACTTCTTCCTCATTTGCACAAGACACAAAACTATATTTCTCCCATGTACTAGTTGCACTACATTGGGCTTAACCTATGTTATATATATGGCTTTTACAGCCATATATTTAACACTAGAATGGGTGACCAATCGAGAAGTTTATCCCGGCTTGCGTGTGAGTGAAGACAAAATGCACAGTTAAGGCTAGTGGTGGTATGTGGGGTCATTCTTCATTTTGGAAACTCTATTAGAGCCTTGGGAAGTAGGCCCAGGCGTTACATGAAGGGTATGGGCTGCCACGTATGGACACACTCCATGCAGGCGTGTATGGTGATACGTTTCTAGAAATGGAAGCATAGAAGAATGAGAGCATACTTATTGGAGGAGCAACTTCAACGGATAAGATATAAGGTGGAGATTGTTCGGATTTTGTCTCTTATCCTAATTGGATAAGAAATAATGTATAACAATATTAGGAAAGTGCAAATTATTGTTAGACTTAGAGTCCAAGTCATTATTTTCTTATATTTTGATATTGTCGTTTCCTAATCTCTATAGAATAGATGTATCCTCTTGTACTGTCTAGCCAGGAGTCCATATCTACATAAAAAGAGGTAGATGAAATTGGTACACAGTGCACCAATGTGTGAGGTTCCAATGTGCGGTAACTCTAGGTGTGCCAACGTGGGATAACATTGTGCATCAAAGACGGGAAGCTACAAAAAATAACTAAAGGGGGAGAGAACGAGAGTGGGTTACGAGTATCTATTGTGGAAACTAGACTGTGAGGGAGCGACAATTCTTATAATCTTTTTGAGGCTGTTTAGTTATTGACTTTGTTGACGCGGACAGTCGTAGATTTTGTTGTACATGCTTGGATTGTATATAATGTGATATTTTTTTATACTTGAAGCTTCCACGTATCTCTTCCGCATGGTCAGTGAGAATTCTTATAACGCACTGCATTGATTTAGTTTATATTCAAAACCAGCAGAAAATGGAATGTATTCCTAAAAAAAGCAGAAAATGGAATGTAAATGCGAGTGTGAGAACAGCTGAACAGGGAAAAGGTGTTGGGAATATAGGCCTGCGTTTGGTTTCGGATATCAGTTGGATTTCGGCTTGTCTTATTATGCCACGTCTGCGCCACGTATGCACGATTCAGTCCAATTTGCCAGATGCGTGTTTGGTTCAAAATCCTAAAATGACCCCGTTTTGGGTTCCGTTATATTGATATCTGGGTTGGCTCAATCATGCTAGCAGAAGGATTTCGTAACCCAGTCCTGATTTGACTCTGTCTTTTTGTGTATTTTGTTTTATCAGCCAGACTAAAAAGCACAAGTTACGATATCAGTCCAATTTAATGATGGGATTAGTTTGCCAAACATAAATAAGATTTACTACATTTCGAATAATCTGGATGACTGGACATATCCGGTCTACCTCAATCTGGGTTTGGTAATCCATATCTTGAACCAAACGGAGGCTAGGTGATTGGAAGAGGCGAGGATTTGTCAGTCCGAGTGATGGAAGATATAGCTGATGGAGGTGCGAATTAGTTAGTCCAGTGTAAACACGTGTTATGCAGGTCCGAATTTCAAACGTGTTGCATTTAACCTCAACTATTACAACACCCAATTAGTTTTTTTAGAAGTAGGTTTATGGATAGAATTAATGTTTGACTACCCACGTGGAGTTATTGTGGCAACGGAGAGTCCAGTGTGACTAGGGTTGTAAATGGGTACGGGTAGACCCGCGGACCCGCAAATCCAGACCCTTAAAAGACTCGTCACGGGTCTAATTTTTTATACCCGCATACCCTTGGACTCATATACCCTTAGACCCCCATATAAGTGGGTCCAATAATGGGTATGATTGGACCCAGACCCGCTAGACCCGTGTACCCACTATACATAAGTAACTACTAAAATAATATGTTATATATATCATACTTTATTAGTCTAGCTAATTTAATTATTGAGATTATATCCTACTCTAAGTTTAGACTAGTCATATAATTAAGAATTAACTATTCTAGTTACAATAATACACATCATATGTAAACTTAAAATCAAAATGTCTACTAATTTATATTACTTTCTACATAAATTAAACGTTATGATCATGACTACAAATATGTAAACAATTACTCAATTAATGTTATTGTATAGAATATAGCATTGTCGAATATAACTATGACATGTTAATATACTATATGATATCAATATCTTGTTGTGTTAAATATATATAACATAGTCATTTCTCTTACATAAACAATATCATATTTTATAGAACCGCTTACCCGCATACCCGCACCGCAGACCCGTTATTATTACGGGTACGGGTATGGTGCGGGTCCAAATTTTATATTATGCGGGTCTAGAACCAGAATCAGACCTGCTAAATTAGATGGGTATGGATATGGATATGGCCAGACCCATACCGTACCCGCACCGTTTACACCCCTAAGTGTGACGGCTTACTGTTTCGGAACCCGTTCCAGCTAATGTCGGAATACGTATAACGGAACGGAAACAGTTGACCGGAAGAATTGGTTGCAGGTGACATGTTTTATGTTTTCTCGTTCAAAAATGGTAAATTCATTAGAAAATTAAATAACAGTTGGTCATTTCCAACTCGTACATCAATTCTTGATTGTTGTCCGAATAGCAGGAAGGAAGGCAAAGTCTTGTGCACATGATCTCTCACCTTGAGAGGGTATAATTCTCCAGCAACGAACGCATTAGTAGGTTATGTGAAATCATTCTAAATGATCATGGTTTATTTTTTAAGATGAAGGAGACTCTGAAGGCCCTTAAAATGTGTACCACAATGCAATCCATGAGACGGGCATGGTTCATGTAAAACTTCATTTTTCTGAAATTCGTAACCTGATACAATCCTAAATAGATAAGCAAACCTCATAATACATAAGTCCCTATTGAGGTCCATTTCAAGAGCATTTATATACTTTGAAACCCTAAATGGAGTGACATAATGCATACAAGGGACCTTGGGGCCATGAAAGATAATCTTAGACCATGTTCTAGTATGTGATTCGTTTTTGAAAAGTAATGGAAGAATAGTAACTACTAGGTGATCTTTTTATGGTTATGAGATTAAAGTGTTGCATGCGTGGCATCTGTTCCAGTGGTCATGTGACACCTATGACATTATATTTATACGAACATAGAAATGATCATCCTTAAGGAATTGAACCAAATGTTCAAATGATGGGTTTATTTTAAATTTGAGGAAAACAAGTGATTGGTCAACGTTTCATGATATTTGGATTTAGCCTCAAAGAGTTACAGATAATGAGAATGATTTGTTACTTTAGCGATATCTCATCATTAGATTAATAGAAGGTGTTGAGGTTGTTGAAAGCATATTTAGTTAATCCACCATTCTCAAGAGTCTAACCTCCTAAGACTAGGATCGAAGGATCCCATTTCAACTTAGACTTCTCTAGGTGGTCTTCTCCATATCCCACGGATTCATATATATATATATATATATATATATATATATATATATATATATATATTAAAAAGAATATATATATGTATGTATGTATACATATATATATATGTATATATATGTATACATATATATATATATGTATATATGTATACATATATATATGTATATATATGTATATATATATATGTATGTATGTATATATATATGTATGTATATATATATGTATGTATATATATGTATGTATATATATGTATACATATATACTTATATATATATATATATATATATATATATATATATATATATATATATCTTTGTGTGTGTAGTGGGGTTTTGACGACAATTGCCTCCTCCACTTAGTTGTGTCTCCTCACAACTCACATGATCCAACACAAGAGCACGCGATGAGGCAGAGGGTTCAGTCTGATCGGCTCTGAGATGAAGGTTTGGAGATGGTCCCTTGACGCTCCCTCCTGTCCCCTTGAGCAGCGATAGACTTGGAAAGGCTAGAGGAAAAATGAAAGGTGAAGAGGGTCTGGTGGACAATGCTAAGAGGAGATGACCTCTAGGGTCTAGTCGCCAAAAATTGATAGTATCCACCACTACTCCATGATAGCATCGTCAGTACGGGAGAGGAGTTGTTCAGGGTGGAAACAAAGAACTAGAAGGAAAGAAGCAATGATGGTTGGGATAAACCTAAGATGAGGTCGACGACATGGAATTCATCTCATAAAGCATGATGTAAATGTCTGGTAGCATACTTCATGCCCTACCGACAAGGGCATTAGTAGTTTCTAGCCTTGAGAGACAATGACCCTTGGTAGGGTGAAAGTGCCTTCCAGACTGCGAGGTCGTAGAGAACAAAGGAAGTTCCACTCCGGTGCATCAACAGTCTGTGTAGGGATGGAAGAAAATGAAGAGGAAGAGAAGTCTGGAAGAAAGCATGACACTTCTGTGATCAATGGTGCATCACTTTTGCACCACAAGATGACCAGGGATGTTGTCGTGTGCTTGCCTGAGTGGTCGTGGGAGATGGCACTCTGTTCAGGAAGAAATAAGATCTTTCACGACAGATGAATCATAGGAGAAGATCCTCCTAGGTGATAAACAAACATCGTAATTGAAGTATACATCTATCCACAAATGATACGACATAGATGTAGAACAATGGCCAGGCCAGCAACCCGACGCCCTTGTCTGCAGCGTGGTAGGGTCCAGGAATAGACAAACCACACAACGGGGAAGAAGTTCCTCCAATTGGGTTAACTAGACATGCAGGTGGGCGGATCCCTCACCAGATCCGCGAGATTTGAAAGAAGAGGGGGAGTGTGCGGAAGCTACTGGCCTATGAATCATATCTAATAGTTCTTTTATATATATATATATATATATATATATATATATATATATATATATATATGTGTGTGTGTGTGTGTGTGTGAGCGAGTGTGTGTGTGTGTGCAAGGCGTTCATTCAATGCATGCGTGGGTAGCTATCCACACCATATTTTGGTTATTTTTTTAGAGTTTCTTATTTTTGACATGCAGAGGGTTACTTTATCTTGCAAATTGTTACTTTTTATGTATAGATAGTTACATTTACAACAACTATAACAAAGATACAATTATATATTTATTTTGTTATGTATTCAGCCTGGATTTACTTTTTTAAGTCGAATAGTTACTTAGCAAAATCCAGGCTACTTGAGCAGTCATTAAAGATGAACCCAATATATATATATATATATATATATATATATATATATATATATATATATATATAGAGAGAGAGAGAGAGAGAGAGTCAGGCTAGAATACACTTGAGTGTACAGATCGCATGAATACACTCAAGTGTGTTTTCATATCAAGACTATTTTTTGTAAAATGTAAACCATTGATCTTCACCGTCGTACTATAACTAGGTTACATACAAATTTTGAGCCTATTTGGATGAGTGTAAGTCACTCATCCAAGGGCAATAAAATTGAAACGCAAAACTAATTTGAAATGCATAATTTTTGTGATCTTTATAACATGTCCTATAAATGTCCAAATGTGCTCAAATTTTGTGTATGAGCTATTCACAAGATGTTTAAGAAGATCAATGGATTAGATTTTTGAAAAAAAATATTGCATCATGAAAAACTACTTGAGTGTATTCTGCTCCGAATACACTCGAGTATATATATATATATATATATATATATATATATATATATATATATATATATTTATTTATTTATTTATTTATTTATTTATTTATATATATAGGGTGTTCATTCATTGCTCGTGCGGGTAGCCTGGAATTTTGCTACCCGGCAGCCAAAAAAGTAACTCTTCTGGCCACAAAAGTAACTCTTCTTTCAAAAAAGTAACTATGGTGATAAGAAAGTAACTACACGACTAAAAGAGTAACTCTATACAAAATATAAAGTAGATATATATAAAGATGGGTTTTTTTATTTTGGTGGGGCAAATGATATTATATTTGGATGAAATTTTTTGGGGAGCTAGATAAAATGCTCCTCTGCAATTGCGAAAAAAAATTCAAAAACAGTGGTCGGAAGGGTGGGCGGGTAGCTACCCGCGCGGGCAATAAAGATGGGCCCATATATATATATATATATATATATATATATATATATATATATATATATATATATATATATATATAGAGAGAGAGAGAGAGAGAGAAGCTGGAATACACTAGAGTATACTGGAGACACTATACTCCTCAATCATTTTTCATAATGAAGCAATTTGTTTGGAAATATAAATCATTGATCTTCTTAAGTATCTTAATAACATGCTATATAATAAATTGGAGCTCATTTGTACACTTATAGGTCATGCATCTAAAAGATACAAAAATTGTGCATTTCAAATTAGTTATGTGTGTTAATTTTGTTGTCCTTAGATGAGTGACTTGCATTCATCCAAATGGACTCAAATTTTATATGTAGTCTATTATTATTATAGAAATGAAGATCAATGGATTAGATTTTGCAAATATATTTCCTAGATAGGCACACACCATTGGGGTGTATTGTGTGATCTATACACTCGAGTGTATTCTAGCCTGGCCTAAGTATATATAAATGATTGAGGCAATTGTTTATCATGCTTCTGATTGGCTGTTCTGAGGTTAATCTTTAAAAATGCATAGGAAATAATCTAGGGCTCATATGTGGATGACTATATGAATTTTATTTAGCTTTTTGAGATCTAGTCAATGGGCTAGGTGTAAGACCCCTAACCTAGCTTAGTACTTGATCTTACTTGCTTTGTTTAAATAGATTCTTAAACCTTAATCTTATCTCCTAAGATTCCTTAATAACTTACGACACGTCTATATTTTTAGTTTGGTCCTATTTGCATGATGTTTGAGCTAGTTATGTGTTATGTGTGCTTGTTTAGGATCAAGCTGCAATTTACCCATGTTAAGGGTTTATCTTCCATTTTTTCACATGTTGGATGTGTCTCTTAATCCTTAGCATCATGAGAGAGAGAATTATGCATGGGGTTCCTTGTTGGACCTTGGTTGATGAGGTGGCATCATGTGTCTTGAAGCTAGCATTTGCATGGTTTGCATGGATGCATGAGTTGATGGGGGCGTCGACCATGTTTATGATCCTTTTTTAGTAGCGCCTGATGTGCTTTGTGTCTTTGAGAGTGTTTTGATTGAAGTGCTTCTCTTGGTTGAGTTTGTAGCGACCCATGTGCTTCACTCTTAATCTTGGTCCCTAAGTGTTGCTTCTGTTGATGTTGCAGCGACCAATTTCTTTGGTTGACATGGGTAGTGATTGCTACCATGTGGAACCTTGATTTTTTCTTTGACTGTTTGGGTGGCGAGGACCTAAGTGATCGCCACACTACTTAGGTTTTAATGACCTTTCTTGCAAGCATATCTTGAGTGATTGCATGGCCGAGGTGTTTGAGGGACAAGTGTCATGAGTGGCTCTAGTATCTTGACACCTCATATCTCTCATCTCTCTCCTACCCTTAGGTACTTATACCCCTTCTTTTACATGCAAGTAACCCATTTATCTCTCTTCTTTCTCTCTTCTTGTTTGAGTTCAGCCTTTGAGCTTGGCGGTGCAAGTGGAGGTGCTTTATCTTGAAGAAGAAGGCCAAACCTTTGCATGTGGTGATCTAGGGTTTGATCATCTCCCTTATGGTGATTCTTGGTGATCCTTGGTCTTGTTAAGTGGTTTATCTTTATTGATCTCATTTTTCTTTAAACCCTACCCTCTCTCTTCTTCTCTTGGCTGAGACTATGGTCCTCCATTGTGTCTTCTTAAGCAACTTCTCTCCAATAGAGATCGAATCCATGGTTCTCCATGGTAGTACCTGAGTGAGATAAAGATCTTCTCTTTCCCCTTTCTTTTTTCGGCCTAGGGTTTGTATCATCTTCTCTGTGGATTTTCTTTAACCTTGGTTTGCTCTTCTTCTCTTGAGGTGATCTTGCTTGTCCATAGAGAGTATCCAAGCTTGGATTTCCTTCTCTCTCTTGGAGCTTCATGGCTTTGGAGTTGATCATCACCTCAAGGCGAGTTATATAACTCTCCCCTCTTCTATTTTTATAATTGATCTTGCATGCATGATATCATATCTCTAAACATGATTATAGGATGTTTGATGATGTAACCATGATTTAGGGTTTATGATTATGTAGTAATCTTGTATTGATTAGCTCTTTCTCCTAAACCCTAATTCATGTAACCAAAACCTAGTAGATATGGGAGTTGATGGTTCTTACATGCATCTTGAATGTTGGTTTTATTACCGTGTTTATGGTTCAATTATCATATGAAAGATGGAGGTTTTGGGTCCTTGTTTACATGTGCTTCATGTTTGGTTTTCTCTCTAATACCATGGTTTTCCATGTTGATCCTTGTGATGCTTGTTTAAGGGTTTTTATGATCATCATCTTCATGGAGTTATACCTTGGTGATGCTTCAATTTCCCTGATGGTATACTTCTATTTTGATCACCATGTTCCTCATGTTTCAAGTGGTGACTATAATCCATAGTGGATGTTGTGGGGTGTTGTGGTTTGGGCTTGATTGGTCGCAATAATTCTAACCCTAAAAACCTTGGTTGCTCTGCTTTGTGTTTTTTGTGGATGCTAGGGTTTTTGTTGAGGATGGTTGCTACATTGGTGATGTGTTTTGGTCACCATGTGTTGTGTTGTTTCGATTGTTATGTTTTGTCATTGGTGATGGTTGAAGGGATGAGTGTTGGTCGCTACACCTTGATACATGGGTGGTCGTTTCTTATGCATGTGAGTTGGTCTCTATTGTGGGCTAAACCTAGTGGTCTCTAGGGTAGCCAATGCCTAGTAGTCACTAGTGGTGATGTAGCTCATTTTGTCACTACATGGTGATGGTCAGTTGATACGATGATGTACCTATTTGGTTGCTACACCTTGCTGATTTCCTTGGTCATTTGGTATCATGATTATGTTTGGTCTTTGTGCTCCAAAAAGGTGTGAAGTGGTGATATAGGGAATGATGTTTTGTTCTACTATGAAACCCTAATCGATTGACCATGAGAAATCCTAAAGCTAAACACATGATGTAATGTTTAGCTTGCTTGAGTGATTAACATGATATGAAGTATTTTCTCTCTCTTCTTTATGTAACCTAATGTTGTAGGTTGAATGAACATCATAGCTTGCGGTTGCTATGGCATCTATGATGTGGCACAGGGTGATGATTATGAGCCTTTATGAGGCATGATGAGATAATGATGTTATGCAGAAACTATATGATTGGGTCTTATGACCTGGCAGAGGCGTTGTGCCTAGTTTGAGGTGATATCCTCTAGTGATGTAATGAGGGATTGTTATCCCATGATGATATGATAATGGTGATGGCCTGGTATAAGGTAGTGAGATAGTATCATGTGATGATATGATAGGCTTTATGCTTGATACGTTTTATATCTTCTGAGATTGTAATCTACCCTATCTTTGTAGAATTTGTCTATGGCTTGTATGTTGTAACTATATTGATGCTATAAAAGATATCCAATTGGCTTAACTAATCAAGTGAAACCCTAATAATGTAGTTTCCCTAAGCCATAGATCCATCTTCAGCATCAGTACTTGCCATATGGTAAAACTAGTAATTCCTAAGGGAAACTTAGAGTGCATATTGTTGAATATGCAGGGGTGCAAGTTGAGGATATATCCTTACATCCACAATTACAGGTTATAGAGGATGACTGTGGTCGTGCCCCAAAAGGAGAATGGTTGCGGTCATATCTCAATAAGTGATGTGATAAAGGACAACTATGGATGTACCTCAGATGATTGGGTTTGTATACTCTATTTTATAGTATCGTGCCTATATACCAAGGTAGAGTAGGATGATTTGTAGTTTGACTCTATATGTCATTGTGGCGAACTCATACTGATTGAGGGTGTGGGAGATCATAGGAGTCTGGCTCTCCTAGATCTTGTATGGCATTGATTTTGACTTAGCAGTGGTCAGTTGGAGTATGAGTGTTATACCTCATCTCCACATGGCATTAATAAAAGATGTAATACATCTGTGTAGTATATGTAGGGTCAAAAGCACGATTCACATTGGCTGACCCTTTTGACTTGTTTCTTATAATGTTTAGTTGATAACGGTTATAAATGTTCTTCATATTTCATCTGAAAGTATAATATGTTCTACCAATTGTTTGTAGTTGCTTAAACTTCTTAATCTATGTTACCAATTTTACTTGTTCATTAGCTAAATATGCTCATAATGCTTAATCTGTTATAATCTATCCATGTTTAAAATAGTTGTTGGCAGATACTTATATCTCTTGTTGGGATGTTGGTCTCACCCTGTGGGTTTTCACATCTTTTAGGTGGTCGTGCACGACGTGTAGAGATCGTGTGGTTGAGGAAGAGCAGCAAGGAGATCATTAGTTGTTGAAGTTTGGATATGTTTCTAGTGTTTTGTAGTAGAGTCCTATGTGTTGTCCATGTACTCCCAGGTACTTGGGGTGTTTTGTAGATGTTGTGCATCAATAGAAGGTTTCTGACAGTATGCCATGGTTGTACATGTTTGTCTTGTATATATGAACATGTTATCTTTTGTAGGTGCGTGGAAGTTGGCCACTATATTGATGTACACTCCTGTCATGATATGAGATGTGGAATAGTTTGTGGACCTTGATGTAATGTGTTTTCGCTTGAGAATGTTATAAGTGATTGAATTTAATTTACCCTATTTTGTGGTAAAATGGTTATTTTGTTGGTAAATTTGTGTTTTGTTTTGAGTTTTCTCACTTTGATGTGACCAATGTGTAATAAGTTAGGTTGGTATCAGAGCTCTAAGTTTGTTGAGTCTACAAGGACATAGGACTAGGGTTTGTGTTTGTTCTTGTGTATCTAGTATATCTGATTGCAGCTTCTACTTATGCATAAGAAAAAGAAGAAGAAGAAGATATGTCTGGAGAATGAAAAGAACATGTTGAGAGTAGTGTTGATGCACCAGGAGGTGGTGTAAGGAGGTAGGCTAGAGTAGATGGAGTGCTTGAAGTGCCTCAGATCGACCCAAAAACTATAGCCAGCCCTGCCTTTCAGCCCATTTTTGGACATTTTACGGCTATGATTTTGCATATGGGGGATACGGTGTCCATACCTCAAGCAAGGGTAGTTGTTCCCAATGTAGAATCTCAAGGTTGTAGGAAGACCTTTAATAGTTTAAGGAATGTGGGGGCAATAGAGAATATTGGTATGTAAGACTCGACAGATGCAGGTATGTGGCTGACAGAGCTAGAGAAGGCTTTAAGATCCTTAACATCCTAGAAGAGGATAAGGTGAAGCATGCAATGTACCTATTAAAGGGCAGTGTTGGTGGGCCATCAAGGAGGAGAAGATACTTGGTATGGCGATCAGTTGGGAGGAGTTTTGGCCAGAGTTTGTGAGCTAATAGTTCCCAGAGACATATCTGGACGAGAAGATCTCACAGTTTGAGAAGATCTGATAGGGATCTGTGACGATCAAAGAGTATGAAGCTAAATTCATGGAGTTGTTGAGATTTTGTCCTCATATGTCTATGACAGATAAGGATAGGACTCAACATTTTGAGAAGGGTTTGAGTATAGAGTTGACGAGGACAGTGTCAGCTTTGGAGAATAGAGAATGGTTTGCGATGTTTGTGGAGTTCGTGAGGCGGATTGAGTTGCCGACAATAGAGAAGTGTGAAGCTAATGCTAAGAAGAAACCAACACGGTTTCAAGGACAGTATTCTAGAGGCTTCAAGAAGCCTATGTTTTCATCGCCTTAGTCACAATAGAGGTCAGTGGTTTTGTGTCAGTGGTCGCCAAGCAAGGGAAGAGGTCATAGTTTTCCACTGATAGTAGCTCACAGTGTGGTGTCAGTTTTAGTAACCGGTCCATATAGGCATGAGGACCTATTGTAGGTGTGGACAACATGGGCATATGATAATGTTTTGCCCAGTTAAGGATGAAGAGGTGATGCAACAGTCAAGACAGAGTCAGCAAGGGTCGTAGCAGTGATAGTTCAGCAGTAGTAGAGGCAAAGGATGTGGTTTGGCATCATAGGTTGGTTTGTCTAGGAAGTCCAACAGAGGATGGGGTAACAACAGGAAACAACTGGATTCTATGCTATGAGTCAGCCAGAGGGAGTAGTCAACTCATAGGTCATGATAGGTCAAATGGAGTTATTTCATTTTGATTTGTCTTCTTCCTACTTTGTATCAATTTTGGTTGATTCAGGTGTGATTCACTCTTTTATCACTAGAGAAGTGATAGCCAGTTGTTCTTTACCTGTTAGTCAAAGATCTGATAGTCTTCTCTTAAAAAAAACCTTTGGTTGGTTCTGCAGAGTTGTAGGAGCTTGTGTTCTTTCTTTCTTAGGACGCAACATTCAAGTGGACCTTATACCACTTGACATGCACATATGTGATGTGATCCTTGGGATGGATACCTTGGAGAAGTATCGGGTGGTCTTATATTGTAGTTCCAAGGTGTCTACATTCTTTGATGGTGATGTTTTATGGATCTTCCAATGAGATAGGAAGATTCTCCTGATGTGTTTGGTGTCAACAATGAAAGTAGAGAGACTAAAAAGGCAAGGTTGTGAGTCTATTCTAGCACATTTGGTGGATACCAAGGTGAGGAGTCCTGGTATCCAAGATGCGACCATTGTTCATGAGTTTGAGGATGTGTTTCCTGATGAGTTTCTCGAAGTTCCCCCTCTTAGAGAGATTTATTTTGAGATAAATTTGGTTCCTGTTACACAGTTGATAGCACAGACGTCGTATAGGATGGAACCAGTTGAGATGCAAGAGTTGAAGAAGTAGTTGTAGGAGCTGTTAGAGAAGCACTTTGTCAGACCGAGCACTTCCCCTTGGGTTGCTCTTGTGTTGTTTGTTAAGAAGAAGGATGGATCTATGTGGTTGTGCATCAACTACCAATAGTTGAGCAAGGTGACGATCAAGAATAAATATCCTTTTCCATAGATATATGATCTGTTTGATCAGTTGTGAGGTGCCACAATGTTCTCAAAGATAGATCTAACATCAGGATACCATCAGTTATGGATCAAGGAAGATGACATACTCACATCAGCTTTCAAGACTAGGTATGGTCACTATGAGTTTGTGGTTATGCTATTTGGGCTAACCAATGCACCAACAACTTTCATGGATCTAATGTACAGGGTGTTCTGGCCTTATCTTGATCAGTTTGGGGTTGTGTTCATCGATGACATTTTGATATACTCCATAGATAGCCAACAACATGAGCAACATCTTCAACAGGCGTTGACCTTGTCGAGACAGCACAAGTTGTACGCCAAGTTCAGTAAGTGCTAGTTTTGGTTGAATGAGGTGTCTTTCGTAGGGCATGTGATATTTGCTAAAGGCGTTTGTGTGGAACCCAAGAAGGTTCGATCAGTGCTAGAATGGGAGAATCCTAAGACACCTACAGAGGTTTGTAGTTTCCTAGGGTTGACATCATTAAGAACTTCAGTGTTGTGGTGTTACCCCTAATGAAGTTGACAAGGAAAGGTGTGTTGTTTGTCTTGGATGACAAGTGTTAGTGTTCTTTTCAGCTTTTAAAGGAAAAGTTGACCAGTGCACCAATGTTAGTGTTTCTTGAGCAAGGTAAAGGTTATATCATCTTTTGTGATGCGTCAAATAATGGTTTGGGGGGGTGTGTGACACCCCACACCACACAAAGGGAGATTACTCAAAACAAAATGTGGAACTAACACTAACAAACTAGGTTACCAGAAAATATAGGAAATTAAAACTATTTCACATATCCATCTCAAGTAGAAACATATCACATTAGAATCCATGAAAGCCACATGTATGTATATAAAACCTTCCAAAAGATTATTACATAGCATCATTCACTGGCTCACTGGCCACAAACTGTACATATGGTAGCATGTCACATATACATACATGTCATATCTGTACAACAAGGCATGAAGCCAAAATGTCGTCTCAATATATAACATCTACAAAACTCCCCCAAGGACCTGAGAGTATAGGGATGAGATATAGGACTCTACTACAAAACACAAGCAGCTCATCCAACCTTTACTCAGCTACTGCTCCTCTTGCTGGTCAGCGCCTCAACAACATGATCTCCACTTCCTAGTACTCGACCACCTAAAGGATGTGGAACCCACGCGGTGAGACCAAGCATCCCAGCAAGAGATATAACTCTCCGCCAATGTCTATTAAAAGCACCATAACCAAGCAGGTAGATAACATACTTAGAAGGTTGTTCAGCTAAATGATATGTATTACATAGATAGTGTAGATTAAACAAACTAGGCAGTTACTACCGAGAAGTAGAACAATTAATATTTTAAGAAGGAATATGATGAACATGTATAACAATTGATTTCTCTTACCACATTATAATTCAAGAAATTAGTACAAAGATAAGGAAAAGGGTTCAACCAATGTGAAGTGTATTTGACCCTAAGTAAAATATACTACACGGTTGTATTACGTCTTTTAATTGCCCTAAGGATTTGAGTCATACCACTCAAATCCAACCGACTACTATGAAGTTGAAATTAGTGCCATACAAGGTCAATGGAAGAGTCGGAGTCCACAACCTCTCCAACACATCTTGGTCAGTACAAGAGAAACACCATAGAGACATATCAATCAACTATAAAAAGCAAAATATAGTCAAGCTGAAGGATTGTCTCACTCATGGCCTTCCATATAAAACACCTAACCTGCCTTGGTACCAGTCACAATGCTAGAAGAACAGGCTCACACATGGCCGTTCTTAATAAGAAGGATTGGCTCATACATGGCCATCCACATCACAAGGAGAACAGCTCGTGCATGGCTGTCTCACACAACCTATCATCGTGGATGCAAGGAGATACTCAACTTGCACCCCCGCATATTCAAAAATATGTGCTCTGAGTTTCCCATAGGAATGACTCATTTTACCATCCAGCAATAAAACTGACACTAGAATGGATCTATGGCACATGTCACCTACGTGATTAGGTTTCACTTGATTAATTAAGCAATTGAGTGAATTAAGGCTTTATCATACAAGTGGACATCCAAAATCCTAATTCAATCTAGCAAGCATAACTATGAAACAATTTCAAAAGATAAAAAATGTATAAGGTTTAAACTTGTCACATCATCACATGATACTCATAGCACTTCCATACACAAGGCCATCACCAACATCACACAACCATACAAGGCTATCACTAATGTCACAACACTATGGGATATCAATCCCTAAATTATATCACTAGAGGATATCACCTCACAATAGGCACTAAGCCTTCACCAGGTCATAGGACCCATCACATCAATATGATCTCATCATGTTTCAACAAGGCTCATAGCCATAACACGGTGTCATATTATCACCATCATAGCATACACAAGCCATGACATTCATCACCTACATGGTTAGAATCATACCAACACGAGAGAGAAAAATTCATCACATGTCATTCACCCAATGAGATCAACAAGCATGGCATACCCTAGAATTAGGGTTAGAGTTCACTTGTAGATACAGTTAGGGTTTTACATTCCAACATCATCATCAAACCTTAAGTATCTCACCTTTCCACATTCTTGGAACGTGTGGGTCAACCACTATCATCAAGGAAACAATTATTATCAACACATGTCATAACCCTTCATCATCTGACTAAGGCATCAAGTCACCAACCATGTGATTGAAGAGAGAGAGATATACATTAGGGTTAAATAAACATTGCTATGGTCGAAGACCATAGTCCAACCAAGCAATCAAAGAAGACTCCCGATCATATTAGTGGTCGAATAAAGCATACACTCAAGTGGGGAAAGAGAACCAACTCCACTATGGTCAAAGGACATTGTTCTAGATCAGCGACCAATCATCACCACCACTCACCAAGCTCAAGCAATTGAAGGAAGCCAACAACTTCAGCAATCAAACCACAAACTAGGTCAGTGACCAAGGCACAACCCTAGCTTATTCAATCAAAGGGCACTCAACTCATCCATGAGACCAAGCGACCACCAAAACCAAGTTGTCGAAGGGAAGCCACCACCTAATTAAGAGACCAAAGGGAAAAACCGGTCCAAGCGACCGAAGACCAAAGGGTCATCCAAGCAACCAAAACCAAAGGGACCATCTCCATCGACAAAACTAAAATGAAAGCTTCACATCAAGATACACCACATGAAGGACGTTTTATAGAGAAAAATAAACCATCAAAATAGAGATTAACACCCTGAAAATAGAACTCTTGAGAAAGAGAACTCCTAAGGGCAAGATCACCTTCAAAACCCTAAAACCAAGCATTCCACATGATCAACATCATGACCATGACATGGTAAACAAAAATCCAAGAAATCCACACATGAAAATAGAAAAAAACCCCTTCTCATCCAAGGAATCCAAACTAAAACTTAAGATCAACAAAAACCAAGATTTAGTTGCATGCAAGACCACCATCATCACCTTCCACTAAAGTTCAGCCACATGAATAAGGTTTAGATAAAGAAGCAAGTGCATGCAAGATCATCATAGAAACTTAACCCTAATCAAGATATCATTATAAAAATCAAGGAATTATATTTTAGAATGAGTTGCATGTAGGAATAAAGTGCTATAATAGAGAGGGAAGACAATTATATAACCTGCCTTAGGTGATGGTGCAACTTCCTCCAAGCAAAGAAGCTCCACAGAAAGAAAGAACCCTATATTTGATATCCTCTATGACCAAGCTAGTAACCACCTCAAAAGAGAAGAGAAAACCCTAGGTTAAAGGGTAAGAAAGAGAACCTAAAACCTCAAGGCCGAAATAACAAAAGAGGGAAAAGGGAGAGGATCTTCTCTACTCAACGTGAACACTACCTTGGTAATACCAAGGATTCAGCTCAAGATATATGAGTACCTCCATCCCAAGACAAGAACCACCATGGACCATGGATTCAGCCAAGAGAAGATAAAGGAGGTAGGGATCCAAAGAAAATGAGATCAAGAGGTGGAAACACATAACAAAGATCAAAGAACCACCAAAGATCACCAAGGAAGAGCTTCTCCAAGCTTGGATCACCACATACAAGAGATATCGATCATCAAGCACCAAGGATGAGCTCCTTCACACCACCAAGAACACAAGATCCAAGCACAATATGGAAGAAAGAAGGACAAAGGCTAAAATATATACTTGCATTTCTAGGAGAGAGGTTATATACTTAGGAGCATGAGAGAGATGGAAGGGTTGAGGTGTCATGCACATAAGTGCCACATGTCCACCAAAGAACCAACATGCAACCACTAAAAACATGTATGTAGGATAGTTCATGAAAAACTAGGAAAATCCGTGACCTCAAGGGTTCATGGTCTTAGATAACCAAGTGACTACAAGGGTTCATGGTCGTAGAGAACCAAGCGACCACATAAAACCCTAGGTCAAGCGACCAAAGGAGAGGGTGAGAGTTCGTGTGACTAAAGGGACTCCACCACACACTCAAAAACTCATTTGACCATAGAGAATCATCAAGTAAAACCAAGGATGATCGAAGGAAAAGCAATAACATCAAACGATCAACACAAAGGTCAAGCATCAACATTGGGCATCAAGCAAACTCTAGAAACAACACTCAACATGTCACCTTCTCTCTCCTCCTCAAACCAAATCCTAACAAGGCACCCCAAGGCACCATTCTCTCTCTCATGATGCCAATGTATCAAAAGTACTCTCTACATGTGATAAATTGCAAGATAACCCCTCAACTTGGGTAAATTGCAACTAGATCCAAACAAGCACATATATAGAAAAACTGGCTCAAAGATCATTCAAACATGACCAAACTGAAACATAAGCATGTCACATGTTGTTAAAGCATCTTAAGAGATTATATTAAGATTTAGGCATCTTATTAAGCAAAGAAAGCATAGTCAAGCACTAAGCTAGGTCAGGGGTCGTATAGTGTGTGTTGACGCAAGATAAAAACATGATTTCTTTTCTTTTGTGATAGCTTAAGAAACACAAGGGAAACTAACCAACATAGGACCTAGAGCTTGCATCTATGTTCCATGCTTTGAATATTTAGAGACACTACCTTTATGATGAGAAGTGTCAGATCTTCATCGATCACAAGAATCTACAACACATCTTCTCAAAGCAGGAGTTGAATATGTGGCAACGATGTTGGATGGAGTTAATCAAAGATTATGATTGCACCATAGACTACCATCCACGGAAGACGAACATGGTGGTAGATGCTTTGAGTATGAAGTCTTGTTTGTTATCATTTACTAATAAGGAACAATTGTGTTCCTTGGTATGCCATAAGCAAGACATGTTGGTGTCTCTTCGCCAAATGAATGTAAAGTTGGAGGTCTCCTTGTTGGAAGACTTATTGGCTTAGTTACAGATGAAACCTACGATGAGGTAGAAGATCAAATATGTCCAATGTGGTGATATTATGATACAACAAATTTGAGCAAAGTTCGGCAATGAGAAGTGTGATGGCTTCCATGAGTCAGAAGATGGGATAGTGTGTTACCATGATAGAGTAGTGGCTCCTAATGTTGATAATCTGAGGAAGTTGGTTCTGGAAGAGGCTCACTCTTTGATGTACACTATGAATTTCAAAAGTACCAAAATGTACCACAATCTAAAAGATCTATATTGGTAGCTTGGTTTGAAGTGTGAGTTAGTAGAGTTCATGGCAAAGTATCTCGTGTGTCACCATTTTAAGGCTAAGCATCAAAAACTTGTAGGGACTTTACAATTGTTACCTACACCATAGTGGAAATGGGATCATATCATGATAGACTTTGTGGTCGTACTTCATAGGATAGCCAAAGATTATGATTCCATATGGGTGATAGTGGATAGGTTGACCAAGTGAGGACACTTCCTCCCTGTGAAGACAACATATACATCTAAGAAATTGGCACATGTGTATATTGATGAGGTAGTATGTATGCACGGTATTCTAGTTACGATAGTGTCTGACAGAGGTCCTCAGTTTACTAGTCATTTTTGGGAACATCTGCATACAGCAATGGGTACGCAGTTGAGGTTCAGCACAATGTTTCATCCATAGACATTTGTCCAGATTGAGAGGACTATATAGGTGTTGGAGATCTGCTAAGAGCCTGTGTATTGTAAGTTTTGGGCAGTTGGGATGTGCACCTTGGTTTGATAGATTTTTCTTACTACAACAACTACCAAAGGAGTATTGACATGGCACCATATGAAGCCTTGTATGGGATGTATTGTAGGTCTCCATTGTGTTAGTATGAGTCATGTGAGTATCAAATTTTGGGAGTTGAACTTGTATAGAAGATGATAGATAAGATTAAGGTGATACACCAGCATCTGAATGTAGCCCAAGATAGGAAAAAATATTATGTTGGTAATCGGAATAGGCCCTTGGAGTTCCAATGGGAGACAAGGTGTACGTCAAGGTCTCTCCTTGGAAAGGGGTGTTGAGGTTTGGGAAGAAGGGTAAGTTGGCTTACAGGTTGCATATGATGTTCCATGTTTCTATGTTGAGGAAGTGTCACCCTGACACAGAGCTAGTGTTGCAGCCTGTGGAGGGTCCTATTTTGATCCTGGATCGGAGGGTGAAGAAGTCAAAGAAGATGGATATCATGTTGTTTAAGGTTTTATTGCATCATCGTGGTGTGGAAGAAGTTGTGTGGGATCTTGAGGAAGAGATGCATAGGAAGTATCCATCTCTTTTCATGTAGGATTTTGGGGGCAAAATCCTTATTAGGGGTTTATTGTTGTAAGACCCCTGACCTATCTTAGTGCTTGATCATGCTTGTTTTTCTTAAATAGATGCTTAAACCTTAATCTAATCTCTTAATATGCCTTAATAACATGTGACACATTTATGTTTTCAGTTTGGTCATGTTTGCATGATGTTTGAGCTAGTTACGTGTAATGTGTGCTTGTTTTGGATCAAGTTGCAATTTACCCATGTTGAGGGTTTATCTTGCAGTTTGTCACATGTTGGTTGTGTCTCTTGTGCCTTAGAATCATGAGAGAGATAATGATGCATATAAGTGCCTTATTGGACCTTGTTCGATGAGGCGGCATCGTATGTGTTGATGCTAGGGTTTGCATGGTTTGCATGGATGCATGAGCTGATGGTGGTGCCAGCCATGTTGATGATCCTATTTTAGTAGCGCCCGATGTTATTTTGTGAGTGTTTTAACCAAAGTGCTTCTCTCGGTTGAGTTTGTAGCGACCCATGTTCTTTCCTCTAGATCTTAGTTGCTAAGTTTTGCTTGTGTTGATGTTGTAGGTGTTGGTATGTATGCCTTGAGAGCCAATCATATAATGATTGGATTGGCATACGCCATGATTGATTTGATAAATATCAAAGGCAAGATTCCAATTTATTCTAGCTCAATCTATTATGAGATAAATGATGGAGCAGAATGAATGTCTAAAGAATGACAATACTCAATGACGTATGTCTTCAAGTATGTGACTTGAACAATGAAATCTTACAGATGCTAAGAGTATGTACATTCTTCTTATGTTCCTAGTCAGATGTCATTGTGGAAGGTTGATAGAAAACAATGACACATCAAGAGTAGAGTGTGTGTTGGTTGATGGCAGTGTCTCATTAGTCACAATATATGATATCAAACCAAGCACATAAATACATGTTAGAGAAAAGTGTATCGGACAAACCCACCATGAGAGTGACACATGGAACCATGACATGGTAGTCAGAATCATCTCTCATAGTGATGGTGGTGATTGTGATTCTTAGACTTGAAATCATATCTCATTGAATGTGATTGGGTACACTTCGACATCATCAAACACAGTCTTGAAACATGGGTTGTTATAATGGTGATGATTGGGTGGCTTTGATGCATGAGATAGACTATGAGTGATAGATATGGGATTTGTCCCTCCTAAGGGAGTATGATGTCCAGGCCACTTGATAAGTGATATTGATAAAGGCATGCACATGCACATGTGAATCAATATATGATATTGATGTCACACATATCTCAAACAGACTGCTATAGTTCAAGAAACATGAATGAATGTTGAAAGGATGACAACTCCATGCCTTGAGTTCATTCAGGATATCAAAGAAAAAGGAATTATACATTCACTGGAGCACCAATCACATATTGTAGGTTGAAATTTGTTCTCCTACTTTCCTTTTCACTTGGGTATCACTGATGTGCGACTAGGTATCACTCTTTGCTTGTGATGCCATAAGCTAGTTATGGACATTCACTGCCAACGTGAAATGGGACCTATAGGGTCACACACAAAGGATTAACTTGGAAGAGGAGTTTATCCATGAATAATGTTTGGATTGATTACTAAAGTGTTTAGGTAATCAGTCAAACATTCAATCAATACACTTGACTAAGAATCATCAAGTTCAAGTGTTGAACCAACTGATTTAAGTGTCAGATTGATTGAGAACTGAATTGACTATGTTCTACACAATCTGGACCACCAACCAACTACTTCACTGGGTGAACTGATTGGCTCATGGCCAGTGAGATGACCGGTTCACTCTGGTGAACTGATCGGTTCATTTGTCCAAACGAGCAGTGTTGGATTTTTCCAGTTTGTGAGAGAAAGGTTTTTCATTTCACTTGTTTGATTCGATTGGGACAAGAATTAATCTTTGTGTTAATTAGAAACAAATAAAGAAAGTCAATTGTGGGAAAGTCTGGGAAGTGAAACGACCAGTTCACTAAGTGAATCGACCGGTTCACACTCCCAACTGACCGGTTCACAAGTAAACCGATCGTATCACCTTGCCAAATGATCGTTTCAGTTATGAAACGATCGGTTTGCCTTCCGCAGTGTAGATTGTTCATGGAAATTCCAAACCCTTCTCCTCCTGCACAGACTCAGAACCCTCACCCTGCCCTCTACTATATATAGAGGGATGTAGGGGGCTTCTCTAGAGACAACTCAGAACATCAATTGCTCTGCAAAGTTGTTGTCCTCTCTGGTTGTGGTAACTGAGACAGCCCAAGCAAGTTTGACCCGTCTAGGGAGGAACCGTGAGGGACAGACAATTGTAGAAAAGCAACTGGTGGTGGGAGAGTGTGTCGGTGACTAGTATGCTGACAAAAGGGGACAAATCCTTCTAGTTCATTCTTAAGGATGACTAGAGTTCTTGGTAGTCTGTGTGGACTATCTATAGAGGCGGGAAACTTCTGTCGTTCAGGAGGTCGACAGTCAATCGCAGTCTGGGTCAAGACCAGGAGTTGCACAGACGTCGTCGAAGATTGGTGGTTGAAGACCACACTTGCTGCGAGGTATAGTCGTCGAGCAAGCCTCAGGACCAAGTATATCTTGCTAAAACCATCCTTCCCATCACATAGATATTGATGCGATCTTCTAGTTATGGGTTTATGGTCCAGTAAAAATTTTGTTTCTGCTGCCTACTCCGACCATGCAAAACCCAACAATGGTATCAAATCCACATCAATACTCTATGTTTTGGGATAATTGATATGATAGGATTTTGGATTTTCTGTCTTTTATTTATTACATACGATGTGAATATTTAAATGACTAATGTGAATATCTTATTAATACCACATGATCCCAAATAATATATATACGTATAAGATATGGTATATATATGCAATCGATACGCGTCGCCCTAAAATGGTTTAGATGGTGGATGGGTAGCGTGGTTATGGCCTATAAACCCTATGTGCATGTGTGTAGTTGGTTATGGTTGTTTGCATCTCGGTCTGCACATCGAGACCTCTTCTTCTATTCTGAATGTAACTCAAGATTACTCAAGATTCTCTTCTACCTTTTCTCCCCTCGAATGTAACTTGAGGTTTCACAAAGATTATGTAAAATAGGATTAGCTTTATTTCTTGTTATGAAGAAGATTGAAGATGACCGCTTGGTGGGTCAAAATGACCGAATGAGGAGCAGTTGGTGGACCAACGAGAAGCCCAGATGACCAGACGAGCCAACCATCTAGAGGAGCTAGATGAGTGGATGGAGGAGACCAACCAACCGACCAAGAGGTGATTCGATCGGTTCAAAGGTTGAACCAGTCAACCCAGATTGGCAAACACATATCTCCATCAATAACAAGTTTCATGTGATGTAGACCTTATATGATCGTAGTTCCTTTTGGTTCCAAGGAACTACAATAGGATGACCATAATCATCACTTTATCATTATTGAATGTTTCATTTGTGGGATATAGCATGTATATGATACATACTATATATGTGGTGATTGGATACATATATGCATATATAAGCATATTAAAACCCCTCAACAAACATATTAAGTTTAAGATGCCTTCCAAAAGCAGCACACATGAAAAGCTTGATCGACTTAGTGTGGGCATGCCCTAGCGTGGTGCACCGTCTATCTCGTGGAAGTGTGATGGTGAATATGTGGGTCTGTCCTAGCAGGGTGCATATTCATTGTGTTGGCTTTTGGGTCAGACTTAACAAGGTGACCTTGATCGGATCAAGCACATTAAGGCATAAAGATGAACATGGAAAGGAGTTGCGCATGACATCTATCCAAGAATTCCATATGATGCAATTGGTAAATGTTACCTACCTTAATAATTGATTATGGACGCTGGCATTGGTTGGGTAAAATTCAATTGTTTTAGATCTTAGCTCACTAGAAGGTTGTACATTGCAATCTTCCAAATTGATGGTGAGGGCTATCAATTTGATCAAAATAGTGAGAAGTGAACATTAATTAAAGTCCTAATTAAATATCATCAATTTTCAAATCAAATAAAACCTAAAAGAGTTTTGAACTAAAATTGCAAATTTCCTTTTGTAGAATAAATGGCTACCAATAACAATCACTTTTCGTTACGATCGGTCCTTGAGAAGGGCAAGCTAAATGGGAACAACTTCCACGACCGGCTTAGGACGTTGAGAATTGTTCTCACTCAAGAGTGAAAGCTCTATGTCCTAGATACACCAGATCTAGAAGATCCCGCTCCCACCGCACCAAAGGCTGAAAGGGATGCTTACAAGAAGCATACTGAGGATTTCTTTAATGTGAAGTGCTTGATGTTGTGCTCAATGAACTATGAGTTGCAGAGACAACATGATAACATGGACGTCATTGAGATGGTTCAACATCTCAAGAACATGTATCAAGACGAAGCATGATAAGAGAGATATGATGTATCCAAGGCATTGTTCAAGTGTGTCATGACAGAAGGACATCCAATAGGCCCTCACACACTCAAGATGATTGGGTATGTGGAGAACCTAACTTGACTGGGATTCCCTCTGAGCCAAGAGTTGGCTACTGATGTGATACTGTAATCGTTGCCAGAATCCTACAGTCAGTTTGTGATGAACAACAACATGAACAACTTTGACAGGCCACTAACAGAGTTTTTGGGCATGTTAAGGATAGTCGAGGCATAGATGAAGAAAGACAAACTCAAATATGTGATGATGATCAGCAGAAAGAAGGGAACGTCTAAAAGCAAAGAAAGGTTTTGATGCTAGCCAGCAACCCAAGTCATCTTCAACTCTCAAAGACAAGGGAGGTGTGAACAAGGGAGGCAAATGTCACCATTGTCATGAGCCAAGAAATTGGAAGAGAAATTACCCTCTCTACATAGATGAACTAAAGAAGGAGGGAACGGAAGTCTCCACCTCAGGTGTCATGAAATAAACTTAAAATGCTTCTTTATCTTAGGTATATGATACCAAGATATAGATCTGACATATATGATGTGTAGGATCTGAAAAGAAGTAATGGCCTTTATGAAAGGACCAAGAAGGAACACTCATCAACATTAGAGCAAGTGTTGTTACCATAAATAGTAGTACCTTTTAGTTTATTTCAGTGCAAAGGGCATGTAATAGAGTTATGAACTACTGTTTCATTTTTCCAATAAATAGAAACATTTTTTATTTCTGCATCTTGTAATGACAAGGATGTCTATCAATAAAATTCATGTTTCAATTTCAAAGATATGATCTTTTATGGAAATGCCTTATTTATCTTGTGGTACTTGGTATGCATAAGATAAAATAATACCTAAAAGTTATTGATGACTCAAACAATAAATTAGCATTATCATATAAACAAATTAATGAGAAATGCATCTCTAGGTTCCATGTTGATGGATAAACTAGACTCTCTTGGTTAATGAACCATGAAGATATATGAATGTCTTATTTATTGGGCATGATGACAAGTCAATCTTCACTAAATGTAGTGGGAGAATGACTATTCTATTAGGTATAATACATATTGATGTATATACATACCTATTGGAATAAATGCTAATACTTCATATATGGTATTTAATGAAATACCAATATGAATATCTTGAAATGTTCAAGAATATCATAAATGAAGAACAAACTTGGTAAAAGTATTGATTCTTTGTTATGATCAATGAACGAGATACTTATACCAAATGTTTGAGGACCTTGTGAGTAACTATGATAGTGTATCATAAAGAACTCATGATAAGGCATAATGATGTCTAAATCAAAGAAGGAATCATACTCTAAATAGTAGGAGCATGATCATCAAACAAATAACTAATCTTCTTCTAAAGAACATGCTTAACACTAAATAAATGTACAAAAGGAGATTTAGAATCACAATTGTTGTGGATTCTCAAATTCCTTATGTAACAGATTGTTGTGGATTCTCAAATTCCTTATGTAACAAAAGGGGACAATTCCTTCTAGTCCATTCTTAAAGATGACTAGAGTTCTCGGTAGTCCGTGTGGACTATCTTTAGAGGTGGGAGACTCCTATCGCTCTAGAGGATGACATTCAACCGCAGTTCGGGTCAAGACTAGGAGCTGCACAGATGCCATCGAAGATAGGTGGTTGAAGACCACACTTTCTGTGAGGTATAGTTGTTGAGCAAGCCTTAGGACCATGTATATCTTGCTAAAACCATCATTCCCATTACATAGATATTGATGTGATCTGCTGGTTATGGGTTTATGGTCAAGTAATTTTTTTATTTCAACTGCCTACTTTGACCACACAAAACCCAACAGTAGGGACCAGTTGTATGCTTTGATTGACATGGGTAGCGGTCACTACCATATCGAACCTCTATTTTTACTTTGACCATTTGGGTGGTGAGGACTTAAGTGGTCGCTACACTACCTAGGTTTTAACAACCTTTCTTTAATACATATCTTGAGTGCTTGCATGGCTGAGCTGTTTGAGGGACAGGTGTCATGAGTGGCTCTAGTATCTTGACACCTTATATCTCTCATCTCTCTCCTACCCTTGGGTACTTATACCCCTTATTTTACATGCAAGTAACCATTTTAGCTCTCTTCTTTCTCTCTTCTTGTTTTAGGTTGGTGATAACACCGAAGTTTAAGCATCTATTATGAGTATTTATGGTTTCATACCGTTATAGCCTTAATATGCCCAAAATAACAAGAGATTCGTATCTTTTAGTAATTTATATCTTTTCATAGATAGAGTTGCTCAAGTAGCCAATTTTGGCACTTGCAAGCACCAAACTCAAGAAGACATCAATTCTCTAGATTTTTCCCTATCAAGCATCACATTATGTGCACCAGCTTAGGAGACGGTGGTCCTGCTAACCAACTAGTTGGCCCAAGAAACTTTTGATATCATGGACCCAAATTTCGATGCTCAACTCCTTCATCTACAATTATCCTCATCAGTTAAAAGCTTCATCGACGCTGGCCCGTAGACCCATAGGAATACCCCCAATAGGGGTGACTTATTCCTAAGGAATGAAGTCAGCGACTGCCAAGGATCTGCATCTTCAGCAACCGTTGAGGGTCTTGTGGATCAACGACCAATGGTGTTTCCCACACCAGTGACCATTGAGAAACAACAATAGCAGAGACTGCCAAGATCCCCCATCACATGTGACTGATGAAGATCATCAACGATCATAGCATTAGCGATCACTAGATCAGTCACCCATGCCAATGACCAATGGGACTCAAGGAACCGCAAAGATACATCAACATTAGCGACTGAAGAGCATCATTCTCTTTGATCAATGACACCATTAGTGACCGTAACATTAGTGACCGCTGAGCCACCTACATCTTTAAGAGACCATTGTGTGTACATTCTTAGCGATATACGAACTTTTAGCCTATGACTATAAAATAGCCACCCCCTACTACCAAGGGAGGGGTTCTGATCTGGGTTCCATTGTTCCTACCTTTTGGTCTCCCTTTGATGACCACTGGTTCCTAGAGCTCCAAGAGAGTTTTCCAATGTTCGAAAGGTCTGAAGGGCACACCCTACACTTGTCCCTTCGGTTGTCTTCCACCCACCATCATCTTCCACCATCACCCATCCACATCCAGCAATTTCCAGCCACCTTCCACCATCATACATCCACCAAGGCTGCTTCTTGGGGTGACATCAAGGAGAAAGGAGGCCAATGAGTCTAGAAGATCAAGGAGGAGGAACCAAACATAAGATCTAGCCATACAGAGGCTAAGGATTGAGAGCCACCTCTTCTCTATAGGCTAAATCTCTTCTTCTTCCCCTTTCTTCTATTGTTCTCCTTTGTTTCTATACAAATGATGTTCTTCCGTCTTTGTTCGATGCCAACTATGTTTTTCCATGGCTAGTTGAGATCCTTCTTGGCTATGTAGCCTATATTGGGCATGTTTATGTACTTTTACCTTAAGAAAGTAGTTTTATTTCAGATCTAGTACAATTTATGTTCTATCTGCTCTTTCTGGTTATGATTGCTAGTTTGGTTGATCTCTTTCTTGCTTGAACTTTTATTTCTTCTGGATCAAGAGATTAGTTGTAGAAATGGATAAGAGAAGGTCGTTTGGATCAAAATCGGAAAAGAGGAAGGTTAAAGGGTGATCTGTACAGAACACGAGACCTGGGCATGGTCGGGCCCAGCCTTACTTTCCCGGGCTCACTGTATGGGTTTTGTCTAGATCACGTATGTTTCTAGAATTTTAGAATATTCTAGACCCAAGAGGGCATCTAGAATATTCTAGGATGTTGATCTAGTTTTCTTCGAGAGAGGTTTCATACCACTAATGGGTTATAGTCATAATGTGCGAAAGTGAGTGGGATGACCCCTCACAAGAATAAATACCACAGTATGTACTATGTTTGGATAGAGGTTTCTTGTTGAGGTGTTTGAGGGTTGTCTACACCTGAGAATGGGTGCATAGCCTGCTCAACGTATGGTTACATATCCAAGAACTCCTCCTCTTTGATCAGTATAATCTGACGGTCTCTATTTTGTTTTCTTTACTTTGTTTTGTTTTGTTTTGTGACATTTTGCTAGACTAGTTCTAGCTCCTTACATATATCAACTATTTGGATTGGATTAAGTGACTTGAGAGTGAGATTGTAAGCATCCTAAACGTACCCACATCCATGTGTTTGACCCTTTATATCTACTTCGACCCCATATTAAAGTTGTAGGGGTCCGTGAAGGTTTTGGGGTTATAAATTTCAAGTTCGATCCTTCTAAATTTGCCTCTTTTGATACGCGCAATTTGGGTCACATCAGTCGGCCCTTGAGCTTGGTGGTGCAAGTGGAGGTGCTTGATCTTGAAGAAGAAGGTCGAACCTTTGCATGTGGTGATCTGGGGTTTTATCATCTCCCTTATGATGATTCTTGGTGATCCTTGATCTTGGTAAGTGATTTATCTTTCTTGATCTCATTTTTCTTGAAACCCTACCCTCTCTCTTCTTCTCTTGGCTGAGACTATGGCCCTCCATGGTGTCTTCTTATGGAACTTCTCTCCAACAGAGATTGAATCCATGGTTATCCATGGTAGTACCTGAGTGAGACAAAGATCTTCTCTTTCCCCTTTCTTTTTCGGCCTAGGGTTTGTATCGTCTTCTCTGTGGATTTTCTTTAACCTTGGTTTGCTCTTCTTCTCTTGAGGTGATCTTTCTTGGCCATGGAGAGTATCCAAGCTTGGATTTCCTTCTCTCTCTTGGAGCTTCGTGACATTGGATTTGATCATCACCTCAAGGCGAGTTATATAACTCTCCCCTCTTCTATTTTTACACTTGATCTTGCATGCATGATATCATATCTCTAAAACATGATTATAGGATGTTTGATGATGTAACCATGATTTAGGGTTTATGATTATGTAGTAATATTGTATAGATTATATCTTTATCCTAAACCCCAATTCATGTACCCGAAACCTAGTAGATATGGGAGTTTATGGTTCTTACATGCATCTTAAATGTTGGTTTTATTACCATGTTTATGGTTCAATAATCATATGGAAGATGGAGGTCTTGGATCCTTGTTTACATGTGTTTGATGTTTGGTTTTCTCTCTAATACCTTGGTTTTCCATGTTGATCCTTGTGATGCTTTTTTTAGAGTTTTGATTATCATCATCTTCATGGAGGTATACCTTGGTGACACTTTGATTTCCCTAATGTTATACTTCTATTTTGATCACCATGGTCCTCATGTTTCAAGTGGTGACTATAATCTATAATGGGCATTGTGGTTTAGGTTTGATTGGTCACAATAATCCTAACCCTAACCACCTTGGTCTCTATGCTTTAAATTTGTTGTGGATGCTAGGGTTTTTGTTGAGGATGGTCACTATGTTGGTGATGTGTTTCAGTCACCACGTGTTGTGTTGTTGTGATCGTTAGGTTTTGTTGTTGGTGATGGCTGAAGGGATGAGTGTTGGTCGCTACACCTTGATACACGGGCGGTCTCTACCTATGCTATGTGAGTTGGTCGCTATGGTGGGATAACCTTAGTGGTCGCTAGGGCAGCCAATGCCTAGTGGTCGCTAGTGTTGGTGTAGCTCATTTGGTCGCTACATGGTGATGGTCGGTACATATGATGATGTCCCGGTTTGGTCGCTACACCTTGTTGGTTTCCTTGGTCGTTTGGTATAATGATGATGTTTAGTATTTGTGCTCCAAGAAGGTGGGAAGTGATGATATAGGGAATGTTGTTATTTGCTACTATGAAACCCTAATTGCTTGACCATGAGAAATCCTAAACCTAAACACATGATGTAATGTTTATCTTGCTTGAGTGATTAACATGATATGAAGTATTTATGTCTTTTCTTTTTGTAACCCTAATGTTGCAAGTTGGATGAACATCATAGCTTATGGTTAATATGGTATCTTTGATGTGACATAGGTTGATGATTATGAGGCTTTATTAGGCATGATGAGATAATGATGTCATGCAGAAACTATGTGATTGGGTCTTATGATATCATAATGGTGATGGCCTAGTATAAGGTAGTGAGATAGTATCATGTGATGATATGATCGGCTTTATGTTTAATACATTTTATATCTTCTGACGTTGTAATATACCCCTATCTTTGTAGAATTTTTCTATGGCTTGTACATTATAACTTGATTGATGTTATGAAAGATACCCAATTGGCTTAACTAATCAAGTGAAACTCTAATCATGTAATTTCCTTGAGACATAGATCCATCTTTAGCATTAGTACTTGCTCGATGGTGAAATGAGTAATTCATAAGGGAAACTCAGAGTGCATGTTGTTGAATATTCAAGGGTGCAAGTTGAGGATATATCCTTGCATCCACAATTACAAGTTACAGAGGATGACTGTGCTCATGCCCTAGAAGGATAAAGGGTACGGTCGTATAGTAGTATGTTATGTGATAGAGAACAGATACGGTTGTACTTTAGATGATTGGGATTATATACCCTATTTTCTAGTGTCATGCCTATATACCAAGGCAGACTAAGTTGATTTGCACTTTAACTCTATATGTCACTGAGGCAGACATTGTGGTAGACTCAACTGACTGAGGGTGTGGGAGATCATAGGAGTTCAGCTCTCCTAGATCATGTATGGCACTGATTTTGACTTAGTAGTGTTACAACCCCAATTTTTGGGTTCATATGGTTAGAAATGCAATTTTCCCAATAAATTTATGATTATGGGAATTGTATGGATTAAAGGTATTGAATGGATTCCCTTTGATATATTTCCTTTGTGCATGTGATTTCATGGATCATAAGATGTTAATGAGTCCAATATGATTAAAATAAAAAGAAGAAATCAAATAATGCATTATTAAGAAGGAAATTTAAGATAATGAGGAAAAGATAAGAAATATGTGGAAATATGGATAATGGAATCATCATGGATGAGATTTCAAGTCCCCATGGTTTCTAATGTTAAAAGGAATCCAAATGAATGGTATTAAAGAATAGGAGAGAGAAAATATGCATAAATATGCATTAATAAGTGATAACTTGCATATGAAGAAAAGTACCTCATACTTTCAAGTTTGGGTCTCACACTTGTCATACAAGTATTTTTAGTCTTATGGAATTTCCCTTAAAATTTGATAATAATTGGACATGTGGTTTGGGAGATATGATTTTTATAAGTATTCCTAAAGTGAGTGGAATACCATTAAATGTCACAATTTATATTCATACTAGAATTGCTTTTTATCAGCCTTTATGGAATGTGAAACGTGGACCATTGATCTAATATCCAACGGCAATCCACTTGTCTCCCACCTCCAACCCGATTTGGGAAACTATAACAAATAAATCAAGGAATCGATTCACATGTTCTCTCTCCTTGATCAACAAGGAGTCCTAAAGAGTAAATATTTGTTCTCAGGAGAGGAAATCAGACTAGGATGACCCCTGGTTTCTCAGGATTGGTGCACGATCGGGATTTCCCCAAATCAGTACAGGAGTTTCCTCCATGGGCAACTGATCCTAGAAGGGAAGGGCTATATAAAGGGGATCGCAGATCCCATTTCAGGAACGAAGGGATAGGCGCCGATTCCGCACTCACCTGAGACCCCTTTCTACCTCATTTTTCCTCTGGAACATTATCAAAGTCAGATCCCATGTTCTACTTGTATCTCATTCTCGATCGATGTGGTTGGCGCTGCCTCATCCGCCGTTTGTCGTCGTGGATGGGTCGAGAGAGTCGAGCGGGCCGTGACTTGCTCACATGCGGTCTCAGTTCCTCCGCCAGGGCTCCAGGGTGCAGAGTCAACACGGGAGTTGACTCCCTATCTGCAATATAATAGCGAGAAGAGGAGTCTCGCAAGGTTGAAGAAGGATTCACGCAAAAAGACATATATGCCCCCACCCGAGTGCAAGACCTTAAGCCCAAAAGCAGAGGGCAGTAGTGTCCTTTCAACCTGAAGTCAGTGCTCTATCCCCTGGAAGTGGATCTTTGACTGGGCCAAAGCCCATTGGCTGGTTGGGGTCCGCATAGAAAAGAAGGGAGGAGTCGCAAAGCTTACGTGGCAGCCATCGATTGGCTACGAGGTAATTAATTTACGATTTTCATATCTAATGATTGGTAACTCATATGGAAAATTGTTATATATGAAAGTTGATCATAAAAATGCAAGGAGTGCAATAAAAATATAATTGAAACCTAATTCTACTCAAAAATTGAAAAGTACTTAAAGTTGTCACCTTTGATGGTGTGAGTAATGGAAAACACTAATTTTGATATTAATGAGTTTTAGTAGAGTTCTTTAGATAATTGAAGCCAATATTAACATGTTAATTAATAAAAAGAAGAATTAGATCTAAAAAGATGATATTTATGTACAGTTGGCTTAATTTAGGGTTCCATGTATATGAATATGCATTAATGGGCTTAGAAACCCTAATCTAGGTGTTAATGGTTTCTAATGAGATGAAATTTGAAATCCTTTTTATAAAAATGATATTAGATTAATCCTAAGCCTATTTGATGAAAATAAGGTTTTAATGTGAAAATTGGGTAATTAGGGTTTTTGAACCTAGAGATACTATTTTAGGGTTTGTTGACCTAAAAAGGGATAAAGTTTGAAAATTTGATCTAAGAAACCCTAATGAATACTAATGAGACTTAGAAACCTTAGAAAGGTGTCCCAAGTCAATAAAGATTTGTTTGAATGTCATGATAACAACCAGGTGTTATACATGTTTTTAGGATCAATGTTTGCTTGCTTGATTGATTGGCTTGCTTGATTGGACATCTAGTTGGATTTGGATATTTTACTTCTTAAAGACTCCAAATCAGGTATGTGGTTACGCTTATGGTTAAATTGCTTTAGTTTCACGGTGATTCCTGAGGTTTTATCTGTTGGCTGGAAATAATTACTTGATTGACTTTTATTGCATGCAACAATAAAGTGACTATGGCTATCACCATAACTATACATGCATGACTAGCTTAGATCCTGGTCTTCCTCTGTAGCTCTGATGATGATGAGATAGATGACCTAGTACATGGTCTACCCGCGAGGTAGGATCATCAGGTTATCATGTGTCGATGTGTTGGTCTACCCTTGGGTAGGACCATACGACTCCACGAACCTATGTATTGATCTACCTGTAAGGTAGGATCATGGGGGTTAGTTGAGATGTACCATATGAGAGGTAGTATCCATGTCCACTACAGGGACAACACAGAGGCTAGGGTTTGTAAGGATTGAGTAGTCATGTTTAAAATGTAAAGTTTGTTTTGTTAAATCATAATTACTTGAAATATGTTGTTACGATTAAATGTAAGATTTTTGGTTCCCCCACGTACCAATATAATTCATTATACTGACCAACATTTTGTTTGTCGGCATTTTAGGTATATATGAAAGTGAAAAAAATAGTAAAGTGGCATTTGTGAAGAATAAAGTTAATCTATTAAAGGAGGATTTAGTTAGTTAGAATTCTATAGTGGGGTAGAAGTTCCAAATTCCTATTTTTGAAAGGCATGTGAAAATAAAAAAATTTATTCCAGTTTTAAGTTTAGTCTTTCGTAGAATTTATTAATTATTTTTCTTTTTTTGCAAAAACCATTGATCTTGTTTTGGGATAACACTTCTGACTTCTTGGTCTCCCTTAATTGGGGGTTACCGGGAAGCGGGGTCGTTACAAGTAGTCAGTTGGAGTATTAGTGGTATACCTCATCTCTATAGGGCATTAATAAAAGACGTCATACAGTTGTGTAATATATTTTCTTAGGGTCAAAAACATGATTCACATTGGATGACCCCTTTGCCTTGTTTCTTATATTGTTTCATTCATAATGATTATACATGTTTTTCATATTCCTTCTGAAAGTATGTGATGTTCTATTGATCAGTTTTAGCTACTTAAAATGATTCATCTGTGTTACTGGTTTTACTTATTCATTTAGTTGAATCTTCACATAATGTTTAATACATTAGAATCTATCCGCATTTACAATAGTTGTTGGCAGAGATTTATATCTCTTGTTGGGACATTGGTCTCACCCCTAGGTTTCCACATCTTTTAGGTCATCATGCACGATGCAGTAGAGATCATGCAGTTAAGGATGAGCAACAAGGAGATCAGTAGATGTTGAAGGTTGGATATGCTACTGGTGTTTTGTAGTAGAGTCTTATGTGTTGTCCCAGTACTCTCAGGTCCTTGGGGGTGTTTTGTAGATGTTGTACATTGATAGGAGGTTTTTGGTAGTATGCCATTCTTTGTACATGTATGGCATGTATATATGAATAGGTTATCTTATATAACATGTGTGTGGTAGTTGGCCACTATACTGATGTACATTACTTACGTGATATGAGATATGGAACAATTTGTGGAACTTGATGTAATGTGTTTCCACTTGAGAATGTTGTAAGTGATCGATTTTAATTTACCATGTTTCATGGTAATATGGTTGTTTTGTTGATAATTCCACACTTTGTTTTGATTTATTTCACTTTGGTACGACCGATGTGTCACACTAGGTCACAAGTCACAATTTGCTTTGTTATTAAGAGGTTTTAGAGTTAGAATAATTAGGGTTTTAGAGATCTAATTAAGAAACTTTGGATGTTTATCACTAGTTGTTAAGAGATATGATTAGAGATACTAAGTGGGATTGATCCTATGGAAATTAGGTAAGTGGTCCATGCTTTGGGTTTTTTATTATACTTCATCATTTAGTTTTGTTCAAATTATTATAATTAAAGTTCATATTGTGTATGATATCATATGAACATAGTAACAATTTAAGAGGTATCATTTATATATGCATATCTTATTAAGATTAGTCCTAGAGAAGTATCCCAGTTGGTCATATCTCAGGCCCCCTCCCAAAGGGTCCTGGGTCTGACTCCCGCTAGAAGCACCGCTCAGAAAAGAACTTCCCTCAATTTCACTCAGCCTCTGATGCGACTTAGTTTGAGATGCCAGTGTGCAGGTGCACGGGTCTCCCAGGTTTACCATCCCTACTATCTGGGCATCCTACTAGGGGGTTGGATGTCCTTGGTCATAAAAAAATCTTATTAAGATCTACTGCATACATGTTACATGTTAAGATCATATTGGCTAAAGAATATACATCTTCATCTTAAAGATCAGTAATACAGTTATGGGTGAAAACCAAAAATTAAAATAAGATCAGTTCAAATCAGAATAAGAATTAGTAATTAGGACCTACTGACGTGTGTGATATTGCACTGGAAAATTCACTAGGGGTGAAATTGCTAGAGTTTACCTAACCCAATGTACAATAATCACCACCTACAAGTGAACAGATCTTATTTTAGTATAGTTTAGGATTGAACCCAAATGACAACTAGTTTAAGAATAATTTTATCAATGTAACCAGACAAGCACTAGTAGTATATATCTAAAGGGTTGATTGTTGATTATGCTAAGTGTGATTAATAAATGTTGGATTAAAGTCTAGATTTATAAATGGATGGAAACACTAGGTTGGAATGAGTTTCACCACCATTAACTATCATTCACTCTCTCACTACATCACATGAAGCCTAGAAATATATAAGTTGAGGCTAGGAAAATCCCCCTTTTGATTTTAGGATTAAAACCTAGATAGACATCAATCTAAGTTTGTTGTCACGTCACCTAGAAATCATACATCCATCACCTCAAAAAACACCTATTCAAAATTCTCATCAAGGTTTTAACATGAATCAATTGGTATCCTAGATCCTAATTTCAAAGTTATCTACACCCAAGATCTAATTAACATATAAAGTTGATGGTCATGCAAGAACATAAGCATCAAAATGATTTATTCAAAATATATGATGGTTCATACAAATGTAGATGCAGTAAAGAAAACAAAATATAGTAGCAGGGATACTCCCTACACCCAAGAGAGTGGACTACTCACTCATGGGAGTAAATACAAGTTCAATGGGAATAAGAGAGAAGAAGTCATCATCATGGAAGAAGAACAATTCACAATTGTGGTGTAGAGAAGTGTGTCTTCAATCTTGAGGATGAAGGCGTCAAACAAGGCAGAAAGAACAACCACTGGACATTCATAGGAGATGAACTATTGGGTCACTGATCTCTCTTTCTTACAAAACTGGTCCTACTGCTATGCCAACAAAGTAGGTGGGTGATGGATTGATGGAGGAGGGCATCCTTGGTTTTGATTTCTTTCTAGATCAGAACTATGGAGATTTGGCAGAGGCTGAAATCCCGTCGATCAGTAGGTCAACGAAGGCATCCCATGGAGGGGTCGATAGAGGCTGGAGGAAGGTGTTGTAGAGTGTGAATGGCAGCCCGAGAGTGTAGTCATGGATGCTTTTTTATGGATACTATGGTCTTCTATTTATAGGTCGGGTTTAGGGTTTGAAACCCTCCCCAACTACTTTGTATAGCCCCATGGACACAACCGGTCTGTGTCGGGAGGTAGATGAAAGGTTGTCATGACCCTTTAGTAATGTCGTCGGTGTGAGGTGCAAGATTCATGTCAATCAAAAAATGTAGAAGTCCCATCGGGCTGACGGATGTGTGACTCCTGTCAGGGTGACGAGGTAGAAATTCCATCAGGCGTCGCTCGCTCATCGGGCAGAATGCAAATATCTTGTCAGGGGTCCTTTGTCGAACAGAATCTCACCAAGACAATTCTTGTCAGGCCAATTCCCAATAAGTTAGATGAAATTCTTAGATAAAGCAAATCCACCCGGGGGGGGCTATTGATGTGGGATGTCAAGCATGTCTTGATGAGACTTTTAGCTAATGAAATGTTGGCCGATGATGTAGATCGAAGAAGGCTCAAATCATCAAAAAATTAGAACATTTTATCAAATGTTTCTTGGCATGCTAGTCAGTTAGCGGGACCACCACTGACTACACTCCTCACATGCATTGAAGTTCGTGGTTATAATGAAAACCCAGAATTTTGATCAAAACATTATAAATGATCATAAAATTGAGCAAACCTAAACGACAGTTAGTTGTAAGCTGAAATTATAGACATGAATGCAAAACTAGAGCAAAAATGCAAATAAAATTAGGATGGGTATGCATTAATCAAATAACCCCAAAACTTGAATATTTCTCATCCTTGAGCAATATAAAAAATTGAAATAGTTGCCCAATGAATACTTTCAACCCATGCAATTGCCTCACCTTCACATCATACATATTTTCCTACCCCCTGATGTGGCCAAGGGACCCAACTTCCTGAGATCACAAAACACATTTATCCATGTCTTTGTTTCTATTTTGATTCCCAAAAAAAAATTCTCATCACTATCCATAACATCGAGCACGTCTAAGAGTTTCATGAAAATTTTGAGAGTCTCATAGAATAACAAGAATGCATATAATCTGACACTGGTGTGCATGAAAAGGATATCTAAATGAGACATTCATTGTGTCTATGGGTAGAAATTGGAGAGAAGGGGGTTGCAGAAGGAAGATGCAAATCTCTCCTCTATTTGACTGGAGATTGCATATATTTATGCAGGAAAAGAATATTGCAGCATTTGTTTTGTTTTGTGGAACATTGCCATATTTTCTTTTTAGTAGTACGCCCCTGTTACATATAGAGGGGTATGGAAGAAGCGAATAAAGTAGGGAGTGTTCCACCCCCACAACTTGGAGTTTGGAACTTTTTATGCCATTTTGTTTTGTTTTTTATGGATGGAGGATAAGAAGATGAAAGAAGAAGTGTAGATAAGGGGTTGGATCAATATGCAACTTGATTTACAATTTAGTGCACCAGGTTGTTCTATTAGTCCCACTATACTCAAATAATGATATGTTAAGGGAAGAAGTGATGATTCTATGAGTTTGTTTCACTAATTTGTTAGAAGAATGATGTGTTTGATCCTCTCATTTCCTCAAATAACTACCATGTTTCCCAGGGAAACATGATGTTTTGGGTTCCTAGGCCACATAGGATGATTTCTAGTCATTGGTTGCTTCAAAAATTGGTCATTGTGAGGTTTTGCATCAGTTAAAGAGAACTAAATGATGAAACATACATTGATGTAAACAAGAATTTGAATCTAAGTCACCTAGATATGGTTGTTTACTCTAGTATATAATTTAAAAAAATGAAAATTTTGAGCTAAATGTAATGCATGATGATTGCGATGATAAGATCATAAGTTACAACCAACCTTGTGCCCCTACTGCTCTCTAAGATGCTCTTCCTCACCTCCACAAACTTGACGATTTCACTGACAATCACCTAAAATGATGTGGTGACCCACAAGGTGAGATCCATGTCCCAGCTAGAGATATAACTCTCAACAATGGTTATTGGTTACAACAGATAATTTATTTAAAATAGGTTAAGCAGATAAAGTAGATAAAATAGACTAAGAAACTAAAATAGGTTGTGTGTGATTAGCATAGCATGCAGGGGAAACAAATAAAGTTATCACCTTCTATACAGTTGATGCCTCTTACCACATTATATAACAAATAAACATTTCAACAAACAAGGCAAGGGTTATCAACCAATGTGAATCGTGTTTAACCCTAAACAAATATACTACATCGCTAGATTACATCTTTTTTAAGCCCTGGTGAGTTTAAGGTATACCACTCAGACTCCAACTGACCACTACAAAGTATGATTCAGTTCCGTGTAAGATCTAGGAGAGCCAAAATCCTAATATCTCATCTGCCCTCAGTCACTATGAGTCTGTCACAACGATACATAAGGTCAAGCTACAAAATAGCCTAGTCCACCTTGGTATATAGGTCACGACACTACTAACTTGGGTATACAAAACCCTATCATCTGAGGTTCTCAATCATATCATATATACAAATATCTGAGATACAACCTTATCCGTTCTCCTATCGAGGTATGACAACAACCATCCTCAAAACCTTGGGATCAGGATGGTAAGGACACATAGTCTCTTTCAACCCCACATACTCAACAATATGTGACTCAGGCTTCTCTTCTAGAATACTCATTTCACCATCCAGCAAGTCCTGACAATGGAATGCTTCTACGGCTCAGGGCACTACATGATTAGGGTTCCACTTTATTAGTTAATGCCAACTAGATGTCTTTTAACTATGTCAATCAAGTTGCATGCAAACCCTAAAAGAGTTCTACAAGAACATGGGTATGTCACAACTCCAGAAGATATAATGTATGAGATATAGTTCTTATCACATCATCATAGGATACCAATCCTTATCACATCATGAAGAGGATTACACCTCCATTAGGGCTCAACCATACCCAAAGGTCATCAAGACCACTCATAGAATTCCTCCAAGAACATCATTATCTTTCCACACCTTATAGAAGGTTCAATATTCATCATTATACTTATGATACATGGGTTCAACATAACATTACATTAAAGAGCTATGATGTTTACAAGATAGCATAGGAAATTAAACATAACATTAAGAGAGCATTACTTCATTATATCAACATATAAGGAATCTAAACATGATTAACCATCATCATGAACTATATCACTTTAGACTAGATTCAACAAACCAAGCTAAGTTATCATTGTGAATACTCTAAGACAACCATAGGTTTGTATGCATTCGAGGGAAAAGGTAAGACTACAAAATCATGGACCTCAAATCACCGATTCTAAGTCTTCAAATTCCAAACCATTAGATCGTAAACCTCACATAAGACCATCAGATTGGGTACCATACCCAAGCATAGACAAACACTTAACATAAGGCACGGACATATGGTTATGTCATCAAACCAAAAACATCATATTAGCAACTAGGGAAACCATCATTTGATAAGTCTAGGATAGCCATCAGATCATGGATCTTTTAAGGCCATCATTTGCAGACTTTAGAAGCACTATTGGTTGTGGTCATCAAGACCCCCATCGGTTGTGGACATTAGGTCCACCATCGGTTGTGGACACCATGAAGACCATCGATCTTGCAACCAGAGAACCCACTGGTTGAGAACCATCAACCATAGAATAAGTGAAACCATAAACCAAGGAACCTAGTAGGGCCATCGAGTCATGACATAGGGAGACCATTAGATCATGACTCAATGAAGCCATTGGTTGAAAACACTAGGTGGAAAATAGATCTAAAGCACCAAGTAAAACCATCATTTGGTAGGGGAAGGAGAACCATCATTTGTAACCACTTAATATGAGAATCAAGACTATAATTTGTAAGGGGAAACATATCCATAAATTTAAAGCACAAAAGAAGATTCAAAATAGCAACAAAAACCAACCCATCATTTGGCACAAAAGTTGGACCATCGAGTTCACCACCAGAAGGGAAAATCAGTTCCAAACCCTAAGGCAAAACCATTGATTATGGGAACCAAAACCATTGAATTCACATACATGCAAGGTCTAGGGCTTTCACTTCCAAGGTAGAAACGTGCACAAGGTATTAGGATTACATCTAGGGAGGTTTTCTACTCAAAAACTACCTCATAACTCATACCCTAGGCAAAGGTACCATCTTTCTACTTAGAACTACGTTTTAGAGCAAGATCATGTACATGCAAGCTAAGATTAAGCAATAAACATTATATAAATCACCTAAAATATGATGAAGAAGGTCCAAGCAACAAGTTACCTCAAAGGAAGAGGAAATAATATCTATCTTGAACACTCCATACAACCAAGCTAGCTCCGTCTCCAAGAATAAGCAAACCCTAGGTCAAAGAAGCAAGAAGGAAGGTGTTCTTCAACCTCTATCACATGCTCCACCAAGAAACACCATGGATACAACCAAGAAGGAAGAGAGAGAAGATAGTGAAGCAAGAAAAACGAATTAAGGAAGGAGATCTTACTTGCTTAGGTTAAGAGCAAGCTAAGGAAGATCTATAAGATTGAAGAGAGGGTAGATCCAAACCCTAGGTGCACATACAAGAAAGATCAGCCAAGCTTCTCCTACCTTGGGCTCCTTATCCCCCACCATGCAAGAGGGAAGAGCTCCGAGCATCAAGGAAGATGAAAAGGGTGAGGTAGGTGTGTAAAGAACTCGTTTGCATGCAAGGAGGGAGGTATTGAAAGCTTACGGTGAAGGAGAAAGGAAAGAAGAGGTGTCAAGCCATGCATGCCATGCGTCCTATGTCAAAATGTCTCAGCCATGTAAAACCAGGTCATCTATCATTTCTTAACACCATGGGGACCATCAAATGTCAACCCTAGAGAAACCATTGACCTCCAACAATAGGTGGTCCATCGATTGTTGCCTTCCCTTGGTTACCAAACAAAACCCTAGTGTCACCATCGGTTGGTGCACTACACAAGCAAAACCATCGGCCTAGGTGCCTCAAGAGGGACAATCATAGACCGTCAAGCATCAATGGACCACCATCAGATCCCACCACCTAGAGGTGGACCATAGGATCCCAACATCCAAAGGAAAGACCATCAAGTTAGTGCATCTAGGTGAGGGAACCGTATATTCCAACCCTAAGCTAGATGTCACCATTAAACCAAGGTATAACAAGGAGCCCCAAGGTACAAATATATCAAATATGATATGGAAACATGTGAGGAACAACAAGAATGTGACAAATTACAATAGAAACCCTAGATATGGGTAAATAGCATAAAAACCCAAACAAGCACATTTATAGCAAAACCCACTCAAACTATGTCCAAACTAGACCAAAATTGAAACTTAGGTTTGTCACATGACATAAAAGCACATCTTAGTGTTTGTTTAAGGTTTTAAGCATCCAATTAAGATAAGAAATCATGTTTATCCATAAATCTAGGTCGGGGGTCTTACAATTAAATACTCCATCAAATAATCCCAAAACAAGAAACAAATACCAAATTCAAATACTTCATGTATCGATTAGTCAATTTTCAAAGTTTTACATTTAAATATAATCCTAGATGCTTTAGTTACATTAAGTAAAGAAAATATGAGTTAATATATAATATATTAAATAATACAATGGTTCACCACAAAAGTTGAATCTAATATAAAATTTGGAATCTACATGATAAAGTTAGTCGAGATGTTAAATTTGGTTGTATTTGAACCTTATTAGAGCCCTTAAACAATTAGGGAAAATATATTAAATAACCCCTAAATTGCTAATTAAAAGAATTGATACAATGGATTCTCTAATGTTCTAGGTATAGCATGGTAACACCTAGTTTCCTTATATGAACTCAATCCTGAGCCGTCAAATTTAATTGTACATCTCATATGCCATATTCTTCCTTGGTTCTAAAAGGAAAGAAGCCACACAATAACAAATTTAATACACATCTTGACCTCTCTCCTTGGTAGATAAATCTTGGAGATTTCTTCTCCAGAACATTCCTCTCTCCTTCCCACAACCATGGATGCTTACTTTCCAAAGGTTTTGTGCTTGATATATCCCTAACAACCCCCATATTCCTATCCTCTTATGTTTATTACCTATCCTCCTTCCTTTTTTATTATCCTTTCCTCCTTATGCCTTTGGGCCTCTATATAACCAATCGTTTGCTTTTGCAAATTGTCTGTTTCATTTTCTAACCATTACTTTGATCCCAAATTCCTTCTGTTAAAACTCCCAAACTAGGGTTATTCCTCTATAGTGCCTTGAGTTCATTGAAGATCCAACATGCTCATGGAGATTTCTAGACTCCTTAGGAACTATTGAGCAAATGGATAATATAATTGGGTATCCACAAACCTACTCACAACTTCTTTTACCCTGACAAGGTGCATTACGGTTTTCCCCGGCTCATCTATTTTATGCGAATAAACTCTAAACCAAGATCTAATTGAGTATTTTGGGCATTTTCTCTTATCGTTTCCCCTTCACCTTTTTGTTTGTGGAACGATTCTGTATATTCATGGATTTGTTATTTTTTGTTGTAGGACCCTCTCCCCGGATTCCAATTTGCAACCCTTTTGTCCACTATAATTAGTTCTCCCTCCACATTAGCCTCTAATGACATACTATCCAACCAGTTACCAAAAAAAGAATTTGTGACTATAATTTTATTTTTTTGCATGTATTTAGCTATTATATTGTATTTTGTCTTTATTATTTATTATATATTATTGTGTTAACATGTTGAGTCACATGTTTGTATCCAAGTAACTATGCAGCGCACACCTACACATATCAGGAACAATGTCTATAGCATATAGGGTACCTACTTTGAGCGTCTTCTTGACTATGCTCTCCCATATCAGCTTGAGTCATCCATCCAGTGCACTCATACCTCTACCATTGCTTCTGATCCCATTCCCACTCATACCTCTACCACTACTCCTAATAACATTCTCACTCATCCCTCTACAACTATTCTTGATCTCATTCCCACCCATACCCCTATGAGTCCTCAATTCATGGATTGGGGGAAGACATGACAATATTTTGCAGGAGGTGATACTTCTATTTCATACACCATACCACTTCTACAAACAATACACTACTTTAGAGTAGATTCTTCTTCTTCTAGTCCATACACCTCAATCCCACCACTAGTTATCTTTGAGAGTCGACAACATGCTCCACGTTATGTTACATATTTACCCACTCATTTGATAGACAATTTTGCACCCCAGCTAAGGACATACCTCTAGTTTTTAGAGACCCCTCACCCCACCTCCACCTTTCCATTTCCATCCTAGTCCTCATTAGTCTATTGGAACAAGTCGAAAACCATTAATCTTTATCTAGGTGAAATCCCTACTCAGCAGTTAGAAGTTCAGAGACATGGCCGAGGACGATGTGCTTAATTTATTTATATATGTTTTGTACAATTATATGCATCTATCTTTGTGAAGGCATATGATCTACTTTTATTTGGTTCTATCATGTATGTCCATCATGTGTGGTTTATGTCTCGTATCATGATTGATAACTATGTTTCATATGATATCAATTTTGTAAAATTGGTAAAAAAATATAATGATTATTGTATTAAGTACAAGTCAAACTTGTATTTTTAATGAACAAATACAAGATATGTTATTATTTTACACATAAATAATAAACAAACAACTACTTAAATTTTTGAAAATTGAAAAATTAAAATTAAAGAATCTTGCATGGAGACACATTACTCCTCCTAGAGGCAATGGATCCTACATGGAGATGCATTGCTCCTGCTAGAGGTAATGGATCTCGCATGAAGACACATTATTTTCTCATGAAAGCAATGTGTCTCGGTCTGGGCACATTTGCCCTACTACAGGGCAATGCATCCCGAACTAGTCACGTATTATGCTTCTCTGGGGCAATGCGTCCTAAAGAGAGCAATGTGTCATCTTTGAAGATGTATTATTGATTCATCCCTATTTTAGGACTTCATCTTGTGTCTTTTTTGCTCTTCAATCACATGTATACCTGTTAGATTGCATGTCATTCCTCCCAATATGATTATTTGTATAAAATGCACTTATGGACATTATTTGCATGTTTTTTAGGCATTTGGACCACACTTGATGGAAGAGAGAGAGAGAAGGAGTGATCCTACGGTTCCTTTGCCCTTGGAGAGGCCCAAAGTGAAGTCTAATGCTCCCTCAACCTACCCCTAGTGGCCAAAGATCCATTAAAGCAAAGATGTCCAAGAAAGTCCAATCAACGAAGTCAAATTGTTGATCCAGGACCCAGCACGGCCGTGCTAGGTCACTTGTAAACCAACAGAATCACCCCCAAGTCAAGCTGAAGTCACCACGGCCATGCAGCCAAGAATGGTTGTGCCAGAGACAGCCACCATGGCTGTGCTTCACTGCACAACCGTGCTACAGAGAAGTAGAATGGGTGTGTCACATCACCACGACCACCTTTACCCAGCTCACCACGGTCCTGCTAGGCACCACAACCGTGGTACCCTTACATCACCACAGCCATGCCAGTTTCATCCCAAAACTGACCACTAACCTGACTTTTGATCATTTTTTTAATATGATCATTCCCATCCACCACATTCATGCTCACCTCTACCCACCATGGCCGTGGTGAACCACCACAGCCGTGCTACTCACAAAACCTACCCATTTTTCACTACTTTACCTATTTTACCCCTACTTGACCTAGTGCTTCCCCCCACACCTATATATACCTAGGTGGAAGCTAGGGCATGAGGCTAGCTACCCTACAACCACTCTAGTCTCCCCATTTCGTCATCCATCCATTCCCACCTCATTCCACCTCCATTTCACCATTTCCATCACCAAAACCCTAGTTCTCCATTGTTTTCACCCATTTCCACCATACATTTATTCCATTCACCTACCTTGGAGGAGGGAGCTCGAGCTACATCTTCTAGGAGGTGGAGAAGGAGGAGTCTTCACTGATCTCATCATGGCTTTTCACTCCTCTACTCATTCTTTCCCCTCTCTTTTTGTATTTTGCTTTGTTATGAGTAGCTAGGCCCCTTGGGTGGGTTGTATAGGGGAAATTATGTTAGTTTGATACCATATTGGGGGGAAATGACATGTAAACTTTGTAATTCCATTTTTTTAATGATTATATTCTATTTGCATCTCATTCTCCATGAATTTCTTGTTGGTTTGTGTGTGGAATCACCTAGGAATTTAGGCAAACTGCTAATATGGTGAATTTTGGGATTTTGCCCCTAGGTCCAATTCTTGGATCCCTAGGTTGCTCCCATTTTCCTACATCCTAATCAATCTCCCTAAACCTAAGTGAGATTTCTAAGTAGCTGGATTAGATAATTCTAGTGCAATTAGCATGGAGCCTTCCAAAGGCTAGAATGTGGGGGAATTGGGGTCCAAACCCCTAATTTCACCTCCCCATTACTACCCTCTCCCCCTAATTGCCCTAGGAATGTCTAATCTAGAAACCTAGACTTGATTAGACTCTACTTGAATTGAACCTAATCCCTAACCCAATTGAGCCTCGTAAGGGTAGCAGGGGGAGTTAGGGACTAGTTTCCCTACACACAACCTAGCATATCCATGGCCAGTTAGTAGCTTAGGTTAATTCATTAGACACTAACTTGTTGTTTGGTTTGGATAATCTAAATGGAATGATAATGTTCATATGTCACCCCCCAACTTAAGTGATAATTTCATACCCCTAAATAGCACATACCTCTCTTTAATGCTTAAAACCCTAGTTATGTGCTTTCTTAGCTTAATTAGTTCTTTTCTTGCTTAATTAGCTTCTTTCCTTGCTCTTGCCTTGTTCATGCTAGCTTAGCTCTTTAATTTCTCTTTTTCTTCTCTCTTGCTTTCCTTAGTGTAATTTTCCCTTTCATACCTAGATTAATCCTTTCTTCCTGTTTAGCCTTAATCTAGTCTAGGGTTAACGTAGATTTCATTCTTGCCTTTAATTCCTCGCTTGTTCATAGTAGTTTAACAATCAAAATAACCTTTAAACCCTTAACCCTAGTCTCCGTAGTAGGAACCCAGCCAAACTAACCTAGCTCTAGTGCCCCTCTTTTCCCTGTGGATTGACCATATACTTGCCACCTTCCTATACTATGACACGACCCTGTGCGCTTGCGGGTGTAGTTGTTTTAGTGTGAGAAGGTGTTAAGTTAGGTTTTATAAATTTTGAAAGTGAATCCACATGTGTTCTTCCATCTGCAGGGTTGCATCTATTCAAAAATCCAATTGAGTAGTGTGTAACACCATTGGCGGGAGCACACCAAACTTTTTGGCACCGTTGCTGGGGATTAGAGGCACTCGGCCTAGCTAGTTAGTTTTGCTTTGACTTTTCCTACTGCCCTCATCATTTCTATTATTTATTCATTATTCTTTGCATTCTTTGTATATATTGGTTTACTAACTTGTTCTCTTTTGTTTGGTTATTCTTTGTGCATGTGACAAGCCATTCGGGGGAAGACAAGATGGAATGCCAAAATGCATTTTACAAGCCACTTCAAGACTACTTCATGCCTAGAAATTACAAATTGCCAATTGCTAACAGGGTTGATCATATGCCAGGGGAGCAATTCTCCATACCTCCAGGTCTTCTTGGGCTCCTTCCCATCTTCTAAGGCTCAGAGAGTGAGAACCCCTACAAGCACACCTGGACTCCTTTCTTGAAGTATGCACCACCTTTAGGACACCGACAGCAAGTGATGATACAATTAGGCTAACTTTATTCTCCTTCTCCCTCAAAGACATAGCCAAAGAGTGGTATGATTCAAGAAAGGACATCATGAGTTGGGGAGAGATGAAAAATGCTTTCTTGAGGAAATTATACTCTATAGAAAAGCTAACACAAATGTGGCATGCCATAGCAAGTTTCAGTCAAATAGATAGTGAGCAATTCCATGAGGCTTGGGAGAGATTTCAAAAGATGTTGAGAGAATGTACACATCACGAGATCCCTTTGTGGTAGCTAGTTCAGTCCTTCTACTCCATTCTATCTCATGCAAGTCAAGCTATAGTGTATTCTTCTTTTGGGGGAGTTTTTATGGCTAAACCACCTGAAGATACATGGCCCTTGTTTGAGAGTTTGGCAGAAAGTTCAAGGATAAAAGCTTCTAGTATGGTTAGTGGCAGTGACCTATCTTTTGGTGTGACATCTCCAACTCACGATGATTCAAGCCCACAATTGATGAAAATGTTTGGTGAAATGGTGAGATTCATGAGAAACCAAATGCCCAAACCTCCTTGTCATTCAGTCAATGCTATTGAGTTCTATGGGGAAGAAAAGAAGACACCTCACTCCTATAGCTACCAGGAACCACAAAGTCCCACGTATAGCTCAAGGTTTGAGGAAGAGGTTCTCTCTAGATTGAAAGTATTTGAAGATGTTCAAAGAGATGTTGCAAGTTTAGAAGAGAGAAGAGAGCAGCTATCTTCCATAATCGCTCTCCAATAAGAAAAATTATCTGCAAAACCCATCATGAGCCACCATGAAGCAAGTGGACTTATGCCTTCTTCCCATGTTTTCTATATTCCACCCCCCATGCAATTACATCCAATTCACTCCTTCCAAGGATATTCCAAGCCATACACTCCTCCACCACCTCCCTCACCTCAAATTTCCCAAAATTTCACTTTCCAACCCCAATTCTCTCCTCCCCCTCACTTCTCTTCTCCACCTCAATTTCAACCCCAAGTGTCATCTCCACCTCCTCCACAACCACAACATGCTCCCCCTCTCTGTAACATCCCTGACCTGGGTTATGAGTTAACCCTAGGTGTTTTGCCTAAATATGTAATTAAATCTTTGTGATTAACTCTGAGCATGTAATTAAGTTCTCAGAAACATATATCTCAGTATTTGCTCCTTTATATTTAAAGTAGTAGCATTGTTTTGATATACAGGGACCTATGTGAAATTTACCCAGTTAAAAGGGTTAGCTTGCAATTTGCACATGATGAGATGTTCCTCTGATGTTGAGACATCATGAGAAATCATTTTAGCAAAGTTTGAGGGATTTCCCAAGCTAAGGCACCAAGGTGCAGCTGTGGAAGCAATCCCGGTGCTTGAAACCCTAGTTTGGGGTAAAATGCAATTTGCCCAAATAAAGGGATGCAATTGTGAAATATGTCATCTAATGTATCTTTTTAGACTCTTGCCATCATTTAGAGAAGAAATGATGAGGGAGTCACCTCAATTGAATTATCAAGTTATGAGATATGCCTTGTGATTGAATAATCAGGGTATATGTGCAATATTTCTTTATGTATGTACCTCGTTATTAGCTTGCTCTCCTTTACCTTCTTTTCCTAAGACCTTAAGAGAAGGTTTGTCCTTATAATAAAGAGTAAGGAACGACCAAGTAAAGAAGGAGGGACCTAGTTGGAATTATGGACAACTTATGAACTAATGTTGAAAATCCTACCCCATGTATATAAGCTCTCCTTCCCTTAGTTGCAAGGGAACTCATCCTTCGTTCCCTTAATGTTTCATTTCACCAAAGACGACCAAGGACTGCCTTGGAGCTAAGGAGGACGACCAAGGGGTGCAAGGTAGGTTTAAACCCCTCTTCTTGCCTAATTCCATGGTTAAAACTCGAATTCAAGGTCATCTTCATGGCTAACTCTTGAAACCCTACCTTTCTAGCCGTCTCTTTTCATCCTTCCTTGGGGTTTTCACCTTGTCCAACCTGTAAGGACTCAAGGACGCCATTAGAGCTTGGAGCGTGAAAGCTTGGAGCTCAAGAAGCAAGCTTTAGGCGGGTTTTATAACTCTAAACCTATGCTTTACTATGTGCATCTTTATATGCGTTTTAATGATAGCTCTTAGTATTTCCCTACTTTTCCCTGCTATTTTGCAAGCAAACCCATGGGATATTCATACTGTTCTTGATCTAGGAGATGAAGGCGTGATTTACAAGAAAAACCCACCGCTTTTCTTTTCCTTAAACGGTCCTAACAGTTTGCTCTCTCGGACTCAAGACCGCGAGGTGAGCAAACGGTCTCGAGACCGCGACAGGGCAAACGGTCTCAAGACCGTTTGGCCCCGTTTACCGAGCATGGACCGTATACGAAATCTGTTCCTAATTATATAGGCTAATTACCCTCAAAATTTGGGAGGCTAACTACAAAGGAATCGGGAGATATGACATTTTTAAGTAACAACTTTATTTGTATTTATTCCTGAATTTCAAACGGTCTGAAATTGCCTTTTTGGGAAAATGGTCTCAAGACCGTGTAAGGTCGTTGACTAGGCGTTGACCGTATGATATTACTGTTCAAAATTATGTTAATGAACAACTCACCAAGTTTTATGGTCTAATTCCAAACGGGCTAAGAGTTGAAGGGTGATTACTAGGGATAACCCTAGATAAAATCAGTACTGAAATTATGGTGACCTAATTAGGGTTTTTAGGGTTGATTGACCTAAACGGTCTCAAGACCATTTGGGGGTCACCAAACGGTCTCAAGACCGCGAGGGCAATCAACCAAGACCGTTTGGAGGTCTGGGGTCAAGATTTGTTGACCAATTGAAGGTACAATTACACCAAATTACTTTGCAATTAAATATTGATATAATCATCAACTCAATTTGTTCAACCTTGATGAATTTCCACTAGAATCCAAAAATTGGATGGGCAAACGGTCTCAAGACCGTTTGGAACTCATCCAAACGGTCTCAAGACCGAGAGGACAATCACCCAAGACCGTTTGAAGGTCTAGGGTTGAGTAATTTGACCAATTGAGGACCCAATTGCAAATAAGTTATCAATTTAATCAAAATTCTGTTTTGTGGTTCAATCATGGTTCAACCCCTATCAAATCACCTTAGACTTTGATGAAATCTTGGGCAAGCGGTCTTAAGACCATGTGGGGTCCACCCACATGATCTCAAGACCGTTTGGGCCAAGTTTGGGCCCAATTGGAGCTCAATTGAAGGGTTCAACCTTGTGTTGATGCACATTGTTGAGTGTTGATGGGTGAACATTGATAGACCCTAATTGAATCGATTTCAATCCTACTTGGTCAACAATTGAGGGTCAATTGGTTGAACAATTGGTCAAGCATAATCTTGATTAACCTAATCCATAGGTGGTCAACATAGATTGGACCTTTTGAAGGCTTCAACATCGTTTGACATTATTGGTTGCACCTTTGAGCCTTGTTGAAGGACCAAGCGGCTGAGACCATGAGAGCCTCGCGGTCTCAAGACTGTGAGAGGGCTCGCGGTCTCAAGACCGTGAGGGGGCTCACGGTCTCAAGACCGAGAGGAGGCTCGCGGTCTCAAGACCGTGAAGGGCCTCGCGGTCCGAGGTCAAACTAGCTAAACGGTCAACACCTCTTCGCGGACTCAACATCAATTTGATCTTCGCGGTCTCAACATTAACTTGAACCAATGGAAGGCTTCGCGGTCTTGAACCCCTTGAAGAGGCTCGCGGTCTTGAATGTATGATGGCTCGCGGTCTTGGAGTTATAAAGAGGCTCGCGGTCTTGGAAGGTCAAAGTGGGCAAACGATCAACACTTTCAATCGATCTCAACTCAATTGATGATTAATGATTGAAATCAATCAATGTGATTCCAAGTTGACTTCTTTCAATCAATTCATAATATAAATGGTCCAATGTTGCCCAAATCAAATCCTAATGATGATCTAGGATAGTAAGGGGTTAATTGACTAAGGTTTTGACCATGATGATGATCAATGGGGTAAATTACCAAAATACCCCTGAAGGGTTAATTGAGTTATACCTTGCTCAATTCAAACTCTAATTACATGAGAATGATGTTTTTAGTCATAATGACTCTATCCAACTTGATCCAGTCTAATGTTATCATCTACCATTAGTATGATGAAAGAGAGAGTACTTCTAGAGAGAGAAAGTAACTCTAAATCACATAATGGTGATGTTTTTGGCTATGTTAGCCTATGATGACTCAATCCAATCTGTTTTAGAGTGATGTTGACATCACCTAACCTTATGATGAGAGAGAAAGTACTTCTAGAGAGAGAAAGTACTTCTAGAGAGAGAAAGTAACTCTAAATCACATAATGGTGATGTTTTTGGCTATGTTAGCCTATGATGACTCAATCCAATCTGTTTTAGAGTGATGTTGACATCACCTAACCTTATGATGAGAGAGAAAGTACTTCTAGAGAGAGAAAGTACTTCTAGAGAGAGAAAGTACCCTTTTTAAGTGGAAACTCAATTGAAGCATCCCCAATACACAGAAAGGAGCATAATTAGGGTATGATCCACCTGTGTGAGATCATAGAAACCCTAATTATGATAAATGATGAACTTTTAACTAATCTAAGATCATCAATGAAGACGTTACTCATACAAGATGATGTTATGAGTCCAATTCACCTTAATGTGAATAGTAAACCCTAATTCAAGGGTGATGACATGTAATGTGAATAGTAAACCCTAATTCAAGGGTAATGGCATGCAATGGAGTACTAAACTCTAATTGATGAGAATTAGAGATGTAACTCTTATGACAAGAATGAGAAGTACATTCATTATTGTATATTACCTTTATCAGTTGAATTAACCATGCAGGTTCTGATATGAAGGTGATCTTATCCAGGTATGGATGTTGATGTTATATTCATTGAAGGCATGTTGTTAGCCTTATGAATAAGTAAAGTAATCTGATGACTTGCCAGTGGCATCCTATGCTGATAATGGGCTGTGAGAGCCATGAATACCATCAAAGTCATGCCTTATAGATGACTTGTGATGAGGATAATGAGAAATGATGATTGATATGGGTTAGGCCTGTTACATTTAGTATTCTTCTTTTATAGCTGCTATGCTACTGTTATTGTTTGAAGAACAATGTATGCTGTTAAAGAATACTGAATGTACCTAACTAATAAAGTATAATGTAGAGCCCTGATCATAGATCCATCATTGTCAGAAATTAAATGATGGTGAAACAGGTTTTCCTCAGGGAACTCCTGGAGCACATACTTTTGAGTATGTGGGGTACATGGATGTGTAGAACCTTACATCCTAGTGTAAGAAAGTGATGTAGATGTGTAATCCATCCATCCTTCACTATAATTCCATACCGTATCAGTGGTAGGTAAACATGAAACCTCCTGATGATGAAGACAACACAAATATCCGTATCAGTGGTAGGTAAATATGAAACCTCCTGATGACGAAGAGAGTACAGAACGCCACTGTGACTCTAGAATAGCGAAGGACCAGTTTACCCTGGTGAGCTATATTAAGTAGAGACATGATATGTCCTACAAGTGATCCTCTTACTGACTGAGGAAGGTGAAGGTCATGAGAATCCAGCTCTCTTAATGACCTATGTATGATACTGATGCGGCTTCTCAGTGATCAGTTGGAGTATGAGTGGTAAGCCTCATCTCCATGGGGCATAATGTTGTTTGTAAAACATAATCAACCATGTAGTATAACTTGTTATAGATGACTCCAAGTTAGTTGATTGATGTTTCATTGCAATAATATTGATATTCTCCATATCTCCTAAATTGTAGAGATCTTGTTATACCTGCAAATGTTATAGAATGCTTTGAAGGCTTTACTGTTTAAAATAATCTTTGATGTTATAATAAAGCTTTTGGCGAAGAGTTATAACTCTCGCTGGGACAATTATGTATAATTGTCTCACCCCGTAGGCTTCAACTTTTTAGGTGGACGTCGGAGACGAAGGAACCAGCCTACAGGTGATCAGTCTCAGCAGCAGCACCAGGGGCAGCAGTAATCTCAGGTGGAGATTTGTCCTGCCATGTGGTGTAGTTAGAGTCAGTCCTATGTGTCCTCTGTACTCTCAGGTCTTGGAGTCTTTTGTATAGTGATCTTGAGATTTTGTATCCTGATGTATATAATTACTCAAGAAGTAATTATCCTGAGATGTAAATAGTTTATCTCTCTTTATGAAAGAAGCTTTTATGGATTCAAGCTCTTGTCACGAAAAGTTTTAATTTCCCGTGATTTTTGTCTTCCGCTGATTACCGATTCGCTTCTGCTAAGTTTTAATCGTGTTTATGTTATGGTTTGGAGATCAGACCCCACAACTAGTGGTATCAGAGCTCCAGGTTCAGTCGAGTCTACAGAGGCATAGGACTTAGGATGTCGAGTCTACCTTTAGTACTCCTTCCTCATCTAATAGAATCTTCTGCTCCTCAAGAGAAGAAGATACATAAGAATGTCAGAACATCGTGATGAGCACATGGCAGAGAGTAGTGCTAGTGCGCCTCGAGGTGGTGCAAGAGTTCCGAGAATAGAACAACCTGCACCTGAGTCGCCAAGAGAGCCACCCCAGTTCAACCCAGCTAACATGAGTGATCCAGCTGTACAGACGATGTTCGGGCAGTTCATGACTGCCATGACACATATAACCGATAGGATGCCCATTCCTGCACCTAGGGCACCTGTCCAGCCTGAAGCACAAGGTATCGGTAAGACATTCAAACGACTTCGTCGTGTCGGAGCTACCGAGTACTTCGGAACTGCCGACCCTACAGATGCAGACTTATGGTTGACAGAGTTGGAGAAGGCTTTCAGGATTCTTATGATTCCAGAAGCTGAGAAGGTTAGACATGCTGTATATCTTCTCAAAGGAAGTGCTGGTCACTGGTGGAACATGGAAGAGCAGAAGAGACCTGGAATAGAGTTCTCATGGGAAGAGTTTCGTCGGGAATTTATCAATAGATATTTTCCAAAGACCTTCCTAGATGAGAAGATCTCTCAGTTTGAGAAACTAAGGCAGGGTATGATGAACATTAGTGAGTATGAAGCTAAGTTAATGGAGTTGTTGCGGTTCTGTCCGCACATGGCTGCTACGGATGAGGAAAGAATCAGAAGATTTGAGAAGGGTTTGAATTCTGATATGTCAACCCCTGTGTCTGCCTTAGAAAACAGAGAGAGATTCTCTACCTTCGTTGAGTCAGTCTGAAGGATAGAGAGATCTGTGGTTGAGAAAAGACAAACCCATAAAAGATATCCACAGTTCCAGGGTTCTTCATCTAGGTATTCCAAGAAACCTAGATTCTCTGCACCTAATCCTCCACCACCCAGATCGAGTTTTCAAACTCAATGGACACCAAGCAGAGGTAGAGGGCGGAGTCAACCGCTTCAAGGGATGCACAGTTCTTCATCAGTGTCAGTTACTGGACCACCCAGACCACAACAACAGGAGAGGAGTTGTTACAACTGTGGTAAGGTGGGACACTTGATGAAGGATTGCCGTTCTAGGGCTGTCGGTGTGACACAACAACCCCCGAGACAGAATCAACAGGGATCTCAGAATAGACAACATCAAGGAGCAGCTCGAGGACGTGGACAAGCGTCTCAAGCTGGATCATCAGCACCCCCTCAACACCAGGCGACTGCGAGGTTCTATGCTATGAACCCACCTGAGGCAGTGGTCAATCCACGGGTAGTGGCAGGTCAGATGAAACTTTTGTATTCTGATATGTCTATATCCTGTGATGTATCTGTTCTGATTGATCCGGGTGCCACGCACTCTTTCATCACTCGTGAAGTGATTCGTAACTGCAATGTGACTGTTAGTCATAGAGCAGATAGTTTGTTGTTAGAGACTCCGTTGAGTGGGTCTGCCGTTTTGCAGGAGGTATGTTCTCCCTGCATCCTTTTCTTTTCTGACCATCGCATTCTAGTGGATCTTATACCACTTTATATGCAGGGATTTGATATAATCCTCGGGATGGATACCTTAGAAAGGTATAGAGTTGTCTTGGATTGTGAGTCCAAGTTGGCTGTGTTTGCTGATGAAAGCAACACATGGATCTTTCAAGGTGAAAGAAAGATTCTGCCCACCTGTCTTGTGTCAGCTATGGTTGCTGATAAGCTGTTGAGGCAAGGATGTTATGCATTCTTAGCCCATGTGGTAGATGTTACCAAGGAAAGTTCCAATCCTGCCAAAGTTCCTATAGTCAGGGAATTCGAAGATGTGTTTCCTGAAGAACTTCCTGGTATACCACCACCTCGGGAGATTGACTTTGAAATCAATCTGATCCCAGATATGAAACCCATAGCTCAAACTCTGTATAGAATGGCGCCTGCCGAGATGGCAGAACTCAAGAAACAGCTTCAAGAGCTACTTGAGAGAGGTTTTATCCGACCGAGTACTTCACCTTGGGGTGCTCCGGTCTTGTTTGTTAAAAAGAAATATGGATCAATGCGGTTATGCATCGACTACAGACAACTCAATAAAATAACAATAAAGAATAAGTATCCTCTGCCGAGGATTGATGATCTCTTTGACCAGTTGTGTGGTGCAACAGTCTTTTCAAAGATAGACTTGAGGTCTGGATATCATCAACTCCGTATTAAGGATAGTGACATATCCAAGTCTGCCTTTAGGACAAGATATGGTCACTATGAGTTCACGGTTATGTCGTTTGGACTAACCAATGCACCAGCTGCATTCATGGAACTCATGAATAGAGTTTTTCGACCTTTCCTTGATCAGTGTGTTGTCGTCTTCATAGATGACATTCTGATTTATAGTAGAGATGCTCAGCAGCATGAGCAACATCTTCGCCAAGCTTTGGCCTTGCTAAGAGAACATAAGATGTACACTAAGTTTAGCAAGTGTGAGTTCTGGCTGCCGGAGGTATCTTTTCTTGGACATGTGATATCCGCCTCGGGAATTCGTGTTGACCCTACAAAGGTAGAATCTGTTCTACAATGGGAACAACCGAAGACACCGATGGAGATTCGAAGTTTCTTGGGGTTAGCTGGCTATTATCGAAGGTTCATTAAGAACTTTAGTTCTATAGCCTTACCTTTGACCAAGTTAACCCGAAAAGATGTTCCTTTTTCTTGGAGTGATAAGTGTCAACAATCTTTCCAGTTGCTGAAGGAGAGGTTGACAAGTGCACCTGTGCTAGTGCTACCTGAACAAGGAAAAGGGTATATAGTTTTCTGTGATGCTTCCAAGAATGGACTTGGATGTGTGTTGATGCAGGATAAACAAGTGATTTCTTTTGCTTCCCGACAGCTTAAGAAACACGAGGAGAATTATCCAACACACGATTTGGAGTTAGCTGTTGTGGTTCATGCCTTGAAGATCTGGAGGCATTATCTCTACGGAGAAACATTCCAGATTTTCACAGACCACAAAAACCTTAAGTATATCTTCTCTCAGCATGAGATCAACATGAGGCAACGTCGCTGGATGGAGTTAATCAAGGACTACGACTGTACAATTGATTACCACCCAGGAAAGGCCAATGTTGTTGCAGATGCATTGAGTAGGAAATCAGCAACATCAACCATGAATAAAGCACAACTAAACTCTTTAGTATGCTCTAGAAGAGATATGCTTATCTCTTTAAGGCAAAACAATGTACAGTTGAAGGTGTCATTGTTAACCGGTTTGTTAGCTGAGATGCATATTAAACCTACTCTAAGGGAGCAGATTAAAGAGGCACAGCTAGGTGATGCTGCAGTTCAACATATAAGATCTGAGTATGGACATGAGAAGCAAGATGGTTTTCATGACTCAAAAGATCAAGTAGCTTGTTATAATGGAAGAATGATAGTGCCAGATGTGGACAACTTGAGAAAGTTAGTCCTGGAAGAAGCCCATTCTTCCATGTATGCTATGCATCCAGGGAGCACCAAGATGTATCAGAATGTGAAGGATCTGTATTGGTGGCCTGGGATGAAGAAGGATGTTGCAGAGTTTGTTCTGAGGTGCCCTGTGTGTCATCAAGTTAAAGCTGAACACCAGAAGCCTGCAGGAACAATGCAACCTTTACCCATATCACAGTGGAAGTGGGACCATGTGACCATGGACTTTGTTGTTGGCCTACCCAGGACAAGCAAAGGACATGATTCCATTTGGGTAATTGTTGATAGGTTGACTAAGACAGCACATTTCTTACCTGTCAAAACAACCTATTCTGCTGAAAAGTTATCAGAATTGTATGTTCAAGAGATAGTGCGTTTGCACGGAGTTCCTGTCACAATAGTTTCTGACAGAGGTCCTCAGTTTACCAGTCATTTTTGGGAACAGTTGCACAAAGCCTTAGGCACTAAGCTGAGGTTTAGTACGGCCTTTCATCCACAGACTGATGGACAGTCGGAAAGGACCATACAAACCTTAGAAGACCTGTTGCGAGCATGTGTTCTCCAGTTCACCGGAAGTTGGGATATACACCTAAGCTTGATAGAGTTTGCCTATAACAATAGCTATCAACATAGTATTGATATGGCACCTTATGAAGCCTTATATGGTAGACGTTGTAGATCACCCTTGTGTTGGTTTGAGACTAGTGAGCACCAGTTGTTAGGTCCTGACCTTGTGCAGCAGACCACAGAAAAGATTAAAGTTATACAACATAAGATTAAGACTGCTCAGGATAGGCAGAAATCTTATGCTGACAAACGTCGTAGACCCTTAGAGTTCCAGGTTGGAGACAAAGTGTATCTTAAGGTCTCACCTTGGAAAGGGGTCCTTTGTTTTGGAAGGAAAGGGAAGTTAGCTCCTAGATATATGGGGCCTTATCCAATCATAGAACGGATTGGAAAGGTAGCATATAGACTAGAGCTACTACCTGAATTACAGAGGTTACATCCTGTGTTTCACATTTCTATGTTGAAGAAATGTCACCCAGACACCGAGTCAGTTCTACAACCTATGGAGGTAGAATTGAATGATGACATATCCTATGAGGAGGGACCAGTGTCAATCCTTGATAAACGAATTAAAAAGTTAAAGAAGAAAGATATAAGTCTTGTGAAAGTCCTCTGGAACCATCGTGGTGTTGAAGAAGCCACTTGGGAGTTATAGGATGAGATGAGAAGGAAGTGTCCTACCCTTTTCTCTTAGTATGTTTTATCGATTTCGGGGACGAAATCCTTGTAAGGGGTGGATAATTTGTAACATCCCTGACCTGGGTTATGACTTAACCCTAGGTGTTTTGCCTAAATATGTAATTAAATCTTTGTGATTAACTCTGAGCATGTAATTAAGTTCTCAGAAACATATATCTCAGTATTTTCTCCTTTATATTTAAAGTAGTAGCATTGTTTTGATATACATGGACCTATGTGCAATTTACCCAGTTAAAAGGGTTAGCTTGCAATTTGCACATGATGAGATGTTCCTCTGATGTTGAGACATCATGAGAAATCTTTTTAGCAAAGTTTGAGGGATTTCCCAAGCTAAGGCGCCAAGGTGCAGCTGTGGAAGCAATCCCGGTGCTTGAAACCCTAGTTTGGGGTAAAATGCAATTTGCCCAAATAAAGGGATGCAATTGTGAAATATGTCATCTAATGTATCTTTTTAGACTCTTGCCATCATTTAGAGAAGAAATTATGAGGGAGTCACCTCAATTGAATTATCAAGTTATGAGATATGCCTTGTGATTGAATAATCAGGGTATATGTGCAATATTTCTTTATGTATGTACCTCATTATTAGCTTGCTCTCCTTTACCTTCTTTTCCTAAGACCTTAAGAGAAGGTTTGTCCTTATAATAAAGAGGAAGGAACGATCAAGTAAAGAAGGAGGGACCTAGTTGGAATTATGGACAACTTATGAACTAATGTTGAAAATCCTACCCCATGTATATAAGCTCTCCTTCCCTTAGTTGCAAGGGAACTCATCCTTCGTTCCCTTACTATTTCATTTCACCAAAGACGACCAAGGACTGCCTTGGAGCTAAGGAGGACGACCAAGGGGTGCAAGGTAGGTTTAAACCCCTCTTCTTGCCTAATTCCATGGTTAAAACTCGAATTCAAGGTCATCTTCATGGCTAACTCTTGAAACCCTACCTTTCTAGCCGTCTCTTTTCATCCTTCCTTGGGGTTTTCACCTTGTCCAACCTGTAAGGACTCAAGGACGCCATTAGAGCTTGGAGCGTGAAAGCTTGGAGCTCAAGAAGCAAGCTTTAGGTGGGTTTTATAACTCTAAACCTATGCTTTACTATGTGCATCTTTATATGCGTTTTAATGATAGCTCTTAGTATTTCCCTACTTTTCCCTGCTATTTTGCAAGCAAACCCATGGGATATTCATACTGTTCTTGATCTAGGAGATGAAGGCGTGATTTACAAGAAAAACCCACCGCTTTTCTTTTCCTTAAACGGTCCTAACAGTTTGCTCTCTCGGACTCAAGACCGCGAGGTGAGCAAACGGTCTCGAGACCGCGACAGGGCAAACGGTCTCAAGACCGTTTGGCCCCGTTTACCGAGCATGGACCGTATACGAAATCTGTTCCTAATTATATAGGATAATTACCCTAAAAATTTGGGAGGCTAACTACAAAGGAATCGGGAGATATGACATTTTTAAGTAACAACTTTATTTGAATTTATTCCTGAATTTCAAACGGTCTGAAATTGCCTTTTTGGGAAAACGGTCTCAAGACCGTGTAAGGTCGTTGACTAGGCGTTGACCGTATGATATTACTGTTAAAAATTATGTTAATGAACAACTCACCAAGTTTGATGGTCTAATTCCAAACGGGCTAAGAGTTGAAGGGTGATTACTAGGGATAACCCTAGATAAAATCAGTACTGAAATTATGGTGACCTAATTAGGGTTTTTAGGGTTGATTGACCTAAACGGTCTCAAGACCGTTTGGGGGTCACCAAACGGTCTCAAGACCGCGAGGGCAATCAACCAAGACCGTTTGGAGGTCTGGGGTCAAGATTTGTTGACCAATTGAAGGTACAATTACACCAAATTACTTTGCAATTAAATATTGATATAATCATCAACTCAATTTGTTCAACCTTGATGAATTTCCACTAGAATCCAAAAATTGGATGGGCAAACGGTCTCAAGACCGTTTGGAACTCATCCAAACGGTCTCAAGACCGAGAGGACAATCACCCAAGACAGTTTGAAGGTCTAGGGTTGAGTAATTTGACCAATTGAGGACCCAATTGCAAATAAGTTATCAATTTAATCAAAATTCTGTTTTGTGGTTCAATCATGGTTCAACCCCTATCAAATCACCTTAGACTTTGATGACATCTTGGGCAAGCGGTCTTAAGACCATGTGGGGTCCACCTACATGATCTCAAGACCGTTTGGGCCAAGTTTGGGCCCAATTGGAGCTCAATTGAAGGGTTCAACCTTGTGTTGATGCACATTGTTGAGTGTTGATGGGTGAACATTCATAGACCCTAATTGAATCGATTTCAATCCTACTTGGTCAACAATTGAGGGTCAATTGGTTGAACAATTGGTCAAGCATAATCTTGATTAACCTAATCCATAGGTGGTCAACATAGATTGGACCTTTTGAAGGCTTCAACATTGTTTGACATTATTTGTTGCACCTTTGAGCCTTGTTGAAGGACCAAGCGGCTGAGACCATGAGAGCCTCGCGGTCTCAAGACCGTGAGAGGGCTCGCGGTCTCAAGACCGTGAGGGGGCTCACGGTCTCAAGACCGAGAGGAGGCTCGCGGTCTCAAGACCGCGAAGGGCCTCACGGTCCCGAGGTCAAACTAGCTAAACGGTCAACACCTCTTCGCGGACTCAACATCAAATTGATCTTCGCGGTCTCAACATTAACTTGAACCAATGGAAGGCTTTGCGGTCTTGAACCCCTTGAAGAGGCTCGCGGTCTTGAATGTATGATGGCTCGCGGTCTTGGAGTTAGAAAGAGGCTCGCGGTCTTGGAAGGTCAAAGTGGGCAAACGGTCAACACTTTCAACCGATCTCAACTCAATTGATGATTAATGATTGAAATCAATCAATGTGATTCCAAGTTGACTTCTTTCAATCAATTCATAATATAAATGGTCCAATGTTGCCCAAATCAAATCCTAATGATGATCTAGGATAGTAAGGGGTTAATTGACTAAGGTTTTGACCATGATGATGATCAATGGGGTAAATTACCAAAATACCCCTGAAGGGTTAATTGAGTTATACCTTGCTCAATTCAAACTCTAATTACATGAGAATGATGTTTTTAGTCATAATGACTCTATCCAACTTGATCCAGTCTAATGTTATCATCCACCATTAGTATGATGAAAGAGAGAGTACTTCTAGAGAGAGAAAGTAACTCTAAATCACATAATGGTGATGTTTTTGGCTATGTTAGCCTATGATGACTCAATCCAATCTGTTTTAGAGTGATGTTGACATCACCTAACCTTATGATGAGAGAGAAAGTACTTCTAGAGAGAGAAAGTACTTCTAGAGAGAGAAAGTAACTCTAAATCACATAATGGTGATGTTTTTGGCTATGTTAGCCTATGATGACTCAATCCAATCTGTTTTAGAGTGATGTTGACATCACCTAACCTTATGATGAGAGAGAAAGTACTTCTAGAGAGAGAAAGTACTTCTAGAGAGAGAAAGTACCCTTTTTAAGTGGAAACTCAATTGAAGCATCCCCAATACACAGAAAGGAGCATAATTAGGGTATGATCCACCTGTGTGAGATCATAGAAACCCTAATTATGATAAATGATGAACTTTTAACTAATCTAAGATCATCAATGAAGACGTTACTCATACAAGATGATGTTATGAGTCCAATTCACCTTAATGTGAATAGTAAACCCTAATTCAAGGGTGATGACATGTAATGTGAATAGTAAACCCTAATTCAAGGGTAATGGCATGCAATGGAGTACTAAACTCTAATTGATGAGAATTAGAGATGTAACTCTTATGACAAGAATGAGAAGTACATTCATTATTGTATATTACCTTTATCAGTTGAATTAACCATGCAGGTTCTGATATGAAGGTGATCTTATCCAGGTATGGATGTTGATGTTATATTCATTGAAGGCATGTTGTTAGCCTTATGAATAAGTAAAGTAATCTGATGCCTTGCCAGTGGCATCCTATGCTGATAATGGGCTGTGAGAGCCATGAATACCATCAAAGTCATGCCTTATAGATGACTTGTGATGAGGATAATGAGAAATGATGATTGATATGGGTTAGGCCTGTTACATTTAGTATTCTTCTTTTATAGCTGCTATGCTACTGTTATTGTTTGAAGAACAATGTATGCTGTTAAAGAATACTGAATGTACCTAACTAATAAAGTATAATGTAGAGCCCTGATCATAGATCCATCATTGTCAGAAATTAAATGATGGTGAAACAAGTTTTCCTCAGGGAACTCCCGGAGCACATACTTTTGAGTATGTGGGGTACATGGATGTGTAGAACCTTACATCCTAGTGTAGGAAAGTGATGTAGATGTGTAATCCATCCATCCTTCACTATAATTCCATACCGTATCAGTGGTAGGTAAACATGAATCCTCCTGATGACGAAGACAACACAGATATCCGTATCAGTGGTAGGTAAATATGAAACCTCCTGATGACGAAGAGAGTACAGAACGCCACTGTATCTCTAGAATAGCGAAGGACCAGTTTACCCTGGTGAGCTATATTAAGTAGAGACATGAGATGTCCTACAAGTGATCCTCTTACTGACTGAGGAAGGTGAAGGTCATGAGAATCCGGCTCTCTTAATGACCTATGTATGATACTGATGCGGCTTCTCAGCGATCAGTTGGAGTATGAGTGGTAAGCCTCATCTCCACGGGGCATAATGTTGTTTGTAAAACATAATCAACCATGTAGTATAACTTGTTAGAGATGACTCCAAGTTAGTTGATTGATGTTACATTGCAATAATGTTGATATTCTCCATATCTCCTAAATTGTAGAGATCTTGTTATACCTGCAACTGTTATAGAATGCTTTGAAGGCTTTACTGTTTAAAATAATCTTTGATGTTATAATAAAGCTTCTGGCAAAGAGTTATAACTCTCGCTGGGACAATTATGTATAATTGTCTCACCCCGTAGGCTTCAACTTTTTAGGTGGACGTCGGAGACGAAGGAACCAGCCTACAGGTGATCAGTCTCAGCAGTAGCACCAGGGGCAGCAGTAATCTCAGGTGGAGATTTGTCCTGCCATGTGGTGTAGTTAGAGTCAGTCCTATGTGTCCTCTGTACTCTCAGGTCTTGGAGTCTTTTGTATAGTGATCTTGAGATTTTGTATCCTGATGTATATAATTACTCAAGAAGTAATTATCCTGAGATGTAAACAATTTATCTCTCTTTATGAAAGAAGCTTTTATGGATTCAAGCTCTTGTCACGAAAAGTTTTAATTTCCCGTGATTTTTGTCTTCCGCTGATTACCGATTCGCTTCCGCTAAGTTTTAATCGTGTTTATGTTATGGTTTGGAGATCAGACCCCACACTCTCCACCATGAGCAAGGTCATGTTGTGACAGTTCTAAGGAGTGGAAAGTCTCTTGAGCAGCCTGCAAGTCAAAGAAAGGTTGATAAAGCGGAAGAAAGGCAGCCAAGTGGTGATACTGTGATTGATATTGCTGAAGATAATGTTGTGATACCGCATGTTGAGTGTGGGATTCCATGTGATCCACCACATATCCCCTTTGCAAGTCCTACAATCCCTATTGTCCCACCTCATGTTCATGCAAGTATGGCAAAAACTAGTGATCCTCCATTCGTAGAAGCACTAGATGAGCCACCAGAATTGAAAAGGAGGCAAAAGCACAATGTTGATATTCTTGAGGTTTTTCGCCAAGTGAAGGTGAACATTCCACTTTTGGATGCTATCAAGAAAATCCCATCGTATGCCAAGTTCCTCAAGAACCTATGCACTATGAAAAGAAGATCAATGGGGAGGATTCCAAAGAAGGTGAGATTAACTGAACAAGTGATCTCCATCATACAATATTCCCTTCCCGTGAAGAGAAAAGACCCAGGAGCCCCATTTATACCTAGTTACATAGGGGGACATCGCATAGACAGGTCCTTACTTGATTTGGGATCTAGTGTGAACTTGATGCCATACAATGTCTATGTTGAGATGGGTTTAGGCAAGTTGAAGCCGGCACATTGCACTCTTTAGTTGGCGGATAGATCCATAAAAGTGCCTAGGGGTAGAGTGGATGATGTCTTAGTGATGATAAACAAAGAAAAAGGTACGGTGTTCCCGACGGATTTCATTGTAATTGATATGGAGCTGGAAGATAGGAAGATTCCCATCATCTTGGGAAGGCCATTCTTGTCTACAGTTGATGTCGACATTCATGTGTGTAGTGGAACTATGACAGTCTCATTGATTGACATGAAGATCAACATCAACATGTACAAGACCCCAACCCGGCGAGTCTGAGATAGGGATCTTGGACATGATCACTTCACAAGTCCAAATGGACATTTGTGAGGATGCCAAGGTGAAGAAATTGGTAATGATTATTGTGATGAAAGAGATGAGGAAAACATATTGAGTGCAAATGAAGGATGCATGTTTTGCAAGAATGGACACATGAGAATTCCAAACGGATGAATGAATGAAGAATCACCAAGAAGCCTAGTTGAAGGCAAGAAACTCAGCGCTTGTGGGAGGCAACCCATCTAGGTTTGAGAATTTTTGACCCAACCTTACATTTTTGATACTTTTGCTTTATTTTTAAAATTTTCCAAGAAAGCACACACACACACTTGTATTTGATAGTTTTTGTGCAGTTTTGAGATGTGCAGGTGAGAATAGAGTGAAATGAAGAAGAATAGATGAAATTTTGACAAAGAATCAATGGAAGATCAATTTGAGATCAAACCTTTGATGTTTGAATAAGATTTGAGTGTCATACTACAGTTACAGTGCCTACCACGGACGTGGTGACATGGAACGACTGTGGTGGTGCACTCACTTTCAATAGAGAAAACATCAGAATTTGGGAAAATCATCTAAGTATAGAACCTAGGCAGCACGGCTGTGGTACCTAAAACCACCACGGCCGTGCCACAACCCAATTCCAGCAACTTAAGTCAGAATTTTGTGAAATTCCAAATCACTTGTTCATTTCTCCAAAGAACAGAACGGTCGTGCTCCGCGCCCTAGTGCTCATGCAGCATTCCTCCCACCCTCTACATCCCTTGAATCTTCACCAAATCACCCCCAAATCATTCCCCTACCATTTCCACTACCTTAATCTCCAATTTCCACTCATTTGCATCCACAAAATCCCCATTTTCTCTCCATTCTACCCCAACAGCCCCGTTCTTCGGAGAAATCTGAAATTTGCTAATTTCATCTCCATTTTCGAGCAAGAATGAATACGTTTGCAAGGAAAGTAGTGGAGAATACTAGGGGTGTCATCCCCTACCAAAGGAAATCAAGGAATAACCACCCCCAGTTGACGGAGGCCGAATTGGATGCCATAGTGGATCCTATCATAGAAGATGTCTCTGCACAGCCACAACGGGGGACACCGTCGTCATCACAGCCACCGTCGTCTACTTCCCAGCCCTCTGTCTCATCTAAGAGACCTTCAGCTTCAGCTGCACGGCTGTCAGTCTCAGCCGCATGACTGTTTGTTTCTTCGACAGCCCGAGCCACAGCCACGACCACGTCAGCGGCTCGTGCTAGATGATGAAGAAGATGCAGATATGCCATATGTTGAGCAGCAAGCGATACCACAACAGTGTCCCCAGCTATAGCCCGAGGTCACTACCTGCAGGGAAAAGGAGCCTAAGCCCCCGGAGTTCTTGACACGCAAAGTATTAGTGACTCACTATGCATGCCAAGAAACAATGGAGGTTGTGGGCTTCTACACCTATTTCCAGGGCCTGATGGAGAAGATGGGATTGTTTGAGATCCTTACGCTGCAACAAGAGTCTTATATTGAGCTGACTCAACAATTTTTTGCTACGCTAGAGAAAGCAACTGATGATGGCGAGAATGACATTAAAGTAATGATTGGGGGTAAGAGGCGGAAGATAACCTCAAAGCTGCTAAATCAGATTTTTGTCTCGAGTGAAGAGATGGCAGCCCTCCTAGACAGAGGAAGGACATAGAATGATTCTAGTTCCACATATATCCAACAATGTGGAAATGCTTCACCGGCCAAAGTACCTTTGTAGCAGGGAAATCCAAGACGAGTGTCATCCATAGTCCATTCCTCCGCTATGTTCAGAAGGTGTTAGCAAACACCATCTCTGGAAGGTACAACAACCAAGGCAGTTGCACAAAGAAAGATCTTTTTATACTTGGTTGGATCACTAAGGAGAGGCATGTGAACCTGGGGGCGTTACTTATTGAGCATATGAGGACAATCATGTCCAAGAGCACAAATCCTTTTGTAATGGGAGGGATAGTGACGTCGATTGCCACTGCCTTAGGACATGACATGACAGGTTACAGAAAGCCAGATGGAGGAAATTTGGTTGACTTGCACTACTTGGCTCGCTCTTCCATGATTACAGTTGTGGATCAGAAGATCATCTACCAAGTCAACCCATCTTACCCAGGAGTCATCTTGGAGCTTCCTTACCATACTCCACCCCTCATGGCACAATATAGACCTACGTAGGATTTTCTAGAAAAATTGAGGAAATATGAGGAGGAGAACCCTGGAGGAGATAGCATCCCTGAGGTGGTTTTTGCAGGGGGTCTAGGAAAGCTTTCATAGGAAGCTAAGATGATAAGGGCGGTGGAGGAAAGAGTGGCACGACGAGTGAGGCAAAGAGAAGAGAGGATAGGGGTGTCAGAGCCACAACAACCCTCAGTGAATGCATATGACATGGCCAACATTCATGCATAGCTGGAGGGCATTCAGGTGACGCAAGACAAAATACTACGGGAATAGGAGGGCATTCAGCAGACGCAGGATGCCATGTGGTTGGACCATCAGTAGATGCACTACCAGGTCAACTATCTTTACCAGTTTCAGAATGCCCAGGCCTAGAGGAACCCACAATGGGGTGCAGACTGGTGGAGTTCTTTATCAGCTTTTCATGACAACTATCTGCCTCTAGAATCAGACCACTAGGGTGCCTATTACAGGCAGGGAGGAGCACCTCCACCACCACCACAGTGATCATCTATCCTATCATCCTAGATTTTAGTGTCATGTTGAGGACAACATGATTCAAAAGTTTGGGGTGGTAGGGCGGTATGCCCTTGTTCTACTTTCACTCATTTTGTATCTCACATGCTATTTACTTTTTGTTTGGTGTTTTTCACATTTTTGCTTGTTTTTCTATCTAGTTTATAAGTTTACTGCTTTGCATACCTACATGCCATGTAGTTTACTTTCTTGTCATTTTTGCGTAATTTAAAAAAAAATGCTCTTTTTCCATGCATTGCATATCATGTAGATTTTTGGTAATTTTTGCATGTTTTAGATAGGATTTGCTTGTTTGATATTTTAAGTTCAATAATATAGGTTTAGATGTGATTGGAGGCAACTTGGCACCATTTTGGCCAATTTTGCCCAAATTTGAGATTTCTTGTCTAAAAAGTGTGTTTTGACCCTATCTCTACTATTTTGGGTAAGAATGACGACCTTTCATAAATGCAAGTGAAATGTCATGAATTATTGCTAAGTGGTATCAATGCTTGACTTTTTACATGTACATCACCTCTCTTATGATTCTGATTGATTTGCTTGAATTGTGAAATTGAGCAAGCTTTGAACGCTTAGTGTTTATGGAATCACTTGTTTGATATATCCATTTCATCATGTTCATTCATGTGGTGTGATATCTAGGATGAAGTATTGGATTAATTTTCATGTAGGATGTCTTATGTGGAGAATCATACCAATGACCCCTCTTTGGTTTGACTATTCTTCCACCATCTTCATACCCCTCTGCCTCATAAAAAGATGCCCTAGTGCACATAATCAGCCTTTCCCACCTCCAAAAGTTTGGGGTGGCCATATCTCCATCCCCTCGCTTCACTCTATCCACCATATGCCCTTTCTACACCAAGGGCAAGAAAAAAAGAAAAGCAAAAACAAAATTAAAAGGATGCTCTTGTTTAAGAGCATTCAAATAAAGAAAAGATGAGTGTGTAAAAACACTCCAAAAATCTTACCACAACCCTTTCTTCCGCTTTCATACCCATTGAGCTAGGAAACGTCAAATCTAGCTCATTTTTCCCATTTTCGCATCCATGTGGGACATTTAGTGTGATTTGAAATATAAGATTGAATGAATGAATGTGAAACAACACTCCTAGTCATCCTTGATTAACACCACCATGAAACGGTTTACCCGGAACTCTATGGAAGAAATATGGATAACTTGTGTATTCTATGTGCTATATTTGAAGTTCATATGCTTTGTTCTCTTTTCATGATTGGATTGTGAAAGTAGGAGAGGAGAGAGGTGAAATTCATGCACTCAGTCATCTTTGATCCCATTCAGCAATAATCATATTGTACATTGCATATGTCATTTTTTATTTGTGAAAGATTTGTAGAGAGATTGAGTTGGAGCACACTTGAGGACAAGTATGTTTCAAGCTTGGGGTGGTGATTCAGCCCTATTTTAGGGTTTTGTGTTGTGTCTTTTTGCTCTTCAATCACATGTATACCTGTTAGATTGCATGGCATTCCTCCCAATATGCTTATTTGTATTAAATGCACTTATGGACATTATTTGCATGTTTTTAGGCATTTGGACCACACTTGATGGAAGAGAGAGAGAAGGAGTGTTCCTAAGGTTCCTCTACCCTTGGAGAGGCCCAAAGTGAAGTCTGATGCTCCCTCAACCTACCCCTAGTGGCCAAAGATCCATTGAAGCAAAGATGTCCAAGAAAGTCCAAAGAATGAAGTCAAATTACTGATCCAGGACCCAACACGGATGTGGTACCACAGAACGGCCGTGCTAGGTCACTTGTAAACCAACAGAATAACCCCCAAGTCAAGCTGAAGTCACCACGGTCATGCAACCAAGAATGGCCCTACCAGAGATAGCCACCACGGCCATGCTGCACAGCACGGCTGTGCTACAGATAAGTAGAACGGGCGTGGCACATCACCACTGCCACCTTTACCCAGCTCACCACGGCCGTGGTACCCTTACACCACCACGGCCGTGCCAGTTTCAGCCAAAAACTGATCACCAACCTGACTTTTGATCATTTTATTTCATATGACTATTCTCATGCACCACGGCTGTGCTCACCTCTACCCACCACGGCCGTGGTGAACCACCACGATCATGCTACTCATAAAACCTACCCATTTTTCACTACTTTACCTATTTTTCCCCTACTTGACCTAGTGCTTCCCACCCACACCTATATATACCTAGGTGGCGGCTGGGGCATGAGGCTAGCTACCCTACAGCCACCCTAGCCTCCCCATTTTGTCCTCCATCCATTCTCACCTCATTCCACCTCCATTTCACCATTTCCATCACCAAAACCCTAGTTCTCCATTGTTTTCACCCATTTCCACCATACATCCATGCCATTCACCTACCTTGGAGGAGGGAGATCGAGCTACAATTTCTAGGAGGTGGAGAAGGAGGAGTCTTCACCAAGCTCATCAAGGCTTTTCACTCCTCTACTCATTCTTTCCCCTTTCTTTTTGTATTTTGCTTTGTTATGAATAGCTAGGCCCCTTGGGTGGGTTGTTTGGGGGAAATTATGTTACTTTGATACCATGTTGGGGGGAAATGACATGTAAACTTTGTAATTCCATTTTTTAATTATTATATTCTATTTGCATCTCATTCTCCATGAATTGCTTGTTGGTTTGTGTGTGGAATCACCTAGGAATTTAGGCAAATTGCTGATATGTGTGAATTTTGGGATTTGCCCCGAGGTCCAATTCTTGGATCCCTAGGTTGATCCCATCTTCCTACATCCTAATCAATATCCCTAAACCTAAGTGAGAGATCTAAGTAGTTGGATTAGATAATTCTAGTGCAATTAGCATGGAGCCTTCTCAAGGCTAGAATGTGGGGGAATTGGGGTCCAAAACCCTAATTTCACCTCCCCATTACTACCCTCACCCCCTAATTGCCCTAGGAATGTCTAATCTAGAAACCTAGACTTGATTAGACTGTACTTGAATTGAACCTAATCCCTAACCCAATTGAGCCTCGTAAGGGTAGCAGGGGGTGTTAGGGACTAGTTCCCCTACACACAACCTAGCATATCCATGGCCAGTTAGTAGCTTGGGTTAATTCATTAGACTCTAACTTGTTGTTTGGTTTGGATAATCTAAATGGAATCATAATGTTCATATGTCACCCCCAACTTAAGTGATAAGTTCATACCCCTAAATAGCCCATACCTCTCTTTACTGCTTAAAATCCTAGTTTTGTGCTTGCTTATCTTAATTAGTTCTTATCTTGCTTAATTAGCTTCTTTCCTGGCTCTTGCCTTGTTCATGCTAGCTTAGATATTTAATTGCTCTTTTGCTTCTCTCTTGCTTGCCTTAGTGTAATTTTCCCTTTCATACCTAGATTAATCCTTTCTTCCTATTTAGCCTTAAACTAGTCTAGGGTTAATGTAGATTTCATTCTTGCCTTTAATTCCTTGCTTGTTCATAGTAGTTTATCAATCAAAACAACCTTTAAACCCTTAACCCTAGTCTCTAAAGTAGGATCCCAGCCAAACTAACCTAGCTCTAGTGCCCCTCTTTTCCCTATGGATTGACCCTATACTTGCCACCTTCCTATACTATGACACGACCCCGTGCGCTTGCGGGTGTAGTTGTTTTAGTGTGAGTAGGTGTTAAGTTAGGTTTTATAAATTTCAAAAGTGAATCCACATGTGTGCTTCCATCCGTGGGGTTGCATCTATTCAAAACTCCAATTGAGTAGTGTGTAACACCATTGGCAGGAGCACACCAATTATCCTTGGTGGGGGAAATGTATCCACCCTGGGATGCATTACCTCCAAAACTGCCATTTTCTTAATTAAAATACAAGTCATGCTATACTAGTAATAAAAATAGCAAAAGCGATATCTAAATTTGTAAGCTTTATGTGTTTATTTGTGTGCGAAAATGTCAAGTGTAGTCATTATGCCTCTCACACATTCACTGTAGATATTGTGATGTTTATCCAGTGCGTTAACAGAGCTCTCACATAGTGGATAGTTGATCCCTTGTTGTTACATCTACTCCTAATATCAAAGTATGCCTAGTCAAATTTCATGTTTGCTTGCACATATAAGCTCATTTATGTCTTTTGGAACTAAAAGTGGTTGGTGAACTGGCATTAATTGGAGTGGTAATATTAAGAGGGAGGCTCCTCCATAGCAAGTTTCGAGGACAAATACAAAAATGTCACATAAAATTTCATCGGGTGGTTATGCCTGTCTTAATTTTAACAACCTACTATAAAATTTAATAATTTCTATACTTTTAAGTATATAGCCCAATCAAGGTAGCTTCTCATCTCGAATGGCTTAATGCCTTTTGAATTGTTTGGTAATGCAATTTTAGTTAGAGTGGTCACGTTATGATGTGGGATTTTGAGTGGGAAAATATTAAGGAAAAGTACAAAAGCATTATCTCAGATTGTTTGGATACGGAAAGATTGTAACAATTCCCTCAAAAAATCAGAACAAACAAACCAGTACAATATGATTCTAGTCGGATAAGTTGAAAGGGAAAAGGATCTAAACCCAATATGAGATAATTGAGAATATTATATAAAAACAAAGCTAAATAAGAATTAAAAACATAAATCCACATTGCCGAATATGAAAGTGCTTGATCAGGGGCGTTTTCTTTGGGGCATACAATCCTAGATAAACTAATCTTAGAGGCTTAAAAATTTTTCGAGACCAAACTGTATGGCTGGCAAGTTCACTCTGAACTAGGCCCGTACCACGACAATTACGGGGATTCACATCTTCTGTCCCCTTTCTATGGGAAAATATGACATCAAAGTGGAAATAAAACTTTTAAACCATATTTCCCATTAAATCAGCAGATTGCATCAACAACTATATAATGGAAATGATGGTTTTGAGGATATACCTAGTCCTGTAGCAAGTCCAGTGACAATCTCTTCATCGTTGTAGTCATACAACTTCTTCTAGTTGCACTGAGACAACATCTATTGTAGCTTCTAGTGTTTGTCACAGACAGTGGGTTGGTATTGTTCTCCTAGCAGTAGGCAACAACCTCCTTGCCTATGTGGAAGTCCACACAGACCACCTAGAACTCATGTCATCCTACCAGAACAGACAGGAAGGAGTTGTCCCTTCCGTTGGTGTACTATTCACCAACTTGCTCTCCCACAATTGTTCTCCCTTTCTATTTCTCCCTTTATCAAGTAGGACTTGCTCATGATCTCTATTGGTTACCACAACCAAAGAGGACAACAATTATCAGAGGCAATAGAGTCATGTCTCTAGGAAGCCCTCAGTACCTCGCTAATTATAGGAAGGTTTAGGGACAGGGTTCTGAGTCTGTGTGGGAGTAGAAAGAACCAGAAGCTTACAAATCTTTGCATCCTACGATAGGAGAAACGATCAGTTCACTAGTAAACTGATCAGTTGGCATGCGAGCCGATCAGTTCACCCAGTGAACGGGTTGTTTCAACATATTTCCTAATCACAATTGTATTGGCAATTCTAATCCAATTAATACACGACATGACGTCAACAATAATCCTTGATGCAATCAAATTGCACATCTAAGCCGAACGGTTCACCTATTGAATCGGTTGTCTCACGATCATGAACCGATCAACTCACTCAGTGAACTGGTCGGTTCGTGCTTGCTTCATCTAGAATTCAACCAATGCAATATTCAATCAACCTAACACTCCAACCAGTTGTTTCATCACATGCACTAATCGGTTGGGAGTTCAGTCAGTTGATTTGTTGCTTGAATTGAATACGTAAACAATTTAGAAATCAATTCAATTATCATTCATGATTAAACTCCTCTTTTAGGTGTATCCTATGCGTGTGACCCTATATGTCCCATATTATATTGGTAGTGAATGTCCATAACCAACTATGACAGCACAAGCAAAGATCGATGCCTAGTCACACATAATTGCTACCTAAGTAAATGGAAAGTTGGAGAACAACTTCAATTCACAATCTATGTTTGGTTTTGCAGTGTTTGTATAGTTCATTTGTCACTGATATCCATATTGAGCTCGAGGCATGAAGTAGTAATCCTCTTCAACATTCAATCTTTGTTCCTTACTATAGCAGTCTGTCTGAGATCAATATAAGCTCAATATCACATATTGACTCACATGTGCATGGCCATGCATTTCTCGGTCTCACTAATCATGTGACCATGATATCATACTCCAGTAGGAGGGACAAATCCCATCTACATCACTCATAGTCATCCCCATGTGTCACAGTTCATCCAATCATCACCTTTATGGCAATCCTTATTTAGGATCACAATGGATGATGTCAAAGTATACCGAACGACTTGTGATGAGTGTCGTAACTTCAGGTCTAAGAACTACAATGACCACCAACACTATGAGAACTAACTATGACTACCATTGTCATGATTTCCATGTGTACTCTCATGATGGGTCTGCCTGATATATTATTCTCTAACAAGTATCTATGTGCTTGGTTTGATATCACATATCATGACTGATGAGATTTTGTCATCAACCAACACACACTCTAGTCTCGTGTTAGTGTTGTCTATAGACCTTCCACAAAAACATCAAACTAGGTACATAATGAGAATGTATATACTCTTAACATCCATATGATCTCATTGTTCAAGTTATGTACTTGAAGTTGAGTAATATCATTTTTAGACATTTAGTATGTTACTTCATTGTCTCATAATTGAATAAAATAGAATAAATCGAAAGCATGCACATATTATTAATCAAATCATTTACAAGTTATGTCACTACAATCATCATATGATTAGCTCTCTAGGCATACATACCAACAAACTCTCACTTGCACTTAGAGCCAATCACTCATGAATTTCAATTCAAGTGATCTAATATGACCATCATGCTTCTGCTATAAAAGTGCTTTAGTTAAGGGATCACCGACATTTCTCTCGGTTGTTACTCTACAAATCTTTGTGTCTCCTCACTATACGATCTCTCATATGAGATGGAAGCGCCTTTGTATATGCTTGGAACGCTGATATGATCTTGGTTCCTTAGCTTGTACAATAGCTCCATTGTTGTCACAATATATATCAATTTTGTCATTGATGCTTGGAACAATCCCAAGTTTAGAGATGAACTTCTTGATCCATACAGCCTCCTTTATTGCATTCGATGCAGCAATATACTCTGCCTCTATTAATTATAGAATCAATAGCTGTCTCTTGCTTGGAACTCCTTCATCTTACAACTCTATTGTTGAAGAAAAACAAAAATCCTAATTGCGGTCTATATTCATATTTTTCAGTTTGGAAGCTTGCATCGATGTAACCTTTTACCACCAACTCTTCCTCTCCACCATAGATAAGAAACTAATCCTTAGTTCTTATCAAGTACTTCAAGATATTCTTAACGGCTGTCTAATGAGCATCACCTAGATCTTACTGATATCTTCTCATCATATTTTAGGGCATATGAGATGTGGGGATGGGTACACATCATTGCATACATGATAGATTCAATTGCATATGGATATGGAATCTTACTCATGTGTTTCTTTTCTCCACAAGAATTGAGACATTGAGCTTTAGAGATGGAAACTTCATGACACATTGCCATGTTTCCTCTCTTTGATCTCTCCATGATGAACCTCTTCAACACTTCGTCAATGTATGAGCTCTGACTTAGTCCAAGAATCCTTCTAGATCGATCTCTATAGATCTTGATCCCCAAGATGTAGGATTCTTCTCCCAAGTCTTTCATAGAAAACATATTTCCCAACCATGTCTTTACCTTTTGTAAAGTAGGTATGCCATTTCCCATCAATAGTATGTCATCCACATACAATATGAGGAATACAATCATGATCCCACAAACCTTCTTGTAAATACAAGGTTCATCTTCATTTTTGGGTAAATCCAAACTCTTTGGTTGTCTTGTCAAAACAAAGATTATATCTCTAAGATGCTTGCTTCAATATTTAGATTGACCTTTGTATCTTACATACTTTATTTGCATCCTTTGGATTTAAAAATCCCTCAGGTTGTGTCATGTACACATCCTCGAGAAGGTTACCATTAAGGAATGTAGTTTTAGCATCCATCAGCCAAATCTCATAGTCATAATAAGTTGCAATAGCAAGTATAATCCTAATGAACTTAACCATGGAAACTGGAGAAAATGTTTCATCATAGTCAACACCTTGAACTTGTCTAAAACTCTTTTCAACCAATATATCCTTATAGGTTTGTACTTTGACATCTATGTTAGTCTTCTTCTTGAAGACCCACTTGCACCCTATGGGTTTTACTCCTTCACATAGATCCACTAAGGTCCATACCTTGCTTCTATACATGGATTACATCTTAGATCTTAAGGACTCAAGCCATTTCTTAGATTCTGTTCCCTTAGTAGCTTCTAGATTGGTTGTTGGCTCATCATCTATCACCAACTCACTACCTTCCTGGGTCACAAGATATCCAAATCTTTCAGGTTCAAGGTGTGTCCTGCTAGATCTATGAGGTTCCCATGTTACTTGAAGAATTTGAGATTCCCCAACACTTTGGGATTCTCTTTGTTCCTATTATACATCTAATGGTTCAATGCTTTCTTGTTGGTCTCAAATCTCTTCAAGTTCCACTTTCATCAAACTGATTCCTTTAGAAATAAATTCCTTTTCTAGGAATGCAATATCTCTAGAAACATACACATTTCTATCAGATAAGGAATAAAAGTAATATCCTTTGGTCTTGTTATGATATCCAACAAAATAGTATTTATCAGACTTAGGGCCAAGCTTTTTAGAAAACATTTTCCTTACATAAGCTTCACATCTCCAAATCCTCATAGAAGACATATTGGGACCCTTCCCAGTCCATATCTCATATGGTGTATTTTGAACCAATTTATATGGTACTAAATTTAGTGTAAACACGATGGTTTCAAGAGCATAACTCCAGAAGGTAGCCGGAAGTTTAGCTAAACTCATCATAGATCACACCATGTCCAACAATGTGCAATTCCTTCTTTTTGATACACCATTGTATTTTGGCGTTCCAGGTGGAATCCATTGAGATATGATCCCGTGGACTTGTTGAAGGTCCTCAAACTCTTAGCTTAAGTATTCTCCACCTCAATCAGAATGAAGTACCTAAATACTTTCTCCAAGTTGGTTATGTACTTCATTCATAAACTCCTTGAACCTGTCATGAGTTTCTAACTTATGTTTCATCAAGTAAACATAACCATACATATTGAACTCATCAGTGACGGTAATGAAGTACTGATACCCACCTCCAGAAGTTGTTCTAAAAGTCCCATATACATTAGTATGTATGAGTCCTAGTAGATCACTATCCCTCTCATTGTTACTAGTGAAAGGAGTCTTAGTCATTTTTCCCAACAAACAATATCCACATGTATCTATTGGTTGGAAATCAAAAGAGTCCAGATAACCATCTTTATGGAGTCTAGATATGTGATTCTCATTTATGTGCCCTAGACAACAATGCCAAAGGTATGTTTTGTTTGTGTTTTTGAGTTTTAGTCTTTTGGTATTAACGTTATAAACATATGACTTTAAGTCTAGGAAATAAAGACCATAATACATTGGGGCATTGCCATAAAAGATCCCATATTTATAAATAGAACATCAACCATTCTAATATGAAATTCATATGCATCCTTGTCCATACAAGATACAAAAATAATGTTGCTATTTATGGCAGGCACATAATAGTAGTTCATTAACTCTATTACAAGCCCTGTGGGTAGAGATAAACTATAGGTTCCGACTGCAGTGGAAGCAACTCTTGCTCCATTTGTGACTCACAGTTCAACCTTGCCCTTTCTTAGAGGCCTACTTCTTTTCAGATCATGTATATTCGAGCATATGTGAGACCCACATCCGGTATCTAGTACCCAAGATGAAAAAATACATAGTTTTATCTCGATAATGTATATAGATACTATGGAGATTACCATCTCCATCTTCTTCCTCCTAAATGCCTTCAAGTACAAAGGATAGATTCCTCTTGTACTTTTCTTTCTCCTTGTCTTGAGTGTTGAAGATCTAGATTTGATCTTAGCCTCAAAACTCTTCATGGCCTTGCTTTTTGTCACACCCACATCCCACGATTACCACTAATCATGAGATTAGGGCATAATTTTGATGAAATATCTTCCATATTTTTTTCTTCTCTAAATATATTATAATAAAACTTATTGAACGATAAGTCTTGATTAAACATAACAACAAGATACAACAGAACTTGTCTTATTACATAGAAGCAAGAGTTTCACACTTAATATACATCATGTACATTACATTTCAAACTTCTCTCTTTTCTCACTCTTTCTATCCTAGATTCCAGGGGAAGGATAAGAGACCCTCTAACTATTCTAACTACTCTTCTTTCAAGACCTCTGAGCTAATCTTGATTAAATTTGGCTTCTGACTCCTCAGGAAGAGCTAATCCTTTACCTAAAAATTTGTTCAGTAGGTTGGTGAGATATTGGCTCAGTGAGTAGAGAATCAATAGGTAACCAAGATATTTATGATGTTTACAAGTAATAGAACTTAAATGCAATCATGTAAGCATGGTAGTTTAGAATTGTAATTCATTCAGCATGGCAGTTTAAAATTGTAATTCACTCAACAAGGCAGTAGTATAGATATTGAATGTAATAAAAGGATAACCTAACTAATTACATTATTTCAAATCTAGTTATTATACTTTTGGACCCATATGGGGTGTACCACAATATGTGTAAGTATCGCAGCAAGCTACGATCTCACTGTACAAGACTTAGAAGCATGCTCGGGTTCCTAAGTCTTTAATTTCAATACCGTGTCTGCAGATGGCATCGGCACGTCTGCCTCTCGACGGCTAATGGGAGCATCTGGATATCTCAAACTCTACCTCTCAACCTGGGTACTCAGGCGGTGAGTCAAAGCCCTCAGGCTTAAAGTGCATCAGTGGACCTACCGACCACTGATTAGTACAACATATAGCACAGGTACCAATGGCATTCCTGATTGGTGTTGGGTACCACACAACTATAAGGAGTTTTCCCTACTGGTCAAACCCCTGCACCCTACTGGTACGCTCTGGCTTACCTTGATCTGGACTATCTCCAGTCAGGAAACTATTTCCTCCCCACAGCACAGGCCTCATCCTATGAGGATTCTACAGTGTCCATGGCATCTAATGTCTAGTGATGATTACTTAATATAATAGGCATCATCATCGTAGCTAATGACTATCCTATTTATATCAATTAACTATCTTGAATTTAAATAATAAATTACTAAATAGTTTTCATATATTTCACAACCATACTCCAACTCTTAAAACATGAACTAGGGCACCCTGTCTTTCTGGTGCCTCAATTTACACATTCATCACATGTCGAATCACGACAATTCACAAGACAACTTTCAACATGGTAATACATCACTATTAATATGATGAATAAAGCATTTCAACTGCTGATTTTCACCACATACGTTTATTCAAGCATCACAAATATCATACAACAAGAATCAAACACTGGATACTATTATTTGAATTGATATGCTTTAAATCAAGGTTAAGAGATGATTATCTACTCACAGAATTCGTCCAAGATCACCAATCTTAGCCCTTTCACCAACTAATCTCGGATCTTATCTCACACAAGGTAAGATCAAGCTTTAAACCTCAAGATCTCATTAAAAAAAACCGTTTAATGTGTTTCTGGGCCCTAAAGAGGATTTGTTGTAGGTAGAAGATAAGATCGGAGGTTAATCCAAACCTTAAAACCGTTGGATTAGGGATCTTAAGAAAGGGAAACCGAAAGAAGGAAGAATAAAGGATTAAAACTACTTACCAAGTTGGATTTATACCAACCCCTTTTGATTTATGTTGTTCTTCCCCCAAAATCACCCTCCAGGTCACCCTCTCATAGAGAAAGTGGTCTGGGATGATAGATGATCAAATCACAATTACAAGGCACTTCGTTTCGTTGCAAACGGATAAGTATTGATCAAGATATGATCGTTTTATGATTGACTATTCTTGGCGGCGTCAGTCGCGGTCGTGGTGTTGACACAGCGTCGCGGTCGCGGTGTCGACGCAGCATCATGGGTTGCGGTGTCGATGCAGCGCCAGTCGCGATGTCGATCGCGGTCGCAGTGCTCAGTATATGTTTACTAAAAAGGGCATAACTCTCTCATTTTAACTCCGATTTGGTTCATTATTTTTTTTTTGGATTCATAATTGAATTCTATACAATACTACAGTATTATTTTGATAATATTATCAAATGAAAAATATTTATCAATTATTTCCTCCAATGTCATTAACTCTCTTCTTGCACACATGTATGGGTCAATGCTATGTTAACCCCAACTCGGATCTTTATAGTATGCTTAAGTCATGATTATGAGTTGCCCAAACAAGTATTTTAGGTCACTAAGGTTAATATAAAGCACAAAATAGAATATTATTAGCAAAAACATGACAAGCATTAAGATTATCTTAAATCTCTAGGATTACCATCAAAGTTAGGAATGTGTTGTAACAATTCTCCCCCTCTAATAAAATTTTCATCTTGAAATTTCTAACAGAGAAAAGATACTTGTTAAACATCTTTGTATCCACTTCCTAGGTAGCTTCTTCTACACCATGATTCCTCCAAAGAACCTTTACTAGAGGTATCTTTCTCTTTTTAAGATTTCAAATTCTACGGTCTAGAATTTGAATTGGTCCTTCAATATAAGAGATATCCTCTCTCAACTGTATAAGATCTGGATCTAAAATCCTTTCTATACCAGGATGGCACTTCTTTAACATCGATACATAAAACACATTGTGTAAATTGGCTAACTGCAATGGCAACTCCAATTTATGTGCAACTGATCCAATTCTTTGAATGATTGGATAGGGACCCATGTATCTAGGAGTTAGTTTGCCTCACTTTCCAAATCTTAACACACCTTTCCATGGTGAAACTTTCAAATAAACCTCATCCCCAACCTCAAATTGAAGTGGTATATTCCTTTTATCTGCATAACTTTTCTATCTATTCTAAGCTGCCTTCAATTGTTGTCTGATCACATATATCTTTTCTGTGGTTTCTTCCACCAACTCTGGGCCTAAAATTTGCCTTTCTCCAACTTCATACCAAAAAATTGGAGATCTACATTTTCTTCCATACAAGGCTTCATAAGGGGCCATGCCTAAGCTAGAATGGTGACTGTTGTTATCAGCGAACTCCATTAGACTGAGATGATCATCCCAACTACCACTGAACTGCAAAACACATGCTCTCAGCATATCCTCCAGGGTCTGAATTGTCCTCTCTGATTGTCTATCTGTCTGAGGATGAAAGGTTGTGCTAAATTTCAACTTTATTCCCAAGGAACGTTGCAATTGATTCCAAAGCCTAGATGTAAATTTAGGATCTCTATCAGATATTATAGAAATAGGTATTCCATGCAATCTGACTACCTCATCTTTATAGACCTTGGCTAACTTTGGTGTATCCCATGTTGTCTTAATTGGTAGAAAGTGAGAAGAATTTGTTAGCCTATCTACTATTACCCAAACTGAGTCAAAACCATGTGGTGTCCTAGGTAATCCAACCACAAAATCCATGGTAATATGCTCCCACTTCCATTTAGGGATAGGAGGTGATTGCAGAGTACCTGCCAACTTCTGATATTCAGCCTTGACTTGTTGACATACATCACACTTATCCACATACTCAGCCACCTCCCTCTTCATACCTGACCACCAATACAACTCCTTTAGGTTTCTATACATGTTCGTGTTACCTGGATGCATTGCATACATATAAGAATGAGCTTACTCAAGAATTTTATTCTTTAACTCAATGTCATCTGGCACACACAATCTATCATGTAGATACAACAACCCATCATTTGAAAATCTAAACTCTGATCTCTTTCCTTTTGTCATATCACACATGATCTGTTGCAATTCTCTATCACTATGCTGAAGCTCCTGGATCTGATCATAAAATGTAGGTCTAACATGCATCTGTGCAATCAGTCCACCTTGATCAAACACATTTAGATCGAAATTCATCTCTCTCATATTAACTAATATGTCTCTTTTTACACATGCCATTAAAAATATTTCCATAGACGATGTTGACTTTCTACTCAGAGCATCTGCTACTACATTGGCCTTTCCAGGATGATAATCAATAGTGAAATCATAATCATTTATAAGCTCCAACCATCTGCGTAGTCTCAGATTCAGATCCCTTTGTGTGAAAATATACTTCAGACTCTTATGATCAGTAAAGACATGACATGATTCACCATATAGATAATGACGCCATGTCTTCAGAGCATGCACTATTACTGCCAACTCAAGATCATGTATGAGATAGTTCTCTTCATTCTTCTTAAGTTGTCTAGAAGCATAGGCCACCACTCTCCCTTCTTGCATAAGAACACATCCCAAACCTCTCCTGGACGCATCACAGAAAACCACATAGCCCTTATCTGCCTCTGGTAATATCAAAACTGGTGTTGTAGTTAACTTCTTCTTTAAAATTTGGAAACTTTTCTCACATGACTCAGACCAAACAAAAGATACATCCTTCCTTGTTAAGTGTGTAAGAGATGCTGCTATTGCACTAAAGTTCCTTATAAACCTCCTGTAATATCCTACTAACCCTAGGAATCTTCTGATCTCAGTAGGGGTTGTAGGTTGCTCCCACTAAAGAACAAATTCTACCTTCTTAGGGTCAACGCTAACTCCTTCTCCTAATATAACATGTCCAAGAAAAGATACTTCAGCCAACCAAAACTCACATTTGCTAAACTTAGCATAAAGCTGATGTTGCCTTAACAACTGTAGGGCTATCCTCAGATGTTTCTCATATTGTTTCACATCTTTAGAATATATAAGGATGTCGTCTATAAACACTACTATGAATTGATCTAAGTATGGTCTGAAAACCCTGTTCATCATGTCCATAAAGTCTACAGAGGCATTTGTTAATCCAAAAGACATAACTACAAACTCATAGTTCCCATACCTCATTCTGAATGATGACTTAGGTACATCAGATGCCTTTATCCTTAGCTGATGATAACCTGACCTGAGATCTATCTTTGAAAAGATCATTGCCTCACGGAGTTGATCAAATAGGTCTTCAATCCTAGGCAAAGGATATTTATTCTTAATTGTTATCTTATTCAATTGTCTACAGTCTATACATAACTGCATGGTTCCATCCTTCTTTTTCACAAACAATATTGGAGCTCCCCAAGGTGATGTACTGGTTTGAATGAATCCTTTATTCAACAACTCATGTAATTGGGTTTTCAATTCCTTTATCTCCCCAGGTGCCATTCTATAGGCAAGTAATGCTACTGGATGGCTACCAGGTAAAGTATGTATCTCAAAGTCAATATCTCTTTCAGGTGGTAAACCTGGTAACTCATCAGGGAAGACATCTAAAAACTCACATACTACTGGAATATCTACTAGACTAATTGCTCTTTTCTCTGCCCTAGCATCCACCAAATGTGCTAAAAAGTCCTCAAACCCCTTTCTCGTCATCTTATCAGCTACAACAACTGATACTATACATGTGGGTAAGACTTTTATATCTCCAGTAAAGACACATGAAAAACCACTTTGTTGAAAGATATATTCTTTCTTCCAACAATCTAACTGGACATGATATGTCTCAAGGAAGTCCATACCCAAAATTATTTGAAAAGAATTAATATCTAAGGGTATGAGATTAACTGCTATTGTATACCCACTAAAACTCAACAAACATCCAGGACATACTTCTATCAAAACTGAGGGTTCACCTAGTGGAACTTTTAACAACAACTCATAAGATAAATCCTAGGTTAGAAGATTTAGTCCACTAACTATCAATCTTTGAATGAAAGAATGTGTTGCACTAGTATCTATTAATACTGTAACAGAAATGTTGTTAAAGAGAAGCATCTCACTTGTCACAACTCTGGGTGAAACTACACCTTCAGATGGTGTCATTGAGAAGAAGTGTCTAGTAGCTCTCCTCTGCCACATTGTCCTCACTGTCTACTACTAGTACTAGGTGCTCCCCCTCTAGAACCTAAAGCCACTGAAGAACTTGCCCCTCTAACTAGAACCTGCCTATGTGGAGTCTGAAACTATAATTATGAACCTTGTTCTGAAACATATTGAAGTTTTAGGCAGTCCCTTTTTATATGTCCCATTTGTCCACAATGAAAACATATTGGAGCGTTAGTTCCCAGCACTGACCAGAATGTGCCCTACCACAATTATCACATATGGATGCATCATGTCTCTGCGGTCCCGTCACTAACACTGAAGATCCTAAAGACCTAGTTGGAGGTGTCCATGTAGACTGTGTATTCCATCTATCGGAATTGGGCCTTCCTCCACTTGGTGAAAACCTAGATCCTTATCTCCCAAAATATCCAAGTCCTCATCCTATCTTAGAAAAGAAACCACCACCTCCTTTGTATCCACCACTGCTTTGTCCCCCTCTAATAAAGTCTCCAAATATTTTCTTACTCCCAAACTGCTTATCAGCATTAACTGACTCTTCTACACATCTCTCTGCTTCTACAAATTCCCCAAATTTTTTTGTCTCTTCGACCAATGGCTGACACAGTGTGTCTAATCTCTGATCTTAATCCTTGTTGAAATATTCTACACTTTTCTACATCATCAGGCACAAGTTGTGGACAGAAAATTTGCCAACCTTATAAAATATGCCTCGTATTCACCAATTGTCATACTTCCTTATCTGATATTCTCCAATTATTTAATCTTATCACTTAGGAAGGTAGGAGGAAAATACTTAAGGTGAAACTCATCCACAAAGTCCTTCCAGGTCATCTCTGTATTTCTCCTTTAATCTTCCACTCCTCGCCACCACAACTCAGCATCTCCCTTGAGTAATTAGACTGCATGTTTGATTTGCTTATCTTCTGATAACTCCATTAGGTGAAAGACCTTTTCCAGTTGTTGAAGCCACACCTCCGCCACAGCTAGATCTGTTGTTCTAGAAAATTTAGTTCCACCAAGCTTCTTCACCAACTCATAGGATCTCATCAGAACTTGCTAGAAGATGAAGACTTCCTGTCCATCTTGTATTTTTCTTTTGTCTCCAGAAAAATATGATACATCCTTTTTGCCTCATTATCCTCTTCACCTTGAGCCATTGCTTGAGGGTCAGGGATGTAATGGCTCTCAGCTTGTTCCTCACCATATCCATGTCCTCTTCCTTTCATATGCATATTCATAACAGAACACATCTGTTAGAAAAGTGTAGTTCAAGGAGGAAAACATCCTAATCCTATTGGTCTCTTATCACCCCTGTCTCAAACCTAAATTCATTTTAGGTTCAACCTATGCTATGATACCAAAGTTGTCACACCCGCATCTCATGATTACCACTAATAATGAGATTAGGGCATAATTTTGATGAAATATCTTCCATATTTTTTTCTTCTCTAAATATATTATAATAATACTTACTGAACAATAAGTCTTGATTAAATATAACAACAAGATACAACAGAACTTGTCTTATTACATAGAAGCAAGAGTTTCACACTTAATATACATCATGTACATTACATTTCAAACTTCTCTCTTTTCTCACTCTTTCTATCCCAGAATCCAGGGGAAGGATAAGAGACCCTCTAACTATTCTAACTACTCTTCTTTTAAGACCTCTGAGCTAATCTTGATTAAAGTTGGCGTCTGACTCCTCAGGAAGAGCTAATCCTTTACCTGAAAAATTGTTCAGTAGGTTGGTGAGCTACTGGCTCAGTGAGTCGAGAATCAATATGTAACCAAGATATTTATGATGTTTACAAGTAATAGAACTTAAATAAAATCATGTAAGCATGGTAGTTTAGAAATGTAATTCATTCAGCATGGTAGTTTAAAACTGTAATTCACTCAGCATGGCAGTAGTACATATATTGAATGTAATAAAAGGATAACCTAACTAATTACATTATTTCAAATCCAGTTATTATGCCTTTGGACTCACATGAGTTGTACCACAACATGTGGAAGTATCGTAGCAAGCTACGATCTCACTGTACAAGACTTGGAAGCATGCCCATGTTCCTAAGTCTTTAATTTCAATACCATGTCTACAGCTAGAATTGGCACGTCTGCCTCTCGGTGGCTAATGGGAGCGGCTGGATATCTCAGACTCCACCTCTCAACCTAGGTACTCAGGCGGTGAGTCAAATCCCTCAGGCTTAAAGTGCATCAGCGGACCTACCGACCACTGATTACTACAACATATAGCACAGGTACCAATGACATTCCTGGTTGGTGTTGGATACCACACAACTATAAGGAGTTTACTCTACTGGTCAAACCCTTGCACCCTAATGGTACACTCCGGCTTACCTCGATCTGGACTATCTCCAGTGGGGAAACGGTTTCCTCCCCACAACGTAGGCCTCATCATGTGAGGATTCTACAGTGTCCATGGCATCTAATGTCTAGTGATGATTAGTTAATATAACAGGCATCATCATCATAGATAATGATTATCCTATTTCTAACAATTAACTGTCTTGCATTTAAATATTAAATCACTAAATAGTTTTCATATATTTCACAACTATGCTCCAACTCTAAAAACATGAACTAGGGCACCCTGTCTTTCCAGTGCGTCAATTTACAATTTCATCACCTGTCGAATCATGACAATTCACAAGACAAATTTCAACATGGTAATACATCACTATTAATATGATTAATAAAGCATTTCAACTGTTGATTTTCAACACATACGTTTATTCAAGCATCACAAATATCATACAACAAGAATCAAACACTAGATACTATTATTTGAATTGATATGCTTTAAATCAAGGTTAAGAGATGATTATCTACTCACAAATTCGTCCAATATCACTGATCTTAGCCCTTTCAGCAACTAATCTCGGATCTTATCTCACACAAGACAAGATCAAGCTTTAAACCTCAAGATCTCATCCAAAACAACCCCTTTAATGTGTTTCTGGGCCCTAAAGAGGATCTACTGTAGGTAGAAGATAAGATTGGAGGTTTATCCAAAACTTAAAACTGTTATATTAGGGATCTCGAGCAAGGGAAACTGAAAGAAGGAAGAATCAAGGATTAAAAATTCTTACCAAGTTGGATTTATACCAACCCCTTTTGATATTTGTTGTTCTTAATGTTCTTCCCAAGCATCACCCCAGAAATTTCCCTCCAAGTCACCCTCTCATTAAGAAAGTGGTCTGGGATGATATAGGATCGAATCGTGGTTCCAAGGCACTTCGTTTTGTTGCAAACAGATAAGTATTGCTCGATATATGATCATTTTACGATTGACTGTTCTTGGTGGCGTCGGTCGTGGTCGCAGTGTCGACGCAGCGTCGCGGTCGCAGTGTTGATGCAGCATCACGGGTCGCGGTGTAGATCACGGTCGCGGTGTTGATGCAGCGTCACGGGTCGCAGTGTTGATGCATCACGGGTCGCAGTGTCGACGCAACGTCGCGGGTCGCGGTGTCGACGCAGCGTCGGTCGCGATGCTCAATATATGTTTACTAAAAAGGGCATAACTGTCTCATTTTAACTCCAATTTGGTTCATTCTTTTTTTGTTAGATTTGTAATTGAATTCTCTCAAATCCTAAACTATTATTTTGATAATATTCTAAAAAAATCATTTATTAATTATTTCCTCCAATGTTATTAACTCTCTTCTTGCACACATATATGGGTCAATGCTATGTTAACCCCAACTCAGATCTTTATAGTATGCTTAAGTCATGATTATGAGTTGCCTAAACAAGTTTTTAAGGTCACTAAGGTTAATATAAAGCACAAAATAGAATATTACTATCAAAAATATGACAAGCATTAAGATTATCTTAAATCTCTAGGATTATCAGCAAAGTTAGGAACGGGTGGTAACACTTTCATCCTTACTCAACTCCGTTGATCGCCATTACATATTTGTCCTTCTTCATTCGTATTTCAATAGTTATTGGTATGCCAAGTAAATCAGACAGCGGTCTGACCATATCATTCAAGTGATAGCACTCAAATAAATGGTTGTATGATTTAGGAAATGATTACAAAATCATATCCATGGCCATCTCTTGGCTCAAAGAGAATCTCAATTCTTCAAGAGGTTCCACACATCCAATCATATTGAGTGCATGAGTATGTACTGAGTCTCTCTTTGTCATCTTACACTCAAAGAGCGCCTTTGAGACATTGTAATTTTCTTGCTTTGTGAGGTAATGGTTCATATTCCTAAGATGTGTTACCATCTTAAGAATCCCATGTCTTCACATTGCTCATGCAACTCATAGTCCATGTAGCTTAGAATAAGGTGCTATGTGTCCAAGGCATCATTGGCATGCTTCTAGTAAGCATTCACTTTAGCCCTAGGTGCATCAGGAGCATGTATTTCTAGCACTGGTGTTTTTAGGACATAGTGCTTACACTCTTCATTGAGAACCCTTCTCAAAGTCCAAAACCAGTCGTGAAAATTTGTCCCATTAAGTTTGTCCTTCATAAGGACCAATCACAATGATTATTTGATTACCATTTGATTCTATAAGAGAAATATTACATTTTTGTCAAAACACTTTTGATTTTATTTGATTTGAAAAATATTTAAGTAGTCCTTTAATTAATTATTGCTCCCACTATTTTATTCAAATTGATAGCCCTCACATATCAATTCGTAAGATTACAACATACAATCTTCTATTGAGCTAAGATCCATAACAATTCAACTATTACCCGCCCAACGCCAACGTCTATAGTCAATTATTAAGGTAGGAAACTTTTTCTAATTACATCATCATATCATGTAAAAAGTTATTGTTAATGAAGATTTGTGCTTTCCAGTCTGGGTTGATCAGTTTAACCCTTGAACCGATCGGCTCACCTCCTGGTCAATCGGTTGGTCACCTCCCCGATCGTCTGGACTCTGATCCACCACCTTCTAGGTCCTCCAGTTGATCGGTCCTCCTTAGTCCTCCATCTTGTTAGCTCATCTTATTTATAGTAACAAGAAAATAAACTATTCTACTATTACATGATTATAGAAAAACCTCGAGTTACATCCCAAGGGAGAAAAGGTAGGAGAGAATAATACTTTTACAATTGGAAGATAACATAGAGGCTCGGTATGCAAACCAAGATAGAACATGAAATAAACACACAACCACCATGCACAGATAATTAGGATTATTAGCCATAACCACGAGACACATCCACCATCAAAAATCACTTTTAGGGTCATGCATGTAAATTGCATATATATATATATATATATATTAGTTTGGGATTTAAGTGTGGTATTTGATCAAACATTTATATTTGCATCATAGGCAATAAATAAATAAAAAACCAAATATATGATCATATTGATAATTCCAAAAAATAATAGATTGACGTGACTCTGATACCACTATAGGGAAATATGGCATCAGGTAGGCAGTGAATTTTTTTTACTACCATATTCCCCATTAAACCAATGGATCACGTCGCCAAGTTTATGATGGAAAGGATGATTTTGAGTATATACCTAGTCCTGGAGCAAGTCCAATGATAATCTCCTCATCATTGTAGTCGTGCATCTATCTTCTAGTTGCACTGGGACGGAGTCTACTACAACTCTTCATCTTCACCACAGACAACATGTTGACATTGTCTTCCTAGCTATAGGCAACAACCTCCTTGCCTCTATAGAAGTCCACATGGACCGCCTAGAACTTCTGTCGTCCTACCAGAACTAATATGAAGGAGTTATTCCTCCTGTTAATGTACTAGTCACCAACTTTCTCTCCCATAATTGTTCTCCCTTTCTATCCTTCCCTTTATCGGGTAGAACTTGCTCGGGCTCTCTATTGGTTACCACAACGATAGAGGAAAATAATTGTCAGAGGCAATTGAGTTGTGTCTCTAGGAAGCTCCCAGTACCCCTCTATTTATGGAGGGGTTAGGGTCAGGGTTCCCAGTCTATGTGGGAGTTGAAGGGATAGGAATCTCACGAATTTTTGCATCTTGTGACAGGGAAAATGACTGGTTCACCAGTGAACTGATTGGTTGGCATGTGAGCCGATCGGTTCACCCAGTGAACTAGTTATTTCAACATATTTCCCAATGACAATTTTATCGGCAATTTTAATCCAATTAATGCACGACATGACGTCAACACTAATCTTTGATGCAACTGAACTGCACATCTAAACTGGGAAGTTCACCTATTGAACCGGTCATCTCATGATCATGAACTGATCAGTTCATGACTGGTTCATCCATAATTCATCCAATGCAATATTCAATCAACCTGAGACTCCAATCGGCCATTTCATTACATGAACCGATCGGTTGGGAATTTAGTCAGTTGATTTTTTGCTTGAATTGCATATCTAAACAATTTAGCAATCAATTCAATTATCATTCATGATTAAGCTCCTCTTCTAGGTGTATCATATGTGTGTGACCCTATAGATCCCATATTAAGTTGGTAGTGAATGTCCATAACTAATTATGAAATCATAAGCAAAGATCGGTGCCTAGTCACACATCATTGCTACCTAAGTAAATGAAAAGTTGGAGAACAACTTGAACCTACAATATGTGATTGGTGTTGTAGTGTTTGTATAGTTCCTTTGTCACTAATATTCAGATTGAACTTGAAGCATGGAGTAGTCATCCTCTTCAATATTCAATCCTTGTTCCTTGCTATAGTCAAACCGTTTGAGATAAATATAAGCTCAATATCACATATCGACTCACATGTGCATGGCCATGCATTTCTCATCCTCATTAATCAAGTGGCCAGGATATCATACTCTAGTGGGAGGGACAACTCTCATCTACATTACACACAGTCATCCCCATGTGTCACAGTGCACCTGATCATCACCTTTATGGCAACCCTTATTCAAAATCATGGTTGATGATGTCAAAGTATACTGAATGACATGCAATGAGTGTATTGACTTCAGGTCTAAGAACCACAATCACCACCAACACTATAAGAGATGATTCTAACTAACAAATATCTATATGCTTGGTTGTTGGGTTTTGCATGGTCGGAATAGGCAGTGGAAGCAAAAATTTTACTTGACCATAAACCCATAACCAACAGATCGCATCAATATCTATATAATGGGAAGGATGGTTTTAGCGAGTTATACCTGGTCTTGAGGCTTGCTCAGTGACTATATCTCACAGCAAGTGTGGTCTTCAACCATCTGTCTTCGACGACGTCTGTGTAGCTTCTGGTCTTGACCTGGACTACGGTTGACTGTCATCCTCCTAAGCGGTTGAAGTCTCCTGCCTCTATAGATAGTCCATACGGACTACCAGGAACTCTAGTCATCTTAAAGAACGGACTAGAAGGTGTTGTCCCCTTCTGTCGGCGTACTAGTCACTAACACACTCTCCCACCACTAGTTGTTTTTCTGCAGTTGCCTTTCCCTCCCTGTTCCTCCATGGATGGGTAGAACTTGCTTGGGCTCGCTCGGTCACCACAACCAGAGAGGACAAAAACTTTGTAGAGCAACTGATGTTCTGAGTTATGTCTCTAGAGAAGCTCCCTGTACCCCTCTATTTATAGTAGAGGGTAGGTTTAGGGTTCCTAATTTGTGCGGGAGTAGAAGGGTCTGGAATTTCCATGAAAAATTTGCACTGCGGCAGAAGAACCAGTCATTTCATAACTGAAACGGTCATTTGGCAAGGTGAGCTGATTGGTTCACTTGTGAACCAGTCGGTTGGGAGTGTGAACCGGTCAGTTCACTTAGTGAACCGATTGTTTCACTTCCCAGACTTTCCCATAATTGACTTTCCTTATTCATTTCTAATTAATGTAAAGATTAATTCTTGTCCCAAATGAATTGAAAAAGTGAAATGAAAAACTTTTTTCTCACAAACCGGGAACATCCAACACTGCTCATTTAGACAAATGAACTGATCGGTTTACCAAAGTGAACCGGTCATCTCATTGGCCATGAGTCGATCGGTTCACCCAGTGAACCGGTTGGTTGGTGGTCCAGATTGTGCTAAACACAGTCAATTCAATTCTCAATCAATCTGACACTCAAATCAGTTGGTTCAACACTTGAACTTGATGATTTTGAGTCAATTATATTGATTGAATGTTTGATTGAGTACATAAACACTTTAGTAATCAATCAAAACATCATTCATGGATAAAATCCTCTTCTAGGTTAATCCTTTGTGTGTGACCCTACAAGTCCCATTTCACATTGGCAGTGAATGTCCATAACTAACTTATGATATCATAAGCAAAGAGTGGTGCCTAGTCGCACATTAATGCTACCCAAGTGAAAAGGAAAGTTGGAGAACAACTTTCAATCCTAAAGTCTGTGATTGGTGTTCTAGTGAATGTATAATTCCTTTGTCTCTGATATCCTAAATGAACTCAAGGCATGGAGTTGTCATCCTTTCAATGTTCATTCATGTTTCTTGAAGTAGAGCAGACTGACTGCGATATGTGTGACATCAATATCATATATTGATTCACATGTGCATGCACATGCCTTTCTCAGTCTCGCTTATCAAGTGGCCCAGACATCATACTCCCTTAGAAGGGACAAATCCCATATCTATCACTCACAGTCTATCTCAAGTGTCAAAGCCACCCAATCATCACCATTATAACAACCCATGTTTTAGGATTGCATTTGATGATGTCAAAGTGTACCCAATCACATTCGATGAGTGCAGTGATTTCAAGTCTAAGAATCATAATCACCACCATCACTATGAGAGATGATTCTGACTACCATGTCATAGTTCCATGTGTCACTCTCATGGTGGGTCTGTCTGATACACTGTTCTCTAACATGTATCTATGTGCTTGGTTTGATATCATATATCATGACTAATGAGACATTGTCATCAACCAACACACACTCTAGTCTTGATGTGTCATTGTGGTCTATCAACCTTCCACAATGACATCCGACTAGGAAAATAACAAGAATGTACACACTCTTAGCATATGTATGATCTCATTATTCAAGTCAAGTACTTGAAGACATACGTCATTCAATATTTTCATTCTTTAGACATTCATTCTGCTCTATCATTTATCTCATAATCGATTGAGCTAGAATAAATTGGAAGCTTGCCTTTGATATTTATCAAATCAATCATGGTGCATGCCAATCCAATCATCATATGATTGGATGTCAGGGCATACATACCAACAGACTCCCACTTGCACTTCGAGACAATCACCTTTGAATCATATTTTCAGTGATCTCTAAACATGTCCCACATGTTTCTACTGTACTAGTGCTAATCCAGTGAGTTAGCAACACTTTGATTTAGTCGGTATATTGCATGTTTCACATCTCCTCACTGTACGAAATTTTGTATGAGATGGAGTTGTCGTAATATGCTATCTGATATTCCTTGCCTAACAATTAGATCCATTATTTGACTTAGTATTTCTACTTTGTCCTCAATGGTTGGAATATCTATAAGTTCATCTATATGAACTTCTAGATCCATATAGTATCCTATGTTGTTCATACCACAAGAATACTCGACATTCCCTTTTAAAATTAAATAGCCTTTTAATTTTACTCGGGACATTTCCATGTAACAAGTCATACTCACTTTTATATTTTGTATGTTGTGATCATTTTCTGTCATTTTGGAAGCTTGCATCAGTGTAACTCATTTACACTCAACTCTTCCTTTTATTACCATAGAACTAGTCCTTTTATACTTCACAAACACTTAAATAAGTTTTTTATGGTATTCTAGTGACTCTCGCTGGAAGTAGACAAACATCCACTCCTCATGTCCATTGCATACGAGATAAGTGGATGAGCATATCATATTGTCATGTCCAATACATACAACATGATGAATGCATTTATATTTTCTTGTCATGTCTGATACATACAAGATAATGGGATGATTACATACATGATAGATCCAGTTGCAAATTCATAAGGCATCTATCTATGTGTTCCTATTCTTCATAAGAATTTGGGACACTAGGCATCTGAGAGACTAACTCCATGTAACATGGACAAGTTTTCTCCCACTGAATCTTTGCACACTGAACCCTTTAGCACAGACTTCCAATGTGTGCTCTCTCTTTATCAGGTCAAGAGACTTCTGAGAACTATCTCTATAGATCTCTATTCCTATCACATAGGACATTTCTCTTTATTCACTTAAAGAGGGTATTTCCACACTAGTTTCATTCTATTAGAACTTTTCATTCCTCATCATCATGTGGAATATGAATATTCTCCCACTAAATCTTTGTAATCACATATCCCTTCTTTATTTCGATATATCAGTCAAATCTTTTGACTATATAATCAAAGTAAAGACTCCAGTTCTGAAGTGCCTTTATTTAATCTATCATATTGATTAATCTCTTGTCACTTATAGACTGTATTTGCATTAACGGAATTATAAAACTCTTAAGGTTGTGTCACGTACACAGCCTCATGTTATTCCTACTAGGAATGTAGTTTTAATATCCATATGTCAAATTTCATAGTCTTTTAAGTTCCAATAGCAAGCATGATCCTTTATGGCCTATAGCCACTGTAATTGGTTAAATAAAATCATCAAGTTCAACACCTTGAACACACTTGAATTTATCTCAACCAATCAGCTCTTCAAATGTCATCCATGTCAGTATTAACTCTTAAGACCCAATTGCACTTATGGGTTTTATCCCTATAAGTGCTACCATTAAGGTCATACCTTATTTGGTTCACATGGAAGTCATTTTGGATCTTATGGCTTCAAGCCATAACTCAAAATATGGTTCCTCAACATCATCTAGATAGATTATTGGCTCATCATCATATGATCAATTCATCACCTTTGAGTTTGTAGGATATCATTATCCATCAAGCTCAAGGTGTTTTCTACTAGATATATGAGGTGTATCTGTTACATAAGGAATTTGAGAATCCACAACACTTGTGATTCTTCATCTCCTTTTGTACCTTTATTTAGTGTAAAGCATGTTCTTTAGAAGAATTCTAGAAGATTAGCTATTTGTTTAATGATCATACTCTTACTATTTAGAGTATGATACCTTCTTTGATTTAGACATCATTATTCCTTAATCATGAGTTCTCTATGATACACTATCATAGTTACTCACAAGGTCCTCAAACATTTGGTTTAAGTATCTCATTCATTGATCATATCAAATATTTAATACTTTTACCAAGTTTATTCTCCATTTATGATATTCTAGAACATTTCAAGATATTCATATTGATATTTCATTAAATACCATATCTAAACTCTTAGAATTTATTCCAATAGGTATGTATATACATCAATATGCATTATACCTAATAGAATAGTCATTCTCCCGCTACATCTAGTGAAGATTGACTTGTCATCATGCCCAATAAACAAGACATTCATATCTCTTAATGGTTCATTAACCAAGAGAGTCTAGTTTATCCATCAACATGGAACCTAGAGATGAATTTCTCATTCATTTATTTAGATGATAATGCTAATTTATTGTTTGAGTCATCAATGACTTTTAGGTATTATTATTTTATCTCATGCATACCAAGTACCACAAGATAAATAAGGCATTGTCATAAAAGATCATATCTTTGAAATTGAAACATGAATTTTATTCATAGACACCCTTGTCATTATAGGATGCATAAATAAAATGTTTATATTTATTGGCAAAATGAAATAGCAGTTCATAACTCTATTACATGCCCTTTGGTCTGAAATAAACTAAAAGGTATTATTATCTATGGTAGCAACACTTGATCCAATGTTGATGAGTGTTCCTTTTTGGTCCTTTCATAAAGGCCATCGCTTCTTTTTAGATCCTGCACATCATATATGTCAGATCTATATCTTAGTATCATATACCTAAGATAAAGAAACATTTTAAGTTTATTTCATAATACTTGAGGTGGAGACTTCCATCCCCTCCTTCTTTAGTTCATCTATGTAGAGAGGGAAAATTCTCTTCCAATGTCCTGGCTCATGACAATGGTGACATTTGCCTCCCTTATTCACCCCTCCCTTGTCTTTGAGAGTTGAAGATGACTTGGGCTGTTGGCTAGCATCAGAACCTTTGTTTTCTTTGCCCTTGCCCTTGCCTTTAGACTTTCCCTTCTTTCTATTGATCATCATCACAAATTTGGTTTGTTTTTCTTCATATGTAGCTCGGCTATCCTCAACATGCCCAACAACTCTGTCAGTGACCTGTCAAAGTTATTCATTATGTAGTTCATCACAAACTGACTGTAGGATTCTGGTAATGAGTGCAGTATCACATCAGTAGCCAACTCTTGGCTTAGAGGGAATCCCAATCAAGTTAGGTTCTCCACATACCCAATCATCTTGAGTTGTGAGGGCCTACCGGATCTCCTTCTATCATGGCGCACTTGAACAATGCCTTAGAGACATCATATCTCTCTTGTCATGCTTGGTCTTGATACATGTTCTTGAGATGTTGAACCATCTCAATGACGTCCATGTTCTCATGTTGTCTCTGCAACTTGTACTTCATTGAGCACAACATCAAGCACTTCACATCAATGGCATCCTCAGTATGCTTCTTATAAGCATCCATTTCAGCCTTTGGTGCATTAGGAGCGAGTTCTTCTGGCTCTGGTGTATCTAGGACATAGAGCTTTCACTCTTGAGTGAGAATAATTCATAATGTCCTAAACCATTCGTGGAAGTTGTTCCTATTTAGCTTGTCCTTCTCAAAGATCAATCACAACGAAAGTGATTATTATTGGTAGCCATTTATTCTATAAAAAGGAAATGTGCAATTTTAGTCCCAAAATCTTTTGATTTGATTTGATTTGAAATTGACGATATTAATTAAGTCTTTAATTAATTATCGCTCCCACTATTTTGATTAAATTTATAACCTTCAAGTATCAATTCGGAAGATTGCAGCGTACAACCTTCTAGTGAGCCAAGATCCAAAACAATTGAGTTATTACTCAGCCAACGCCAACATCCATAATCAATTATTAAGGTAGGTAAATTTACCAATTGCATCATATACAATTCTTGGATAGATTTCATGTGAAACTCCTTACCATGTTCATCTTCATGCCTCAAGGTGCTTGATCCGATCAAGGTCACCTTGTTAAGTTTGACCCAAGCACCAACATAATGAATATGCACACTGCTAGGGCAGACCCACATATTCACCATCACACTTCTATGAGATAGATGGTGTACCATGCTAGGGCGTGCCCACACTTAGTCAATCAAGCTTTTCATGTGTGTTTCTCTTAGAAGGCATCTTCAACATAATATGTTTGTTGAGGGATTTTAATATGCTTATTTATGCATATATGTATCCAATCACCACATAGATAGTACGTATCATATACATGCTATATACCACAAACAAATCATGCAATAATGATAAAGTGATGATTATGGCCATCCTATTGTAGTTCCTTGGAGCCACAAGGAACTATGATCATCTAAGGTCTACATCACATGCAACCTATTATTGATGAAGATCTATGCTTGCCAATCTGGGTTGACTGGTTCAACCTTTGAACCGGTCAACTCACCTCGTGGCCGGTCAGTTGGTCTCCTCCAGCCGGTTGTCTGGCTCCTCCAGATGGTCGACTCATCTGGTCATCTGGGCTTCTCATCAGTCCACCAACTACTCCTCAGTCGGTCGTCTCGGCCCATCAAGCGATCATCTTCAGTCTTCGTCATAATAAGAAATAAATATACTCCTATTTTACATAATCTTGTAAAACCTCGAGTTACATTTGAGGAGAGAAAAGGTAGAAGAGAATCTCGATTTACATTCAGAATAGAAGAAGAGGGCTCAGTGTGCAGACCGAGATACATACAACCATAACCAACCACACACATGCACATAGGGTTTATAGACCATAACCATGCTACACATCCACCATTAAAACTATTTTAGGGTGACACGTATCGATTGTATATATATACCATATCATATACATATATATTAGTTTGGGATCATGTGGTATTAATCGGATATTCACATTAGTCATTTAAATATTTGCATCATATGTAATAAATAAAAGAAAGTAAAACCAAAATCTGATTATATCGATTATCCCAAAACATAGAGTATTGACGTGGCTCTGATACCACTGTTGGGTTTTATGTGGTCAAAATAGGCAGCCGAAACAAAAATTTTACTTGACCATAAACCCATAACCAGCAGATCGCATCAATATTTATATAATGGGAAGGATTATTTTAGCGAGTTATACCTGGTCCTGAGGCTTTCTCAATGACTATACCTCTTAGCAAGTGCGGTCTTCAACCACCTATCTTCGACGACATCTGTGCAGCTCTTGGTCTTGACCCAGACTGCGGTTGACTATCGTCCTCCTGAGCGGTAGAAGTCTCCCACCTCTATAGATAGTCCACACAGACTATCGGGGACTCTAGTCATCCTGAAGAACGGACTAGAAGGAGTTGTCCCCTTCTGTCGACATACTAGTCACCGACACACTCTCTCACCACCAATTGCTTTTCTGTAGTTGTCTTTCCCTTACTGTTCCTCCTTGGACGGGTAGAACTTAAGTGGTCTCTCTCGGTTACCACAACTAGAGAGGACAACAACTTTGCAGAGCAACTGATGTTTTGAGTTGTATCTCTGGAGAAGCCCCCTGTACCCCTCTATTTGTAGTAGAGGGCATGGTCAGGGTTCCCAGTCAGTGTGGGAGTAGAAGGGTTCGTAATTTCCATGAGCAATTTGCACTGCGGCAGATGAATCAGTCATTTTATAACTGAAACGGTCGTTTGGTAAGGTGAGTCAATCGATTCACTTGTGAATTGGTCGGTTAGGAGTGTGAACTGGTCGGTTCACTTAGTAAACCAGTTGTTTGACTTCCCAGACTTTCCCACAATTGACTTTCCTTTTTTGTTTCTAATTAATGCAAAGATTAATTCTTGTCCTAATCGAATTGAACAAGTGAAACGAAAAACCTTTTTCTCACAAACTGGGAAAATCCAACACTGCTCGTTTGGGCAAATGAACCGATTGGTTCACTAGAGTGAACCGGTCATCTCACTGGCTATGAGCTGATCGATTCACCCAATGAACCGATTGTTTGGTGGTCCAGATTGTACAGAACACAGTCAATTCAGTTCTCATTCAATCTGACACTCAAATCAGTTGGTTCAACACTTGAATTTGATGATTTTGAGTCAAGTCTATTGATTGAACGTTTGATTGAGTACCTAAATACTTTAGTAATAAATCCAAACACCATTCATGGATAAACTCCTCTTCCAGGTTAATCCTTTGTGTGTGACCCTATAGGTCCCATTTCAAATAGATAGTGAATGTCCATAACTAACTTATGACATCACAAGTAAAGAGTGGTGCCTAGTCTCACATCAGTGCTACCCAAGTGAAAAGAAAAGTTGGAGAACAACTTTCAATCCTACAACCTATGATTGGTGTTCCAGTGAATGTATAATTCCTTTGTCTCTGATATCCTAAATGAACTCAAGGCATGGAGTTGTCATCCTTTCAACGTTTATTCATGTTTCTTGAACTAGAGAAAACTGTCTGAGATATGTATGACATCAATATCATATATTCATTCACATGTGCATGTGTATATGCCTTTCTCAGTCTCGCTTATCAAGTGGCCTAGACATCATACTCCCTTAGGAGGGACAAATCCCATATCTATCACTCAGTCTATCTCATGCGTCAAAGCCACCCAATCATCACCGTTATAACAACCCATGTTTCAAGACTGTGTTTGATGATGTCAAAGTGTACCCAATCACATTCGACGAGTGTAGTGATTTCAGGTCTAAGAATCACAATCACCACCATCACTATGAGAGATGATTCTGACTACCATGTCATGGTTCCATATGTCACTCTCATGGTGGGTCTATCCGATACACTGTTCTCTAACATGTATCTATGTACTTGGTTTGATATCATATATCATGACTAATGAGACACTATCATCAACCAACACAAACTCTAGTCTTGATGTGTCATTGTTGTCTATTAACCTTCCATAATGACATTCGACTAGGGACATAACAAGTCACATACTTGAAGACATACGTCATTGAGTATTATCATTCTTTAGACATTCATTCTGCTCCATCATTTATCTCATAGTCGATTGATCTAGAATAAATTGGAAGCTTGCCTTTGATATTTATCAAATCAATCATGGCGTATGCCAATCTAATCATCATATGATTGGCTCTCAAGGCATACATACCAACATTGGTTTGATGAGTGTATTGACTTCAGATCTCCATGTATCACTCTTACGGTGGGTCTGTCTGATACATTATTCTCTAATAAGTATCTATATACTTGGTTTGGTATCACATATCACGACTGATGAGAATCTATCATCAATCAGCACACAGTCTAGTCTTATGTGTTATTGTTGTTTATGAACCTTCCACAATAACATCCGACTAGGGACATAATGAGAATGTATATACTCTTAAAATCCGCATAATATCACTGTTTAAGTCATGTACTTGAAGACATATGTCATTGAGTAATATCATTCTATAGACATTTATGATGTTACGTCATTGAGTAATATCATTCTCTAGACATTTATAATTTCTTGTTCCATTTAATCTCATTTGTTATCTCCCTAAGAAAATGCATGCTACAAGGGCCTATGTTTACAATACTGACGACTGTGATACACGAGACACAAAATATTAGACAAAAGATTTCAACCCCTATTATGGGGCGGCTGGGTTTGGCTTGGTGTAAAAGTAAATGCAATGTAGTAATTACTAGCAACAGTCTACCATGTAGATATGTTTGGTAGTAATAAGGGTCTACTGAAGGATCGCATTGACTATGATGTCAAAATAACAGTCTCTTTATAATTTCTTACCGTGGAACACAAATTGTACCATTATACACAATTAATTGCATATTTTGCATATCTCTAAATAATGAGAAACACAACTGGTTAGACAATCGGGTGTTTGCTTGGGGGGGGGGTTGATGTTTATTTAAAATTCACTCAATTCGATCTACGGTTAGATATATTTATTGAAGAGGTTGGTATCGTTTTGATGTGTGTATTTAATTTATATAAATTCTTGTCAACATAGAGTTATATAGGGAGATGATACTCATAATATATGATTTATAATGTTTACTTTAAAATCAAATCTAATAATGTATACTATTTTTTAAAGGGAACTATAAATATTTTAGATAATAATGATGTAGTATAATCCGAATGGTCGGACTACACCTAACAAAACTGGTGTAAATATTTTTCAAAATTATAGTTGACCAATGTTCTCTATCAAACGAAAGTAGCCAATAGGTTTTTATCTAACTTGGTCAGGTCTGGTGACCCAGTGAAAATCTCTTCCAACCCGGCCCCAGCCTTAATGTTAGCTGCATGTACGAAAGTCACCTACCTTCCTTTTAGGTTCGGTGTGCATTTCGGAGCCATTTAGAAGTGAAAGTACTGAACCAAAGAACACGTATCCGGTAGTGAAAACAAACCCAGCGTAGGTAATGGGTGTTCCTAGCTTGGTTGCTGCCGTTCATGCATTTTGCACTGTGAAGCAGAAAGAGGAGATGGAACGGTACGGTGGGAAGATAAGGACGAGGACGCGGGAATCGTAAATGTGCGTGACCCACCCGCTCCATCACTCGTAAAACTTGACTCGGAGGGGTGGGAGTCGTTCGGATCGAGTAGGCTGGTCAACTCCGAACCCGTCACCGCTCCCGTTCCACTGCCAGTTTCCCACTCCGCTCCTTCCCGGAAGCAGACAGGCTTTTCTCTACTAAAATATTTGATGATAATAATAATAATAATAATAATACGAGAATATCATTTTCTCCCTCATTTTTCTTTACATCCGCAAAATAAACATTCTCGATGGGGATGTTCCTAGAAGGCCAACCACGAAAACTTCCACCATTTCCACTTAAAAAACAAATACCATCCCATTTCATACGTTAGGTAATCACTGTCATTTTATTTCATTTTGTTGTTGTTCGTGTCAATTATCTTCTTCTGTTAGTAAAAAAAAAGGCTACCGGTCTCCGGGCCGCGGCCCACTTGTTGACCTTTCCTAACCCTTAACCAGAAAGCAGTGGACCAACTCCGGATCCCTCCCTCTTCTCCTTCACAACCAACACATTGAAAAAGTCGTTTTCTTTCTACCCAATCCCAAAATTCCTGCATATATATACCGCGGACCGCCTACCACCCATCTCATTCCTCAACGCCAGCTCCCAAACCCCCCAATCTTCCCCTCCGCATTCCATCCCCGGACCATCGGGAGCACTACTGACCCATTCGCCTCGCCTTCCGCTACCTCCTCCGCCAGCGTATCCGGCAACCTCATGTGCTACACAACCACGGGCCAGAACTCACCGATGGACGGCGTCTCTGCATCTTCGACGGCGCTCCTCCTCGAGCTCGCTGCCGCCGACGACCTTCAGGGCTTTCGATGCGCCATCGAGCAGGGAGGAGTTGATGTCCACTCCCCGGCTCTGTGGTACGGGCCGCGGTCGATTAGCAAAGGGGCGGGCATTGGGTACGAGATGCGGACTCCACTGCAGGTCGCCGCGCTCTACGGCAGCCTCGGGGTGTTGAGGTACATACTGCCCGTATCCTCCATCGAAGACGTCAACCGAGCCTGCGGGTCCGACGGCGCCACCCCGCTCCACTGCGCCGCTGCCGGCGGTGCGCCTGGGTCCCGACAGGCCGTCCTGCTTCTCCTCACCGCCTCCGCGGACGCCGATGCCGTCGACGCCGCCGGCAGGAGGCCCGCGGACCTCATCCGTACCAGGATGCAAAAAACCCTATTGTCTGAACTGGAAACACTCGTACTCTCCGACCACCACCAACCGGCTACTGATTCCGACGACAAAGAAGACAGCTCCTCTTCCTCCACCTCCTCCCTCTCCGCCCCACCATCTCCACCACAGCGCAAAGAGTACCCTATCGACTCCACACTCCCCGACATCGCCTCTGGCGTCTACAGCACCGACGAGTTCCGGATGTACGTCTACAAAGTCACCCCTTGCTCTCGCGCCTACTCCCACGACTGGACCGAGTGCCCGTTCGCCCACCCTGGCGAGAACGCACGCAGACGCGACCCAAGGAGAGTCCCCTACTACTCACCCGCACCGTGCCCGGAGTACCGGAGGTCCGTGGCTGTCTCTGGCGCGGCGGGCGCGACTTGCCCGAGAGGGGATAACTGTGAGTTTGCACATGGGGTGTTCGAGTCGTGGCTCCACCCGGCGCAGTATAGGACTAAGATGTGTAAGGATGAATGGGCGTGTTCTAGGAAGGTCTGCTTCTTCGCGCATTCCAAAGAGGAGTTGAGGCAGCCGCCGGAGTCGATGGATTTCGGGGTCAATGTGATGATGGGTATGGGGCACCAACAGCAGCAGCAGGGCATCAATGATTTTGATAAGATGAGTTTCTCTCCTAGGGCACCGAAGCTCCATCAGCAGTTCTTGCCGTCGGGGTACAGGACCCCGATTCGATCACCGGCGTCTTTGCCTTCCAGCCCACGCACTCCTCGTACCCCTACTCCTTCCTATGGCAACATCGACAACAAATCCCCTTCCGCCAGAGCATCTCGCCCGGCCGCTGCTTCTGCCTTCGCCGCCAACCGCAGCCTGAGCTTCGCTGCCGACCGTAGTGGCAGTTGTGGACGCGCTGCAGCGCAGACTGGTGGTGGCCGTCACTATTTTACCCCATCCAACCTCTCCGGCTGGGGTTCCGCTGACGGCAGGCTGGACTGGGGTGTCAAGGGGGAGGATCTGACCTCCAAGCTGAGGAAGACCCCTTCCTTCGCCACGGACCGAGGCAGCCAGCACTCGATGCTGATAGAGCCCGACGTTTCCTGGGTGCAGTCGCTCGTGAAGGACGTGCCAGCAGCAGCCTACCCGGAGGATGACCTGGTGGACGTCTTCGGAGGGATCAACTCCGGCGTGCTCGCCGGTTGGGCCACCGACCCACTCTACTTGGAGCAGGACCAGCTGGTGGCGTGACTGCACGCGCCGCATCTTCCGCCCGCTCAACCCCGTCCACCATAAACAATGAAATGCAACCAACCAAAGTGATGGATTTCAAGATTTGATTCATTTACCATTAATTTGTTTCATTTCCTCTCCTATGTTTCTTACCAAAATCGATTTGTTTCCGGATTTAAACAATGTAAACTGCACAAAACACACATACTCTGTGGCTCTTTGTTTGTTTTGATTACATTTGATTTGATTCCCTCCCTCTCACAAGTCATTCCCTTTTGGCTTATAAAGAAGAAAAAGAAAGCCGAAGCGTGAATGCCGAAAGGGGGGAATCTAACTAGTAGTGTTGCTGCTTTCGTTAAAGCAATTGTCTCTCTTCAGTCAGTCTTTACATTAGAAAAGCTTATCATCATCATCATCATCTTTGTAATGCCTAATCAGTCACTGTAAATATATTTGGTTCCTTTCCGTCTTCCCAAGCAGCGATGTTGATTCATATGTTATTGTGCATGCATTGATATGGTAGGACTTGACGAGGCTTCTGCTTGGGTCATTCCTTCTCCCCAAAGGCTTCAAGAACGCGTCTTTGCGATGGCCCAAAGGGAAGAAAAATCTCATTACGAAGTTTATCTCTTCTTACCTGGGAATCAATTCTTCTTTACAATTCGATGACTTCTCCGGTCGTGCCTTCGCTTTCAGCAATCAATCGAGACCGTTTCTCGGATTTATACGTGTTGGAAACACTGGGAGGGAGAAGAGACTCGCTGCGATTACAATGACGCTTGCGTGTCACCGGTCCCGCGACTGCGAAGCCTCTTTAATCATGCATGCTTGGTCAATTATTGTCTTTATTAACTGGTTCTTGTGGTGGGAAAAAATCAATCTTGCTTACTGGATCAGAGAAAGATATATACATGTGCAAGATGATACATGCTATCATAGATTAAAGAAACATATCCCGTTTTTCTGATTGTTATAGTAATTTAATATATACCAGCGTGATCACCATGTGTATGATATGTATTTCTGGAGGTTGAAATGGTCGATTACAAGGTTCAGCAACATCTCAGGAATCCTGCTTGCTACCTACCAACCACAAGGGTGTTCGATTACGTTCAGCCTGATTTTACAACGTTGACAAAGGGAGCTTGTAAGACAGATGACCGGTGAATGTTTTATCCCCAAGGAAAAATATTTAATTAAACAGATGTCAAACGGGTGAACGGTTGGACAATCCGTGGACGAAAACGGCCAATGCTCGTTTTCATAATACAGCTATCGTTTTCTGGGATTGTTATTGGTTTGTCATGTCGTCATTACTTTACCCAATTGGATAGACAAGCAAAAACCATTAATTTGGAGGAAGTGACCACCACCAGAAGCACGCCAAGGTGCGGCCAGTCAAGCAGAGCTCATCCTCCTCTCCTACGTCTGTTATGTGTCATGCCGCAACGGCTGATGTCGATAGGGTGGTGTTAGCTTTGTATTGGTTTGACGGCAGGATGCGCACGCACTTTTTGGTTGAGATCTAGTCAACAATCCACCCATAGTTCATATCAGCGTGACCTGTAAGTTCTGTGTGTCATATCTAGCACGCTTGCTTCTCCGTATTTCTTCTAACTGCATATCGCAAATTGCAAGCTTAGATATGGGGCATTCACACGCCCAAAACCTCCCAATTCCTCTAATCAATATGGCCTCGTGATCCTCTCTGCCTGGGACTTTCAGGTTTTGACTTGTGTTGAATCAGCAACTAATTAATTAGTAGTAGTCTGTGATAATAATGCAGTGGTGATGCGATGTTACTTTCTTTGTCACACATCTCTTTTCTAATTGAGTCCCGACCAAGTGGTGTGGGTATGACTCTGATTGGTAACATTTGAATCAGTTTGTAGTGTTGATTGAGTTTGTTGGATATCTTTTGCTAGGATGTTGGAGAGGTTGTAACAGGTCAGAGCCAGCAAGGGAACTTCGTTCATCCCGCCATCCCTAGACAATCAAGTAGCAACACACGCTCAAAAAAAAAAAATCCCACCAACCCAAAATTACAGGCGATACATAAAACACTGCCAATTAAAGTATCAAATTAAGAAAACAAAACCAAGAAAAGGAAACTCCATACACTAACATGAGCTAAGCCAAGGACTCTAGCTTGATCCTGTTCCTAACCCCTACCCGGTCAAAAACCGCCACTTAGATCATCCAAAACATTCATTATGGTCTATATACCAATGCTCACCGTGCCAATGAGTTAATGCCCAGACAAGGGGAAAAAAAATCAACTTACAAAAACCAAACACTAATATACCATAATTGATTCTGGAAAACTCTTCAAACCGCTAGCCTCGGGTGCCACCTCCGTTTGCCTACTCAGACCTCAGTAGGAGAAGAGTCTATGTCGAACAACAGGAAAAGCGAAGAAGTCTCTCTCATTATCTCATTATAATGCTGAGGACCATATCCCTTTATTTGAGAATTATTGTCTATGCATGTTGTGTTTATTAGTATATTTATATATATATAAAAGAGTAGGAAAGTTAAAAAAAAGGAGGCCATACAAAAAAGAGAGCAAGAAAAAAAAATAGTACCATTATATGTCATGATCCAAGACCATCCACATAAGTGGTCATGGTTTAAGATGCCAAGAAAATTATAGGACTCCTAACTTGTGACAAAATCTAAAATACATGTGCTTCCACCAATCACGTGGTTGATGATTCTGGCCCATGCTTTATCAATGGTGTCTGATGGAGGTTGTATTGACATTCAAAATCCTTAGTTTCAATAGTTTTGAAGGTAAGGAATGTCACTGTGAAGTGTGAAAGATACATGCCAATGACAATATTGAATGAGGGTCCAACATATCATTCGGTCTGCTTTGGTTATGTGGCAATGGAGATGTATTTCAGACAGGTTTCTAGCTGCCTTGTGAAAATCAACCAATCTGTCTTGCATGGAAGATAGAGGCTTGAAGTTGCTCCATGGTTGTCATCAATAGATGTTGTATCATATTGGTTATGCTACGCGAGAGGGTATTCTAAGGTGACATGAGTTCATCGTAGTTGGGATGTCCATCTACAATGTCATTGGACTTTCTTAATTCTTTTTTTTGATGAAGACTTTCTTAACTTATACTATTATTTTATTCTAAAAAGTTTGCCAAATAATTGTTAGCGTGTCATACTTTTTATTATCATATTTGATCATAAAACCAAATTCCTAACTATCAAATAATACATTGTAAAGGTGTCATCTTGTTTGTAAAAATAATGTTGAGTCAAATATTAGTATCTTTGGTGAAATATCACAAAAGACGTAATTATTATCTATTTCTTAATATTAGGAGTGTCTTGTATTTGATTTAGGGAATATCATATGAAATATTACTTGAAAATCTTGTATATCTATGTTCATATTTTCCTTACTAGTTTTACCTATTACCCTACCCATCTTCCTTACGAGTTAATGGGTGTGGGTAAGGGTATGGTAAAGGTTTCAATGAAAGGGTAATTACCCTACCTATTACGTGCAACTCTGATGTAGGTAAGGGTGAAGTTTGGCCTTTGTCCTGTCCCATCCTACTCATTTACATTCCTACATAGCAAGCAGAAAATCATATAGGAATAACAACTAATTTAACAACAACGTACAACCATCATCAGAAGAATATGAAGCTAAGGCCTCTAGAAGGGACTCAAAGGTCATAGTGCCTTCAAATTTGTCATCATTGATCTGAAAGATTAAAAAGAGGGAGCTCTATGCATTGCCCTTAAACATTGAAGCAACATTACCTAAAAGAAGAGAACTAGAGATCATAGAGGGAAAAGATGGTGTTAAATTGAAAATCAAAATTTGTTGAAGTACCATTATAGAATAAGTTATTTTGTTCACACCAAAGAGCCCCGATAATGGTAGATATCAAAGAAGAGACATGAAGGTCATGATTACAATTTAAATCTTAAGATAAAAGAACTTTAAACTTCATCACTTATTTCGAGGAAACTTGATCCAAAGAGTGAGGATGTAAGGGAAAAATCGCCAACGATTAGCTTCTAAAACACATTAAAAACATGGTGAATGTTCCCTCCATGATTGAAACAAAAATAACACATGTGGGGGCCTTGAAAGCCCCTTGAGCACCATTGAGAGCCTATCAAGAGTTTTGAGTTAGCTAAAAGTCCAAGGAAAATGTTGACATACTTGGGCATTTAATATTCCAAAGTTGCTTGTCTAGGGGATCAAAAGTGTTATGTCCCACAAAAATTTGTAGATCCTAGTAGTTTGTATAAATTGAGTTCATTTCCATGATATGTCTTGTGAAGGGAAACAAACAATAAGATCTGCATAATGAGAGCGATCAACTGATTAGAGGTCGTTATCAAGGAGAAGCCTTTTGACCTTATTAGATATAGGGGATGTTATCAAGTGTCTTCCTTTGAATATGTCCAAATAGAGGTATTCTTATGAGGGGGTGCAAAGGTTTGTTGAGAGATCACAAAGAAAGCTATTACGAAGACAAGGATCCACCAAAAGTTTGATGTTGGAAAATGAGCCAGTAGGGGTAATGATTGAGTTATGTCTGATGAAATCTTCCTTTTAAAGATAAGACCATAAAGCGGATGAGGATTTTCCCTTCAAAATTTTCCAATGTTTTGTATTCAAATAATATTTTTGATTGATTAAGACACACCATCAATGGTCCTATTTTCATATAAGACGGTAAGAACTTTACTGAAGAAGCACACAAAGTGAAGCTTGAGGTTTAAAATACCTACAAGGTTGACAGATCCAAATGCAAAGTTGCTACATTTGCATCACAACAATGCTGGTGATGAAGTCATACAGTATAAAGCTAGTGTCATACACAAATAAATACAAAGAGTTTCATTCTTTTAGTCACCCAGATGTATATCACATTACTCTGTGGTAAACCTTGTTGGATTAGATGGGCTCTAGAGGGGGGTGAATAGATCTAAAAACACTTGCACAAAATTCGTTAGAACTTCAAGTTACTACAATGTATGGGATTGTAAATATTGAATTTGTAGTGCAACTAAACATACATAGCAAGGATGAGAGAGATTGAACAAACACAAGAACACAAACTATTTAGAGTGGTTCCAATCTCCAAACTAGGAGAAAGTAAGTCCACTACCTAGAGAGGTTAAGACCTAGGATTTTGCAACCAATGTATACTTATATTCCATTATAAGACATACAAGATGACCTTCCTTTTCCGAGTCAAGGATACTCAACCTTCCCTTTGAGGACAAGGGAGAAAATAACCAACCAACATCTTACATGTTCGGAGGAGCTAGGTCTTCTACCTCTATAAGGTTTTACCCACTCTTGTAAGAAGTTGGACACCTTCTCCAAGGAGATCCCCTTCTTGCACCGAGTCTTTTTCCTTGAAGGATTTACCCACTTCTACTCTTGGATCTTCAGCCTTGACCTTCTCCTTCACCTTGGAGAAGCTTTTGCACCTTCTTCTATAACTTGAAGAAGATTGCACTATGACATCCGTCTCGTGAAAACAAGATTAACTAATGTGGAAGCGTGTTATTAATCAGTGGAATTATGAAAAATCACTAAAAATTAAAACCATTTATCAAGAGGTCCATTCACAGGAAACTCTTTTATTCAGAACCAAAGTAAAACATTACATCCTGGTTCCTATATACATTACATGCATCATTGCACCTCGAGGCATACATGCACAAAATCTTAGATCAAAGTATCAAAACACTAACTCCTAGGACCCGAGAGTACAGAGACAACTATAGGACTATTTACACAAAGACCAGACAGCCAATGTCTCCACTTGATGGATCACTGTTGTCCCTGTGTCTACTGCTGCTGCTGCTGCTCTTCTCCTACAGAAGAGTTTCTGCCTTGATGTCTGCGTCTACCTAAAAACATTGAATCCCACGGGGGTGAGACAATTATAAAAATCGCCCCAGCGGGAGATATAACTCTCCGCCAAAACATTGTCATTTTAGTTTAATAGAAATAAACTGAACAATGAGATAATATAAATCAATAGCAGGTGAAATCACATCTATGCAGACTAGGGCAACATTTTTATGCAATATTAAAGCTATAACTTGATTAAGCAGCATGTCTCATATTCAATATGAATTAAAGGAACATAAGTACATTCCTGTATCAAGGGCATACTAAGCAGTATATCATCAATCAGTGTTTCTCGTATTTCAATCTTATGCAAATATTCTACACGGCTGATTATATTTTACAAACAAGTTTAAGCTCTGAGGAGATGAGGTATACCACTCATACTCCAACCGACCATTTCTAGAATCGAAATTGGTACCATAAATAGGTCACTGGAAGAGCCGGATTCCCATGACCTCCCACACCCTGGTCAGCACAGGACTACAAGCAGGACTGTGTCGACTGCTCAAATAGCCTTCCAGGGTATATTGGAACTTCTCTATAGAGTTACAGCGTCAACTGCACTCTCATCGGCCATCGAGAGATTTAATGTGTATCTCCTCGACCCGACATTAAATATCATTGGGAGATTAATGTTACATCTATCCCAACCATCAGGAGATCTATGATATATCTATCCCGACACATGAAGGATTGAGAGGATTGATGTTTACCTTCCCTCAATCTCTTCACACGGACGTAAGGATATTTTCGCCCATTTACCCCCACATATTCAAAATATGCGAATTCCAGGAATTCCATAGAAAACCTATTTCACCATCACCAGTTGCTGACGATGATGGATCTATGGTTAGAGCACTAATGAACATATTTCACTTGATTAATTAAGTACATTTTCATATTAATTTAGCATCAGGCAAGTTTTCAAACATAACTCATTATATAAATGCTAAAAAGGAAACATGTACTAATTCTATCAATTACTTACAGTCTTAAAAGATATTGGGAACTCAATCCCTTCTCAATTTCATCACCATAATCATATGGCCCTGGGTAATTAAACCCTTGATTCATCATTTAGCACTCAAGATACAATCACAATAATGAATTAAACATCATAGCTCATACCTGGCCATGATCATCATTTCAAGATACCTGCAGGGTTAGCACAGATGATACAGTGATATCAATTGCATATCAGAACCATGTTCAAAAAATATGAATTCACTATTCATGGGTAACACCACTATTCCCTTACCAGGGTTAGGGTTTCCCATTTCATGTCATTTAAGGATAGTCATCCCCTTATCACATAAAAGATAAGGTTTATCACCATATTGCCCAAGATTAGGGTTCATTAGGCAATACATAGCATTACCCTGGGTTTGGGCTTCACAACACATCAAACATCAGGGTTTCTCATGAAACCATCCTTAGTTAGGGTTTCTCATCAAATTCATCCTATAAAAGGATTTACATTCAATATTTCATAATTAGGGTTTACTATTCATCCCAATTAGGGTTTCATGGTCCATTCCCATAATTAGGGTTTTGGATCACATTACTCTTGATTAGGTCCATTCACATCATCACCCTAAATTAGGGTTACAACCATACCATGGATTAGGGTTCTCAATTATAATTGCTCTGAATTAGGGTTAAGGATCAATAACTTTGTCAATTAGGGTTTAGGTTCATGATTAGGGTTTCATGATCTTACTACTTAAGAATCATACCCTTAGTCACCATATGAGTCATACTCATGTATCAACTCCATGTTATCATACCTCTCAACTTGATTAAATCATACCAATCCTCAATTAAGTTCATACAACTATGAGTGACATAGTGTACCAAGTCATTGCTCTTATTAGCAATTAGGGTTTCTTCCTTGATTAACACTAATCACATAGGTACTTTTAGGGTTTCCACCTTTGTACCTTATTGATTAACATTACTAACCATCATTGGATAATTAGGACTATCATTGTCTTTAATATCATAATGATTGAACCACTATCAATCTCCATGCGGTCTTGAAGTTACATCACCAAATGGTTTTGAAACCGTTTGCCACCAAACAGTTTTGAAACCATTTGGCCCCAAACGGTCTCAAGACCGTTTGGGCCAAATCAGTCCCAAAACCGCAAGGGCTAACTAGGTCAAATCTCAATCAAATCGATTTCCAATTGCACCATTGAAATGACCATTGATTATTCAATTGAAGGGATCATCAATCTAAACCATTGGATCATCATCCATGGGTCAAGGATCAAACTTCAATCCACCAAACAGTTTTGAAACCGTTGAGACCGTTTGGGCTCAAACGGTCTCAAGAACGTTTGCCCCAAAAAGTCTTGAAATCATAAGGACCAATCAAGGGTTTCATCAATCAACTTGATTAGGGTTACTACTTGAAGGATCGTGCACACATTGGATCAATCAATTGAATCCATTGGATCATCATCCAACCTATGATCAAGTTCAGACCCCAAACGGTCAACCATACCAAACGGTCAACCAAGCCATGTGGTTTGGAGTCCAAACGGTCAACTATACCAAATAGTCAACCATTCTATGCGGTTTGAAAATCAAATTTACCAAACGGTTTGCAAAACCGTTTGGACCAAAAATCCAAAACCGTTTGCTATTGTTCTTTGATTAAGGTGTGTGCTTATGAACATGTTATCATCTTCAAACTTTAAGCTCACATAACTACTGCCATTTCTATGGCAACTCCATCAATTAAGCAAGGCCATTGCAATAATGAAAATTAAATCAATTGCAAGTAGAAATCAAATTCAATGGCAAGGATGAAGGGTTAAAGTTATATAACCCACCTTCAAATCTGATCCCAAGCTCCAAGCTTCACGGTTGAAGAAATCATGTATTGTTTTATGATTTTCACCATGAAATCAAGAAGAACGAAGATCAAAGGCTTACCAACAGGTTGGGGACGTACTCCCTGATGTCCTTAGCCTTCTTGGTCAGTTTTGCAAGCAAGGGGAAGAAAAGGAATCGAAAAAAGATCCTTAGGTGGGTTGGAAAAGGCTCTTTTATAAGAAAATTGATGAAAGAGAAAATGTTTTATTAAAATTCAATTAATTCCCAAAAAATAGTACCAGCTCTTCCTCCTTAGTTTGCTTGCATGAAAAGGCAACTCAAATCCACCGAACTCCCCTTCATTATCCATGGATTAAGGGAAAAGAAAATAAGCACCTTAATCCCTTATAATACTAATATATCTTTTTGAGTGGAAATTCTTTTCCTTATAATAAGGTGAGTGGAATTTCACCTCCTTAAGATATTTTCGGCCCTTGCAAACCTCAAGGACGTCCACACACATATCTAAATTCCACCATATTAATTTTGGTTGAAGGCCCTTGAATTATTTTATTTATTTTTGCATTAATGTTTCCATTATGCTTAAATCTTGATTATTTTATTATCAAGATTCTCTCTCCTTCAAATTAATTCAAATGAGGCGCCCCTCTCAAATTATTTGCTCCACTTGATGCCAAGAAAAATTAGGGACCTAATTGAAGTGGTAATTTACTTATTGCACCCTAGGTTTTGGGTAATTTGCACTTTACACCAAAATTAGGTTTTCATGCACAAACATTGATTAATTAGCTCTTTCTTGGAATTCAGGCTACCATATGTCATACCTCTGCATCATCTTCACTCTCATGAGGCTTCAACACATGAGGAACATATTATCATGCACTATTTGCAAATAGACCCCTCAACTTGGGTAAATTGCACTTTAGTCCAAAATAGGCAAAAATTGAATTCAACAATATTAAAAAAGGACTAAAATTGTAATATAAGTTCTCTTGAACCCTAAATACTTTTCAAAGACAAAATCATGCATATAATTACTCTCATTATGCAAAACACCTAGGGTTACTTCATAACCCAGGTCAGGGATGTTACAAGTTTATCCACCCCTTACAATGATTTCGTCCCCGAAATCATCAACAAAACATTAAGAGAAAAGAGTAGGATATTTCCTTCTCATCTCATCCTCTAGTTCCCACGTAGCTTCTTCAATGCCACAGTGATTCTAGAGGACTTTTACCAGACTATTGTCTTTCTTTTTCAGCTTCTTGATTCTTCTGTCAAGAATCAACACTGGTCCTTCAACATAAGATATGTCATCATTTAGTTCTACCTCCATAGGTTGTAAAACTAACTGAGTGTCAGGATGACATTTCCTCAACATAGTTACATGGAACATTGGGTGCAATCTATGCAACTCAGGTGGTAACTCTAGCTTATAGGCCACCTTTCCCGTTCTCTCAATGATTGGATAAGGCCCCATAAATCTAGGAGCTAGCTTCCCTTTCTTTCCAAACCTCAGGATACCTTTCCAAGGTGAAACCTTGAGGTACACTTTGTCACCGACTTGGAATTTTAAGGGTCTACGACGCTTATCAGCATATGATTTAAGTCTATCCTGGGCTGTTTTCAACTGTTGTTGTATGATCTTTATCTTCTCAGTTGTTTGTTGAACCAGCTAAGGACCCAAAAGTTGATATTCACCAGTTTCATACCAACATAGGGGAGATCTACAATGTCTACCATACAAAGCCTCATATGGTGCCATGTCAATGTTGTGCTGATAGTTGTTATTATAAGCAAACTCTATCAAGCTCAGATCTAGATCCCAACTCCCCACAAACTGAAGGACACATGCCCTAAGCAAGTCCTCCAAGGTTTGTATCGTCCTCTCAGTCTGTCCATCTGTCTGAGGATGAAAAGTTGTACTAAACCTCAGTTGTGTACCCAAAGCTTTATGAAGTCGTTCCCAAAAACAACTCATAAACTGAGGACCTCTATCAGAAACTATTGTAACTGGGATCCCGTGCAAACACACTATCTCATCTATGTAGATTTGTGCAAGCTTTTCAGCTGTATAGGTTGTTTTGACAGGTAAGAAATGTGTCGTCTTTGTCAACCTATCAACTATCACCCAAATGGAATCTTGACTTTTGGTTGTTCTAGGCAACCCAACCACAAAGTCCATAGTTACATGATCCCACTTCCACTGTGGTATAGGCAGGGGTTGCATTGTTCCTACGGGCTTTTGATGTTCAGCTTTAACCTGCTGACACACCGGGTACCGCATAACAAACTCAGCAACATCCTTCTTTAAACCCGACCACCAATACATATCTTTTAAGTTATGATAAATCTTGGTGCTCCCTAGATGCATAGCATACATTGAAGAATGAGCTTCCTCCAGAACTGACTTCCTCAAGTTGTCAACATCAGGTACTACCATCCTATCATGGTAACAGACTACCTGATCATCAGAATCATGGAAACCATCCCGTTTCTCACTACCATATTCTAATCTAATCTGCTGAACCATAGAATCAGTCTGTTGTGCTTCCTTAATCTACTGTCTCAGAGTTGGTTTTATGTGCATCTCAGCTAACAACCCGGATAATAATGACACTTTAAGTTGTACATTGTCTTTCCTCAAGGATATAAACATATCTCTCCTAAAGCACATTAAGGAGTTTAACTGTGCTTTATCTAGGGATGGTGCTACCAATTTTCTACTTAGTGCATCAACAACCACATTGGCTTTCCCTGGATGATAATTAATTGTACAATCATAGTCCTTGATTAATTCCATCCAGCGGCGTTGCCTCATGTTTAACTCATGCTGAGAAAAGATATACTTCAGATTCTTATGGTCTGTGAAAATCTGGAATGTCTCTCCATAGAGATAATGTCTCCAGATCTTCAAGGCATGAACAACAACAGCTAACTCTAGATCGTGTGTCGGATAATTCTCCTCGTGTTTCTTAAGCTGTCGAGAAGCAAAAGAAATCACTTGCTTATCCTGCATCAACACACATCCTAAGCCATTCTTGGATGCATCACAGAAGACTATGTACCCCTTTCCTTGTTCAGGTAGCACCAACACAGGTGCACATGTCAATCTTTCCTTCAGCAACTGGAAAGATCATTGACACTTGTCATTCCAAACAAAAGGAATCTCCTTCCTTGTCAACTTAGTCAGGGGTAAGGCTATTGAACTGAAGTTCTTAATGAACCTTCTGTAATATCCAGCTAGTCCTTGGAAACTTCTTATCTCTGTCGATGTCTTCGATTGTTCCCATTACATGACAGATTCTACCTTCTTAGGATCAACATGAATACCTGAGGTAGATATTATGTGTCCAAGAAAAGAAACTTCTAGCAACCAGAACTCACATTTGCTAAACTTAGCATATAACTTATGCTCCCTTAGCAAAGTCAAAGCTTGGAGAAGATGCTTCTCATGCTGCTGCGCATCTCTACTGTAGATCAGAATGCCATCTATAAAGACAACAACATACTTATCTAGAAAAGTTCAAAAGATTCTATTCATGAGTTCCATAAATGCAGCTGGTGCATTAGTTAGTCCAAACGACATAACTGTGAACTCATAGTGACCATACCTTGTCCTAAAAGCAGACTTAGGTATGTCACCCTCCTTGATATGTAACTGATGGTATCCCAACCTTAGGTCTATCTTAGAAAAGATAGTCGCACCACGCAACTGGTCAAACAAGTCATCAATCCTTGGTAGAGGATATTTATTCTTTATGGTAACTTTGTTTAACTGTCTATAGTCAATGCATAACCACATCAACCCATCCTTTTTTTAACAAAAAGGACCGGAGCACCCCAGGGTGAAGTGTTTGGTCGGATAAAACCCTTCTCAAGCAACTCTTACAGTTGTTTCTTGAGCTCTGCCATTTTAGCAGGCGCCATCCTATATGGCATTTGTGCTATTGGTTGCGTTTCCGGGAATAGATTTATTTCAAAATCAATCTCTTGGGGCGGAAGAACACCAAGAAGTTCTTCAGGAAATACATCTTCAAATTACCTGACTATAGAAACTTCAGAAGGATGAGGGCTTTCCATTGTGGTATCAACCACATGGGCTAAGAATGCAAGGCATCCTTGTTTCATCAACCTCTCAGCTACCATAGCTGACACAAAACATGTGGGAAGAATCTTTCTATCTCCCTGAAAGATCCATGTGTCACCACCATTTGTGAACACAACTTGCTTGGAACTACAATCCAAGACAACCTTATACTTCTCTAAGGTGTCCATCCCAAGGATTATATCAAAACCCTGCATCTCAAGTGGTATAAGATCCACTTGAATGTGGTGATCAGAAAAGACAAGATTGCAGGGAGAACACACTTCCCGCAATACTGCAGATCCCATCAAAGGCGTCTCTAACAACAAGCTATCTACTCTATGACTAACAATTATATTGCAGTCATCAATCACTTCTTGAGTGATAAAAGAGTGTGTAGCACCCGGATCAAATAACACAGATACGAAGCAGGATAAAGACATATCGGAATAAAGTAGTTCCATCTGACCTGTCACAACCTGAGGGTTGACTACTGCTTCAGGCTGGTTCATAGCATAGAACCTAGCTGTTGCTTGATGTTGACCCTATGCTCAATTATTGGATTTTGAAGAACCGGCTTGGGACGCTGGTCCACGTCCTCTAGCACCACTGCCAGGCTGTTGCCTCTAAGAGCCCTGCTGACTCTACCTCGGTTGCTGGGTCACACTCCTGACCTTCTCAGGACATTCTCTCACCACATGGCCTTCTTTTCCACATCTATAACAGGTTATATTCCCCCTTGGTGGTTTGGGTGGTCCTATTACTGACATAGAGGCTGAGCTTTGAGCTCCCTTTGGTGGTAAACGACGGTTTCTACCCTTACTTGACATCCACTGCGTCTGGGTATTAAACCTTGGTGGCGGTGTAGGCACATAATACCTTGGTTTCTTGAAACTACCAGTACTCTGTCCTTGAAACTATGGGTATTCCTTCTTACCCTTGGTTTGTCGCTTCTCAACTACAGACCTCTCAATGCATCTTACATACTCCACAAAAGTTACAAACCTCTCTCGGTTCTCCAAGGCAAACACCGGAGTGGTTAATTCAGCGTTCAACCCCTTCTCGAACCGCCGAATTCTCTCCTCATCATTGGATGCCATGTGAGGACAGAACCACAACAACTCCATGAACCTAGCCTCATACTCGCTAATGTTCATAGGTCCTTATTTGATTCTCTCAAACTAAGATATCTTCTCATCTAGATACGTCTTAGGAAAGTATGTAGCGATGAATTCACGCCTGACTTCATCCCATCCAATCACAACTCCAGGTCTTTTGCCCTCCTCAATGGTCCACCAATGACCAGCACTCCCCTTGAGGAGATATACAACATGTCTGACCCTCTCATCATCAGGAATTATAAGGATCCTGAAGGCTTTCTCCAGCTTGGTCAACCAAAGATCGACATATTTTGGATCGGCTGTACCAACATACTCCAAGGCTCCTACCCTCTTAAGCCTTTCAAAAGTCTTACCGACACCATGTCTTTCATCATGAGGTGCTGCCCTGGGTGCAGGTACTAGCATTCTATCCTTCATGTGGGTCATAGCTGCCATAAAATGCCCGAACATAGCCTGGAAGGTTGGGTTCCCCATATCAGCTGGGTTGAACTGGGGCTGTTCAGGTACAGGTTCCTCCCTGTCCTGGTCTCTTGCACCATTTCCCAGTGCAGCTACACTGCTCTCAGCAGTGTGTTCTTTGTGTGATCTAGACATCCTTAGTTCTTCTTCTCCTATATGAGCAGAAGACACTATCAGATAAACTGGAAAACACTTAGAACAGACTCAACTACCTTAATCCTATGTCTCTGTAGACTCAGCGAACCTAGAGCTCTGATACCACTAAATTATGACGTCCGTCTCGTGAAAACAAGATTAACTAATGCGGAAGCATGTTATTAATCAGTGGAATTACGGAAAATCACTAAAACTTAAAACCATTTGTCAAGAGGTCCATTCACAGGAAACTCTTTCATTCAGAACCAAAGTAAAACATTACATCCTGGTTCCTATATACATTACATGCATCATTGCACCTCGAGGCATACAAGCACAAAATCTCATATAAAAGTATCAAAACACTAACTCCTAGGACCCGAGAGTACAGAGACAACTATAGGACTATTTACACAAAGACCAGACAACCAATGTCTCCACCAGATGGATCACTGCTGTCCCTGTGTCTACTGCTTCTGCTGCTGCTCTTCTCCTACAGAAGAGTTTCTGCCTTGATGTCTGCATCTACCTAAAAACATTGAATCCCACAGGGGTGAGACAATTATAAAAATTTCCCCAATGGGAGATATAACTCTACGCCAAAACATTGTCATTGCAGTTTAATAGAAATAAACTTAACAATGAGATAATATAAATCAATAGCAGGTGAAATCACATCTATGCAGACTAGAGCAACATTCTTATGCAATATTAAAGCTATAACTTGATTAAGCAGCATGTCTCATATTCAATATGAATTAAAGGAACATAAGTACATTCCTATATCAAGGGCATACTAAGCAGTATATCATCAATCAATGTTTCTCGTATTTCAATCTTATGCAAATATGCTACACGGCTGATTATATTTTAGAAATAGGTTTAAGCTCTGAGGAGATGAGGTATACCGCTCATACTCCAACCGACCATTTCTAGAATCGAAATCGGTACCATAAATAGGTCATTGGAAGAGTCAGATTCCCATGACCTCCCACATCTTGGTCAGTACAAGACTACAAGTAGGACTGTGTCGACTGCTCAAATAGCCTTCCAGGGTATACTGGAACTTCACTATAGAGTTACAACGTCAACTGCACTCTCATCGACCATTGAGAGATTTAATGTTTATCTCCTCGACCTGACATTAAATATCATTGGGACATTAATGTTACATCTATCCCAACCATCGGGAGATTTATGATATATCTATCCGGACACATGAAGGATTGAGAGGTTTGAAGTTTACCTTCCCTCAATCTCCTCACACGGACGTAAGGATATTTTCACCCATTTACCCCCACATATTCAAAATATGCGAATTCCAGGAATTCCATAGAAAACCTGTTTCACCATCACTAGTTGCTGACGACGATGGATCTATGGTCAGAGAACTACATGAACATATTTCACTTGATTAATTAAGTACATTTTCATATTAATTTAGCATTAGGAAAGTTCTCAAACATAACTTATTATATCAATGCTAAAAAGGAAACATGTACTAATTCCATCAATTACTTACAGTCTTAAAAGATATTGGGAACTCAATCCCTTCTCAATTTCATCACCATAATCATATGGCCCTGGGTATTTAAACCCTTGATTCATCATTTAGCATTGTTACCACTTTTCCAGGTAACCATCACCTTTAGGTCAATTAACCAAGGCAAACATGATACTTGCTATTACAAGCATCACACATGGTACTTGAGGCTCATTAACTCTCTGGTTACCTCTTACCAGGTAACAAGGTATATTAAGGCACTCAAGATACAATCACAATAATGAATTAAACATCATAGCTCATACCTGGCCATGATCATCATTTCAAGATACCTGTAGGGTTAGCACAAATGATATAGTGATATCAATTGCATATTAGAACCATGTTCAACAAATATGAATTCACTATTCATGGGTAACACCACTATTCCCTTACCAGGGTTAGGGTTTCCCATTTCATGTCATTTAAGGATAGTCATCCCCTTATCACATCAAATATATGGTTTATCACCATACTGCCCAAGATTAGGGTTCATTAGGAAATACATAGCATTACCCTCGGTTTGGGCTTCACAACACATCAAACATCAGGGTTTCTCACGAAACCATCCTTAGTTAGGGTTTCTCATCAAATTCAACCTATAAAAGGATTTACATTCAATATTTCATAATTAGGGTTTACTATTCATACCAATTAGGGTTTCATGGTCCATTCCCATAATTAGGGTTTACTATTCATCCCAATTAGGGTTTCATGGTCCATTCCCATAATTAGGGTTTACTATTCATCCCAATTAGGGTTTCATGGTCCATTCCCATAATTAGGGTTTTGGATCACATTACTCTTGATTAGGTCCATTCACATCATCACCCTAAATTAGGGTTACAACCATACCATGGATTAGGGTTCTCAATTATAATTGCCCTGGATTAGGGTTAAGGACCAACAACTTTGCCAATTAGGGTTTAGGTTCATGATTAGGGTTTCATGATCTTACTACTTAAGAATCATACCCTTAATCACCATATGAGTCATACTCATGTATCAACTCCATATTATCATACCTCTCAACTTGATTAAATCATATCAATCCTTAATTAAGTTCATACAACTATGAGTGACATAGTGTACCAAGTCATTGCTCTTATTAGCAATTAGGGTTTCTTCCTTGATTAACACTAATCACATAGGTACTTTTAGGGTTTCCACCTTTGTACCTTATTGATTAACATTACTAACCATCATTGGATAATTAGGACTATCATTGTCTTTAATATCCTAATGATTGAACCACCATCAATCTCCATGCGGTCTTGAAGTTATTGGAAATTAACCCAACTAGACTAGATAATATGGATATTCTTTTTTCAGTGAATATAAAATTAATCAGACATAAGCAAACCATTTAGTATTGAATGAATGAAAAGTAATGTAAAATTCATCAACATACTAAATATTGAGAATAATTGAACAATAGATTTTTGAAGTAGCACACTGAACAACAACTTCTTGAATCAGACTTCTTAATATTTTGATGAATTTATTAATGCCATGGACCAACATGAGGTGTGACAGAACATGTGGAAGCACCACAACAAGCTACAATATCACCATACTAGACATAGAGTAGACCTGAGACTCTATGTTTGCTAACTGGATACCCAGTCTACAATGGGATTCACCACGTCTGGCCTCAGCAGCTAAATATCTTTCCATAATAAATATACTCCACATCTAAACCTCGATACTCAGACAGAGAGTCCAATACACTCAAGAGAAAACTGTATATTCTAATGTATCCACAAGAACTGACTCACCGAGTAGTAACTAAATTGAATACCACTGAGATCTCCTATTAATGTTGGATACCCCTACTATTAATCAAGAGGTCATGAACGATGGGCTTAACCACTCATTCCCCACCGGAACATGTTGGCTGACTCTCCTCGACACTGTCAGTGGGTAAGTCCTTTCCTCCACTATGGTGTAGACTTCTGTAGGGAAGCTAAATTGTTCAGGATATCTGGATGTCTAATTGATTTCTTTCATTTCACTAAATAATAATTTGATAAGCTTTTTCTTATCTTTAGCGTGTAACTCAATCATTCCTTGATCTTTCTGTATTCAACACTATACTTCACTAATGAAAGAAATACTGAACAATTCTATTTAATTGTAGTAATCTAAAAAAGAATACAACTGATATAAATATTTTTAACACTTTATTTCATTTGAACATAATAATATGATCATATATGAATATACATAATTGATCTATGCTACAATAATACTACTGAGCTTTCATATTGAATGATATTGGTTAGACCTAACTGAATTTCACTAAACTATTAGTATGTAAAACTATGAATAACTTGACTAGATGAATCGATCATCAAATGGGTAAGATTGGAATCAAGCTATCTAATTTAACACTATACCTACTGATGGATTACGTAAAAACCAAATACGTTGGCGCCTCTATAATATACTATGTTTGAAACTCATATAAATCATGTGCATGCATTATAGAACTAAAATCATTCAACTTCAACCAACTTTTCGTGTTGTTTATTTCATTCAAATTGAGGCTCACCAAGACAAAATTATATATAAACTAGAAGAAGCCACAATAATGTTCTTCAATTTTTAGATTATATACATGAAAACCATGGCTAAAGGATAATTACCTCTCACTTTGAGTTCAATCCACCAAAATCTTGGCAGAAACAACCTCATTGATTATTAACAAAGAAAGTGGTTTCAGATTTATACATCTAAATGTACACAACCAACAATAATTTCCTATCATATAATTCATTTTAGACTAGTATGCCAATTTTATCTCAAAAAATAATGTTTTGAGCCATTTTCTCCCTAAATGCCCAACACACGCCAAATTCGGGCAAAAGTTGATGGAGCATGAGATTCCATAAAAATGATTCTTTAGCACACGAATTATGTTCAAGAAGGTTTCATATCAGTATATTTCTATAAAATAAGTATGAATCATGGATTTATAATAAAACCCCTATTTTACCACAAAATCAACTAAATTCTCTAGAATAGGGAAACTTTAGCATCAAATAGCTTAACTTGAGTTTATTCTGTACTTAAATGTCTGACTGGGTGTAAATCCACTCACCCTTATGTAATAAGCATGTAAAATTCATCCTCCCCTATTCCAAGAAGGTGGATTTTAGAACTCTACAAAAAGTTCCACCAATCTTCTCTAAAGTAGAAAATCACCACAAAATCCCTAGCTTGGGATCCTTCCTAGATGATGGCATGAGAAAAGAGAGAGAATACAGATGGATTAGGATTTCTTGCTCCACATTCATAAATATTTCGGCCACACTAATAGAACTAAGTATCGTTGAAAGAAAGAAAAGGAGAAGCAAAGAACTAACAAGATTCAACTTGAATTTGGGGAAGAACTTAAGCTAGATTAACTCTAGGTCAACATCCAACCAAATATCCTCAAAATAACCTCTTTGTTGTAAACCAAAAAATTTAAGAGAAGAGCAATGGGGTTTGAGGTGTTTCAGGTTGGATTTGGCTCATAAGGCCATTTGTGGTGATTTGGTATTTTGCAAAGAGGTCCATAAGTGAAGGTTTCCTTTGAATTTTGTCTTTCAAAATAATAATTTGGCATGTCTTGAGCATTTCACCTCCAAATGAATATTCAAAAAATTATATATATTCACTTTTCATTATAGAGTTAAATAGTGACCTAATATCACTTCTAGGCAGGTGAAAATTAATTTATGGTATTTATTTACAATAATTTCACCATTTTAACCTATTTTATGCCAAATTTAAGACAAAAAAACCTAATTTCATCCAATATAGGGTTTTTCTACCAAAACCCTATTTAGTCAACTAAAACTAGAATCTATTAAGAAATAAATGAACAAAATTAATGTGATTTTTATAGTAATTTGGCAAAAGCTACAATTAAGTAGAAAAAATCATATAAATGTTACTAAGGATTTAGGGTTTGACAAATCACCCCTCCTTAAGGACTTCATTCCAAAATCCAAGTGAAGGATGAAAGATAACATCACATCTAGATTAGATATCAAATTTACACTAAACTACTACAATTTGAACTTAGGCTCTTATAACCCTCAATTACCTACTAAGTAGGGGTAGAGTCATTATAATCTCTCTCCCTTAACAAGTTTCATCCTTGAAACTTACACATATAATGGAAAAATGTATTTAAATTTATTTTAGCATAGTAGTTTTTTATATATGACTATTTGTGTATCTCTACCGCAGTTTTGTAGCATGGCTGAAAATGTTAAGGAATCTACTTTGTTATTGTGGTATTACAATCTTGAAGCCCCCATAATCTACAAGATAGAATAACCACAACTCTACTAGCAAGTTGCGGTTCTGATGCTTGAGTAACGTGGATCATAATCAACTATTACTTCCACTTAACTAGCTACATTCATGCACAAATAAGACCATTTAAACAAAGTTTAGCTCTCATAGAGCACCTTTGACAAGTAATATTTTTAGAAATAAAAATAAGAACATCACTAAAAATAAATTTTAATTGGTCTATTTCATATCCACTTGTACTTGTCTCTTCTCATAGTGTGCATGCTCGAATACTCAAAACTCAACATTGACTTTTTGTGATTCTTCATTTTTATTTAGCTGGAATTTGTTATATTTGAAATTCATCCATCATTATCTTTTCTTAATCCTCTCCATACTGTATATTCATATTTCTAAACACCTCTCATGCTTTAAATTACTTATCAATAGTTACTTTACCTTCTTTGTATTTAGTTTTAGGTTTCCTGATATAAGATTGTTGTCATACGAGGTCAAGTCACTATCAACCTGCCTTGGGTTGCCAAATCCCAAAACTACCTTATATATCATTTGTATACAACTTATATTCTTTCTTTCCTAGCCTGAAAGTTCATTCTTGTTTTAACATTCACATGTATATTACTTTTCACTTATACTTCTCATTTTCTTTTCCTTGTACATGACTTTCTCTTGTTGCTTCTCTAGAGTATTATGACTTGCGATGTAATCTTACGTGAGATGTTTGTCATGATGTTTTAACTTTATAATATTCATTTTCGTAATTATGTTATTTCTTAAATTTTCAATTTTGGCAATAATCAAAGTTATATAATTCATTACTACGATCCCAGTTACAAGAATACATGCATATGCAAAACAATGCAAACATATCAAAAATAAACAATAGGAAATTTTTTGACACTTAATCCTTTGAGGAAATCTAAAGTTCTAAATTATTGAAGTTTCTTCTCTTAAGAAGTGTGCCCAAACAAATTTATATACTCATTTTTATTTCTCTTTTTATCATCTTTACCTTCTTTATGTTTTTTACATCTTAATAATTACTTTTTTATTCATTATGGTTTTCATATCTCATATTTTAATCATGCACTTCAAATTTTTTCTGCATTCTCTTTCTTTTCCTCATCATCTCACGTTTCTACACCATTTCTTTCAACTAGAATCATTAACCTTTATAAATTTCTTGTTATTCAATTCACATTGATATACCTACAAGTCCAGAACTCCATGATCCATAAAGATTTCATTATCTCTTAATTTTTCTATATTTCAAATTTCTACACCGTGATAATATTTCATTTCTAGTTTCAACTATATAAACTTTTTAGATGACATTTGCTTCACTTATTGCTCGTGTAAGGACAAAACATATATTTTAATATTAATCTCAATTTATATCCATGTGACTGATTCACTTATTCAACATTGCCCTCATCCTTCTAAGAATTGTTCATGTTAATGAAATTTTTTATTTATCCTATTTCATTTTTCATCATAAGTTTACTGGGTTAATTAATACATAACTATGCGGCATGATTATGAAGATCATTCTTCTTAATCCATTTCTTGTCTTTAGTTTGTTCAAAGTTCTTATAAAAAATAATCATTCCATCTCCTGACACACATTTCAATAATTTTTCTTGACTTCTTACTATTACTTCTTCCTTTACAAAGTTTATTTCAATAATTGTATATGTATTTGAGCAAGTCAATCAACTTTCTTTAGTAGTCACTCGATATGTTGATTACTCAATCAACTTACCATACAGTTGGAAGACTTCAAATTTGTATTAGGGCATTTTTTACTTTTACATTGTTGCAAGCTTTTAGATATAATTCAAACACTACCAAGAGCTCTTATCATATGTTGTATGTATCCTTAGTTATTTCTCTTTTTTTAACAACAAACAGTAGTCCATATATAGAAAATTAATGACGATAATTTACATCGAGATGGAAGGTAGACGGGTAATAAGCTGTGCCACCAGTCCTTTCTAGATGGCAAAACCTATCCTCTGAAATATAACATCCATTGATTTGGGGGTCATACCATTACTATGTGTAACTTTTTGGACCCTCTAGAGAAGTTCCACAACATCTGGTGCTAAAAATCTATCAGTATCAAAGTCAAATGGGATAAAAGCATGTCAATTCTCACTACACGCTTTCTCATGCTTGAAAACTTTGGCTGAGGTGGCTTTGAGAGCAATGTCCTGTAGTAGAGGTCCCATTTTCCAATCCCACAAGTGGGGAAACTCCACTCTGATCCACTCATGCATGTTATTTCTCTATACACAAATGTATCTTGATTTTGTCTTTTCTTTGTGCTTGAACTTGGAGTATTTTTCCATATTTCAAATAATCACTTAATTACTAACTCTAACTGACTTCTCTTAGTCATTCAAACATTTCTTTTTAATTTGAGTATATTAATATTATAATACCCTCATATATCCTGATATTGCATTACCATATCTTATTTTTATGCAAATTTTGTAGGAGCCCTTAGATCCCAATAATGCATCATGCCAGCCAAACCAAGTCAAAAATATAGTCCTGAAGCTAAGAGATGCTTGGGATTAACCAATTGTTATTTATGTAAAACATATGAATAAGATATTCATTTAGGATAACCATATTAAGAAACTTCTTGAAAATTGAACCATCTAGGATTCACAAAGGCAAGATGATTTCCATTCATTTCAAACTAAATCAATATTATAAAACAAAAGTCATATCATATCCTATCTCTATAATCATATTCTTATGTACTATTTGGTCTTCTAACCCTAATACTTCTAAGGTTTCTCTATAGCCCATCATTCCTTTGCATGTTTGGACATGGTATACATGGAAGTATAGACAAATTAGTTTTATACTAGTCAACCTAAGTATTCAGATACTAGGCCACTGTATATAAAAGCTCATACTTCCCAAAGATATCTTCACATCACCTCATAACTACTTCACTTCTGACTATGACTATCTAACTTAATGGTCCTTGACGATTCAACCTAGGGTCTAATACCAAGTTTTTACACCCAAATCTCACATTAACTACTAATCATGAGATTGGGGAAAAATTGATGACTAAACAAAAGTAGAACATCACTCTTAGATTTTTTATTTATAAGAATCTCATATATGACACATTCAATTGCATGAATAGACTTATCATAGGTATACAACCTAATTTCCTTAAACAATGTTCTATATTAAATATAAGAACTAAAGTATTTATACTACTCCTTATTATTGACAAGTACACAAGTCTTAATGACTAAATACATGTTCTAGTAGTAAAGACACAATATTCTACAATATCATTTACAACTCCATTTAAACAAGGACCTAGAGTAGATAGTGATAGAGAATGACTATTTCTACTTGAAAATACTACTAACATCCTTTGTGGAAGGACTCTTCTAAAAAATTATTTCTATCTCCATATCAGCAGTATTGCCTAAAAAATTGTTGAGTGTGAGATATTAGCTCAATGAATGGAAGTTCTCCCAAATAAGACCAGATAATATGCATATTATTTATTAAATGGATAGAAATGTAAGAAGACATAAGAAAGCTATTGACTACTAAAGTGGATGAGCAATAATGTAAAATACATCAATATACTAAATACTAAGAATAATTGAACAATAGATTTCTAAAGTTTTTAAATAAACAACAAATTCTTGGATATGACTTCTTGATCTTTTAATCAATTTATTAATATCATGACCTACATGAGGTTTACTACAACATGTGGAAGCATCACAGGAAATGATGATATCATTGCACAAGACTTAGGGTAGACTAAGGACTCAAAGCTTACTAACTAGATGCCTAGTTTGCAATGGGCTTTGTCATGTCTGGCCTCAGTGGCTAAACATCTGGCTCGAAAAATTGGACTCCTCTTATAAACCTAGATACTCGGGCAGAGAGTCAAAATCACTCTGGATAAAAATTTCTACTTGAGCAGTTCCACAAGGGTTGACTCATTGAATAGTAACTGAATTAGGCATCACTGGGATCTCCGCTTAATGTTAGATACCCATACTATTAGTTAAGAGAATATTCATGTTGGGCTTAATCCCTTGTGCCCCACTCGTATGCTTTGTCTTTCTCTCTTGGACACTATTAGTGGGTAAGTCATTTCTTCCACTGTGGTGTTGACCTCCATAGGGAATTTACGTTGTTCAGGGCATCTAAATGTCTAATTGATTTTTTTTTTTCATTTCACTAAACAATGATCTAATAAGATTCTATTATATTGGCATATAACTAAATCATTCCTTGTTCTTTTTGTATTCAGCACTATATTTCACTGTTGAAAGCAATACTGAAAAATTCTATGTAATGTTGGTACTCTAAAAAAGAAAGCAACTAAAATATATATTTTTAACATTGTATTTCATTTTGAACTTAATAAGATGAACATATATGAATATACTCAATTGATATATGATATAAGGATAAAATGAGTTTCATGTTGAATGGTATTTATCTGACCTAACTGTTGAATTGAACTTCTAGTATATAAAACTGTAAATAGCTTGAGCTAGCTGAACTAATCATCAAATAGGTAAGATTGGAATGAAGCTATCTAATAGATCACTATAGCTACTAATGGATTAGGTCAAAGCCAAATACATTGGTTAATATGTTTGAAACTCATATAAATTGTGTACTTGCATTGTAGAACTAAATTGATTCACCTTCAATCAACTTTTCTGGCTATTTAGTTCATATATGCCTTGAAAATCCATTTTGAAGATCACTAAGACAAAAAGAATTATAATCTAGAAGAATATACAATCATGTTCTTCATGTTGTAGAATAGATATGTAAACCATGATTGAAGGTAAAACTCCTCTCACTTTGAGTTTAATACACACAAATCTTGGCAAAAACAACCTCATTGATTCTTTAAACGAACATGATTTTTTATTCATACACCTAAATGTAGATAAGAAACAATAGTTTCATATAATATAGTTAGGTTCATACTAATGTATTGAATTTCATCACAAAATATGAAGTTTTGATCCATTTTCACCCTAAATGGGCAAAACACATCAAACTAGGCAAAAACTAACAATAACATGAGAAATCATCAGAATTGATACTCTAACACAACAATCACATCCAAGAAGGTTTCATATTAGTAGATATCTATAAAATAAGCATGAATATCAAATTTCACAATGAATTCCCTATTTTACCATAAAATCAACCAAATTCTCTAGAATAGAAAAAAAATAGCATCAAATAGCTTAAATTTAGTTTATCTTATACTTAAGTATCTAAATGGGTGTAATCCACTCACCTTTTTTTATAAGTAGGTCAAATACTTCCTCCCCTATTCCAATAAGGTGGACTTTAGAAGTCTATAAAAAGTTCTACCAATCTTCCCTAAAGTTGAAAATCACCACAAAATCCTTAGCTTGAGATCCTTCCTAGATGATAGCATGAGAAAAAAAGAGAGAAGATGGATTAGGATTTCTTGATCCCACTTCAAGATATTTCAACCATTATAATAGAACTGAGTAAAGCTAGAAGAAAGAAGAATTGAAGCAAAAAAACTTACTAGATTCAACTTGAATTTGGGGAAGAACTTGAGAGAGATTGATTCTAGGTCAACATCCACCTAAATCTTCTCCAAATCATCTCTCTACTATCAACCATAAATTTTAGAGAGGAACATTGGGGTTTGAGGTGTTTCAAGTTGGATTTGGTTGATAAGGCCCTTTGAGGTGCTTGCATATTTTTCAAAGAGTTTAAAAATGAAGTTTTCCTTCAAATTTTGTCTTTCAGAATAAGAATTTGTTACATCTTAAGCATTTGACCTCCAAATGAAAATCTATAAAATTATATAGGTTACATTTTCATTATAGAGTCCAATAAAAACCTAATATCACATCTAAGTAGTGGAGAATGATTATGAAATTTATTTACCATGATTTCATCTTTTAAACCTATTTTAGGGAAATTTTAAGACAAAACCCATTATCTCATACAACTAGGGTTTTGTCTACCCAAACCCTATCTAGTCAATCAAAATTGGTATATGAAATGTTAATGAATCAATAAACAAGATAAATGTGATATTTTTACTAATTTGGAAAAAGCACACAATTAAGCATAAAAAATGCAGATTAAAGGTTAATAAGGATTTAGAGTTTGACAAATCACTCCTCCTTTAAGGATTTCACTCTAAAATCCAAGAGAAGGATGAAAGGATTTAGAGGTCGACATTTGTCTTGCTCGAGAGTATGGATAAGATCTATCAACAACATTGAATGTCAAGTAAGAGTCACCAAAAATTCACCATGGTACCACCAATATAAGCGTCAGTAGTACCAACTCAAGAAGACCATATGCATGGCACCAACAATGATGATTGAGATCATTCAAATATAGTTGTTGGAGGCACCAATCTATGCTCACTAATATAGCATGCATCACTTCCATCAATGATGGGCTATCCATAGATTGGTACATCAATGGTCCATGCCCGTCAGTATCAACGGCTAGTAGGGCACTCTTCAAACTATAAAAGGGGAGGCATGGGGTGATCAAACATCACACCCAAGAACTCCCCTCTACTCCATCAGGCATATAAAGAGTCTGAGCAGTGTCAGCAGCAATCTAACGATCATCATCTTCTTTGATATCTACTCTTTTCTACCATCTTCTCTTCTTCCAAGCAAAGGCAGTCAGGTGTCGAGATCCATCTACCTCTCTCATTTTTCGTCAGCTGGTTCCAAATCCAACAAGGGTGGTCATTCCAGATGAAGCTTAGAAGAAGTGTTGTGTGGTGTTGCAGATGAGGGAGCTCATTCCTACCAGGAATGGGGAGTGAGCCTTCCTCACTAAATTCAAGTTCACGGAGAACCTCCGGCGATTGGTGGTGGGAAAGGCATGATGGGAAATTACCAATTATTTGGTAATTGGATAACATAACCATATCTCATCCACAAGTTCCTCACCACGCTAGAGGTTTGTTTCATCCCTGACATGGGGAAGGATGGGAGGTCATCTTGGTGAAATTTTGGCTATTCAACACCAACTGCCACCTCATACCAGAGGATTTCAACACCGTATATGGATGGCCCATGGGTGATGTACACTTTACACCTAGCAACTTTGACTATAGCATGGTGTAGAGACAGATGATAACACTTCTGTAGGGTTCATCTTCAACTAACATATGTCTTCATTGATGGACATCAAGAATCCTTTTGCTCAAATTCTTCACTTCTACCTGACAAACACCATCTTTCCTAGGTCAACAAAGGGATAAGGGAAGGTCTGGGAGGTGAACCTATGTGTCATGTGGTCCCTCTTGACCATGGGGAAGGAGTGGGTCATCCTTAGCTCATTCTTCCTCCTTCACATAGTGGTTGTGAAAAAGTCAACCTACAGAAGAACCCCATTGGCCTTGCATCTGCAACTTGATTTTTCAAATACCAACCACCCTGTGATGTTGTACAAACTTGACTTTGAGCACTTCAAGAGGGCCCACCTAATCTCCAAGTATGAAGTAAGGATGTACTCTAGATGGATAGCAGAGGAAGAGGGCTCTCTCTGACCCCATCTTCTATTTGAGAGGTGTGTGCCTCCTTCATTGGCCTGTAGAGGGAGGAAGACATTCCAAATGGAGAGGACACCAAGTCTGAGATAGAAACTACCAATCAAGGTCTGCAAAGCCATCCCCAAGACATTAGTGTCAACACTTCAACAACCTCAACTACAATCGAATGAGGAAGAAAGCAGTGAACAACCAACCTCAACAAAACAAGCTACCATTCATGAAGAAGAAATTGATGTTGAGCCTATCGCCCCACCCTCCCCACCAATAGAATAAACAATTCCAGAAGTACCTACAAAAAGGATAGATGACCAGCTAAAGGCTTTAGTAGATGCAAAGGCAAAGAAAGAAAAGCTGAGAAAATATAGGAGGACTCTGCACAACTAGTGAAGGAGCTAGGAGCTCAACCGATGGAGCCAGAGCAACCAGCACCACCATGATAAGAAGCCAGGACAATGACACCACCAACAACTACGGAGGCAACAATTACAGCAACAATGACACCCCTAGGAGAACAACAACAGAGACCACCATCCTTTGGATAATAATTAGGATGTCGATTTGACGCTATCTATGCACAAATACACAACTCATCTTCAAATACAATGCTTATTTCTTCCTACATGCAAGCACTAATAAGGCAAGGCATTTATGAGATGTTGAAATCCATTCAGTAGGGGCAGTAGTAGCAGCCAAACACCCTGAATTAGGTCTAGGGTATTCAAGAGTAGCTACTCTGTCAGTAGGAGGTATTATTTAACAATGGGCATCTACTCCTGGTAAACCATGAGAACATCTACACACACCTACAATGCATTGAGTATCATCAACGATTGCTTTGTGGTCATTACTGGAGTCAAGGGAATCTTTTTAGCTACCCTTATCCACCAGACATGCCTACCTAGACTCTATAGTTCACTAGCACCTACTACCCACCAAATCCACATATCCCACTGGGAACATTCCCTCCACCACCATTTTGATCATCTGGTACCCCATTCCACCTCTTTGTTTGATTCTCAACTATGAAACATAGTCAAACTCAAGCTTAAGGGATGTTAGAAGTGGTTTATCTTGCATTGTATTTCATATATCTTAGTTAGTTGTATATTTATTTGATTTCATGTCATCATGTTATTAGGATTGACATATATATAGTGTAATTGTGGAGTCTAATTAATCATGATTGCATCTTACCAGTAAAAGGAGTATTCTCAATGCTTATAAAATGAAAATTAAAATTATTTACATACATGCATATGTTTTAAATGGCATCTTATAGTTGAAAAAGCATTTGATTGCATTATGATTGCATTCATTTCATTTCATCCATCCATCACACTTTGCTACTTTTATAAATAATTTGGATTATTGTTATGATTCCTATTTCATATCCACCCATCTTTTCCACCCATTTCTATTCATGGTAGTCCACTTAAAAGATTATTTTCCTCATTCATATCTATATGGGGAACCATTTTTGACCGGCCTAAATCACATGTCCAAAAAGGATCAAATCTAGAGCACTCACTCTTAAATTTATAACCCGACACTCAAACCCTTACAACTATTATACGGGGTTCAATTTAGTAATTGGGATCGATCCATAGGGACAAGGGTGGTAAGTGCTAAGAACATAGAACCTTGGCTCAAATACACCAAATCAAGAGTGGGATTAAAGTGATGTTTGATATCTGAATAATTGTCATTCTCACAGGCTGTTTATTATTGAAATTTTGCACTTACTATTCATTTTGATATCATTTGTGCATTGTTTAGCATTATTTTCCTGTGACACTTAATTGCATGAAATAATTTTTATTTTTATTGTTCTGAATGATCTATCATTGTTTTGGAGCTTATGTCCATTTTTGTCATATTTCAGGTGATTTAACAAGAAACGACATAGCTCGGTCCTATCGACTTTACTGTCGGTGGTACTGACATATGAGGAACATGATGACTCGAGGAAACTTAGTAGTACCAATAGAGGGATTAGTACTACCGATAGATTAATAGAGAGCATTTTAGAGAAGAATTAGTATTATGGTGGTCAATTCGGTGGTAATGACTTGCACCAAAAATCCAACAGGTTGATTTAGAGAAAATCTTGATACTACCAACAGACAACTTGGTAGTACCAAAAGCTATCAAGGATCAAAATTAATCGAGGATGTCGGTACTACCGACACCTATTCGGTAGTACTGACAAGACAGGATCAAGACAAATTAAAGATCATTGTTAATTTGATGGTTGGGACTTAATGACGCCCTAAGTCACATCTATGACTTAGGGGGAGTTTGGCCAGACCTAATTATCACACCATATTTGGTTTTACAATAGAAGAGAGTAGAGAAGAGAGAAAGGAGAGGAGAAACCAAAGTTTGGGGCATTTCGTGCAATTTTGATGGCCCAATTTACAGTCAGATGATGGCAACTCACAACATTTGTAAGAAGGAACCATCCATACCATCTTTCTCCAGGGGCTTTTCCTTATTCTTGACATTTTCAGCATTCCTTTTTTGTTCTTCTATGTGTAAAGAATCTGAAATCATCCAGGGATAATCCCCTTATTCCTTAGGACCCAAGAGTAACCTGGTTTTACAAAGCAATTGATGATTATGGTTTAATATACACGTTTCTCTTAATTTTGGACATATTTCTATGAGAGAATCACAAACTATCTTTTCTTGATCACCATTGGTAATTGTTTAGACCATTAATTACTTCGAGAGTGGGATTAAGGATTGGAAAACTCAAAGATTTACACATTTAATTCGCTCCTTCATAGAGGGATTACAAATGTGAAGATAATAACTCAAAGATTTCAGTAAAGCACCTAACGAATAATGCCATTACTATGAGAGTGGGATTGGTATTAGATTAGGTAGTGAATTATGTTGTGAGAGTGGGTAATTCTTGCTACATGTCTCTTTGTCTAGGGTGAGGAGAGATTAATTCTAATGAAATGATGTTAGTTGTAATGTGAGTTGTGGTGAAACCACAATACTAAGGAATTCATTCACTTGTGATCACAACCAGTAATATTAGTTTTCATTCTTGTAATTTAGTCATTAAATCAACCAAATCACTCTTTTTCTTAGGACTAGCTGATTGGGTCATTGTTAGTACTAGTTTCTGGGTACACATTTTTCTCGTGTTCAATATTCGGGCCTCTTTAGGCCTACATCACATTGATATGTTCACTTGCATTTTTTATATGTAGTATATGTGCACTTGCATTTTTGGTGTGTCTAGGACAATGAGTGTTGTGACCAGCCACTCTTGGCCACAATTTTTCTTTTTATTTTACCATTTTGAACTAAATTTCAAATATTTATTCAATCACTACTACCGTGTTCTCACATAGATTTTTTTATTTTTTAGTTACTAGTGCGTGGTGCAGAAGAGAAGCACTGATTATGGAGGGTCAACTCCACATAGTACATTTTAGGAGGATTTCCTATGTAGAGCACATGGTACAATAACTCTTCACCTAGATTGATTCAAACTCCACCACCTGAAACTCCACCATCTCTAACAGAAAAACTCGAATCAGTAGCAATGGGTGACGTAGAAGCAAAAGAACAGACCATCTGGGAGAAGATCAAGGCGTCATATGTGATAGCTTAGTTGGGTCCGATAAAAAGGCAAGTTATCAATGTGGGAAGCTACAAGATAGACCCAATCTTGGTGGCATTGGATAAGTCACAAGCATTCCATGGCCATGGCATAGAGAATCCAATGACGCATATCAACAATTCCATTGAGAGTTGTGATATGGTAAAAATTGATAGGGTTCCAGCCACAAGCATCTACTTGAAATTGTTTCCTTCTTCTCTAGCATACAATGAAAAGTCTTACTTCCTTAACCTCCCGCCTAAGTCAATAGAAACATGGGAGGGGATTATAGACATTTTCTTTGAGCATTATTTCCCACCACAAAAGACAAATGATTTGGTCAAGAAGATTTACAACTTCAAGCAGTAGGCGGAAGAGTCATATTCTAAAGCATGGGAGAGGTTTCAAAACATGCTAAGGAAGGTCCCTCGTCATGGGATCAATCTCTATGGAAAAACAAAGATCTTCTATTATGGGCTGCATCAAGGGGAGAGGACCACACTCGATAGTGTAGGAACATGATTTATCCTCAACAACAAGCCATCTAGGTGTAACAATATTCTAAATATTATGGCTAAAAATTAGTCATGGGGAGAAGAAAGAGAACATCCGACAAGTACTAGAAGTGTTGGAGAGTCTAAAGTCCATACGACATTGAATGATAATCTTGACCTCATAGCCAAGAAACTATGTTAGAAGGATGGAAATTCCTCTAGAGGAGAGGAAGAAGATTGCATGTTAGCACGGAAGCAGAAATACTGGCAAAATTAATACTCTTGCAGGAAGTATCCCAAGTTTTCTTATAAAAATTCCAACAACTTTCAGTAGGACCCATCCCAAGCACAATAAGCCAAGCCACAGCAGGTTGGTGTACAATAATAGGACAGGGGACCTAGTAAAATAGACCACATTGAAGACATGCTAGGCAAGCTAGTCATTCAAAATTAGGCAATAATTGGCCAGACCCAGAGAGGATTGTAGAACCAAGGAGCACAGATACACAATATAGAGAATCAAATCTCTCAGATAGCAGCATAAGTGGCTTCCTTGAAGAAACTTGTTCTGTAAGGATTTCCAAGAAATACTGACATACCTTCTAGTAATCATCAGGTGAAGGTAGTGTTGCTTCACATTGGGAAGAAAGTGTTGACTAAAAAAAGGATAGTTCCATAGGTAAAGGATAATGCAGGTGACACATGACCAGCAGTGACTCATGATCCAGTTGAGCCGGATATGTAGCTGAGGACAAAGTAGCTGAAGAAGAAATTGATGAACCAAGGGAGACAAGGAAGGACACATATGTCCCACTTCATAAAAGGAATCTGGTGTTGTCGGTGTCCTTTCCAAACAGCTTGAAGGCTAAGAAGGTTGACCAATAATTTTAGAAGTTTTTGGATTCTTTCAGAAAATTTCATGTCAACATTCCCCTCATCTATGCAATTGGGTAGATTCCTTCATAAGAAATTTTTTTGAAGGGTATAATCAACAAAAAGCGGAGGATAGTAGATTCAAATGTAGTGGTATTGAGAGAGAAAGTTAGTTCTCTCACTCAAAGAAGATTGCCATAGACGTGGTAGGATCCAGGATGCTTCAGTATACCATGATACATTGGAAAGACCAAGTTTGGAGAAGCTTTATGTGACTTAGGGGAAAGTATCAATCTTATTCCCTTGACTACCTTCAAGAAGTTGGGTCTCAAGGAATCCAAAAAGGAAAACATGACCATACAACTAGCAGTCAACTCAATGGTGAGGCCATATGGTATTTGTGAGGATGTTCTTGTCAAAGTCAACAAATTCGTGTTTTCAACATATTTTGTATTTTGTAGTCATGGAGATGCATGATGATCATGGCAATGAACTACTACTTGGGAGGCCATCTTAGACTACTATATACATGATCTTTGAGATGGTTAGAGGAATATTGACACTTGGTATCAAGGATGATCATTTTAAAATAAAGATGCCTGACTTTGTACAACCAGCTGAGGAGAAAGCACAGTGTCACATGTTACAACATGTATAAGGGGAGGTGTCTCTATTGCTAGGTAAGCCATTCCTAGACATGGCTCATGTGATGACCAAGGTAAAAAAGGAACATTGGAGGTGGATATCATGGAACACACCAAAGATATCATGTGATGGCCATGGTACTGTCGTGTTACTACACCAGGAACTATGAAGACTTAGGACCACCTCCACCACTGTTGATTCCATCTATACTGAGTCCTCCAGATCTTGAGTTGAAGTTGATGCCTCCACATTTGAAGTATATACATTTTTGGCAGAAAATGAGATGCTTCCAGTCATTGTCGCAGCCTCCTTGAGTGTCCAAGAGGAGTAGTAGTTCATTGTGATGTTGAAGAGCCATTGGGCAACGTTTGGGTGGTCAATTGTAGATATCAAGGGGATCTCCCCTAGCTTTTTCCAGCACACGATTCACATAGAAGAAGGTGCCAAGCCGATAGTTCAGCCTCAGAGGTGTCTCAATCCCATAATGACTGAGGTGGTGAAGAAAGAGGTAGTCAATCTTCTATCGGTAGGCATAATTTATGCTATCTCTGACTCTAATTGGGTAAGTCCTACTCAAGTGATTCCGGATAAAGGGGGATAACTTTCACCACATATTCATTTAGTGAATTGATATCTACTAGATTGGTGATTGAGTGGAGAGTTTAGATTGACTATCATCAGTTCAATGCCTCTACGCTTAAGGACCATTTCTTGCTTCCTTTCATCGATCAGATTCTTGAGCGGCTCACCGACTGCTTCCATTTTTGTTTTTTGGATAGGTATTCTGGGTACAATCGGATTTCCATCGAGCCACAAGATCAGATAAATCTAATCTCACTTGTCCATATGGCACATTTTCTTACCGTCGGATGCCTTTTGGTTTGTGTAATGCATCAGTGACTTTCCATAGATGTATGGTTGTCATTTTTATGATATGGTAGAGTGTTGTCTTGATGTTTTCATGGCCAATTTTTTGGTGTATGGAGAGTCATTGGAGGATTGGCTTGATAGTCTTGACAAAGTCTTGCAAAGATGTTAGGACACTCACTTGGTTTTGAATTGGGAGAAGTGTCACATGATGGTGAGTGAGGGAATAGTTTTGGAACACAAGGTGTCCCATAGAGGTATGGAGGTCGATCCAGTTAAAATTGAGGTTATTTCTAAGCTTTCTCTACTGTCCACGGTGAAGGGAGTCATGAGTTTTTTAGGACATGCCATCTTTTATCGACATTTCACAAAAGATTTTTCAAAAATTGCAAAATTGCTTTATGAATTATTGGGAAAAGATGTTGTATTTAAATTTGATGAGTGGTGATTGAAAGCATTTGAGGTGTTAAAGGAGAAAATGGTCTCTACACCTATTGTTTAGGCTCTATATTGGAGCCAACCTTTTGAGCTGATGTGTGACACATCAGATTATGTGGTAGGGGTTGTTTTAGGCTAACACTGAGACAAGAACCCCATCGTCATTTATTATACATATAAGACCCTGAATGATGCTGAGTTAAATTACATAACCACTAAAAAGGAAGTGTTGATGGTAGTCTTTGTTTTTGAAAATTTTCTCTAGTATTTGATAGGGGCAAGGGTCATTATGTGGACTAATCATGTAGAAATTAAATATTTGCTGCAAAAGAAGGATATCAAACCTAGACTGATTGCCAGATTTTGTTGCTACAGAAGTTTGATATTGAAATCAAGGATAATTCAAGCAGGTAGAGTGTAGTGGAAGATCATTTGTCTTAGCTTGAAAGAGTGGATGAAAAGGATATAGACATACCAATTGTGTAGGAATTTCTAGATGAGAAACTCTTTGCCATGAAAAGCAAGGATTTGTGGTTTGCAAACATTGCAAACTACTTGGCATGTGGCAAGCTTCCAGAAGACTGGAGTACTACTTGATTTGATTGTTGAGCCTAGGACGTAAAATAAGGGCACTTGTTGGGAGGCAACCCAACCATCTTTTACTGCTTTAGGATTTTGTTCTTTACATTTGAGCTTGTAATTTTCATAGATTTAGTTTGCATTTTATTAGTTCTATAGAAAAAAGGGTGCCTTGATCATTTTGTGTTGTGTGCAGACAGAGAAAAAGTCAGTACAACTGACAACACCATTGGTACTACTGACGCAAGAACAAGGACAACTAAAAATTTTCTCAAAAGTACCGACATCCAGGTCAGTACCACCAAATTTTTGTAGAGGAGCTGAGTTGACTTAATAGGGTTTGGTACTACCGACAGAAGCTCGATAGTACTGAATCCTGAGCCACGCTCTAGGTTTGGGATATTGAGAGACACCTTGAGAGCATCGAGATTTTTAAAGAGTCAGTGACACTAAGGTCGATGGTACCGACAACAATCAACAAGATCGAGAAAAGAATGAGCTCGGTACTATCAACACTCAGTTGGTAGTACCGACATCCTAAAGAACAAAATTCATGGGGACGCCATCAATGACTACAATTTTCTACATCCAACGGTTAGTAGTACCGATCCGATGAGAACTTTCATATGTCAATACTACTGACACTCATGGGTACTATGATGTAGGATGATCCACGCCCATGGACATCAACAGACCAAGACATTGGTATCAACAGTTGGTATCAATTCACACAGATCATGGAGAAGAAGTTGGTACTACCAACACTTCCATCGGTACTACCGACACTGCTCTTGAAGGCAACCCGACAACTATAAAATCAAGGGTGTGGGTTAAGCTCAAATCACACCTGCACCTCATCCTTCATAAGCAGAAGAGTGCAAGTGCTCCCACGCATTCAAAGTCTTCATTGAGCCCTTTCTTCTCCATACCTTTCTTGTACCACATCGATGGTGTCTAGGCATTTAGCTTCTTCCTTGTCAAAAGGAAATTCCATGTTGGTACCAAAGCCAACATGCATTGCTCATCTCAGCGTTGACCACAAGAAGATATATGAAGAGCTAATGAGTCAAGAACTCATCCCAACACGCTATGGACACTGTGCTTTCCTTGATTCCATAGGCTTCACTGAAAATCTCCATTGGGTATGCGAGGGCTAGCAGATGGTGGGTGATCACCTCTTCTTTGGTGATTGGACCACTTACCGTGAAATCACTTGTGAGTTCCTAGAATCTCTGGAGATATGTTGCATTCCTGAGCATAGGAATGGATGGGAAGAAGGATGGGTCAAGTTTCATCTCTTCAATGCTTCCCACCATCTCACGATGAAAGGGTTCAATGACATATATGGGTGGTCAATGGGGGACATCCATTACTGACCCTGTGATTTTGACTACGGGTGGGTGTGGAAGCCTCTGATGGATTTGCCACATGGCTACACAATCAGCTGGCATAGGAACTCTATCACTGACATCGAGCACTCATTTTCTCACATCCTTCAATGCTACCTCACAAATACCATATTTGCCATGTCTAGCTAGGGATAAGGGAAGGTGCAATAGATGGACCTTTATGCCCTCTAGTCTTTTCTAAGCTTAGGGCAGGAGAAAATTGAATTGGGTCCTTCTTTTTGCAGCATGATAGCGGTAAAGAGAAAGGTATAGAGGAGCCCCCCGATTCATTTTGTAGGGCTTCTCACTCCTATCACCATGCATCTCAAATTATACCTATCCACCAACAAGCCTTTGAAGACATCCTACAATTAGGATCTCAACCACTTCAAGAGAGCCAACCTCATCGCCATGCACCATGGGAAAGTGTATACTTGTTTTACACTTAGGGAGAAGTACCAAGAGAGAGAACTCCCTGACCCCATCTTCAACTTGTGTGGGGACTAGCATTTGAGGTCGCTAGAAGGTGATGCCATGGAGAGAGATGAAGAACAAAATGATGACAATGCTAAGCAGGAACAAGCACAGGAGCAAGATGAAGAGGAGGAGGCCACCATACCATTCATAAGGATGAGGGTTATACAAAAGTGCTCCAGAGGATAGGTTGCCTCCAACTCTTTTGCACTACCACCACCTTCTCAGAATGATGACCCATACTCAATGGTAGGTATGTATGGGATGTTACAAGAGATATAATAGGGGCAATAACAACAAAAGAGTACCATATTAGAAGGCATCCAAGACGTCCAAGGATGTCTATACCAGAAAACATGACATCTTCAAGAATGAGTGACTTCTCTTTGCCAACCAAGAGAACGTGCATGTGCACCTACAGAGGATGGATAACTATCAGTAGTCATTTTTTGACAACTATTGGAGTCAATGCTATTTTGGCGGCTATCGACAGCCTCCAGAGATGCCACCGCTACTCCAGACTTTCTCGGGGACTTTCTATCCCCATGACCCAACCATGTCGCATCCACCACCACCACCATTTTTATCGGTACCAATGTTTCACCTCTATGATTAGATTTTGACTATGAGGACATAGTCAAGTTCAACCTTAGAGAGGGTCAGGAACATCTCTATCCTTTATTTTCTTTTTAGTTTTTATTATTTTGAGTTGTAGGATCCACGTCTATCTAGTGTAATTGTGTGAGAAGTAAAATGCATGATTTCTATTTCTATCATCGTAGAGTTTGTTCTTCTATGTCAGTGAAATGAAAATAAAAAAAAAATGAAAAAATGGCTTAGTTGCAATTTTCTTAAGTGACACCACCTAGAGGAAGTGTATGGTTTAGTCAGCTTTTGGACATTTGATATGAATGGAAATCTTAATTATTCATGTAGTGTGGATTAAGATGGGGTTTGATCGTGAATTGATCAAACAACTAATGGGGCCTTAAATTGAAATTTTAGTAAGAAATCCTAAGGTTACCCTGTACACAGGTCAGTAGTAGAGGGACATATCATAGCTTAAGAAAGGCATTGTCTCTTAATTATGTGATTCCATCCATTTTGATCCACCACCTTAAGATGATCAAATAACTTGAATTATTTCCTTTTGATTTCATTGCATGGCATAATAGGTGACATGATAGTTAGTTTCAATTATTACATTAGTTATGATTTGAAAAAAAATTATGCATATCATCTAGTAGCATGATAATTACATGTAGATTGCATATTTTTTTCATCATTCATTTTACATCTTGTGGTTATTATTTTCTTCTAAAATTAGAGTGTAGGGATACACATCCATACACCTAGAAAAATCAAAAGAAAAAAATGAATGAGAGATGTTAGTGAAGCCCAAGCATAACTTTATACCATGCTAAAATAGTGGTCCAATGAAAAAAAGAAAACAAAATTGATCTTATATAATAAAGAGGGAGAAAGGATGCCCTCAACTCAGGTTGGAATTTTTCTCCATAAAGAAATGGAAACATTCACATGATGCATTTTCTTCTTTATTTCACTCTCAGCCATTTGATGAGATTTTCAATACATGCATCATTCCACCCATAATAGTAAGCATTAGGATTCATGCATTTCTCATCATCTTCAATCAAGTCGGTTTATCATGTTTTATTTTTGCATAAATGATTCGGATGTTACTTGTGACTCTTCATAATCCACCTACTTCATTTGATTCATTACTCTTATTGGTAGGATATACATATGATTGATCTCCTCATTCATGCTTATAAGGAGAGTAGATTCCAAGTAGTTGGTAGATAGGAAATGAGCAATGTAGATAGGGAATCACATGATGCACCAAGCAAATTCCTGATTGACTATGTATTAATTTCTCTACTGATAGTGTTTCACTGATCTAAGGGTGGACATCTTTTATGGATATTCTTGGTATCTTGAGAGTAGTTGATTGTTCATTGGTCAGTAAAGGACAATTTGGGACCGCCAGGTGGGAGTGGTTGAGAATGGAAATTCATATTTCATTTCCTTTTGTTGACTTGTCTCAAACAAATATGAGGGTGTGTTGCTCAAGGACGAGCGGCATTTAAGCTTAGGGGAGTTTGATGCACTGAATAATTGTCATTCTCGCAGGCTATTTATTATGGATTTTTGTGCACTTATTATTTGTTTTGATATCATTTGTACATTATTTAGCATTATTAAGTTGTCACACTAAAATGCATCAAATAATTGCTATTTATATTGTTCTTAATGATCTATCATTATTTTGGAGCTTATGTTCATTTTTGTCATATTTCAAGTGCTTTTACAAGAAACGACACAGTTTGGTACTACTGACTTTACTTTCAGTGGTACCAACGTCTGAGGAAAGGAACAAGTTGACTCGAGGAAACTCAATAGTACTAACAGAGGAATTAGTATTACCGTCAGATTAATAGAGAGTGTTTTACAAAGAATCAATACTACAGACAGTCACTTTGGTGGTACCTACTTGCACTGAAAATCCAATAGGTATATTCATAGAAAATCCCAGTACTATCGACAGATAACTCAGTTGTATAGATAGTTATCAAGGGTCACAATTAATTGAGGGTGCCGATACTACCGACACCTAGTCGGTAGTACTGACAAGACGGGATCAGGTAAAAAAGATCATCATTAATCTGATAGTTGGGACTTAATGATGCCCTAAGTCATGGCTATGACCTGGGGGATCATTTAGACCTAATTATCACACCATATTCAATTGTAAGATAGTTGAGAGCATAGAAGAGAGAAAGGAGAGGAAAAAGCAATGTTTCGGGTGATTCGTGCACTTTTGGTGGCCTGGCCTGATTTGCAGTCGGAAGATGGCAACTAATAATGTTTGTCAGAAGGAACCATCCATACCGTCTTTCTCCAGGGTGTTTTCCTTGTTGTTGATGCTTTTAGAATTCCTTTCTTCTTCTTCTTCGATGTGTAAAGAAATTGATATCATGCAGGGCTAATCCCCTTATTCCTTAGGACCCAGGAGTAGCTCGGTTTTGCATTGTAATTGATGATTATGATTTAATATAAATGTTTCTCTTAATTGCTAGACATATTTCTATGAGAGCATCACAAATGACACCATAGGTAAGTGTTCAGACTATTAATTGCTTTGAGAGAGGAATTAAGGGTTGGAATACTAATAGATTTACACATTTTATGTCACTCCTCGAGAGAGGGCTTATGAATGTGAAGAGAATAAACTAGAGATTTTGGTAAAGCACCTAACTAATTACACAATTGCTACAAGAGCAGGATTGGTATTAGTCTAGGTAGTAAATTACGCTACGAGAGTGGGTAATTCTTGCTACAGGTCTCTTTGTCTAGGTTTAAGAGAGATTAATATTAATGAAATGATGTTAATTTCAATGTGAGCCTTGGTGAAACCACAATCCTAAAGAATTTATTCCACTTGTGATCACAACTAGAAATCTTAGTTTTAATTCTTGTAATTTAGTCATTAAATCAACCAAATCACTATTTTTCTCATACCTAGCTGATTGGGTCATCGTTAGTAGTAGCTTCTAGGTACATGTTTTCCCCATGTTCGATATTGGTGCCTCTTTAGGCCTATATTACATTGATATGTGCACTTACATTTTTTGCGTGTAGTATACACACATTAATGTTTCTTACAAAATGATGATGCTCCAACCAAAAAAAAGAAAAAGAAGTAAAACAAAACAAGAAATAAAATAAACAAGTAGGAACAAGAGTGATTAAAATAAGTATGGAGGGAAAACTTGGATTGGGTTTCACCAACTAATATTTCTTACCAACATGCAATGCTCACATCCATTGTATACCCCTAGAAAGATTACGAGCAATCATCATATATATATATATATATATATATATATATATATATATATATATATATATATATATATATATATTCCCTCCTCTCTCGAGCTTAGGATAAGTCTAGATTATAAGGTTGTCTCTCTCTCCAGATGGCAAATGAACAATCACAAACATAACCATATGATCATTAGCTTAAGCATTCTAACCTTTTCGTGCATTCATGAAACTCCATAACACTTAGATAACTTTAGTACTACTCTAGTGAGGCAATAACAATCAAACATCACAAGATGGTAGCTAATCATGCAAGTGAAGCATTAATACCAAGTGAATGGTGATAATCTTTTCTAAGTGCATATATATTCAAAAGGATGCAAGTATATACATGTTAGGAGATCCATAATGGCTATTGCGAACCCAAGCAAGATATTTAGCTGCTCATGGTAATGAGTAGCATTATAGATTTACAAAGAAGGAGAGACATGATGTATAACAATGAAGTAGATGCATGTAGATGAATAGGTCTAAGGGGGAGGAAGAGTGATACACCAACTATGACCAAAAAACAACCACAACTAGAGTAAGTCTTCCTCATACTTGGATCATGGACGGGCATAGGGGAGCGACTAGTCCTTCTTTTGAAGGATAGGCTGATGGCATTGGTGTTAGTGTAGATCTTCTCTCTCCTCTGACTCTCATCTTTAAAGATTAAAGACTAATGGGATGAACGATGGATGGCTCTAGAATGCAACAACACTTCGTCGTTTCCTCAATGATGTGGCCCCCCTCTATGGACGAAGTGGGGGTCTATTCATAGGCTCTGTTAACTGACTTAAGAGCTTCATCAATCACAGAGGTGAAGGGTATTCATCAGTAACCAAGATCATGAAGACTATTGAGGATGTTTGGTCATTGTGGTTGTTGAAGATGACTGCTGAAGAAGTGATATGCATCAGTCATAGAGGACAACCATCCCTCACTCGTTGGTTATGGTGAAGCTTCAAACGGTTGCACAGGACAGTCGATGAGAGGAATCGTGGAAAAGGTGAGAATCATCAATCACTAAACTGAGTTATCATTCGATCGATGAGACATTGACTTCATAGACATCGTAGAGATGGCTTAGAGTCCATCAGTGATAGATCATGTAGAAATCTAGTATTCGCAAACACTTGATTCTTTACCAACCGTTAGACTTGTGGTTATCTTCATCATTCGCTAAAGTGTCAGAACTTCGGTGACCACTGACTTTAGGCTCTATCAACTACTAAGAGGTGTAGTCTGTACAAAAAGAAATGAGTGGTGAACTTGGGTAACTATATCAGAATTTGCTGAAATGATTAAAACTATCTAGGTAAAACATAGTAGAGATGATAGAATAAGGGTAAAATGGGTACTCAAATACCCATAAAATTGGATGTTATCAACTCCCTCGAACTTACAATCTAGCCTTCCCTCAGGCTAACAAATAGAATTAAGCATTGAATAACTTCATAGGGATTTATTAAGATTATTGTTTTTGAGAATGTGAAGAAAATCATTACATCTACCTTAAATCAAGACACATGTATCTTAATAATGTGTTTTCAATCCCAAAACTCTCTTCCTTGCTCTCAAATTTGTGGTACTAATTTTCCTACTACAACCTTCTTCTGAGTATGGATTTCTCCTTTTTGATACACTGATGACCCTTTTCCAAGTTGTACATGCACAAGGTTTTGACAAAATTAGCTTTCACATCCCACTTTTATTTTGTTGGATCTCCTATCTATTGTGCGGGGTTGGACGACAGTTGCAGTGTTTCCTGTCTTTCTCAAGTTTGCTCAAACATGCTTACTGTTGTAATGATAGTGTTACCCAATTGGGTTTTGATGTAATGTCAGGTGGTTGTGTGAGGTCCCCTTTGAAAGGTAGGTGTGTTGAGGTTTGGCTTCCAGACTCCACTACCGATCATGACATATATACATTCTTGAATGTAGCAATATGCCGATTGGGTGAAGTCTTTCAACATCTTTCTGGGCACATCTCTCATGATTTCATCCCACTCAACTTTTATTCTTGCTCACAGGCTTGAGTATGAAAGGAATTGAAGGACGATTGTGGGTCTCCAAGCCTCTTTAGATCCCAAAGTAGGGCTTTTTGCACTAGAGGGGATAGTCGCTTCCTTTTTGCCGCGTTATATGCTTCCTACCTGTACTTAGGATCAGGGTGATCAATCTGGGGTATACTAGGCTGAGTCCTCCTTTCCTCGAGAGTTTATCCTGGGGTGATAGACATTTCGTTGCATTTTACATGTTCTTGAAGTAAGGTTGATGTTTAAACATTATCACATTTGAGTTTTTAGGTAGATTATATAGCCCAAATTTGTTCTTCTTTAAATGATTGTGCTATGAGTTAGCATGAAGAAAAGTAAGTCTAAGAATGACAGAAATGACTAAATCTTGGAAAATTGGATCCCAAAATTGTGCGTGTACTCGTACATTATGAAAATTCAAATTCTCAAAATTTTCCTCACTAAGAGGAGAGAAGAAAGTATGTTCAAATTATGAGTTCTCTATATTGTTAAGTAAGGGGATTAAAAAATTAGGTAAAGGTATTAATTGAGAAGAGGGTATGAAAAAGGACCTTTCATGCCCGTTTATGACTCCCTCCAAACTTATCATGCACTCAGTCTCAGAGTGTCAAATATTAAGTCTAGACATAAATGGGTTAGTTTCACTCTAAAGTTACCCACTTAGATCGTGGTAGCATGTCGGTGTAGACACCCCGGAGTGCATGGTACCACTCCTACTGCATACTTTATATCTTCATACCTCATTCTACTAAGGTTGTCATCTAACAAAGGTAGTGGAAATCACAGTTGTTTGACTGTGTTGTCTTTTGAGGACTTTTGTGGCTAAACTGTGGTTTCCTGAAGTCCTTACCCGTATTTTAGTTGTACCTTTTGTCATGATTTTGTATCATCATTATTATTGCTTATGCACATGCTTGAGTTTTCTAGTTCAGTGATGCTCCTTGGTTTTGTTGCAAGATTGTACTTTGTTAGGGTGAATTATGTGTCAAAATGTGGTAGTGGATTGTTGTATTATCTTTTATATTTATCACCAGGAGCGTCCAGTGGTTGTCGTGTAAAATGGGTAGGAAAATGAATTCTAGCAATGAACTTTGTAGGTGGTGTAGTAGTTTCTCTTTCTTGCCAGAGTCCTGAAAACCTCTAGAGGGGGGGTGAATAGAGTTTTATAGAGATTTTAAAATAATTTAAACTCAAACAACCAAACTAAAGATTAAGAAGAGGAACACAGGTGTTTAGAGTGGTTCCACCTTAGCAAATACTAAGGAGTCAGTCCACTACCCAGTTGCTTACCCAACCGGGATTTTGAAAGTACTAAATTTTATTACCTCTCAAGGATGTTACATAAAATTTACAATACTTTCTAAACACCCTTTGGACAGCCTTCACCTTGAAGTAGTCTTGCCAACCTCGAAGCAGCCTTCCTTGAAGTAACTTCAAGCTCCCCCTTGAAGTAGCCTTCCTCTCGAAGTAGCTTCCCGTCAAGACAGCCTTCTGAAGTAGTCCAAAGTCTTCCTCTTCACCACGAAGAGCTTCACCCTCTCCAATCCGCAGCCTCCTACCTGGAGTAGCAAGGAGAGTACAAGTAATACAAGGAACAAGAAAGGAATAAAAGAAAATACAACTTATCCTTGTAGCTCAAGGCTTGATTTCCCTAGATCAAGCGTTTGGATTTTTCTAGCCAATATGATGGACTTGTGATTGCTAGGGTTAGAAAAATCTAGCCTATAGGACGAGCTTGAGCTAAAGGGAAAATGGCCAATTGATCACAAAGCTCAGTTCACACAGATTGCACAAGAGGGCTCAAGTATTTTCTCAAGTATAGCAAGTGTAAGAAGTGTGTTCTAGTGTCCTATGGCTTGTCCTATTTATAGGAATGGCCTAAGTATGCTTAAGGACGTTCTAGACAACTTCTAGGGGGTTCTAAGTGCTTAACTAGCCGTTAGGTACAAAGTTGTTGCTTTAATAACGGCTAATTGCTTTACTCTGCAGATTCTGTCAGAGATCGTCTCGGTCGAGAAACGGTCGACCGAGACACCCACTCGGTCGAAGTGTCGTCGACCGACAGGCTCTCTGAATGTAACGTCTATTTCCAACTGCCAACTAACTTGTCAGTTTAGGCTAACGGCTAATTGCAGAGATCGTCTCAGTCGAGTGAAGGTCGACCGAGACACCTCTCGGTCGAGAACTTGTCGACCGACAGGCTTCTCTTTTCTCAAGTTATATGCAGATATGTCTAACGGCTACTTGGATCTTTCTCGATCGAGAGTGTGGTCGACCGAAAGTGTCTCGGTCGAGGAGTTGGTCGACCGAGAGAGATCCTGTTTTAAGGTTTCAAGTTAGGCACTAGTTATACGTATGTGTGCATAGGTGGTCCTATTGAATGGATGACTAAGGTGTTTAGCTAGGGAAAATCCAATGCTTGATTTACATGCGATTCTAAGTACTTGTACATTATAATTCTGTACAAGTTTTTACAATGATTACATTTGCATGAAAATATAAATACTTCATGTTGGATTTCCCTTATAGTTGTGTCATCCTGCACACTCAAGTAGCTCGTCAGATAAATAAGAATGAAATGTTTGTCATAATCAAAACAAAGGGATTTTATAGATGTCCATTTAGCCAACAATCTCCCCCTTTTTGAAGATGACAAACATTTCCAAAATATGAATAGAGGAAATATAAAACATATGAATGCCATACCTTTAGATTGCCGTTTGGAACTTTTCCTCTTATTTATAAAATGTGTGCTTAGTATCCCCAATGAATTATGGAACATGAAATCCAGTTCATTTGGGACTATAGCAACTTTCAATGTAAAGCCAAGAGTATATTTATGAAACTCATTGATTGAGTTTGTCATAAATATTAAGTTATATTTTTATATATCTCTCCCCCTTTGTCATCTCAAAAAGATAACCGTTTTATTAAAAACTCCCCCTTAATTAGATATCCCATAAAAAACGAACGAAAAAGATGTCCATTGAATAGCCAAAATGTGAAGCAAGGAAGTTTACGAAAATGATGTCCAAAGAGGCATATTTGGCAAAGCTTGTTTTAGGTCGCCCTTGACTACGACCGTAGCGCCCCTTGGCTAAGTTTTGTTTTAGCCAAGAGGCAACAATTTGCAGATTTCCAATTTAAACGTGCATATCAATTTTGATACTAAACATAAAAGCATAAGTATTCGTTTTAAGAACCGCAGATATCAAAGAAAACATCCTCCAACGGAGTAATAAGTAGTTGCTTCCTAATGTTGTTAAATTGATCTAATGGAAGCGGTTTTGTAAAAATATCAGCCAATTGATTTTCCGTATCAACATGATGAAGGGAAACATGATTCTTTGAGATGTGATCCCTTAAGAAGTGATGACAGATTTCAATATGTTTGGCCCGGCTGTGTAGAATAGGATTGTGTGCTAAGTTTATGGCGCTTGTGTTGTCACACAAAATAGGTGTAGATGAAAGATGAAAACCATAATCGCTTAAAACCTGTTGCATATAAAGCACTTGAGCACAACAAGACCCAGCTGCCATATATTTAGCTTCGGTTGTAGATAGGGCAACCGTGTTTTGTTTCTTGCTAAACCAAGATACTAAGGCTCTACCTAATAAGAAACATCCACCACTAGTACTTTTGCGATCAAGTCGACAACCGGCATAATCCGCATCAGTATATGCTTTAAAATCCAAGGATTGCCCTTTTGGATACCATAAACCAAAACAAGTAGTGCCGGCTAGATATCGAAGAATTCGTTTAACCGCAAGAAAATGAGATTGCATAGGCTGGGATTGAAATCGAGCACAAAGACCAACGGAAAACATAATGTCCGGTCGAGAAGCGGTTAAATATAACAAACTACCAATCATGGCTCTATATAAGGAATCATCAATAGGTTCCCCATTTTCATCCTTATCAATTTTAATAGAAGTAGCCATAGGAGTAGTAGCATGTTTGCATTTATCCATCCCAAAGCATTTTAACAGTTCTTTAGTGTATTTTTCTTGGCTTATAAAAATTCCGGCAGGTGTTTGCTTAATTTGAAAACCAAGAAAGAATGTTAGTTCACCCATAAGGCTCATTTCAAATTCTTTTTGCATAATGTCACTGAATTGTGTGCATAATGATTCATTTGAGGCACCAAAAATAATGTCATCAACATATATTTGCACAACTAAGAAATCAGATGCATATGTTTTGAAAAATAAAGTAGAATCTGAATTTCCAATAGAGAAACCATTATCAAAAAGATATGTCTTGAGCTGTTCATACCAAGTCCTAGGTGCTTGTTTTAGACCATAAAGTTCCTTTTTAAGTTTATAAACATGATCGTCCTTTTCTGGTATTTCGAAGCCAGGTGGTTGAGCAACATAAACTTCTTCTTGTATGATGCCATTTAGAAATGCACTTTTGACATCCATTTGATATAGCTGAATGTTTTTATGGGCAGCAATAGCTAGTAACATCCTAATAGCTTCAAGTCTAGCTACGGGTGCATATGTTTCATCAAAATCTATTCCTTCTTGTTGATTATATCCTTGTGCAACTAACCGTGCTTTATTCCTTATGACTTCTCCTGCCTCATTAAGCTTGTTCCTAAAAACCCATTTAGTTCCTATGATAGTTTTATCTTGTGGTTTAGGAACTAAATCCCATACATCGTTTTTAGTGAATTGATTTAATTCTTCTTGCATGGCTATTATCCAGTAATCATCCTTAAGAGCTTCGGATATTTTCTTAGGTTCAATGATAGAGACAAAAGCCATGTTTGCAACATCTTGGAAAGAGGACCTAGTTTTGACTTTATCATTTGGATCTCCAATAATTAGCTCTTGGGGATGATCCTTGATCAGCCTAGGTGTAGGTTGTGTTTCAACTGGAGGATCGGATGTGGGAGTTTTCTCATTATCATTGGGAATGGTTATAGTTTCAAACTGATTAGTGAGATCAATGATATCTAAATTTGTAGATTTTGATTCCTCATGAAAAGAAACATAAATGGATTCCTCAACTTTTCTAGAGATAGTGTTATATACCCTAAACGCTTTGCTAGAAGTAGAGTATCCCAAGAAGAATGCTTTGTGTGATTTAGAATCAAACTTGTCTCTATCATCCTTGGTGTTTAAAATGTAACATGTAGAGCCAAAAGTATGGAAGTAGTCAACTCTAGGTTTCTTAGAGTGTATTATTTCATATGGAGTTTTCTTCAAATGAGAGTGAACCGTGACTCTATTTAGCACATAACAAGCAGTGTTTACAGCTTCAGCCCAAAAGGTTTTAGGTGTGTTGTGTTCAAGCATCATGGTCCTAGCCATTTCTTGTAGAGATCGATTTTTCCGTTCTACAATACCATTTTGTTGTGGGGTACGTGGAGCAGAGAAATTGTGAGTATACCCCTGAGATGTACAAAAAGTTTCAAATGTATGATTTTCAAATTCGCCACCGTGATCACTTCTAATGGTACATATTTTATGTTGTAAAAGATTTTCAATCTTAGAACAAAATTGCATAAAGACATGAATAGTATCATCTTTAGTTGCAATAAAATGTACCCATGTAAATCTACTATAATCATCAACAATAACAAAACAGTATCGTTTACCACCAATAGATTGTGTTCTCATTGGTCCAAATAAATCCATATGAATTAATTCTAAGGATCTACTGGTGCTAAGTACATGTTTTGATTTAAAAGATGTTTTGGTTTGCTTTCCCATTGTACAAGGTTCACAATTTGCAACTTGATCAAAAGACAAAGCAGGTAATCCACGAACAAGATCATATTTTACTAACTTTTTAATAGCATGTGAACTAGCATGACCAAGCTTTTTATGCCATAGTTGTAAGGTGTTTTCATTTGCAAGTAAGCATTTACCTACTACTGATTTCATAGAGTTTGGTTTAAGGATATAAAGATTTCCAACTCTATTTCCTTCATAAACAACAGTTGTAGTATTTTCTATCAATAACTTGCAGCAGGTTTTGTTAAATAACACATCATAACCACTATCACATAGTTGACTTACACTTATTAAGTTATGGTGCAATCCATCAACTAGTAGAACATTTTTGATTTCAAGATTTGTTCCAACATTACCTATTCCAACGATTTTGCCCTTACCATTGTCTCCAAAAGTGACCGTTCCACTTTTCTTTTCTTCAAAAGTTGAAAATGCATCCTTGTTTCCGGTCATATGTTTGGAGCAGCCACTGTCAACGACCCATTCCTGCATTAGAATGTAGATTTTGGTACCCATGTGATGGTCCGATAAGGTTAGAAACTTTTTAATTTGCTGATGTGTATAAAAGTTCTGATACAGAAAACCAGTCGGTCGACAATTGTTCGACCGATATCATTCTCGGTCGACAATTTGTCGATCGAGCAGGTTACTGTATTATAATCAAAAGACACAGAAAATTTCTCGGTTGACCAATTTTCGACCGAAATAAGTACTGGAAGATTTTCGATTTGTTAAAGACATCCAGTCGGTCGACAATACTTCGACCGACCCAGAGTTCGGTCGACAGTACTTCGACCGACGAAGTTTCTGTTTTAGTACAGCAATGCAGAAAAAATAATACTAATAAGCATAGCATTGTTTGTTGAGATAGGACAATATAAATTGCAAAAATTAAGTGTTTTGTCATATCTCAACTACATTCCATTCTTCTAAGTTTGGGGTCTTGGGGTCCAAACTAAGTTGGACTTCTTAGTCTTGTAGGGGCATGAAAAACAGTAATGTCCAAGACGTAAACAGAAATGACAAGTAATAGAATCAACTTCATTTCTCTTTCTAGCCATTGTGTTTTTGGGTACAAACATAGTTTGGATCTTTTTGGTTTGGTTTTTCTTTGGAACATATCCCAAACCTTTTCTTCCATTGAAGGTAGTACCACTTCTCAATATGTTATCAAGAATATCTTTTCTTCTTAACTCATAAAGTTCTCTTTGCAATTGAGCAATGTCATTCATCTTCTTATGTATATCTTTTCTTGCCTGGTCTAAATCAGAAAACAATGAATCCTTTTCTTTTACAATATTGTCATAGTCCGAATGATTGCACAAGATAGGTTGAGTTTGAAAAGCTTGTAGTTTGGCTAACAAATCAGTCTTTTCTTTTGATAGAAGATTAAGATTGGTTTCCAAAGTAAGTAGCTTTCTAGTGCAATCATCTAAAGATGTTTTTAAAGATACATTTTCAAGATCAATGTTATTCTCTTCAGAAAAGAGTTCATCTATTTTGGCAATGAGCTCATTATTTGATTTCATAGTCTTCTTTAGTTTCTTCTTGGCATCAACATACTTATCATGAGTTTCTTGTAAGCTAGCAACTAATTCTTCTTTAGGAAGATCAATAAGGCTTACCTCTTGAGAGTCTTCATTGTCTTCTCTTGCCATTAGACATTCCACATTTTCATCTCCACTTTCACTTTCACTGGTTTCATCCCATGCCGCTTTATAAGCTTTTTCTTTCTTCTTATGTGAGCTTTTCTTTCCCTTCTTTGCTTTGGGACATTCATTTTTGAAGTGTCCTTTCTTTCCACATTCGAAGCACCTGGGAGTGGAAGAAGAACTAGAAATTTTATTAGATTTAAACCTTCTGTATTTCTTACCGTTGACTATCAATGCTTCTTCTCCTTCTTCTTCACTGGATTCCTCACTCTCATGTGAGGGAGCTTTTGATGCTTTGAGAGCCACGTCTTTCTTTGGCCCCCGTTGATGCTCATGTTCTCTTCTCTCTTCCTCTTCTAGGTCTGCCTCATGAGCTTCTAGGTTTCCGATGAGCTGCTCCATTTTGAGGCGAGTGAGGTCGTTTGCTTCTGCAATAGCTGTCACCTTTGGTTTGTACTTTGGAGGAAGAGATCGAAGTATTTTTGATACCCGATCCTCCTCAAGAACAGGTTTCCCTAAAGCACTTAAACCATTAACAATAGTAGAAAATTTTGAATACATTTCACTAATAGTTTCGTTTGGATCCATACGAAAATGTTCAAACTTGGTTTTAAGCAAACTAACTTTAGAGTTTTTAACTTGAACGGTACCCTCATATGTTATAGATAATCTATGCCAAATCTCATATGCGGTATCACAGTTTGATACTCTATTAAATTCACTTACTGAAATGGAACAATATAAAATGCTTACTGCCTTTGCATTTATTTGGGCCATTTTTACCGTATTAGCATCCCATAATGCGAAATCGTCTTGTGGGAGTGTGTATGGTGTAGATACCATTCTCCAAAGATCCCAGTTGATTCCTTGGAAGTAGAATTGCATCCTTCTCTTCCAGTATTGATAGTTTGTCCCGTCGAACGCCGGAGGTCTAGCAACGAGCGTTCCTTCAATGTTGAGGTTGTTGAGCACTCCATCCCCCATCTTTTCTTCAAGACTTTGTTAGGGCTCCTTGAAGCCTGCTCTGATACCAATTGAAAACATCTAGAGGGGGGTGAATAGAGTTTTATAGAGATTTTAAAATAATTTAAACTCAAACAACCAAACTAAATATTAAGAAGAGGAACACAGGTGTTTAGAGTGGTTCCACCTTAGCAAATACTAAGGAGTCAGTCCACTACCCGGTTGCTTACCCAACCGGGATTTTGAAAGTACTAAATTTTATTACCTCTCAAGGATGTTACATAAAATTTACAATACTTTCTAAACACCCTTTGGACAGCCTTCACCTTGAAGTAGTCTTGCCAACCTCGAAGCAGCCTTCCTTGAAGTAACTTCAAGCTCACCCTTGAAGTAGCCTTCCTCTCGAAGTAGCTTCCCGTCAAGACAGCCTTCTGAAGTAGTCCAAAGTCTTCCTCTTCACCACGAAGAGCTTCACCCTCTCCAATCCGCAGCCTCCTACCTGGAGTAGCAAGGAGAGTACAAGTAATACAAGGAACAAGAAAGGAATAAAAGAAAATACAACTTATCCTTGTAGCTCAAGGCTTGATTTCCCTAGATCAAGCGTTTGGATTTTCCTAGCCAATATGATGGACTTGTGATTGCTAGGGTTAGGAAAATCTAGCCTATAGGACGAGCTTGAGCTAAAGGGAAAATGGCCAATTGATCACAAAGCTCAGTTCACACAGATTGCACAAGAGGGCTCAAGTATTTTCTCAAGTATAGCAAGTGTAAGAAGTGCGTTCTAGTGTCCTATGGCTTGTCCTATTTATAGGAATGGCCTAAGTATGCTTAAGGACGTTCTAGACAACTTCTAGGGGGTTCTAAGTGCTTAACTAGCCGTTAGGTACAAAGTTGTTGCTTTAACAACAGCTAATTGCTTTACTCTACAGATTCTGTCAGAGATCGTCTCGGTCGAGAAACGGTCGACCGAGACACCCACTCGGTCGAAGTGTCGTCGACCGACAGGCTCTCTGAATGTAACGTCTATTTCCAACTGCCAACTAACTTGTCAGTTTAGTCTAACGGCTAATTGCAGAGATCGTCTCGGTCGAGTGAAGGTCGACCGAGACACCTCTCGGTCGAGAACTTGTCGACCGACAGGCTTCTCTTTTCTCAAGTTATATGCAGATATGTCTAACGGCTACTTGGATCTTTCTCGATCGAGAGTGTGGTCGACCGAAAGTGTCTCGGTCGAGGAGTTGGTCGACCGAGAGAGATCCTGTTTTAAGGTTTCAAGTTAGGCACTAGTTATACGTATGTGTGCATAGGTGGTCCTATTGAATGGATGACTAAGGTGTTTAGCTAGGGAAAATCCAATGCTTGATTTACATGCGATTCTAAGTACTTGTACATTATAATTCTGTACAAGTTTTTACAATGATTACATTTGCATGAAAATATAAATACTTCATGTTGGATTTCCCTTATAGTTGTGTCATCCTGCACACTCAAGTAGCTCATCAGATAAATAAGAATGAAATGTTTGTCATAATCAAAACAAAGGGATTTTATAGATGTCCATTTAGCCAACAAGTCCTTGTTATGCATGATGTCTTTCGCTAGCGTAAAATAGGCCATGTATGTATTAGGCATTTTGTGTTCAAGAATGGATTGGTATGTTGTCATAACACTTACAACCATATAACCATTTGACTGCAACATGTAATGAAGATCATCCTTCATGAAACAGATCCCTTCTCTTACAAAAATTACTTCTCCCAGTGAGTCATCTACTTTTAAGCGTTGAATTATCATATGCACTAACTCCAAACATAGGTCTTAGCATGACCATCTATCAAAATCTGAGAAGTTGGCCTTTACCATCCCTATTGGCCCCTTAGGCCTTGTTTCTTGTAGGTCCTCCTCTGAGATCTCCCCCTCTTCATGAGTAGTTGTATTTGTTTCTATTGGAGGTTCTGGAATAGCTTTGGGGGTTGGGTTTAGTGAGGCTGACTGGGTCTATGTTGCACTTCCCTTGCTTGCTTTCCTTTCAAGGTTTTCCTTTTCTTGAGGTTTCTCTTCTCCCTTCTATCTGATTGTCCACTTTGCTACCTACTTGGATTTAGTGGGGTCTATCCATAAGGTGTTCAGTTGCTCCCTCCATGGCTACTTTTCAGGTGATGGCACCCCCGTATATAGTCCATGAGGTACCGCATCAGAGGGCCTTGTTGGGCCATTGAAAAATTTGTGGTTATATATGTCCTCTATTGCATAGAAACCACTTAGTCCATCCAACTCTTCATGGAAAAGATCTTCAGATGGTATCCCTTTATTGACTACTTCCATGAGATGTAACACGACAAAAGTGTAGTCTCCCGATAGAATTTGTTCTTTGTGGGACCTTCATGCTGATAATAAAGTTTTTCCATTACAAGTTGTGGCAGGATCCCACTTTTTAGATTATGCACTAGAAATGAATAGGGACCTTCAGGATGTCACACATTTCTTGTAGGGATGTGCATGTTCTAGCAGACATCCTAGAAAACAATCTTATGAGAACATATGTGATATATAAAAATTAGGGGAGGACACTGACCAAAGATCATTTAGGTGGATATTTCTACAGAGAGCACAGGTACATAAAAGACTATTCAAGGTGATATGTGCAACATTACTTGAGGAATTCCTCCATGCAGACAAGGTTCATCCTATTTTCAATTACACAACAACCTTGGCAAGGCATCTGTATGAAGAAAAATATGATTTAGATTTTTTCAAGGAGTTGCAATATATTGTACAAAGGGTAGAAACATGTGTTGACACACTGCCTATTAGGACTGTTAAGCATTGGGCACTGATAGTCATAAATATGGATGACCAACACATTACCATCTATCAATGAAGGCCCATCACCTCTACAATTGATGAAGCTCTTAAGCTAGTTACCAGAGCCTATAGATAAACCCCCACTTCATCCATAGAGGGGGGTTGCGACATTGAGGAGATGACTAAGTGTTGTTGTGTTCCTAAGCCATCCATCATTCATCCCATTGGTCTTTGATCTCTGAAGAAGAGATTCAGAGGAGAGATAAGATCTACATCAACACCAACATGATCAACCTGTCCTTTAAAAGAAGGACTAGCTGCTTTCTTATACCCATCCCTGATCTAGATCTAAGGAAGATGTACTCCAGTCATGGTTGTTTTGTGGTCAGAGTTGGTGTATCTCCCTTCCTCCCCTCTAGATTTGTTCATATACTTGCATCTACTTTGTTATTATCTATCATGTCTATCCATGTTTGTAAATCTATAACGATGGTCATTGCATGAGTGGCTAAACATCTTGCTTGGGTTGGGAGTAGTCATTAAATCTCTCTCAACATGCATATACTTACATCCTTTTGAATATGTATGCTCTTAGCGAAGATTATCTACATTTTCTTGTTCTTAATACTTGCATGATTAGCTGCCATCTTGTGATGTATGATTGTTAGTGCCTTGAAAGAGTAGTGCTAACATTTTCTAAGTGTTATGAAGATGCACAAATGCATGAAAATGTTGGAATGCTTAAGCTAATGATAATATGGTTATGTTTGTGATTGCTCATTTTCCATCTCAAGAGAGAGACTAACTTATAATCTAGATCTATCCTAAGCTCAAGAGAGGAGGGAATAGACATATATGATGATTGTTTGTAATCTTTCTAGGGGTGTACAATGGGTGTGAGTATTTCATGTTGGTGAGAAATCTTAATTGGTGAAACCCAGTCAAAGTTTTCCATCCATACTTATTTTAATCACTCTTGTTCCTACTTGGTTTTTTATATTATTTCTTAGTTTTTTTTACTTCTTTTTCTTGTTTGTTGGTTGGAGCATCATCATTCTATAAGGAACATCACTTGAATCCCACTCTTCATTTGGTGTATTTGAGCCAAGGTTCTATGTTCTTAGCACTTGTTGCCCTTGTCCCTATGGATCGACCCCGACTACTACATTAAACCCTGTATAATAGTTGTGGGGGCATGAGTGTCGGGTTATAAATTTAAGAGTTTGACTACTCTAGATGTGATCCTTTTTGTACGTGTGATTTAGGCCGATCAGAAATGGTTCCCCATATAGATATGAATGAGGAAAATAATAATTTAAGTGGCCTACCATGCACAGCAGTGGGTGGAAAGATGGGTGCCTATGAAATAGGAATCATGGGATTAATAAAAATTATTTATAAAAGCAACAAAGTGTGATGAAACTACAAGAAGGATGACATGAAATGAATGCAATCATGATGCAATCAAATGATTTTACAACTACAAGATGGCACTAAAACATATTCAGGTATGTTAATGATTTTCAATTTCATTCCATAATCATTGAACATACTCCTTTTATTGGTAAAATGCAATCGTGATTAATTAGACTCCACAAATACACTATATAGATGTTGATCCTAATAACATGATGAAACTAAAGCAAAGAAACATGCAACTAAATAAGATAGATGAAGTACAATGCAAGAGAAACCACTTCTAACATCCCTTAAGCTTGAATTTAACCATGTCTTCATAGTTGAGAATCAAACAAAGAGGTGGAATGGGGTACCAAATGATCAGAATGGTTGTGGAGGGAGTGCTCCCAATGGGATATGTAGATTTGGTGGGTAGTAGGTGCTAGTAAACTGTAGAGGTTGGGTAGGCATGTCTGGTGGCTGGGGTAACTAAAAAAATTCCCTTGGCTCTAGTTTTGATCACAGAGCAACTGCTAAAGATACTCAATGCATCATAGGTGTGTGCGGATGTTCTCCTAGTTTACTAGGAGTAGATGCTCATTGTCAAAGATTGCTTGCTACTAATGGAGTAGCTACTCTTGAATACCCTAGACCTAGTTTAGGGTGTTCGGCTGCAACTACTGCCCCTGTTGAATGGATTGTAACATCACATACCTGCCCTACATTGTTAGTGTGTGTAGATAGGAAGAAATGAGCATTTTATTTGAAGAGGAGTTGTGCACTTACACGTGGATAGCGTCAAATTGATGTCCTAATCCTTCTCTGAAGGATGGTGGTCGTTGTTGTTGTTCTCCTAGTGGTGTTGTTGCTACTACAATTATTGCCTCTGTTGTTACTGGTTGTTGTCGTTGCCAGGGCTTCTTCTCAGGGTGCATCTGGTTGCTCTAGCTTTACTGGTTGAGCTCCTAGTTCCTTCTCTAGTGGTGTAGAGTCCTCCAATATTTTCTCAGCTTTGTTTTCATTTACCTTTGCATCTATTAAAGCCTTTGGCAAGTCATATGTCCTTTCCACAATTACTTCTGGCATTGTTCATTCTATTGGTGGGGAGGATTGGGCAATGGGTTAAATATAAAATTATTTTTCATGAATGGTAGCTTGTTTTGTTGAGGTTTGTTGTTTAGTGACTTCTTCCTTGTTCAGTTGTGGTTGAGGTTGTTGAAGTGTTGACATTGTTGTCTTGGAGATGTCTTTGCAGACCTTGACTGGTAGTTTCTGCCTCTTTTCTAGTCGTGTTTATTCTGTTGCTTCATCTGGTTCTTCTTCATCTTATAGGGAGACGACGAGCATAGGTAGGTATGTAGCTCTCTTAATAGTACTACAATTCATCTTGTCAATTTCATCTATTGTTGGCCTCATCTTACTAGCATCATAATAGGCCATCTCGGGGAGGGGAGTAGTAAGTTAGACTTCACCAGCCTATAATAAAATTCATGCCCTTCTGCGCAAGTATTCCAGCAGTCACCAGGTATTTGTAATCTATCATGGAGTGTCCTTCAATCTCCTCATACTGGTTGAATTCTTCTAGGTCTATGAAGTATGTTTCAATAAGCGTCTGAACTCCCATGCAGTAGTCGTTCATCTTCAATTTTCTATCTTGGTCTGTGACTGTGGATATTCTGTCGATGAGCAACCTTCCAAATGTTTACGGGTCTTTTCTCCATCATGTACCAAATTAGAAAAATGTCCACTTTTGAAATTCTTCCCTCTTTAGATCATGCAAACACTATGTTTGCAACGATTTTCACGATCACCCTTATGAAACTATAGGGGATCTGAGTTGCCTTGGATTTGTCAGGATGATGCTTGTGTTCTCTGGTCAATCTTTCCCACATCTTGTGGCTACTGAATTCGATCATGTCTTTGTGACTTATTTCTTCCATAAAGACCCTAGCTTCATCTCATGTATTTGTAAATATCCTATTCAAGATGTTCTTTCAAAGTAGTCATTTCCTCCTATCTGAACTTGTAGATTGAACTCCCATCTTACCTCTTCGTTTTCCTTGTCTTCTATAGGTACCTTTATCAGTGAAGATATGAACTTGGCCATGAGGTAGGTATAAGAACATTGGGCCGCAATGCATAGAACATATAAGTTTGCCCCCCTCAAGAATCCCATGACTCGTTCGTGGAGCCCCAACTCTTTGAGGTCATGCTTGTCCTTATACCTCATTGGTTTGAACGTCTTTGATGAGAGAAATATGTTGTACTTCTCCTGGTGTTCCTTGTCCCTGGGCTTGGACACCACTTTGTGCTCCTTGTTTGTCGACTCTTGATTCTTACTTTCCTTAGCATATGCTGGCATATTGATCACTGTTGAGTCATATATTATGTTTTTCCTTTGTTGTTCCCCTAGTCTGTGGCCTTTCTTTCAATGTCACCTCCTTCTTTTTAGTTGTTGGTGTATCAATACCTGATATGAATCCCTTCTACTTTCCTTTTTACCTTGTTTCTTCTTTAGATGGAAGGTATTCAGATATGTTGGTGGCTTCAGTACCCTGTGATTCATCTTTATCCTCAAGGGACTCGTGCCCAAGTATGGTTTGATATTGTTCCTTTTTTAAAAAAAGTCACATCCTTTGCTTCTCGGTCATATTGGGATGCTCCTCTAGGAATTTGTCAATTGTCTGGATTTATTCTTATATCCCCTTCAGTGAGGTAGCTTGTCTATCCATGGAGTCAGAGGTTGTTACTGACATTCTTCTGGCTATATGGAGTTCAATTTATTAGTAAAATAAGAATTTTCCTACTCAACCCACTAAAACAAATAGGGTTATATTAGACAGAAAGTGGTAGATAACAATTTAATTTTATATACTTCAACAATCAATGAGATTTTTAATCATCTCAATGATCTCTGATGACATTGATCATTGTTGTTAATACAAAGGTTGTTGATATTACTAAAATCTTTAGCGGTTGATGAGATTTCATCATCCTCATTTATTGATGAGGATGTTGAACGTGTTCTACTACCATGGCAGTCGTTGAGATTTTGAAATATGATGTCATCAGTTACTACGATATTAGTAGACAAGAAAAGGTAGTAACGATGGGCATCGACCACTAAAGAACTCAAAAACAAATGTAATTGCTAAGAAATATGTGGTTGTAGAGGATATTTTTTAGTGGTCGCTAAGATTTCTCAAAACTCATCATTCACAGAGTCCATAGTGGTCATTGTAAATAAGAGTTCAAGCGATCATAGAGAAACTTTCTTTGCGACTACTAAGAACCCAAAATGATTGATACGTGATTAGGTTTGTCAATGCTTGGGAATCGATGATTCTGGTGGCATTGTAGATGACCCTCAACCATCATGATTTCACATAGAAAAAGCTTCCCTTCTCAATGGCGAGCAGGGGTTAAAACCCTAAAAATTGTTGGTGCATAGAATAAAGAGAGGGGGAGGGGTGATCAGAGTCCAATTTTAAAGACAAGACTGGGCAGTTTCAAGGTGGAGAAAATCACCATAAAAGATGATTAAGGGAAAGGGGGTTTGTTGTCTGTTGGTCAAAGAAAGAGGTGGAAAGGGTTGGAGGTCTGGCGGTAGTTGTTAGAGTTGTAGTTTAGGGTCAAACGTTGTTGGCGACGATTGTAGTTTCTCAGTTATTTGGGGCTCCATCTTCTCATCGACATTGGGTTGGTCGTTCAGTCCTCTCTTGATTTTTCTAGGGGTTTGCCTAATGAGGACGGATGTGAGGGGTGGAACTAAGTAGAGGGGTTTTTATACTTTTGGGGTTGAAACCTAGCAGTCGCTAAGAATTCTAGCCTCTTGCAATTGCTGAGGTCAAAACCTCTACAGTCATTAAGATTCTAATATCTTTAGTGGTTTCTAGAGTTCCTATCCTCTGTGGTTGCTAAATTCAAACCCTCTGCGGTCGATGACAGATATGTTGATACCTCATTGGTCGCTAAGAATCATGATTTTTGTGGTTGTTGAATTTTTAATATGCAGCAACTGATGAACACTTTATTTTTATTATGTATACATACCTAGAGACAAAGTACTTAAAGGAGATGTCCAACACTTGATACTAAAGATTAGAGAATTAATTATTCAAGTAACATGTAAATAAAACTTTAACTTTATTATATGCAATAAAAATTAATAAACACAACAAAAATTTCCAAAAGTTAAGATAGTAATAGAAACAAGATTAGTAAATTCTAATTATTGGGAATTTGAGTAAACTAAATTTAAGGATAGAAATTATAGATTGTACATAGACTAATGACAAAAGGGAAAATATTGAAAGTTTAAAGAAAGCTGGGAAATACTTGTGTTGTCTCCCAAGAAGTACTAATTTGTAGTCCTCAGCTTGAATTTTTTACTATTCTCTTCAAATTTCCTCTGGTGGTGCAGGTTGTGGTTCTTATAGTTGGAGTTCTAACCTTCAGATACATGCTTCCTCTTCATAATGACTTTTTACATGATGACCATTTACATTGAAGGTTCCAGTCTTTTCATTACTAATTTCCATCATACCAGACGGGTATATCTTCACTACTATAAAGGGGCCAGACCACCTTGACCGTAGCTTATCGAGAAATAGTTTGATACTAGAATTGAACAAAAGGACCTTATCTCCTTCAGACATGTCCTTACTTTTTAGGTGGGCATCGTGCCACATATTGGTCCTTTTCTTATAGGTTCGAGCATTTTCATAGTCATGCAGTTTAAGTTCTTCCAGTTCTTACAGTTGTAGGATCCTCTTTTTATCTACTTGGTCTGGCTCCATATTCAGAAACTTGATGGACCAAAAGGCCTTATGATCTAGTTCTACTGGAAGATGGCATGACTTCCCATAGATAACCCAGTAGAGAGTAGTCCCTATTAGAGTATTATAACCATAAAAGGAATCCCATAAAGCATAATCAAGCTTCATAGACTAATCCTTTCGAGTCTGGCTGGCCATCTTCTCAAGAATTTGCTTAATTTGGAAGTTTGATGATTATACTTATACTGATGTTTGTGGGTGGTAAGGTGTTGTTACGTTGTTCCTCACTCCATATTTCTTTAGTAAATCCTCAAACTGTATCTCTCCAAAGCGGCCCCCCCATCAGTTATGACGGTGTGTGGGTCTATAATCTGGAAAAAATGGTCTTCTCAAATAGCTTAATTACTACTTTGGAGTCACATGTAGGGGTTGCAATGACCTTTACCATTTGGAGACATAGTCAATAATGACAAGAATATATTGGTTTCCCTTGAAAGAAAGAAACGACCCCATATAGTCGATTCCCCACACATTAAAGATTCCCACTACTATCCAGTTTGACATAGGCATGTCATTCTTTTTGGAAATGTTTCCTGATCTTTGGCATTCATCACATGCTTTAGCATATGTTTGGGCATCCTTGAATAGGGTGGGCCAGTAAAATACCAATTGTAGGACTTTTGTTGTCATCCTTTATCCTCCCAAATGATCTCCATATGATGAAGAATGACATTCACATAGAATATGAGGGGCCTCTTCTTCTGGTATGCATCTCCAGTATAGATTGTCAGCACATCTTTTGAACACAAGTGGGTCATCCCAATAATAATTTTTCAGGTCCAAGAATAATTTCTTCTTATTATTATAGGTGATATCAGGAGACAGTTGCTGACATGAAAGATAGTTACAAATATCATAAAACCAAGGTAGGTTGGGTTCGATGGACTTTGTCATCATTAGGTCCTCATGAGCATAGTTGTTGTTAACAGTCATTGGATCTTTTTTGGAGACTATGATTCTTGACAAGTGGTCGGTGACTACATTTTATGTTCCTTTTTTATCTATGATCTCATGATCAAATTCTTTTAGAAGAAAAGCCCACAAGAGGAGTCTAGGATTGGTGTCCTTTTTCTACATCAAATACTTGATGGCTCTGTGGTCTATGTACACTTTCACTTTTGACCCTATCAGGTAGAATCTAAACTTCTTGAAGGAAAACACTATTATTAGCATCTCCTTCTCAATTGTAGTGTAATTTATGTGAGCATCATCCAGTGTCTTAGTGGCATAGTATATTGCATGATGTTTCTTGTCCTTCCTTTGTCCCGGAATAGCACTGGTTGTGAAATTGTTGGTATCACAAATAATTTTGAATGGAAATTCCCAGTCAAGAGCTTGGAGGATGGGAAATGAGGTGATAGCCTACCTTAGAGTTTTAAAGGCTTTGTAACAATTATCAAAGAATTCAAAAATTGCATCCTTCACAAATAGACTAGTTAGAGGCTTCGATAGCTTGGAAAAGTCTTTTATGAACCTCCTATAGTATCGCATGTCCAAGGAATGTTCTCACTCCTGTCACAAACTTAGGGGATGGGAGTTTAGAAATTTCCTCTATCTTGATACTATTGATTTCAATTCTTTTCTCAGAAACCTTGTATCCCAACATAATGCCCTCCTGGACCATGAAATGGCATTTCTCCCAAATTAGGACTAGTTGCTTTTCTTCACAATGCTTCAATACTCTATATAGGTTATTCAGGTAGCTTTCAAAATCATCTCCATAGATAGAGAAATCATTCATGAAGACTTCCATGATATCCTCTAGGAAGTCAAAAATATGGAGATCATGCACCTTTGAAAAGTCGTTGGTGTGTTGCAGAGCCCAAACAACATTCTTCTAAAAGCATAGGTGTTTTAGATGCAAGTGAAATTCATATTTTCTTAATCATCTGGGTGAATGGGGACTTGATAGAATCCCAAGTATCCATCCAGAAAATGGAAGTATGAATGACCAACTAGATGTTCCAATACCTGACCTATGAATGGAAAAGGAAAATAGTCCTTCTTGGTGGTAGCATTTAGTTTCCTATAACCAATGCAAAAGTGTCGCCCTATTAGAATTGAAGTAGTGACTTCATCTTCATTTTCTCCCTTGACAATTATCATACCTCCTTTCTTAGGCACAACATGAATAGTACTAACCCAATTACTATCACTGATGGGGTATATTATTCTTACATGATGCACAAATTTGTTACCTCCTTCTTAACAACCTCCTTGAGAATTTGATTTAGTTTTCATCATGGTTGGGCTAGGGGCTTGGCTGATTCTTCTAAGTTTATCTTGTGCATATAGAGAGTTGGACTCAAACCTTTAATTTCTTTGACTGAGTACCCTATTGCTTTCACGTGTTGCATAATCTGGTTCAATAGATTTCTTCTTGATCTTCCATCAGTGTGGACTTTATGATCACATGATTTCTTTCTTCATTATCCAGAAACTTGTATATTCAGTCCTACAAGAAGTTGCTTCAGCTCAAGCTTATGTTTAGGTTCCTCCTTTTCTTCTGGTGTCTTCTCTAGAGATGCCTACTTTACCATTTAATTTTCTCTTTTTCATCGTCATTGCACTCATCTTCTGGCTGGTTTAGATAGTCAAAAATCTCAACAACTTCTGGGTCTTCCAAGCCAAGCTCTAGGTTGTCCACTGCTCTCATTAGTGGATCAACAATAGCTTGTTCCTCCTGTACCTCCTCACAAAATTGGTTGTAGCTGTCCATGAAGTAGACCAACTCGAATAGAGAGGGTCCTCTCATGGCATCTTAGATGTGAAATTCTATGTGATCCTTCCCTACTCTAAGAGTAATCATTCATACTTCCACATCAATCAAAGGTCTAGCTATAGAGAGGAAAGGTCTACTAAAAATCATGGGACACATTGGTTCCTCTATAGTGTAGATCATGATAATATCACAAGGTATAAAAAAATATCCCACACTAATCGGGACATCTTCCACAACTCTCACTGGTTTTGTAAGTATGATCATCTAACTAGATCGTCATCCCTATTTTCACCATGTCAGTGAATCCAAGCTTCTGAGATAGTGTCAAGGGTATACAATTGATGCTTGCACCAAGATCTACAAGTCCTTGCCTTACTTCATTATCTCCGACATTAAAAGGGAATGTGAATTCTCCAGTATCCTTTTTCTTCATGGGCATTTTTACTTGTATGAAAGCACTAGAAATCTTAGCCACTTGCACTATCTCCACATGATCTCCTCTTCTTCTTTTATTAATTACATCCTTGATGGCATATGTGGGCATTTCTTTGATAGAATCCAATAATGGAACACCAATGTGTATCTTCTTGAAAGTTTCCAAGAACTTCTCATACCTTTTCTTTAGATGGGCCTTGTTCAGCTTGTAAGGGAAAAGAACCCTTGGGGAGTAAGGATATCTTTTGGTGAATGCCTCCTCAGTGGGGTCAGGCTTCCTTGCTTTTGCAATTTTCTTTTCTTTCCCTTTTTCTCTATCCTTGTCCTTCTTAGAAGACTCTTCTATACTAGGCACTTCCTCCACAATGGTTGGTTCATGTTGTGGCTTAATAGAGGTGCTACCTTCTTTATTAAACTCGTCTCATTGGTTTTCCAGAATCTTTCCCAAATGAAGAATATCCATCTTCATAGTCTCAATATTAGATGGGATGTTTCCTTAAGGATTCTTGATTAGTTCAGACAATTGTACCCATTGTTGACCAATCTGCCTTTAGTGTGTCTGCATATCGAACACTTGAGTCTGTATTGTGCTTAAAACACATGTATTGGTGATAACACTCTAATTCAATTTCTCATTCATTGTTTCCTATCTCTTCATAGACTCAAAGAGCTTTTCCATAGTGTCAAGTTGACTTTTGATTTTACTCTGACCTTGATCTTGACTTTGTCTTTTCGAATTCCTATTTTGGCCTTGGCTTTGTCCTTGACTTTGTAAATTATACTTGTTTTGCTAATAGTTCATAGTATGAGTGAACACATATTATCCTTTGCCTCTTCCAAATCCAGATGGTCCTTTGGATGAGCCACTCAATTGATGGGAATTTTAGGCAACATCCTTGTTCCCGTAGTTGAAACCAGGATGGTGTGGCCTCTTGAAATTTGCATAAGAGACATTCTTAGTTTCTTCTTCATCACTTTCCTCTTCTGGTTGAGTGTAGATGCAGTTGTCAACTCTGTAGCCTCCTTCGCCACATGTAACACATTTCATGACTCTTTCTACAAGTTTCTTACCTTTATTCCCTGAGTCCTTCAGTTGCTTGACGTATGTGGCTATCTTCTGGATCTGGGTGTTTATGGTTTCTAAGTTTTTAAATTCAGTTGTAGGTCCTTCATTTGTTGATTTCTTTCCATGTCCTCTTTCAATTCCTGTCCTTATTAAAGTGCATCCATATTATTGATTATAACCATTGTCTTTCTTGGACCCAAGAAATCACTCCTTTAGTGAAGTTCTTTTGATGGGTGTGAAACTATTGTAAAATGTTGTAACCAAAAATCCCTTGTCATAATTGTGGTGGGGGAAATCTCTCTGGTACTCTTGAAAATGTTCCCAGGCCTCAAACAAGTTCTCCCTTAGCTTTTGCATGAATATGGATATCTTATGCATGTTCCTGAGAGTCTTTTCCACCAGGTAGAACTTGGTGAGAAAAGTGTCGGCTAGAAGTTCCCATTCATTAATATTTTTTTCAGGTAAGACAAGGTAACAAGACAATTCCTTGTCCCTCAAAGAGAAGTTAAATCCCTTGCATATCACTTTTTGCGGCACCCTCTTCATCTTGATGGTATCACAAATGTTTTTTAAGGCATCTACATGGTGATAGGGTTTTCTTCCTAAGAATTTCCTCCAAAAGATTTATTTTGGATCATGGTGATAAAGGATGGTTTCAATTAGAAGTTTGGAGCATTGAACCTTGGAATGATGATCAAGCATATTAATTAGATGGCTCCTGTGGCTATTATTTTGCAAAGGGAAGGGTCCTCGTCTTCATCGTCATCTTCATCATTGGGGTCGTCTTTGTTGTTTTCAACCTCATGGTTCCTCCTATTCCTCCTTGATCCATGGAGACACTCATCATCATGGTGTAGATCCTGATGCTCCTCATTCTGATGTTGATGTCGAATACCTCCAGGCAGTGGGTTTTGGGGTCCTGCTTGATCATAGTAGTATTTCTCATGCTCAAACTCAGTCTCTGGTGGATGTCAAGGTTGTACAACCACTCTTAGTTTTCGGCCTCCTCCCTCTCCTCTATGAGGTGGCATGATGGTGGCAAGTGAATGGTTTATTTAATATTTACTTCTCTTTAGACTACCCAAAATAATTTACACAGTCAATTTAGAAACCAGACGTTTTAAATAAAGTATTCGAGATAGTTAGAGATAGCAAATTAAAGTTTTTTATGCGTTCAGGTCTATTGCTAGACTTGAGGTACATGTGTATGGTGAGTAGATTTGGGTTCTTAATAGTACCGATTGGCTTGTCCCCGACAATGGTGCCAAAAAGTTGACCAGCCTAAATCACATATCTAGAAGGAGTAGATCTAGAGTAGTTAGATTTTTAAATTTATAGCCCAACACTCAGACCCCCACAACTATTATATGGGGTCTGATGTAATAATCGGGGTCGATTCATAGGGACAAGGGTGGTAAGTACTTATAACATAGAACCTTGGCTCAATTGCATCAAATGAAGTGTGGGATTAAAGTGATGTTCCTTATGGTTCAATGATGCTCCAACCAACAAACAAGCAAAAGAAGTAAAACAAAACAAGAAATAAAATAGGAAAATAAGTAGAAACAAGAGTGATTAAAATAAGTATGGATGGAAATGGATCGGGTTTCACCAACTAAGATTTCTCGTCTACATACAATACTCACACACATTGTATACCCCTAGAAAGATTACAAGAAATCATCATATATGTCTATTCCCATCTCTCTCAAGCTTAGTATACATCTAGATTATAAGGTTGTCTCTCCCTTGAGATGGCAAATGAACAATCACAAACATGACCATATGATCATAAGCTTAAGAATTCCAACATTTTCATGCATTCATGCAACTCCGTAACACTTAGATAAGGTTAGCACTACTTTTTTGAGGAACTAACAATCAAACATCACAAGATGGTATCTAATCATGCAAGTGAAGCATTAAGACCAAGAGAATGGAGATAATCTTTTCTAAGAGCATATATATTCAAAAGGTTGTAAGTATATACATGTTGGGAGAGCCTTAATGGCTACCCCCAACCCAAGCAATATAATTAGATGCTCATGGTAACGAGCAACATTATGGATTTACAAACATGGAGAGACATGATGGATAACAATGAAGTAGATGCAGGTAAATGAACAAATCTAGAGGGGAGGAAGGGAGATACACTAACTACGACCACAAAACAACCACAGATGGAGTAAGTCTTCCTTAGATCTGTATCAAGGATGTGCATAGGAGAGTGTCTAGTCCTTCTTTTGAAGGATAGGCTGATGGTGTTGGTGTCAGTGTAGATATTCTCTCTCCTCTAACTCTCATCTTCAGATATCAAAGACCAATGGGATGAATGATGAATGGCTCTGGAATGTAGCAGCACTTTGTCATCTCCTCAATGTTGTGATCCCCCTCTATGGAGGAAGTGGGGGTCAATTTATAGGCTCTCGTAACCGATTTAAGAGCTTCATCGATCGTAGAGGTGAAGAGTCTTCATCAGTCACCATTATTGTAAGACCGTTGAGGATGTTTGGTCATTGTGTTTGTTAAAGATTACTGTTGTAGAAGTGATCTCCATTGGTCGTAGAGGACAACCGTCCCTTGGTTGTTGGTCGTGGTGAAGCTTCAACGGTCACAGAGGACAACTGATGAGTACGCCCACAGGAAAGGTGAGAATCATCGATTGCTGAACTGAGTTATTCGCCAATTTTTGAGACATTGACTTCATAGTGACCGCAGAGATGGCTTAGATTCTATCATTTGTAGAGTGTGTAGAAGTCTAGTAGTCACTAACACTTGATTCTTTACTGGCAGTTAGACTTTTGGTCATCTTCAGTTGTCTCCAAAGTGTCAGAACTTCAGCGACCACTGAGTTTAGGCTCTATAGACCGTCAAGAGGTGTACCATGTGCAAAAAGGAAAGAGTGGTGAACTTGGGTAATTATATAAATTTTTTTCAAAATGATTAAAACTATCTAGATAAAACATAATAGAGATGATAAAATAAGCATAAAATGGACACTCAAATACCCACACAATTGGATGTTATCAGTTTCCAACCTAGTTTATGCAGGTAGTTCAAACAAATGTAGATAGGAAGATCGTATGGTGCTCCAAGATTGTGTCCTACTGGTGATGATATTAATTGATCCTCATGAATAGAGTCTACATTGATCTTTTGGGGACATCTTTAATAAACAAATATTGGCTCTCTTTAGATTAATCACATATACAGTGGTTGTTGAGGGTAGGTTTGGGACTGACGGGTGGGGTGAATAAGAAAAGTAACTCACATGTATTTGTCTTCTAGTTGACTCTTTCAAAAAAATCCAAGAGTAGTGGCTCAAGGACAAGTTGTCGAGAAATATGGCAATAGATATGGAAGTGGAAATAGAACAATTTCTTACTATATTTCCCATAAACAAGTGGAACACGTCAATAACTATGAAAGGGAACTAGGATTGCAAGGCATATACATGTTTCGGGAAGCGACAATCCTTAGTGTTGTGCTTCCTTCTAAAGAAGAACCCAGGCAGCAGTTGGCAGAGGCCTCCTGGTGTAACACCATGGATAAAGATTTATTGCGTCCTCCTAGAATGATGGAAATGGCATCCATTCCTCTATGTAGTCCACACAGACTATCGAGAACTCCTCATTGTTCTTCTAGAACCAATGAGAAGGAGTTGTCCCTTTGTGTTGTCAATGTGCTAGCATTGATTGTCTCCCCTTTAGCCATATTTCCCTTTTATGGGTAAGATGCATTTATCTCTCATGTTACCCCAATGTTGAGATGAGGATTATATGTACTGAGAGCCTTGGACACCCCCTTTATGTAGGAGTTGATGGATTACAACTTCCGCAAACCCAGAGACATGATGGGATGAACTTCATGAATTCTCAGGTGCTCCAAATCATCAGTCAGGGCATGTCAATTAGTCCATTAGAACATCCAATCAGTCAAGTGGATTGTGTTCTTATTCACAAACATATTGGCTTTTCATGCAGTGATTAATGTGCATCATGATGTCAACATTAATACCTTGATTGAGTCTTATTGATCATCCAGTCAGTCGAATAGACTTTTCAATCAATTAATTGGATACTTCAGTCGGTTGACTGGAATTCCTAGTTGATCCACTAAACTTTTGAATCAGTTGAATGGACACTCTAGTCAACAACTGTTAGCCAGTTTTGATTAGGTTGATTACCCAAACACTTTAGTAACCAAGTCAAACCTTATCCATGAGTAAGCTCCTATTAAAGGTGCATCCAATGTGTGTGTCCCTATAGATCCCAAATTATGTTAGAAGTGAATGTCCATAACTATATTATGACAACACAAGCAATTAGAAGTATACAGAAACACATGATTTCTACCCAAGTAACTAGAAAGTTGAAGAACAACTTCAACCTACATCTATATTAGTGTTATCATGATCACATAGTTCCTTTGTCACTAATATCTAGATTGACTCGAGGCATGGAATGGTCATCGTCTTATTATTCAATCCATGTTCCTTGAACTAGAGCAGACTATCTGACATGAATGTGATCTCACATATCACCAATTGATTCATATGAGTATGGCCATACATTTCTTAGTCTCTCTTATCAAGTGGATAGGATATTAACTCTGGAATGAGGACCAATTTCATTTACATCAATCACAGTCAATCCCCATGTGTCATAATGTATCTGAGAACCACCTTTATGTTAACCCTTATTCAAGGTTGTTTTGGATGATGTCAAAATGCATCAAACAACATGTGATGAGTTTAGTGAGTTAAGGTCTAAGAACCACAATCACCACTGAGTCTAACTACCATTTAATGGTTTCCATGTATCACTCTCAAGGTGGGTTTGTCTGGTACATAGTGCTCTAACAAGTACGTATGTGTGTGTCATTAAATCACATATCATGATAAATGATATTTTTCCATCATTCAATGCACATTCTAGTCTTACATATTATTGTTGTCTATATTGTTTCCACAATAATATTTGACTAGGGACATAACAGGAATGTTACTCTTATCATACATATAATCTCATTATTGAGGTCCTCAACCTAAAGACATATGCCATCGAGTATCATTCTCTTAGTCATCTAGCATTTTATACGATCATATCATAATTGAACAAACATTCAAATAAATATTTACTTCATTATTAATCAAATCAAGTACGTGATGCCACATTACAATAATTGTATGACTGGTTCATGCATACATACCAACAGACCCCCACTTTAACTTAGAGCAACTCACCCATGCATTTAATCCCAAGTGATCTAACATGAATTTCATGCTTCCTCTGTGAAAGTGCTTTTGTCAAGGGGTCGCAACATTGCTTTTAGTTGGCACTCTATAAATCTTCACATCTCATCACTGTACGATCTCTCATATGAGTTGGAATCTTTTTTGTATGTGCTTGGAATGCTGATGCAATCTAGGTTCCTTAGCTTGTGCAATAGCTCTATTTTTGTCATAATACAACTCTACCGCATTGTTGATGCTTGCAACCACCCCAAGTTTAATGATGAACTTCTTGATCCAAACAACTTCCTATACTGTATTGGAGGAAGCAATATACTTGGCCTCTATTGTAGAATCAACAACTGTTTCTTGCTTGGAAATCATCCATATAACAGCTCCATTGTTGAGGCAAAACACAAATCCAAATTGTGATCTAAAGTCATCTTTGTCAGTTTGGAATCTTGCATTGGTGTAACCCTTTACCACCAACTCTTCCTCACCACCGTAGACAAGAAATTGATCCTTAGTTCTTCTAAAGTACTTAAGGATGTTCTTCACAGCAGTCCAGTGACCTTCACTAGGATCTAACATATATCTACTCATCATGCTCAAGGCATACGAGACATAAGGATGAGTACTTAACATTGCATGCATGATAGATCCAAATGTAGATGCCTATGGAACTCATGTGTTCCCATTTTCACAAGAACTAGGACATTGATCTCTACAGATACTAATACCATGAAACATGGGTAAGTTTCTTCTCATTGGATTCCCCATATTGAACCTCTTCAACACTTTTTCAATGTATGTGCTCTGGCTCAGGCCAATAAGCCTACTAGATGTATCCCTAAATATCTTGATTCCTAAGATATAGGATGCTTTTCCTAAGTCCTTGATACAAAATGTACTTCCTAGTTAGGTTTTTACCATTTGTAAGGTAGTGATGTCATTCCTCGTCAATAGTATGTCATCTACATACAATATTAGGAATGCTCCCACTAACCTTCTTGTAAACACATGGTTCATCTTCATTTTGACTAAATCCCAACTCATTGACTATTTTTCCAAATTGAAGATTCTAGCTCTGAGATGCTTGCTTCAACCCATACATTGACCTTTTTATATTACATACTTTATTTACTTTTTCTAGATCTATAAAACCCTCAGCTTGTGTCATGTACACATCCTCAAGCAGATTCCCAATAAGGAATGAGATTTTAACATCCATCTTCCGAATCTCATAATCATAATAAGCTACAATAGCAAGCATGATCCTAATGAACTTAACTATGGCAAGTGGAGAAAAGGTTTTGTCATAGTCAACACCTTGAACTTCTCTAAAACCCTTTAAAACTAATCAACCTTTATATGTTTGTACATTACCATCCATGTCAGTCTTCTTCTTGAAGACCCACTTGCACCCTATGGGTTTCACCCCTTCATGTGGATCCACCAAGGTCCATACCTCATTGGTGTACATGGATTCAATCTCAGATCTCATTGCTGCAAGCCACTTGTCAGACTCTGGTTCCTTAATAGATTCTAGGTAGGTTTGTGGCTCATCATCTATGACCAACTCATTTCCTTCTTGAGTCACAAGTTAACCAAATATTTCTGCCTCAAGGTGTGTACTACGAGATCTATGAGGTTCTTGTGTTACATGAGGAACTTTAGATTCCACAACAATTTGTGATCTCCATGTTTCTTTTGTACCTTGATAGGTTTAATGATTTCTCATTGATCTCCAACTGCTTTGAGTTCTACTTTACTCCCACGGATTCCTTTGAAAATAAATTCATTTTCAAAAAATACAACATCCCTAGAAACAAAAACTTTGTTGCAGATGGAATATAGAAGTATTATCCCTTGGATTCCTTGGGATATCCAAGAAAATAACATTTATCTAATTTAGGTCCAAGATTTTTAGGAAAATTTTTTCTCACATGAGCTTCACATCCCCAAATCTTCATAAAAGACACATTGGGATGGTACCCATACTATATATAAACTGATTTAGATGTTACATGGTTAAGTGTAAATGCTATAGTTTCTAGAGCATATCCTTAGAAGGAAGTTCAAGAAATTGAGAATCATTCTCACTTATGATCGCAAGCTCTATGTCCTGGAAATACCAGTGCCAAAGGAACCCACTCCCAGTGCACCTAAGGCTGAAATGGATGCTTACTTGAAGTATGCCAATGGTTCTACAAGCATCAAACACCTTATGCTAGGATGTATGAACAATGAGGTGCATAGACAACAAGATAACGTGAATGTTCTCGATATGATAAACCATCTTAAGAATCATGCAAAGTATGAAAGGTATAATGTATCCAAAGTGTTGTATGGTTGCAAACGAAAAGAGAAAAATAAAGTAGGGCCCCATGTGCTCAAGATAATTAGGCATGTAGAAAGCCTAGAAAGATTGGGATTTCCTTTAGGCCAAGAGTTGGCCAAAGATATGATTTTGCAAATGTTTCCTGAATCGCATAGCCAATTCATCAAATATTATCACATGAACTAAAGTGACTGGAATGTTGATAAATGCCAAAGCAAGAATGAAAAAGGACAAGCCTGGTCTAGGCACTACTACAGAAATGGCTTATAAAGTCACTTTTCAAGGTGTCGGTTGTATACATAAACGGACACCTAAACTCTACAGTGTCGGTTTATAACATAAACCGACATACAATCTGTGAAGGTCGACCAGACACGGGTACCGCTTTTATTAAGTGTCGGTTAATTAATAAAAAACCGACACCTAAAATCAACCGCCAAAACCAAAATTCCAGCGAAAAAATTACCTCCAAAATTTGACATATGGTGTCGGTTTATAAATAAATAACCGACGACTAAAGGTTATTTGCGGGACAGGAATAGGTGGCGTTTGTCTTTTAGTTAAAAACCGACGACTATAATCTAGTATAGGTGTCAGTTTTTGGAAAAGAACCGACACTGTTGGTTTAGTTGTCGGTTATTTTGAATCACCAACGCTTATTGTCAACTTAATAGCTCACCAGCGCGAGCTTCTCTTCCCCTTTCCCAGTTTCATTCTCGATTTCAGTTAGGTCCGGTGATTTCTTGCTCGCCCCCGCTGGTCGTTGCTCCTCCGCCGCCGCTGTCGTGCTCCTGCTCCTGCCCTCGCCGCTGCTCCGTGCTCACCGGCGGCCGTGCTCCTGCTCCTGCTCCTGCCCTCTGTGATCACCGGTGGCCGTCCGTGCTCCTGCTCCGTGCCCTCGCCGCTGCTTCGTGCCCTCGCCGCCGCTGCTCCGTGTCCTCGCCGGCGCTTCTCCTCTCTTTGCCGCAGCCTCTGCCAGTGGTTGCTGTGCTCCGGACGTTGCTCTCCTCTGCCCTCAAGGTATGCCCGCCCAACCTTCCTTCTTCCTTCTTCCTTCTTCCTCTGCTCCGGCGGCTGCTTGGGCGGTGCCAAGGCACGCCCAAGCAGCTGCTGGGCGGTTTTTTAAAAGTTATTTACTTATTTGTGTTTAGGGTTTAGGTACTGATTTTGTGCTTCTACTGAGTTGAATCCTCTATTTTCTATACAATACATGTAATTTTGATCAAGTGATGATATGTAAATGTAGAAATAAGTTAGTAAGGTATTAATGATAAGTCGGCTGTAATGTGATGCAAAATAGTTATTGTATCATGCATATCTTAATACATTTTTGTTTTATAGTTGTATAGGGTGTTTTATGTGTGACAAGTCTATTGTTTAATAGTTTAGCTATAATCATTGTTTTATAGTTGTGTTATAAAGTATTTGGGTGTTTAGTATGGTTCCAAAAAGTATAGTATATATATGCATACATGTGCATTTTTTTATAAAATTGTATAGAAAATCAAAACCCATTCTTAGAGAGAATCCTAATCACCCTTCTTGCTTAATGATGAACTGTAATGCACACATGTGACATGCTTGGAATGTAAATGATGAACTTTTCCCTAAATTGCCAATTGTCACCTACTTGTCCGCCGCCGCTACCGAAAGGTATGCTTCCTCCAATACTGCTCCGCCATAGTTGTCTAGTTGTGCATACCTGCGAGTTATCAGGAACACCTAAATGAATGTCTAACACCTAAATGAATATCTAGTTGTGTATTTTCCTAGTATCGTGAAAGATTCTCAATCGTGTGTATCACATGGGATTCTTATCTCAACACAATGGACTACAATATATGCATCTAATGCCTTAAATGGAAGACTCGAATGTTATAAAATCCCATCAAAGTAGGTAGAAACAACTTATATATATTCAGATCTTAATAATTCCATGAAGTGCACATTATCTTACTTAGGAAAAGTATGTGTATAATGTAGGATTAGTTCCATATAATGGTTCTATTTTAGTAAGCACCTAGAAACCCGTCCAAGATTTACTCATTAGGAGTAAATCTTGGATAGTCCCCGATTTGGGACTGTTCTTGAACACCTAATCTCACTTAGGATGTAAGTGTATAATGTGTATTGGGTTTTTGAGAAAATTTCAGTAGCATTTCCTCGTTTGTTCTCTAAGTACATATGTAGACTTATTTTCAAGCTATCATGTATACCACAATAAAGTTGGTTATGACAAGCAATAAAAGGTTAACTGATGTTATGCAACTTTTTTTGAAAATATATAACATCGTTATATGTAATTATACTTTGTTAATACTAATATCGTGCAGTCTCTGTCCACCCATAACAGTCACTATGAACTGGGCCTCTATGTCAATGTTAACGTTCCCTATTGAAGAACAATTGGACATCATCCTAGATGATCGTTCCTTAAACCAATTGGTCATACCCAAACATTGGCGTTTTCTAAAAGGAAGACACTACATGCCTGGTAAAGTGACCCTAACTTTTGGCAATTATTCACATGTTATCAAGGTTGAGTATGATTTGGCGGGAAATATTGTATCAAAATCTGGTTGGCATGATTGGATTGGAGAGATGCATGTGGTCCGTTCCAACAGGCTTTTTCTCCGTCCAGTTGGTCATAATTCCATCAAAGTTTGGATAACCAACATCAACTGCGAGACCCCCGATCACCTTCTGCGGTATGAGCGCACAGTGTCGGATATCATCTATGAGGAATCTGAATCTGAGGCCCTTGTCAGTTCAGATTCGTCTAAATATAGTGAGGAGCTTCGTGACACAACTTCATCATCAAAAAGACCACGGTAAGTCCAATTAACAAATATAATTGTCAACACAAAAAAATTGTGTTTACACTTTTTGTTTGAAAGCAATCAATACTCATAGCTGCTTTCTATTCTGAACTTCAGGAGAAGATCGCCACAATGATAAGTCCTCAAAGTTACTGATGCGGGACCATGTTGGTGTAGTATTTAGTTGTCTATCTATCTAGACTTGTCTGTATTAATAGTTTTTTTAATTATGCGCATGTTTATGGGTACACCAACCCCTTTGTTTAGTTACTGTTTAGGGGTACACCCCTGTGTGTGGATGTAAAAAGAGATTAATGAATGGAACTGAAAGTTGGCCTAGAAACCCGTCCAAGATTTACTCATTAGGAGTAAATCTTGGATAATCCCCGGTTTGGGACTGTTCTTGAACACCTAATCTCGCTTAGGATGTAAGTGTATACTGTGTATTGGGTTTTCAAGAAAATTTCGGCAGCATTTCTCCGTTTGTTCTCTAAGTACATATGTACTTGGAGAACAGCGGGGAAATGCTGTCGAAATTTTCTTGAAAACCCAATACACATTATACACTTACTAGTGAGATTAGGTGTTCAAGAATGGATAGGTGGTACACATTTATTATATATAATAATGACATCACATGTATTTGTTAACCCTAGACCCTAATCTTGTCCTAATATATACTTGTTTTCTCTTTGATCATAGAATGGATAGATCATGGATGTCCATTCGCTACCGCTGCACCCCAGAGTTTATTTCTGGTCTTGACCAGTTCATTAGATTTGCCGAGGAACATAGGAAACAACCTGGAGATAGGTTCTACTATCCATGTAGGCATTGCGGTAACAGCTTGAAAGTCAACACTGGTGACAAAATCAAAACTCATGTCATGTGCAACGGGATTATACAAGGCTATACAGAATGGCACATGCATGGAGAGATTTCAAACCCGAAACTAGTGGTTGTCGATAGCAGTGCTTGTGTGGAAGAAGAAATTGCCTACGATGACGTAGATGTGAATGAACCAGTTCCAGTAGACATCGTTGATGCGATGCTGGATAGTTGTGGGGTAGAGCACACCGATCCACCTCCCATTTTTAGAAACATTGTGCATGATGCTGAGATGTCGTTATATACAGGTTGTACTAAGTTTACGAAGCTTAACGCTGTGTTGAGATTGTATAAGTTGAAAGCTAACAATAGATGGAGCGACAAAAGCTTCACGTCATTACTGTCTTTGTTGAAAGAAATGCTTCCTGAAGGAAACGAGCTGCCAATCTCAACATACCAGGTAAAGAAATTGTTGTGCCCAATGGGAATGGATGCCAAGAAGATACACGCATGCCCTAATGATTGTGTATTATTTCAAAAGGACTATGCGGATTTGAAAGATTGTCCAAAATGTGGTGCGTCACGGTATAAATTGACGACTTCGGGGGAGTCCAAAACTGGTTCTCCTGCCAAGGTGATGTGGTATCTACCTATAATATCACGGTTTCAATGCTTGTTTGCCAATCCGATAGATGCGAAGAATTTGAGGTGGCATGCAGATGTTAAGAAAAATAATGATGGGATCCTACGACATGCGTCTGATTCCCCACAGTGGAAGAAGATTGATGTATTGTACCCTGAATTTGGTGAAGAAGTCAGGAATCTAAGACTTGGGCTTTGTACAGACGGGATGAATCCGTACGGGACATTGAGCAGCCAACATAGCACTTGGCCAGTCATGCTTGTTATATACAATCTTCCTCCCTGGCTGTGTATGAAAAATAAGTACGTAATTTTGTCGTTGTTGATATCGGGCCCTAAACAACTTGGAAATGACATCGATGTTTATCTTAAACCTCTGATTGATGACTTAAAGAAACTCTAGGGTGAAGGTGTGATGACCTATGATGCTTCACGAAGAGAGATATTTTGTTTGCATGCTATGTTGTTTTGCACTATTAATGACTTTCCAGCATATGGGAATTTGTCTGGATAAAGTGTCAAAGGAGCTAAAGTGTGTCCTATATGTGAAGAGAACACTGATTCAACAAGACTAAAACATGGTGGTAAGAATGTATATCTCGGTCATCGAAGGTTTCTTCCAAAATTCCATCCGTATCGTAGGAAGCGCAAAGCATTCAATGGATTGAATGAGGAACGCAGTGCACCTAAATCTATACCAGGGGAGGTTGTTTATGAAAGAGTAAAAGACTTTGTCAATGAATTTGGTAAGAGATTACAATGTACTACACGGAGTGACAATTCTTCATTCAAGAAGAAGTCAATATTTTGGGATCTTCCTTATTGGAGTTCTTTGACAGTCAGACATTGTATCGATGTAATGCACGTTGAGAAAAATGTCTGTGATAGCATCATTGGTACTCTGTTAAATATACCAGGTAAGACTAAAGATGGGATAAAATCCAGACTGGACCTACATGAAATGGGAATAAGGTCAGAATTAATAGAATTACATGAAATGGGTAATAAAAGAACATACTTACCTCCCGCTTGTTACACGTTGTCTAGAAAGGAGAAGAAAGCTTTTTGTGAATGCTTGGTAAATGTTAAGGTGCCACATGGTTACTCATCCAACATCTGTAGATTGGTATCAATGAAAGATCTGAAGTTGATAGGTCTTAAATGTCATGATTTTCACACTCTAATGCAACAAATATTTCCCATGGCAATTCGATCTATATTGCCGAAGCATGTAAGGTTTGCAATCACCAGACTTTGTTTCTTTTTCAACAGTCTCTGCAGCAAAGTTATTGACCCTGAGACTCTCGATAATTTGCAAAGAGAAGTGGTTGTTACCCTATGTCAGCTTGAGATGTATTTCCCTCCTTCGTTCTTTGATATCATGGTACATCTTGTTGTCCACTTGACTAGGGAAGTGAAAATCTTGGGACCGATTTTCTTGCATTGGATGTATCCCTTTGAACGATACATGAGCGTTTTTAAAGGTGATGTTCGAAACCGTTATCGGCCTGAAGGGAGTATTATTGAAGGTTATGTGGCGAGAGAGGTTATGGATTTCTGCAATGACTTTCTCAGTGGTAATGACACTCCTGATAATGACAAGAATATTGACGAGCTATTTGGCAAAGGAATTTTGGGATCACGTGTGAAAGTAATTAGCCGTGAGCAGTTGAAACAAGGTCATTTGTATATTTTACACAACATGGACAAAGTGAACGTTTATATCGAGGAACATACCAATTTCATCAAAAGACAATATCCTCAAGCCAATACAATGTGGCTTGCTAGAGAGCATAACAAGACTTTTATTAAGTGGTTTGAAGAGTCTTACATCAACTATCTCAAACACCAGATGATATTACTGAAACTATCAAATGCCTCGCCTTTAAACCAAAACTGACTGTTATGTCTTATGAAGGGTATGACATTAATGGATTCACATATTACACAAAGCGCCAAGATGATAAGAGTGTCGTCCAAAATAGTGGGGTCACCCTTCAAGCATAGACTATGTTTTTTGTAAGTGCAAAGGATAAGAGTCCACATGAAGCTAAAATGTCATATTACGGTGTCATTGAAGAGATATGGGAATTTGACTACATAGATTTCAGAATTCCGCTCTTCAAATGTAATTGGGTTGATAACACCAAAGGAGTTATAGTGGATGAATTGGGTTTCACTTTAGTGAACTTTGAAAAGATTGGTGAGAAGGTTGAACCATTCATATTGGCATCACAGGAGAAACAAGTATTTTATATCGATGATCCTGCAAATGATAAATGGTCGGTTGTTCTTCATGGTAAAAGACAGTTCATTGAAGATCCTATAGATGAAGAAGAGTACTATGATAAATATGATGACTCCAGTCCATTCTCAGTTGGGTTGCCAACTCCACAAAATATTGAAGCTAATGATGACTTATATGTGCGCGGAGATCACAATGAAGGATTGTTGATTGATAAAAGATCACAATTTTAGAGGCATGCATGTTTATATTTTTTTATTGAAGCTAAATGTTTACTTTTTTAATATCAATATCATTTTCTGAGTTGATGTTTCATTATCTTCTAGTTAATACAAATGCTAAACATTGTGGGAGGGTGCGAAAGAACTATAGGACCAATCTCACCCGAGATTACATACGCGATGCTGAGAATAGGTTCTTGATTGATTCTAATTCTAGAAATTGATCAGTATTTCACTAACTCTACACTAATAATTTTTGTTTGTATTCTCTTTGAAAAATAAATATAGGAAGAAGGAAGCCACACAACAATGGAACTACTTGGACCCCAAAGACTGGGAGGAGTTTGTTACCCAAAGAAAAACAGATGAATTCAAGGTATTAAGCGCCACATATTCACCTATTCAAGATTAGCCTTTATTGTTACTAACCAAATCAATGTGCTAACTAACTAGGCTATCAGCGATGTGTTCGCCAAAGAGGATATGCATGTGTTCGCCAAAGACTACAGGCTATGCAGGACGGCCATGACATAGCTATGCAGGATATGCAGGCGTTCGCCAAAGGTTATATAGATATATAGGCAGCAAGCCATGAAACAGCAAAAGAAGCCCCAATGAAGAGAAGCAGGATACAGATACAATTCATAAAGTGCAGCACACACAAGTGCTTCAGATTCATATAACAACATGACAGACTAACACATATATAGTGCATAACAACAACAGCGTCGAATTTACATACAACACTAGCTTAGTACATATATAGTGGGACTAAGGTGACGATCCCACCTGCTAAAACAGGTTACCGACAACTACATGTTACGACTGGGAGGTCGTGATTCAGCAACCGTATGCATTAGCAGGAGGACAAACATATGGTGATCTGTTTGTCCTCCTGCTAATGCATACGGTTGCTGAATCACGACCTCCCAGTCGTAACATGTAGTTGTCGGTAACCTATTTTAGCAGGTGGGATCGTCACCTTATATGTACTAAGCTAGTGTTGTACTAAGCTAATGTTGTATGTAAATTTGACGCTGCTGTTGTTATGTACTATATATGTGTTAGTCTGTCATGTTGTATGGACATCGATTGTATTTCTCGGGTATTATATAGTCTCATTAGATAATATGAAATATATCAATCTTATTTATATCTCATTAATTATATATACATCATTCTCTTTACAGGTGTTTAAAGCTGACCCCACTACAGGAACGGACTTACCAGATGTACATGCTCCCTATACGATGGGAGAATTAAATGATGTAAGAGAAGAATGGGCAACAGCCATACAAATAGTGGGGGCTTTAAAATATAATTGAGATCCTGATAGCGAATAATGACTAAACAATGATATTTTGTAAATGAATTTCTGAATTATAATATATGTGTGAATGTTTCTACATGTGCCTGAGTGAAAATGAATGAAAGTGTTGGTTGCTATATGAATGTTTCTACATGTGTGAATGTGAATGAATGGAACTACATATTGCTAGCTACATGAATGTTTCTAAATGTGTGAAAATAAAATGGAACTGTAGGTTGCATTGCTAAATGCATGTGTGAATATTTTTGTTGTTAGTTTTGCAGGTTTGTGGCCTGTTGTCGGTTGATATCAATGGATGCCGTAAAACCTGCAGTTCATAACTGAACTGAATAGGTTTCTCATCCTGCGACCAGCCACAGCAGGTCTGCAGACTGACAGAAGAAAAAAAACAAAACAATAGGCGTCGGTTATTTGTATAAAACTGACGCCAAATAGTTACAGTGTCGGTTTTTAATAGAAACCGACGTCTATTTCCTTAACACCACGGCCGTGGCAGCGGACCAGACACCACGGCCATGCTGTCCAGCACGACCGTGGCAGCGGACCAGACACCACGGTCGTGGCAGCAGACCAGACACCACGGTCGTGCTGTCCAGCACGACCGTGTTGGGAGTTATATGGCATCGGTTATTAGCTAATAACCGACGCCTATAGTGCCCAAGTTGGCGCCCTCCTGTGGCGCGAAGATATATGTCGTCGGTTATTTGTAAAAAACCGACACTGATAGTGCCCAAGATGGCGCCCTTTCTGTGACGCGAAGGGTTTGGGCATCGGTTTCTTATCTAATAACCGACGCCTATAGTGCCATGATGGCGCATTTTCGGTGGCGGGCGAAGAGTTTGGGCGTCGGTTTTGGAACTGACACCTAATGGGTGAGCTTTTAGTGTCGCCCACATAGGTGTCGCTTAGAAACCGACACTAAAGGCTTTAAATAACCGACACTAAAGGTAGGTTCTGTAGTAGTGAGGTGATGGTGATTAGCAAAAGGTAGCTCAAGGGTGATGACAAAGCCAAGAAATTGATCCTAATATGAAATCCAAGTCTTCTGCACTCAAGATGAGGAGAAGGGTAAGTGTAAAAAGAATTTGTCCTTTTCACTTAAAGTAACTTAGGAAGAAGAAGCAGGGGATAGAGATCTACACTTCAGGTATATACATTTTTGAGATAAATATGTCTCTTATTCATCTTGGGTACTGGATACTAGATATGGATTTCACATATGTTCAAATATACATGATATGAAAAGAAGTAAAGCTTTAAGAAAAGGTGATGTTGAACTACACATTGTTAATGGAGAAAGAGTTGCTGCCACTACAACTGGAACCTATCATTTATCTCTACCCAGTGGGCTTGTAATAGAGTTAGAAAATTGCTATTTTGTACTTGTCATTTATAGAAACATCATTTTTGTACCTTGTATGGACAATAAAGGATTCAAAATTCATATTAAGAATGGTAGATGTTCTATTTCTAAAGATGAGATCTTTTATATCAGTGCCCCTATATCCTTTGGTCTTTACTTATTAGATCTAGAGACAAATGTTTATAACATAAATACCAAAAGTTCAAAACTTGATAACTGAAACAAAACATACCTTTGACATTGTCATCTAGGGCGCGTTAATGAGAAACACATTTCTAGACTCTATAAAGATAGTTATCTAGATTTTTTTACTTTTAATCAATAGACACATGTTAATTGTGTGTATCGGGCAAGATGAAATATACTCCCTTCACTAGACACAGTGAGAGAGTGAGTGATCTATTAGGTTTTGTACATACTGATGTATGTGGACTATTTAGCAAAAATTCTAGAGGAGGTTACTAGTACTTCGTTACCTTTATTGATAATCTCAATAGGTATGTCTATATGTATTTAATGAAGCACAAGTCTAAACCATTGAAAATTTCAAGAATTTTATGAATGTATCATAGAACCAACTTGGTAAAAGTATTAAGATACTTCATTCTGATCACAGTAGAGATTACTTAAGTCGAGAGTTTGAGGACCTTTTGTGAGACTATGTTATCATATCACAATGCACTCCACCTAGAACACCACAACATTATGGTGTATCAGAAAGAAGGAACCACACATTACTAGTATGGTGCGGTCATTGATTACTTTTTCTAGTCTTCCAACTTCCTTCTAAGGATATGCTCTAGAAAATGTAGCATTTACACTTAACCATGTACCATCTAAATTGGTTTATATATGGTATGGGTACCATCCCAATGTGTCTTTTATGAAGATTTGCATATGTGAAGCCCATGTGAGAAAGCATTTTCTTGAAAAAGCTTGCACCCAAATCAGATAAATGTTATTTTCTTGGATATCCTAAGGACTCGAAGGGATACTACTTCTATATTCCATCTGATAACAAAGTTTTTGTTTTTAGGGATGTTGTATTTTTTGAAAATGAATTTATTTCCAAAGAAATCAATGGGAGTAAAGTAGAACTCAAAGAGGTTGGAGATCAATAAGAAAGCATTAAACCTATCTAGGTACAAAAGGAACATGGAGATCACAAATTGTTGTGGAATCTAAAGTTCCTAATGTAACACATGAACCTTGCAGATCTCATAGGACACACCTTGAGGCTGAAATATTTGATTATCTTGTGCCTCAAGAAGGCAATGAGTTGTTCATAGATGATGAGCCACAAACCTACCTAGAATCTATTAAAGGAACCAGATCCTAAGAAGTGGCTTGAGGACATGAGATCTGAGATGGAATCCATGTACACCAACAAGGTTTGGACCTTCGTGGATCCACATGAAGGGGGTAAATCCCATAGGGTGCAAGTAGGTCTTCAAGAAGAAGACTGACATGCATGGTAATGTACAAATGTATAAAGATTGATTGGTTTCAAAGGGTTTTAGAGAAGTTCAAGGTGTTTATTATGACAAAACCTTTTCTCCAGTTGCCATGGTTAAGTCCATCATGATCATGCTTGCTATTGTAGCTTATTATGATTATGCAATTTGGCAGATGGATGTTAAAACCCCATTACTTAATGGAAATCTGCTTGAGGATGTGTACATGACACAACATGAGGGTTTTATAAATCCAAAAAAAGCAAATAAAGTCTATAATCTACAAAATTCAATCTATGGAATGAAGTAGCATTTCAGAGCTGGAATATTCAATTTGGCAAAAAAGTCAAAGTGTTTGGATTTAGTCAAAATGAAGATAAACCATGTGTTTACAAGAAGGTTAGTGGGAGCATCATTTTATTCCTCATGTTGTATGTAGATGACATATAATTGATGGGTAATGACATCATGTGATGTCCCTGGATTTTCTAAACTTAATCTGATGTGTGGCGTCCAAGTTGAAACCCTCACCTCAGTGAGAATCCCAATTTAAACATCACAGATTGGGATAAGAGGAAGAAAATCAGAGGAAGTCATAAGGAAATAATCAGTAGCACATGCACATGAAAAATAATAAAACCACACAACACATGTTCACCATTCAACATATAATTACAACATGAATTGTTACAACATTTGATATTACATATTGAACAACAAACTTCTACATATACATGTACTACATTCTAAAATATGAAATCTTCTAGACAATAGGTCCACATGTATATCAACTCAGCACACGACTCTCAACTATCTTGGTTCTTTAAGATCACATATCCACAACCTAAACAAAATATTACATGTGGTACACGTCAGTACAATGTTCAAGAATATTGTACTGAGTATGCATATGTTTCTTTTATATACCTCTCATTACTAAGCTTGGCAATATGATAAAAATAATACTTGGCAGCATTAAACAAATATAAGAGAAAGTGTATACTTGCACAAAGATATTCATTAACAAAAGAGAATGCATATTTTAAGCTCATTTTCCTCTATATATCCATATATTGACCATTGAAGGTTTTGATGCATTCTCTTGACTCTCAAGGATCTCAAGATTAAGTCCTTTATGATCGACTACCAAAGAGTTAGATCATATGTACAATGTGACTGACTGCCAAAGAGTTAAGTCACTTCCAAGCACTGTAGTACCAAAGAGTTAGTGCTTTCATATATTGGAATAGATATATTATGTTTCATGTGTTCATAGACAAGTATGGAAAATTAAGCAATATATCATACAAGAACAATTATTTCATCCAATATCATATGATAAGTGTGTACTACACATATAATGCAAGCATACTATATAATAATCCAAGTAAGAGGTAATGGTGTACCTTGATCATATATATACTAATCACAATTCTGATGTCATTTATATCTTATCAAGCCTGATTAAGACAAGACAACATACTATCATCAGATTCTCATCATCTCAACCCTAGTTATGATCATTAGGGTTTGACTTAGTTCATGAGGATATTCTCATAATTACTTGTATTCTTGTCTTGTCTTCTTGAAATTATGTTATTGGTCTTTTTTTTTGGAAATAGGTAAATAGTATTGCCAAAAAGACCGTATAGCAAGCTATACAACAACAAAGGCTCCAGGCCTAGAACTATAACAGAAGAAAGGCCGAGCCACCAGGGGTGTTATCTACAAAATCCCCAGAAATGTTTAGTATTAGAGCTAAGCAAAGCAAGCATCTCGGGCTTGGCCGAAAAAGCCCAGCGCAGGTTAGTAGAAATGATCATCAACAGATTTCTGTTATCCAATGAGCCGCAACCATGGATTCTTCTATTCATCTCCCTCCATATGTTGAAGCAAACACATGAAAGGAAGAGGCCCTTGACGCTTGTCCATTTTTCATGTCCACCAGGTCTGTTACCAAACCAGTTTACAATCTCATTGGCACTGTGGGGAACCTGCGTACCCCATTCATTCCTTAAGCATGCAATCTGCCAGATTCTTTTGGAATAGTTACAAGCAAAAAAGAGGTGATCTTTGGTCTCTATCCCAGTAACGCAGAGGATGCATGACGTATTCACCTGCAGCCCCCAACTATCCAATCTATCCATAGTTGGTAGTCTGTTCAGCAAAGCTCTATAGAGGAGTGTGCTCCATTTGGGGCAGTGAAACCTACCCCAAATAGCATGGAACCAGTAAACATCCGGTTCAATGCTAATGTTGATGCTGGGTAAGGTAGGCAAGGCGCTAACCTGACCCAAAGGATCAACAGTCGGCACACCACACAGATCCTTGTAGAGTTTGCACATGCTTCTCCAGATCCTAGAAGGGTTGGAGCACCCCTCCATGGTAATGGTAGGCCCGTATCTGTTCCTCATCCACTGCACCCATGCATTATCAGGTTTATCACAGAATTTGTTGATCCTCTTCCTAGTACATATCTCCATGATTTTATGTCCATCTTTAAGTTGTAGGCCACCTTTTTTGTAAGGTTTCGTCACTTTCTTCCAGGAAACACCGTGTCCATGTCCACCCCAAAGGAAAGCGGCTGACATAGCTTTTATCCTGTTCAGGACAGCACTAGGAATATCACACATGTCACACCAGTATCTAACCATGCTTTGGATCACTGTCCTAAGATTGATATAACTTATAAGAATATTAGGTTCCATGTCATTTGTTCATTATAAGATTTTAACCCTAATATTAGATGTATTAATAAACTTAGGGTTTCATACCATGCATCAGGAGTCATCATCATATAACATGAATTCAGTGTTTAATATAAGTTACACATCATGTTCCATATAATGTTACTAACATACTACACAAATTCCATCATTTATTGAGCATGTATGTATGTATTGCCTTTTATTTAGGGTTATTAGCCCTAATTAGGCATATGAAAAAAATTACATGATTTCGTGCATCAACATCAAAACCACTGACCTTAAATGGATTATAAACATGAGTATGCATTTACTAACATTTTATCATAATTTTAGGCCATCGTTTGGTATTTATTATCCATAAAAAAGCATTTCACAACTTACATGATATAACTATTATTAGTGCATCAAAATCCTGATATCATACTTTTATAATGTTCTACTCATTTTTTTTTGAGAATTTAAGTATATTACTTGTAATTTTTTTATAACTGTACTAATTACTATCATTTATCTAAGATATAGATATTTTGAAAATTTCTTACCTTTTTTGACCTATGAGGAGTCACCACGTGGCCATTAGGGTGCCTCCTCGCTCTTCTTGGTTCTGATTCAGTGGTTGGTTCTCTAGAATTCACTTCTTTTGAACCCCGTCCATGGTCCTCTCTGATCACGGTCTCATCCCAGTGGGTTTCTCTACACATGTCCTCCTCACGAGTCTGTGCGAGCACCGCCGCTTTCTCCCAGTCTCAAGTGTTGCCATGGCTTCATGCTCCAGGGAGAGGCTAGTGTCCGGTCGGACCTCTAATGACCTTTTGCAGCCGCCGCTAGGTTTGTTTGCCCCTTTTATGCACCAGCGACATGGAGGCTACTTCAGGATCCTCCCCGACGGTACTGGTGAAAGCGCCGCCACCCATTGCAGCCGTGAGCCAGATCTCAGGTGAGAAAATGACCAACTTCTTCTTCTCTTTGTCCCCTAATGACTATTCCTCCACCTCCATGAAATCTTGAAGGAACCAAGAAGCGGATGTCAACTTTCCAACAGCTGCAAAGCATCTTGTTTCATCACGCCATCACCAGTGTTGTTTGGTAGAGAAGAGGAGGGGATATTCCTCCAAGCACTGTTCCCACCATATGGACTCTCGAATAGGTCAAGTACCATCTGTAGTGATCACGTGGCCATTTTAGTAACAACTCTATGTGTGGTGCCCCTAAAGCCGTCAACATCTACAAGCAGCGATGGGGAAGATGGTGGTGTGGGAGAGATCTCGTTCTCTCTCTCCAATCTTGCATAAGCTTTAAAATACAGTTATACCTATTGGCCTCCCTAAGTCAAAGAAAATTGTCCACTGCTCTCTCTCTCCCTTAGGCCATGATTAGATGTGGGCTTGGTAGAGGCTCGACATAGCTATTCACCCCACGATGCAGTCATAATTGCTAGGTAGAAGACACTTTTACTATTGAGTCCTAGTGTGCGATTGAGATGGAGACTGCTCAACCAGATCCATGGCTATACATGTTCACCCAATAGCATCATGTATATCAAGAAAAAGGTTATGTTGCTCTTATACATCAGTAACCCACATGACATTCATATGACACTAGTGATACATGTTACATGAATAGTGATGGCATATTATGGTTGATGAATCTAGTGATGTTTTCACTAATAAAGTTTGTAACCAAATATGAAAGTGATGTGAATCATTTTAATGACATATGTCATACAAGGTGTTAATATTAGTGCATCATGAATATGTTGAATGGTGAACATGTGTCATTTATTGTTCATGTGCATGTGCTACTGTTGTTTCCTTCTGACTTCCTCTGATTTTCTTTCTTCTTAGTCTAGTGTGTGGTGTGTAATTTGGGATTCTCACTGAGGGTTTCAATTTGGACATCACACATTAGATTGAGTTTTAGAAAATCTAGGGACATCGCAGGTGGTATCAGAGCATGAACAATAGCAAAGCCTGACATTTGCTCATTATGCAACTCAAACTTAAGAAAACCTTGAACTTGAACATCATTAGGGTTAGATTATTTGATCTGACCTAGCTTATAGGTTAACACTTAGATGTCTGAGAACTAGGTCTAGACTAGTGCTTGTTGTATAGCAGGTCCTTAGATGTCGTTCTTTCCTTATAGTGTAGTGGTATGGGACGTTGCATTATTTGGAAATGATGTACATCAAGGGAAGAGAAACCCTAGACATATGGTGCTCATTGTCTAGAGTAGCTACACTAGTCTACACCATGTTCTCACCCTTTTTACTAGTTTTCATGGCATGGTACTCTCTCCTATGTGTGGGACACTCGTTTTATGGATTTGGTTTTTTATTCCAATCGGATCAAACCTTGAAAGTTTTCTCTAACGTAGTTTTATCAGAGAAAAACTATATACTATTTTATTATATATATGTATTACAAAAAGGTGTCCCCACACATGTGCAAGTAGAAGGTGGTCATACAACCTAAGTGAAAGAGAATGACATCAATCTAGAAGAGATAATAGTTCTAGATTAGATGTCTATAGCCTTGTTGGAATATGTGATAGATGGAATAGATGAAATAAGTTTTGAAGACATGATGTAAGTCTTATATAGATGATATAAGATGGTTTATGATGATCAATGTTGTCTTTAAGGATTAAGGATCAATTTTGAGGTTTTAAAATAAGCTTGATGATGCAAGTACGTAGGGTTTATGAGATAATATAGGCTAAGATGAGATAATGATGTGAATCGGCATGAGGCTCAAGCTCTTTTACAAAGGAGGACCTCTAGTGTTAAGACTAGTTTTAGGGTTAACTCCAAAGAGAGTGAGACCCAGAGGGAGAAGGTCAGAGAACCTAAACTCCAAGATATGAGAAATTTGAAAAATTTGTGTTATGATATGTCCTAAACTAGACTACTCCTGAGTGAATGAGTTGAGTTGATCTAAGTGTGTAGTCTTGTTGAACCCTAAATGTCCTTGAGAGGAACAAACCCTAGACTCAAAGAGAGGCTGGTTATATCTGCACATGTGAATTGGAATATGAGAACCTACCATCTGGGTGAGGAAGAGAGAGTCCCAAGACCCTGGAGGAGGTAACTATGTTAGTTTTTATAAAGCCTCATGCTCGGGTTGGTGGTTCCCCTTGTTGGACTCTAGTGGTGTATATATATAGAGAGTTTTGAGTAAAGACATTTCATAGGTAAAGATCTATGAAGAGAATATCACATCATGGTTTGGTTTGTGTTTATGTGGCTAGAGCTTGTAAGGCTATCACTAGTGTCAATGAGGTAATTTGAGAACCCTAAACTAAAATAGGGAAGATAAAGCTTGTGTTGATATGATACTCTAGAGATGAGTGGGCTTAGAGAGATTGAGCATGGCACTACCATCATGATAAGGGTTAGGTCCTCAATTGGGCTAGATAAAGTTTTGATAAATGTTTAACAAGCCACTTGTATAAAGTTTGTTTAGCACCACTTTGATATAACATAGATAATAATGTGATCTAATCTTGATATTTGACATATGGACATGACATGAAGGAAATTTAGAAATGGTTTAATAGATATAGAAGTATAAATGGTTAACCATATACATGAATAATGATGCTAATATGAATAGTTGTATAATATCATGATGAATCTTTAATAGAGTTTACAACCTAATATGAGAAAGTACAATGAGATGACACTAGTGATATGTGTTACATGAATAGTGATGACAATTTATGGTTGATGAATCTAGTGACATTTTCACTAATAAAGCTTGTAACCATTGATGTGAATCATGTTAATGACATATGTCATACAAGGTGTTAATATTAGTGCATCATGAATATGTTGAATGGTGAACATGTGTTGTGATTTGTTTATTGTACATGTACATGTGCTACTGTTGTTTCCTTCTGACTTCCTCTGATTTTCTTCTTCTTAGCCTAGTGTGTGGTGTGTAAATTAGGATTCTTGCTGAGATGAGGGTTTCAATTTAGACGTCACACATCAAATTAAGTTTTAGAAAATCTAGGGACTTCATACATCACTTCCTTACAAATGGTAAAAACCTAACTAGGAAGTACATTTTATATGAAGGACTTAGGTGAAACATCCTATATGTTAGGAATCAAGATATATAGAGATAGATCTAGCATGCTTCTTGGCCTGAGCCAGAGCACATACATTGACAATGTGTTGAAAAGGTTCAGCATGGAGAACACAAATAGAAGAAACTAACCCATGTCTCATGGTATTAGTATCTCTAAAGCTCAATGTCATAGTTCTTGTAAAAAATTGAAACACATGACTAAGATTCCATATGCATTTTCAATTATATCTATCGTGTACGTAATGTTATGTACTCATCTTTATGTCTCGTATGCCTTGAGCATGATGAGTAGATATCTGATAGATCCTAGTGAAGGTAGCTAGACTATTTTCAAGAACATGCTTAAGTAATTGAAAAGAACTAAGGATCAATTTCTTGTCTACGGTGGTGAGGAAGAGTTGGTGGTAAAGGGTTACACCAATTCAAGCTTCGAAACTGACAAAGATGACTTTAGATTGCAATCTAGATTTGTGTTTTGCCTCAACAACAGAGTTGTAATCACAAGAGTTTCCAACAAGAAACAATTGTTGATTCTAAAATAGAGGATGAGTATATTTCTTCCTACAATATAGTAAAGGGAGTTGTTTGGATCAAGAAGTTCGTCATTGAACTTTGGGTGGTTCCAAGCATCAGTGATGCGGTAGAGTTGTATGGTGACAAAAATGGAGCTATTGCACAAGATAAGGAACCTAGATTGCATTAGCATTCCAATAACATACAACGAAGATTCCATCTCATATGAAAGATCATATAGTGAGGAGAAGTGAAGATTTGTAGAGTACCAATTGCAAGCAATGTTGTTGACCCCTTGACAAATGCACTTTCACAGAGGAATCATGAAGGTCATGTTAGATTACTTGGGATTAAATGCATGGGTGGTTGCCTCTAAGTGAAGTGGGAGTATTTTGGTATGTATGGCTAAAGTAGCTAGTCATACAATGATTGTAATGTGGCATCATGTACTTGATTTGATTAATAATAAAGGTAATTTTTTTCTATATGTTTGTTCAATTATGAGATGATCGTAAAACATGATAGATATCTATGAGAATGATACTCAATGACATATGTATTGAGCCTAAGGACTTGAACAATGAGATCATATGCATGATAAGTGTATATACATTCTTGTTATTTCCCTAGTCAGATATTATTGTGGAAACAATATAGACAATAATAATATGTAAAATTAGAATCTGTGTTTATTGATGGGAAAATCTCATTTATCATGATATATGATATAAATCCAAACACATAGGTACTTGTTAGAGAATTGTGTACCAGATAGACCCACCATAATAATGATACATGAAAACCATTAAATGGTAGTCAGACTCAATGGTGATTGTGGTTCTTAGACTTGAAGTCACTACACTCATCATATATTGTTCTATGTACTTTGACATCATCCACCAGAACCTTGAATAAGGGTTACCATAAAGGTGGTGCTTTGATACATTGTGACACATGGGAATTGACTGTGAGTGATGTAGATGGGATTTGAGTTTTACTTTACTCACACTGATTCATTTGGAAATAAATTCCTTTTCAAGGAATGCAACATTCCTGGAAACAAAAACTTTGTTGTCATATGGAATATAGAAGTAGTATCCCTTGGTTTCCTTATGATATCCAACAAAATAACATTTATCAGATTTGGGTCCAAGATTTTTAAGAAAATGCTTTCTCACATAAGCTTCACATCCCAAAATATTCATAAAAGACACATTGGTACAGTTCCCATACCATATATAAACCAATTTAGATGGTGCATGGTTAAATGTAAATGCTACAATTTCTCGATCATATCCTCATAAGGAAGTCAGAAGACTAGAAAAAGTAATCAATGATTGTTCCATACTAATAATTTGTGGTTCCTTCTTTTTGATACACCATTATGTTATGGTATTCTAGGTGGATTCCATTGTGATATGATAACATGGTCTCGTAGAAGGTCCTCAAACTCTCAACTTAAGTAATCTCTTATGTGATTGGAATGAAGTATGTTGATATTTTTACAAGGTAAGTTCTATGCTACATTCACAAAATTCTTGAACTTTTCAATGTTTTATGACTTGTTCTTCATTAAGTACATAAAGCCATACCTATTGAGATCATCAGTAAAGGTAATGAAGTACTAGTAACCACCTATAGAATGTGTGCTAAATGGTCCATATATTTGTATGTACAAGTACTAATAGATCGCTCACTCTCTCACTGTCTCAAGGGAGTCTTTTTCGTCTTACCCAATACATAAGATTTGCATGTCTCTATTGATTCAATGTCAAAAGATTCTAGACAACTATCTTTATAGAGTCTAAAAATGTATTTCTCATTAACGTGTCCTAGATGACAATGTCAAAGGCATGTTTTTTTTGAGTTATCAAATTTTAACCTTTTTCATATTACCATTATAAATGTGTCTCTAGATCTAATAAGTAAAGACCATAGGACATAGGGGCACTTCCATAAAAGATCTCATCTTTAGAAATAGAACAACAACCATTCTTAATATTAAATTTGAATTCATTCGTGTCCATATAAGATACACAAATGATGTTTCTATTCATGGCAGGTACAAAATAGTAGTTCTCTAACTATATTACAAGCCCACTAGGAAGAGATAAATGATAGGTTTCAATTGTAGTGGTAGCAGCTCTTTCTCCATTTGTAATGTGTAGTTTAACCTCACCTTTTCTTAAAGGTTTACTTCTTTTCAGATCATGTATATTTGAACATATGTGAAATTCACATCCACTATCTAGTACCCAAGATGAATAAGAGACATATTTGTCTCAATAATATATATACCTAAAATGGAGATGACTATCCCCTACTTCTTCTTCTTGAGTTCCTTTAAGTGAAAAGGACAAATTCTTTTTACACCTACCCTTCTCCTAATCTTGAGTGGAGAAGACTTGGGTTTCATATTAGCCTCAAATTTTTTCTTGGATTTTTCTTCACCCTTGAGCTCCCATTCGTTGATCACCATCACGGATTTAGGCTTGTCCTTTTCATTCTTGCTTTGGCATTTATCAACATGCCAAGCACTTTAGACAACATCTTAGCCATGTTGTTCATGTGATAATATTTGATGAATTGGATTTATGATTTAGTCAATGATTTCATAATCTTATCTTTGGCCAACTCTTTGCCTAAAGGAAATCCCAATATTTCTAGGATTTCTACATGCCCATTTATCTTGAGCACATGGGGCCCTACTAAATTTCCCTCTGTCAGTTTGCACTCAGACAACTTTTTTGAGACATTATACCTTTCATACTTGTCATGATTCTTAAGATGTATTATCATATCAAGAACGTTCATTTTTCATGTTGTTTATGAACCTCATAGTTCATATAGCCTTGCATAAGGTCTTTGATGCTTATAGAACCATTGGCATGCTTCAAGTAAGCATCCATTTCAGCCTTAGGTGCATTGGGAGTGGGTTCTTTAGCATGGTATTTCAAGGACATAGAGCTTGAACTCATGAGTGAGAATGATTCTAAATGTCCTGAACCAGTCATGAAAACTATAGGTAGGGAAGCATTAACTTACATCCTTGTAGCATACGACCTCCATGCCTCTATGTAGTCCATGCAGACCACTGAGAACTCCTCTTTTTTCTTCTATAATCGGCAGAACAGAGTTGTCTCTGACCTTTCTCTCTTCATTGAAGACAAGAGGATTATAGCTAAAGATCTCAGGCTTGAAACAAATAAAGCTACTGTTGTTGAAGAATCCTTTCTGAGACAAAAGTCATGGGTACAATGGTTAAAGGAAGGTAATTCCAACTAAAAAGTTTTCTACTCATGTTTTAATACATGTAGATCAAGGAATTCTATTAGATGTCTAATGGTTGATGATGTTCTAAATCATGATGTTGGTGTTACTAAAATTGTTGTCCACTCTTTCTATTCTGAACTATTCTGTAATTCCAACCTCGTTGATGGTGTGTGGAGTGGTGAATGGATTGGTTCTATGTTAACTAAAGCACAAAATCCTCTCTTATTTCTCCTGTTACAAGAAAGGAGGTAGTTTTTGGAAAATGATTCCCTGAGTTTGACACTAAGAAACCCATTAGTGTCTATTACTTCGATTGGTACACTTGTGTATCACATATATTTTATATGTGTGTCAGGTAAAATGAAGGTTCTATGGCTTGAAGATGGATAAAATGTATACATTGAGGTTTAGAGGAGCTTTTGGTCCTTTATAAATGGCCATTCTTTATGTAGAATGATCAATTTTGGGGCCTTGTGTGGAACTTGAGTATGATCTTAATCAATCAATGGAGCTTTCTGATTCAGTCTTCCTTAGATGCTTAGGTAGTTTGTATTTAGCTTTAGTGACTCCTTGGGATCCTCTAATCTTGGTGGAGTCCTTTAACTCACCTCCCTATACTCCTTCCATCAATTAGCACCCAAAATTTTCTACAAAAATGCAAAAACCTTCCATAAGTGCATTTGACAAAGAAAAATGATTTACTATAGAAACACAAGAATTTATGAACATCTTGATGTGAATCATTGGCAAAAGACACAAGATAGAGACCAAATTAAGAGATCCATCACCTGTAAACTCTATTTGTAGGTATTTAAGTTTGTCATGTTGAAAATGGTTATCTAAAACTTTTTTTCTAAGGCTTTGGGAGTAAAACATTGTGCACTTTTATGTAGGTTTTGAATCATATATGAAAGTGTGGTGTATCTCTGTGAAGAAATGTTCTTGATTGTTCAATTTGTGGACTAATCATACACAATGCCTTTTTCTATTGTTTTATCTCGAGTGGTAAAAGTGAATTTGTAAGAATTACAAACTATGAATTATGGTACTACCTTATCCCTATTTGCTAAATCTAATTGGCTAGATCAAGTAGACTAATTTAGTAGGATCTCTTGTTTAACTTTCAAAAAGGGGGATTGAGAGGTTGAATTACTTTTTAGTTGTATACTTTCATATAATATTCAATTTTTATATGTTTTCTCTCATGATGTGAAACCCTTGCATTAGATATCTCTATACTTGATAATTGAATCCTCACAAGTGACTTTGTTCCAATAATATTATGTCTTTGAATCAACCAACTTATGGAGCACATTTTAGATCATTGAAACCTAACAGGCTAGTGTTTAATAATGATGTTCTCCTTGGACAATCTCAAACATACTACATTCATCTATATACTTGTGGGGTAGTTCTTGAGTTATAAATTGAAGGATTTTTCATGTGACTAACATGAGAACTAATTTTCTCTTCCAAAAGTCCCCCTCTCATCTGCCACCACATCAAGGTCAGTCATCAACATGACCATGGTGAAATTGTATGAAGAAGAGAACCTTAGAGCCATTTTTTGACATCCAAAAGTTCACTACAAGGCAACAACATGTCCTACGTGTGGCTCCTGGCTTCTAAAATCACCAAGGAAAGACCGCTAGATATATGATCCATGACTTATGATCCATGTCTATTACCAAGGTCATGCAGATCACATAAAGACCAAGGGTGTATGACATCAACTATTTTAAAAAAACTTAGACTTAATAAGATTAAAACCTTGGTATATTGTCCATTAAAATGTAATTTCATAAGATCCTAACCTAAATAACTTTCTATAGAATGTCCAAAGCCTACTAATGTTGAAAGATAGATTTTTTACCTTCCAAATTACATTTTGGAGCAGAGTTACTACTTTTTAATCAATCAACTACTTAGTCCAAATTTCATAGAGTTATATATATATATATATATATATTGATCATAATATTAACATCAAGTGACTTTCAAACTTTGTCAAGCTAGTTGGAATACCTTCATATTGTTAAAATTTTCTTCAAGGACCATCATTATGTCATTATAATGTTGGAATTTCTCTAACTTCATAGATAACATCATGATTACACATAACAAAGCAAGGTAGCATCATCACCACATATATAGATATAAACTCAAATGTGTTGTTTCAAGTCTCAAACTCATGAATTCACTTATCGTAGTTAATATCAAATAATACCAAAAATTCATTCCATCATGTGTGCCAATATAAATGATTTATTTTTTAGTTTGAATTAAAAAATACATATATATCATGGGTTTTTTATAAATGAGGAAAAATGGATCCAAAACTGATATATGTTTGATAATCTTTTTTGAGATAGTGGTTAAAGATTGATGTCAGTCAAAATTGCATCACTAAGTTTCAATGTTGTCTAGTGGAGTTTGTTGTGTTTTAGTTGATCATAAGATAAATCTTGTAGATATGTTTTATTTTATTTTTAGGAATTACAATAAAAATTTGGATGTGGATATTTGCAACAACTTCTAAATGAACCATATTCAGTGGTACTGCCACAACGAGAAGCCTAAGGAGACAAATATAAATTTCTATACTTATGATGTATAGTTAGGAAATAATACTTCTATATATATATATATATATATCTTTGTGTGTGTGTGTTTTATATAGATCAGAATCCTAGTAAATATATCTTGAGCCCAAAGAGCGATACAAAGTTTTAGATAACACACATGTCATGTTACCTACATGAATTACATCATGACTTACCCTACCATATGTATGTGCATAAAAACCCAAATTTAAGAAAAACCGTTTATATTTAGGGTTACAGAAGATCCCAGTTCCTCAGACTAAGTCTAGAAACTAGACCCATTATAGACTTATAGTTACTGTTAAGTAAATGAACCTCATGCCCAAGTTTAGCAAATAAGGTCAATACATCATTTGGTTGACCAATGTCCCTCCTAGTGTTCCTCTCATTCCAAATATAATGCATACGTCATGTAATACACTAGTGTAGAATCACTTTGTCTCCATTATCCATATTATTGATCATCTTTAGGCTTTGCTCCAGATTCAGATCACCATGTATGTTTAGCTTGATGCCAACTTGAGCCCAAATCTATATGTCCACTATTTGCATTCTCCAAAAGGTGTTGTACATTATCCATATATGAGTGGTGTAGATGACACAAAATAGGTACGCTAGGTAACTATGCACTCACCTTTTCCATGGTTCTCAAGTAGTTTTTATGGCTTTTCAAGGTAATAATGCTCCATATAGGATTATGAAAGCTCCCCCAAATGTTCTTTCTAGCTTCATCACACAGTTGGTGTTGTCTGCACTTCTCCCATATGTCATCTTTATTATCACTGGGTATGAACTGATCCCATAAGTCTGACATTCTTCTCCAGGCCATTGAAAAGACCCATCTATGCTAAGGTTTACTACCATGGAAGGCTTTGTATCTCTTCAAAATCCACGAGGCCCAAAATGAGTTTCCTACAATTAGTATTTTAGTTCTTAGTAGAGTTTGGGTGTTTTCAAGATCTTATAGAGCTAGAAGGTTGAGGTCACATTCCTCAAGGGGAGTATGCCAATTTGTTCCAGCTAGTCGGGTAGACAACACTACCCCAAACAAAGTCACCCACCATGATATCCGTTCATTGAAGTATGGAATGGGTGATCTCATTTTGGTTCAACCAGAATCTAATGAGACCTAGGTCACAACTTTAAATTAAAATGAGTCCTCCTTCCATCTGTGCTTATCATGTGCTTCAGCTAATTCAAGCATTCATAGAAATGTATCCTTCTTAGGTTTCCACCCACCAATGGGAATCTAACATATTTAGTTGTAAAAGTTCCCATCTATACACCCATTATAGCATATAAGGCACTCCTTTCCTTAAAAATTTTGAGAAATATATATATATATATATATATATATATATATATAAGTTTTTGATTTGTTATCATTCCCAAAAAATCTCCAAACTGGTCTAGGGTATCTTTAAGTGCTTTGATACTTCTAGCTCTAACTTCGATGAATACCAGAACATCATCCGCGAACATGAGGTGAGATATCACCTAGTATTTTTGGATTGTGCATGTTTTTAAAAATTTCCTAATGATATCTTCATTAATCTTCCTGGTCAGGCCTTCCATGGAAATACAGAATAGTAAGGATGATAAAGGATCCCCTTGCCTTAATTAGTTTGTATTAGTAAACATACATGTTGATGAACCATTGATAAGAAATGAGAAGGAAGGTGTTGTGACACACTGTTTCACCAACTTGATCCATCATTCACTAAACCCCAATCCACAAAGATAGTTCCATAGGTAATCCCATCTCACCATGTCATATGCCTTAGTGATATCAAGTTTGAGACAAGTCGATGGAGTACTTCTTTGAACATTGAAATTCAGAGTAAATTATGTAGCAAGAAGAGAGCATTCTACTATATGGATCCCTATGATGAATGCCCCCTGATTAGTTGAGATGGTCTTGGTAATTAAGCTTGTAAATATTCTCATTAGAATTTTAGTAATTATCTTATAAAGAATGGACCAAGAAGAAATAGTTATGAAATCAATTGGAGAAGAAATTATTTCCTTCTTGGGAATTAAATCTATGAAGACATGGTTTATCTATCTAACCATGTTCTTCCCTTCAAAGAAACATTTGATGTCACGGTTGAGATCCTTCTTTACTAGTTCCCAATTTTGTCTATAAAAGAAACCATTAAAGCCATCTGGACCAGAGCTTTTATTCTAGACAATAGACCAAATTGCTTGTTTGATTTCATCCTCAGTAGGAATTCCAGTATGATAGTCCTTATCTGACTTAGTAATCAATTTATCCAACTTTATGTTGTCACATGTATCGCTAGTGTCTTGGTTATATAGATTTCCAAAAAAAATCGATTGTCTCACTTGTAGTGGCATCTTCATCATCAATAAATTTACCATGGTCATCATAAAGTTTAGTGATAGTGTTTAAGGCATATCAACATTTCATAGTAGAGTGATAGAACCTTGTGTTCTTATCACCATTCTCTATCCATTACATCCTACTTCTTTGTCAGGTAATACTTTTCCTTAGTTGTTTCTAAGGATTTGAGTCTAACTCTGGTTATCTTCTCATCTTCAATAAGTTTTTCATCCAGTGGCGTTCTTCTTAGTTTTGATGTAATATCCTTTGATTCCATATGCCCTCTATCCATGAGCCTCTTAATGTTAAAAAACTTCCTGGACCACTCCTTCAAGTCCTTAATGTTTTTCAAATGTTGGTTGAAATATATTAGAGGGTTGTCATGGACTACCTTGTTCCAAGCCTTCCTTATGATATACTTACACCCCAAGACAATCTTTCTAGAGATTAAGGAATTTGAAGGGTCTAGGTTTCCTCACCAAATCCTTAATATTGACATTAATTGAAGCATGTCGATGAACTTATATGTCAAAAGTTCAGATATCATACTTGGGAACTTTTCCATCCATTCACCAGTAAGTAATGCATGATCAAGTTTATAGGCAATGCTTTTAGATTTCTCCAGATCTTTCCACCAATGTAGGAAGTTGAGTCAAACTAGCATTTTCAATGGATGCATTGAATGAGCTAAGGATGACATTAAGAACCTCCCTTCCTCCTGCTTTCTCCTCTTATTTGTTGATGTTATTAAATTTGTCAATAACAATCCATGGATCTTGGACACCAATTATGTCTTCATGTTTGGTCCACAAACTAGTTCTTTGTTGCATTAGGTTTCTTGCATAAACTACTATGAGTCAGATGTGAATACCACTTTATTAATTCATTGACAAGTTATTTTTTGATCATCCATGTCAGGTACTTGGATATGCCAAGATTTTGGATTCCACCCTACACAGATTCTCCCATTGGGATCATGATCGTGATGCGAGAAGTGCTTTCATCCACTTGTAAGTATCTTCTCAATCGTATTCTTTTTTAACACATTGATTTTCATCACCACCAGTACCACAATAGAGTCTTTCACATATCAAATTGAATCTCTCACCTCCCACTTCTTTTGCATCTTTCTAGAACCACATGCACTAATCATAAAAATAGTCATTAACTAAATCTACTAGAGGATTGAGTTTTGCATGACCCGTTAAATCTAGAAGATCCAAATGATGATTCACCCCCATCTCTTGATTTCTTGTTCCCTAAGTCATTTGTGGCTTTGCTTGCTCCCCCCTTATCCTTATTGTTCTCATCTTAATTTGGGTTCACATTCTCATGTGTGTCCTTGGTGACTTTAGGAGTTACTTCCTTATATTTTGTAGTCCCATCTCCATCTATATTGTTCATTATAGTTTCCCCACTAACATGGGTATGCATGTTGATGTCTGGCACTACTTCCTTCTCTACCTCAGCCCTACTCTTGGCTGCCTTATTTGTCTCTCCTCCTTCAGGCCTATTCCCATCCCCTTTTTCTTTCTGGTGATCAGGATTGGTCTTCTCTACCCATATCTTCTTGGTAGTGGTGTCATTAGTCCAAACTTTCAAAGGGAAGTCTTTTTCATCATGTCCAAAAACCTTGCATTCACAACAACGTTTGGAAACATATTCATATTGTATTTCAATTGGGTTCGCTTCCAGTCCAAGCATGTTAACCAAGATTTTTTTGGGTGGTTCCTCAGATGGCTTGATATCTACCAGAGCTCTAGCCTCTCCCATGGATTCATGACTTAGAGAGAAAAGGTCAACCCTCAGTAGTTTGTCAACAGAGCTCGCCACTATTCCCACTGCATGTTGGGACCAATTCCTCCCCATAATGGGTATTTTTTATCCATACAAGGATGGTGCTAAACATATCCTTTGTTAGATCATTACCAACCTTGTATTCTTTCACCACAACCAGTCTCTTATTGAACCATCATGGTCCCATGCCAATCACATTATCTTATTTTCACATTTGTTGAAACGAAAAAGGAAGAACTTATCTAGCTTGGATAGAAGATTAAAGTTTCCATTTGTCTTTAACATCATCTTGTTCTTGGATAACCGATGGAATTGTATGATGTTTTACCCATGACATATAGTAGCAGGGTATTATCCCATGACTTTTCCATGTTGGTGTAGGTATGATCATCGATGGTCACATACCAATTACCTTCAAAGATCTCTGCTACCTTATAAGGTTGTTCTTTGTAGATCTCAACATTGCTTAGTACCTGACTCCATGTCCTACTCATTGTCAATCATGTTTCCATCAAGAAGAGGGGGTATCACTCCCCTCCATGCGTATGGGGCTCTCCTCTTATCTTGCACCACAATATCCAGACACTAGAGAAACCCTAGGTGTGTTGTTGTGTGTTATATAGATATATGTATGTATGTATGTATGTATGGGATTAAGAGAGAAAGATTCCCCCCCTTCTCCCATGCTCGTGGAGGAGGTTGAATGCCCAGGAGGGTGGTAATTCAAGGTGGTAATTGTGATTCCAACCCGGGTCCCTTTGTTAGGGGACATCGTGCTTGACCACTTGAGCCACTCTTTGTCGGATGTATGTATGTATCAGAATTCTTTGGTAAATATATTTCGAACCCTAAAAGGGTACAGATTACAAGACACACACTATTATATGTGACTCACACAAGAAATGTTTCAAGAATCTACATCTAGATAACTTAGCTAAGACCCCAATTTATCTTAACAATATAATTCAGTTCATGTATTTTTAACATACCAAACTGAAAGCATAAGTTTAACATCCCTCACTAAAAACTTGAAAAGTAAAAGTTCATCTAATTTCATTCCATATACCTGTCTTGTATTCCTTTCTTTCCATATGATCTGCACACAATCAGTATGACACCATAGGAACAAAGTCCTAACCCCACCGTGAATGGTTATGAGTTCTTTGAGAGATTCAGTGAGGCTAGAGAAGCCTTTCATCTTCAACTTGAGTCTGGCCTGACTCCAAAGATATTTCCAAAACTTGTAGGAATTGAAAATATGTTCAAAGCTATCTTCTCCTTCACCACAAAGGTAACACACTAAGGTGACTTCATGTATCCATCTTTGTATCCTACTAAGGGTAGGACAGAAATCCTTGTGAGCTTTGTAAGTGGTTAGACTCTATCGAGGAGAATGACAAGGTCCCATAACACTTCGCAACAGTTGTCTCTAGGTTGTTTTTGTCTACAGACTTCCCAAAGTTCTTCCATCGATAGAGATTCATCCCACTTAGGCCAGACCTCAACCATTATGCAATGTGTGGTGGAATAACCCCATTTTTGGTTAGGATCTTGAGCTAAGGAATCCTTATATCTAGTATTCATCCATTGAGCCCTTATGGAATCACCTTTTAAGAGTTTTTGAATCCTCTTAACCGAGTGACAGTCCATGAGGTCATAAAGATTGATGAGATTTAACCCTCTTTCTTCAATCAGAAATGCTAGTCTACTCCAGCTCGCTGGGTGAAAAGTCCAAACAAAGTCAGAGAGTAAGATCTCCATATGTTTGATTACCACCTTGGGTATCTCACCTTGTCGTATCCAAAACTTGATAATTCCCATAGCTGAACTTCTCACCAAGACAAGTCGACCTGCCATACACATTTTTTATCCTGGCCACTTACTGATTTTGTCTTTGAGTTTGTCCAAGCATTCATGGAAGTGTTTCCTACACAAGTTACCCCCTGTGATAGGAAAGCCAAGGTACTTAGTAGGCCACTGACCCTCCTGTATACCAATGGCATTGGTCAGCTCCTCCTTCCTTCTACACAAGGTGGAGAGGAAGATATGGGACTTGTTCTCATTCAGTTTCATACCCGACCATTCTCTAAACTTTAGCAAGATGCTTTTCATATTGGAAAGGCTTCTCAATCTCCCTTCAACGAAAATAAGTATGCCATCCATGAACAATAGGTGGGATAAGACCTTGACCTCTTTGATTGTGTAAGTTATGATTTCTTTATTCATCAAGCCTTTATCAATCATTCTCGTCAACCTTTTCATGGCCAGAGTGAAGAGCAGTGGTGACAGTGGATCACCCTGCCTAAGGCCATTCAAGCTAGTGAAGAAACCTTCAGAACTGCCATTCAGTAGAAGAGAAAATGAAGTCGTGGAGACACATTGTCGAATGATATTAATTCAAGATTCACGGAAGCCACATCCTTTTGGACCATTCCAAAGGTACGACCATTTAACTGAGTCATACACTTTCGTTATGTCAAGTTTGATACACGCAGATGGAGTACTCCTCATTACATTGTAATTCAGAGCAAACTCTGAAGCCAACATAGCACAATCTTCAATATTGTTCCCTTTGACAAATGCTCCTTGATGGATAGAGACAATCTTGGGGAGTATAGTCACCAGTCGACTGGTAATGATCTTCGTTATAACTTTGTATAGAACCGAACAACAAGAGATAGGTTTGTAATCTTTTGGTGAAGTAACAATGTCTTTCTTAGGGATCAAAGCTAAGAAGACGTGGTTAATATCTCTAACCATATTCCCACCTTTAAAGATCCACCCAATTGCTCAAGTTGGGTCTTTTTTAATGGTGTTCCAGTTGGATCTATAGAAGAACCAATTAAAACTATTTGGACCTGGACTTTTATTGAGTCCAATACTCTAGACTGTGTTCTTGACCTCTGTTTCCTCTGGTATTTTGCAAAGCATGTCATTGTCCTCCTCAGTTACCATCATCGGCCATTGGATATCGACATCTTCTGAGGCCTCATCAAGTTTGTTATATAGACCTTCAAACAAAGTAGTAGTCTGGCTAACTATGTCCTCCTCGTAGTTAACATAATTACCTTCTTCATCATAGAGCTCAGTGATTGTATTTATAGCTTCTCATCTTTTAACTATAGAGTGGTATAACTTTGTATTACAATCACCATTTTCAATCCACTCAGAATGACTTCTTTGCCAGTAAAACATTTCCTCATCTTTGTCAAGCTTCTTTAGTCTCTCTTGGGTCACACATTCAACCTCAATTAGATCTTACTAGTAGATTCCTTCTGAGAGCTCTCGATATGTCTTCCATTTCCATCTTCTCATCCCTAATCAGGTTGTGCAGATTTGTATATTTCCTTGTCCATTTCTTAAGTGCAAACTTGGTGTTTTTCACACATTTGTTGAAATAGTATAAAGGGTTGTCGATAACCTCTTCTCCCCAAGCCTTCTTTATCACCTCTGCGCATCCAGACCATTCCTGCCAAAATTTTAGGAACTGGAAAGGTTTCTTCTTTTTATTCATTTCTTTGAGATAAACCTACAAGGAAGAATGGCCAGAGAAAGAAGAAGATAGTAGCTTAGTTTTTTACCCTGGGAATCTTTTGAGCCAGTCGTCATTAACTAAAGCTTTGTCTAATTTACAAGTGATGCATTTGGATTTCTTGAGATTGTTATGCCAAGTATAAGTTTCTTTGCCAATAACAGCAAGTTTAGTTAAGTTTTCTTTGTCGATAGTCGTATTGAAGGTGGTAAGTATGATGCTCAACACCTCTCATCCACCTTCTTTCTTCTCTTGTTTTCTAATATTGTTGAAATCCCTGAATACCAACCAAGGGAGATTGATATTAGTTGACAGTGATTCCAACTTTTCCCAGAGATCAGTTCTTTGGCTCATCATATTATGTGCATAAACCACTGTGATTATAACACATAAGCCACCTTTATTGATGCACTTAGCAGTGATTTGTTGCTCATCCATATCTAGCTGAATGATATCCCATGATTTGGGATTCCAACCAAGACAAACTCTCCCATTAGATGATGCATAGTGATTAGATAGACACTTCCACCCAACTGGGAACAATTTATTAACTAACTCTTTGCAATGATATTTGATTTTTGTTTCCACTAAACCATCGATTGATTCCTATACATAATGGATAACTTTTCTGACCTCCTTCCTCTTTCGTGGGTTGCAAGAGCCATGTACATTAGACATGAAGAATGTCATTAGTGACTCTTCTTGGATGATCGAGTTTTACGTGTCTCAGACACCCTAGAACCACCTCCACCTCCAACACTCTTAGAGCTCTTATCCTTGTTCCTGGGACTATCATTGTCTTATTTCTCAGGTCATTTCTGACTTTCAATCTCCACACCTAAGTCCAATGTCTCAAACCTATTTTGGTTGGGAACATCAGTGGATGCATCTTTATCTGTGTTGTCCTTCACGATTTCCTCCGCTCCTTCACCAGAAGGCTTATCAATGCCTTTTTTCATGGGTTCGTTCTCAATAATGATCATGTCATCTTCAGCAATTTTATCCTCACCCTCCTTAGCAGGTTCATCATGTGTCTTCTTCAGTCTAGCCTCAGAGCTATTCTTCTTTCGATGGACTTCCACCCATTCCGTCTTAGGTTTCTCATTTTGGGTCACCTTCGTTTCTTCTTCATGTAGAGAGCAATCCTCCTCATCATGTATGAAGACTTTGCACTCTTTTCACTTCTTGGGTATATATTGATATTGGATCTCCATAGGGATCGGGTCCTTCCTGGGAAGGTTGACTCAGATCTCCTTTGGAGGTTCTTCTGTAGCCTGAAGTTCCACCAACACTTTCGCTTTAACCAAGGAATCTTGATGGAGCGATCTCAGTTCCACCCTCAACAACTTTCTGACTCATGATGCCTATCCCCACTGCTCTTTTTGACCAATTCCTCCCCATACTGGGGATGTTAATCCAAACTGGAATAGAACTAAATTGGTCCTTCTTCAGATCGTCACCAGGATGGTGTTCCTTCACAACGACAAGCCTATCATCATACCACCTTGGGCCCGTGTTTATCACATTGTTCTTATCCTCGCCATTATTGAATCTTATGAAGAACTTGTCTGGCTTTGAGTACACATTGAACCCTCCTTTTGGTTTCCATACACGCCTAATCCAAGCAAGAAAATGATAGTAATAGGGTCTTTTACCCATTACATAGTCTGACAAGGTGTGCTCCCATGTATTCTCCATAGCATCATAGGTCGGTTCATTAATAGTGATGAACCTCTTGCATTCTTCAATCATTGGTGGATCATAGTTCTGAGTCGGCAAAAACTGCTCCGATCCTTTCAGGACCTATGTCCATGATTTCTTATTCATTTCTTCAACAGGTGTTGTCATTGTTCTAGGTAGATAGGTTTTGGCTAAGGATTAGGGGAAGGCAAGACTCCTTACCAAAGAAGGTCATCATTGCCCTTCTATTTGCTGCCCTGATCGCCAGAGCTACCCTAACCCTAGGTGGCCATTGTATGTAACGTATGTATGTATGTATGTATGTATCGGAATCAGGTAAATATATTCTGACTTCCCCCTACAACTGTATTAGGGTCAAGAGTTACATATAGCCCTATGCTCGCTATACAATGTATATGTGAGCAACTCACCCATCTAGCTAACATGTAATCTCTTTTTTACATTTTTACACATTTTTTCAGCGATAGAACTCACACTACTAACTATTCCTCCATGCTTACGAGTGTTTCTTTCTTTCTAGATGTGGAAGCACATGGTAGCAAAAGGAAGCAACTTCTTCTCCTCATTGGCACAACATTTGACCATCTTTTTTAGATCTTCATTCAGCTCTATATTCAGAAAGAACTCTTTACATATTTTCTCCCATAAGCTCCTCATAAAGTTGCAACAACCGAACAAGTGACTATGGGATTCATCATTCTCCTTGTAGAGGTAGCAGGTGACAACAATGTTGTGGTTTCGTTCATATACTTTGTCCAGTGTAGCTAAAGTGCCGTGCAGAATTTTGAACACACATATGGACCATTTAGGAGTGTGCTTACCCTCCCATATATGCGCCATAGTGCCATCTTTTTCAGCCCTTGTCCTTGTGATCTCCCACAAATCAGCTTTTGGGTTTAGCATGTATTGTTCCCCATCCGACTTCAAACAGAAAAGATGCTTGACCTGCGGCCATAGACTCCTCATCATATGAATGGTGTGTGTCATGCCTTCTCTAGTGCATGGTTGAAAGTCATGTCCCTGTGGGTATCTTTCTCTCATCCATCTCCCCCATACAGAGCCACCTGTCTGGTACAAAATAATTCTCTTCAAGGTTCCCCATCTAGCTATGTCTCTTGGTGATTTCAGTTGTAAACCTCCTTCATCTTTAGGCAAAGCCAACCTTGAGTAGCGCATGGGGTGGTACTCACCCGCCCAGATAAAATTTGAAATTTTCATCTCCAACATGTCAAGTACAGCACCCGATATTTCGCCTTGTTGTACCCAGAAGATAAGGAATCCCTCTATAGCTGATCTGATAAGGGTTGCACAACCCACCATGGAAGTCTTCTGTGTAGGCCATCTAGCTATCATCTCATCTAGTTTGTCAATGCAATCAGCAAAATCTTTGACCTGTAGGTTGCCCCCAACAAGATGGAAGCCCAAGTATTTAGTCAGAAAGTTACCCAACTCAACGCCAATAGCTTCTTGCAGTCTAGCTTCCAACTGGTGACAGTTTTTTGAGAGATAGAGCTAAGTCTTATTAGCATTAATTTGTAGCCCCGTCTGCTCCCCAAACTCACCCAGAAAATTTTTTAGCTCCTTTAACATATCAACTTTAGCTTCCAGAAATAGTAAAACATCATCTACAAAGATAAGGTGGCTCATAACCTTCATCCCATGAACTGTGTATGCTTTGATCGATTTTGAGTCTTACAAAGCTTTCAGCTTCCTTGTAAAATACTCCATGACCAAAGTGAAGAGGAGAGGAGAAAGTGGGTCACCTTGCCTAAGCCCGTTGCTGCCTTTAAACATACTAGCCGATGTACCATTGACAAGCAATGAGAAACTTGTTGTGCCGACACATTGCTGCATCCATTGTATCCATGTTTTAGAAAATCCCATCTATTGCATGATCCACCACATTTTCTCCCATCTGACACTATCATATGTTGTTGAAATATCAAGCTTCAGGCATGCCTTTATGCTCCCTCTCATCACGTTGTAATCAGCTAGAAATTCATCTGCAAGAAGGGCACAATCGCTAATGCTCCTACCAGTAATAAAGGCTCCTTGATTTTCTAAAATTAGGAAAGGGAGGACCATCTTCAGCCTTATTGCTAGGATTTTTGCAATAATCTTATATTGGATAGAGTAGCATGCAATGGGTCAGAAGTCAGCAAGAGAGGTCATGACCTTCTTCATTAGAATGAGGACGAGGAAAGCATGATTGACTTGTCTAACCATGTTACAGCCATTAAGAAACCATCTCACATACCTCAGAAGATCTTCTTTAATAGTTTCCCAAGCTATCCTATAGAAGAAAGCATTGAATCCATCAGACCTGGGAGATTTGTTGCAGCCAATACTCCAAAGTGCGTCTTTAACTTCTTGCTCAGTAACCTCACTAGTGAGAATGTTGTTATGGGTGCTAGTGAGCTTGAACTTCCAATCAATATCCTCTTCCTCAACTGTGACTTCAAAGTTTTTGTTGTAAAGCTCGTTATAAAACTTCATGGCTTGGTCCTCAATATCTTCTTGTTTGTTCACCACATGCCCGTCTTTGTCAATCAGCTCACAAATAATATTAGCTACCTCCCTCCTTCTAACAGCCATGTCATAGAGCTTGGTGTTTTTGTCTCCATCTTTCATCCATTTCTCCCTACTTCTTTGCCATTAGAATTTCTCCTCGGCTTTATTTAGATCAGCAAGCATCAGTCTCAGCTCACGGTCCTTCTCTATCAAATCCCCATTGAGCGGGTCAACCATCAAGAGCTTTCTAACTTCACTACATTCCTTATTTGTTGTTGCAATCAAATTGGGAATGTTCACCTTCTCTTTTGCCCACTTTTTCAGTGAAGTTTTCAGCATCGACAACTTTTTAGCAAAGACAAACATAGGGTTACCATGAATGTGAGTACCCCATACCTCCTCCAAGATATCGTCAAAACCCTTCCAATCAGCCCAGTAATTTAGAAATCTAAAGGGTCTTCTCTTTTGCTTTTTCTCTATGATGTTCACAAGGAGAGGAGCATGGTCGCTGAGTTCAGAACCACCAGCTTTCACCTGTACATTTGGAAAAAATTTCAACCATTCTTCATTAACCAAGTCTCTATCTAGCTTACTTGCTATTCTGTCCTTTGGGTCTTGTTCGTTGTTCCATGTGAAAAGATCTCCACCTGTCATGGGAAGTTCTATTAACTCTGCCTTATCAATGGCCATGTTAAAAGCATCAATCACAGCACGTAGCGCAGGTCTGCCCCCTGTCTTTTCCCCCTATAATCTGACATTGTTGAAGTTGCCAATCACTATCCACGGTGTTGTCACCTGTGTAGACAATGTTCCCAGATCGTGCTAGAGTTCCTTTCTACTTTTTGCATCATTATGAGCATAGAAAGTTGTCAAGCACATGTGTAGACCTACTACATTCCTGCATTCCAGAGTGATATGTTGGTCAGACAACATTTTCACTGTCATCTCCCATGCATTGGGCTTCCACGCCACACACACTCTAGCCAGTTTAGAATATTGAAGGTTGGATACATGTTCCCACCCTTATAGAAACAAATAGCCAATGCTTATTTTATTATTTTCCTTGATCTTGGTTTCAATCAGAGCTGCAATTGAACACCCACTAGCACTAATCCATTCCCGGATTTCTTTCTTCTTGTTCCTGTCACACCCCCCTTTAATGTTCCACATTAATATGGACATATTAAAGGTTTTTGTTTGCCCGAGTGCGCTTGGGCTGCTCCTTCTTCTTGTTGCCTTCTCTCTTCTTCCTTGGTTCAACCTGTTCAGGTTCTTCTGCATCCGATTCACTTAGAGCATCAAACCTGTTGGTGGACTCCAGTATGAAACCGACACCTTGTGTCTTTGGGATCCCACTTGCACTTTTCCTCCTTGGCATGGGAGTAAACTTCCCTTCTTCTTTTTGTTCTGGATTATGTGTGTTCTCCTCGTCATTAGCAGTAGGCATGGACTGTGTGTCTGCACCCACAACAGTCCCAGCCTTTACATTTTGTACCTTCTGTCCACCTTCATTTTCAGCAGTAGCAGCATGCTTTTCCTTCATCATAGTAACGGCAGATGTGGAGGCATCCTTGCCTTGCCCCCCGCCCCTCCCTTTATCTCCCCCGATAGCAGTAGCACTCCCCACATTCTCAGCATGTGTTCCAACCGTAACTGCCTTGACCTGGTCATTATCGACTGTGGGGTTCTCAACATGCTTCGTGCCCTTTCAAGTCTTCTCCACCCATTATAAGGAGCTTGTCCCTTCCTTCTTGTCTTGCTTGGGTGCCGCCTCCTTTTTACATGCGTTGTTTGGGTGGCCGAATGACCAGCAATGGTTGCACTTTGGTGGCTTATGGTCATATAGTATCCGAACAAGGATGGCTTCCCATCCACGAACGTTCAGCCATACCCGTTCCACGATTTCCTCCTCCGCATTAAGCTCCACCAGAACTCAAGCCTCGTCGGACACCAGAGAGCGTTCATCGATGTGAAGAACTTTGCCAGCTCCAGCCGTGATGGTGCCGGCCACCCTCTTCATCCATGATCGACCTATAGATCCCAGGGTGACCCACGCGGGGATTGTGGCAAAAGTTTCGTGCTTCATCTCATCGCCAAATCGGTAGTTTTTAGTCACCACCAATTGGCCGTCGAACCACCTTGGTTCGAGGTTGAGGATGGCTTGCTTATCCGCCGCCATGGAGAAACGAATCAGGAAAACATTGGAGTCCTTCGAGATCAAATCAAAGGAACCCTTGGGACCCTAGGTCCTCTTGATCCAAGCCAGAAAGTGCGGGTAAAAGGGACGTTTTCCTATGATGTAGGCCATGATCACATACTCCCACACGTTCTTCATCTTCTCGAACTCGTCCTCTTCCAGATCGACGTGGATTTCACCATCAGTCCTTCTCGGCGTCAGAAAGTTCTCCTCGCTTGTCTTGCTTGGAGCAGGCTCCTTAAGGATCTACGTCCACACCTTCCGGCCTCCCTTCATGGTCTTCTCAGCCCCCGTAGGTGGGGGTTCCTTCGGCTAGCCTCCTTCTTGTATTTGGTCGCTAGGGTTAGCGCCATCATCACAAATTCTCTTCTCCTTCTCCTTGTTCGCGTGTGTATGGGTGGGTTGAGGGATGGTAGTGGCGGTGTTGTGTGGATGGGAGTGGACGCTGACGTCTAGAGTAGCCACCAACGTGGGTGTCATGCCCTAGGGTTGGACGTCACTGGGAAATTGCCCAGACGGACCCAAGGGAGACAATGCATGGTTTTTTTGTTGTTGTATGTATGTATGTATGTATGTATGTATGTATGTATGTATGTATGGGATAAAGAGAGGCATTCTCTCCCCCTCTCCCATGCCCGTGACAGAGGCCGAACATCCGGGAGGATGTATGTATGTATGTATGTATGTATGTATGTATCAAAATCAGGTAAGTATATTCCGACTACCTCCTAAATTATAGGAGGTCAAGAGTTACATGTAGGCCCAATGCCATACACCCATAACAAAGTTATAACTTACTCAGCTATCTAATGTGCAACTTGTGCATTCACAAATTTTAATAGAGATACTAGTGGCATTTGCAGTTGTACCACGGTGCCTCCTAGCATTCCTTTCTCCCCATGCATGGTAGCAAAGAGTAGCAAACAAGATTTTCTTTCTATCATCATTTCCGCATTTTGTCAGTATCTTCCTCGAGTCTCCTAATATATGAACTTGCAGCTTGAAATCTTTGCGTAATATATCCCATATCTTTCTTGTGAACTTGCATTCACCTACAAGATGATAGTGGGATTTTTCCTCCTCCCGACAATTTTATGCACATTTTGGACTTTTCTGCAATTTACCCAATTGAGAGGTTTTATTTGCAATTTATCACTTGAATTATGTTCCTTGGATATTATATCATAATTCTTGATCTTGTTTAGCCATGGTACACCTATTTAATCTTTGGTTTGAAGGTGTTTTCTCTAAGGGTATTTTAGGGTTTACCCCTTCACGGATGAGCTACCTTTAGTAGCTATCAACTAATGAATTATGTGATCGGCTGGGAAATTTGACAAAGGAAAGCTAATCAGGTCTATCAAGATGGTGGGGGAGCTTCTTGTGTGTGTGTGCTTGTATATTCTTAATAGTTTAAGGCCATAGATACATGGGGAAGCTACTTTTACACCTCATGCTTGCCATCCTTATCCATGGGCTATATTTACCTCTTCATTGCCCAAGTACGAAACTTTTCTTGCTTTCTCTTTCCTCTAACCTGGATCAATAACTCCACTCTATTTTTCTGTGGAACTAAGTGCTCTAAGGTAGAAGACAACCTCTTTTTGGAGAAGAAGGTCTCCTAGAGCTCCATTTAGCCCTACCTAGGGTTTCCAAGGTCATCTTCTAGGGATTTCGACCAAGGCAAGTTATTTTATTCCTTCCTTCTCCATTTCTCTTGATATTACTCTTCCTTAGACCTTCCTACAGGTCAGAACCTTGTTGTTCCATGGTATAAATTGCTCTAAAGCTCTAAAATCCTACCTTTCTTGCTCCTTATGCTTAGGGTTTGCTCATTTGATGAAGAAACGTGAGAGATGGATGAGTTCATAGCTTATGCTTGGATTTTCTATCCTATCTGCTCGAGATTTCTTCTATGTGGGGTTTCATCTTCTCATTAGAGGCAAGTTTTATAACTTGTTCCACGTTTATTGCTTACCATAAGCTTTCTAGATCATGTTTTTGCTTGAAAATGATGATCCATGCACTAAAAAGCTATGATTACACAAAGTGGAGACATCATCACCATATTTTAATCCTATCAAGTATAGCAAGAACATTATGTAGAATTTTATATATACACATGCTCCATTTTGGCATGTACACTCTAGTCTAGATCTACTCCTTGAACTTGTCCTTTGTGCCCCTTGTCCTAGTCACCTCCCATGCACATGTCTTTGGGTCTTTAAGCCTCCATGTTCCTGTGTCTTGAACCTCAAAAAGATGTTTGACTTGCTGCCATGTTTCAATTATAACATTAATGGTTCTCAAATAACCTTCTCTTGTCTTTGGGATAAAGTCCAATCCTCTTGGATATCTCTCCCTCATTCATCCCCCCCCCCAATTTGAGATGCCTCTTTGGGATGATTCTATGCATGGTCCCCCATTTTGCTATGTCTTTGGGTGTTTTTAGATTCAGTCCTCCTTCCTCCCTTGGTAGAGCTATCTTTCATATTTCATAGGATGATATGTGCTTCCCACAAAAAGTTTGCCATCTTCATCTCCATCTTGTTTAAGACAGAGCCCAGAATATCCCTTTATTGTACCCAAAAAATAAGCATTCCTTCAATGGTTTGTATGTGTGTAGGTATGTATGTATGTATGTATGTATGTATGTATGTATGTATCAGAACTGTTTGTAACTATATTCCAAAACCCAAATTTGGTGCCAAGATTACAGAGAATCACACATGCATGATCCTACCAAAAGATTCTATGCTCACATGCGAGACATGGATTACAAAAGATTCCAATTTGTTTTGATAATGAAAGGAATATCTACTAGTCTTTTCACCTTAACACGATACAAGGACTGAATGTCCCTCTCAATATAACTAAAGATAAGGAGTTCGTCCTTCTTCTTCCCTCCTAACCATCTTCTGTTTCTTTCAGACCATATGGCATGCACGCAAGATGATATACACCATAGGTAGATAGTAGCTACATGTATACTCATGTTCACAATTTCAATAAGAGATTCAGTTAAGTCTTTGCAGCCATTAGCATCAAGTTTGAGTATGCATCGACCCCATAGGTATCTCCACCATTTGCATGAGTCAAATAGATGTACACAATCATCATCCCCATCTTTGCAGAGGAAGCGGGAAGTTGATGTGTCAGGTCTCCACTTCTTGACTTTCATCAGGGTTGGGAGATGGTTCTTGTGAGCATGAAATGTTATAAGACTCCACCTAGGATGGTGGTGATGACCCCATCACACTTTAGCACCAATATCTTTAGGTAGACATCTTCTACAAGCTAGCCAAAGTTCCTCCTCAGTTGTATCAGGTTTCCATTTTGACCACATTTCATTAATTCTTCACCAAGAGGTGGAAAAACCCCACCTATGCTTCAGTTCTTGATTCACTCATTGCGTGTATCTACCTTGCATCCAGGAGGCCCAAACAGATTCACCTGCCATGAGTTTCTGAATCCTTTTGACAGTAAAGAAATCCGCCAAGTCATGTAAGGAGTGGGTGTATGTATGTATGTATGTATGTATGTATGTATGGGATTAAGAGAGAAAGAATTCTCCCCCCTCCCATGCTCGTGGTGGAGGCCGAATGCCCGGGAGGGTGATAAATCAAGGCGACAACTAATATGTATGTATGTATGTATGTATGTATGTATGTATGTATGTATGTATGTATGTATGTATGTATGTATGTATGTATGCATGCATGTATGTATGTATGTATCGAAATCAGGTAAATATATTCCAATGTTCCCCCCTAAAAAATATTAGGAGGGGTCAAGTGTACATGTAGGCCCAACACCATACATCCAAAACACCATTACAACTCACACATCTAGCTAATACGTAGTCTACTTCTAATGCATTTACATATTTTTACAACAATGCTTTTAGCATCTGTGGACTTCCCTTGGTGTTTCCTAGCATTTCTTTCTTCCCAAACATGGTAGCAAAGAGCAGCAAACAAAAGATTTTTCCTCTTATCTGTTCCGCATCTAGCAAGCATCCTTCTCGATTCAGCAATAAGTTGTATTGAAGTCTGAAATCTCTGCATAAATGCTCCCATATCTCCTTTGTGAACTTGCATTCTCCCATAATGTGGTTGTGGCTTTCTTCCTTTTCCTCACATAGCAGGCATGTAGTAGATATATCATAATTCCAGCTCCTTACTTTATCAAGCGTGGCAAGGATATTATTCAAAATTTTGTAAACACATATGCTCCACTTCGGCACATACCTATCCTTCCATATTTGTTCACCCACAGGGTCCTTTGCTCTTCTGGTCCGGATCACCTCCCATAAGCATATCTTCTTGTCTTTGAGCTACCATCCTCCAGAATCCTTTGCAACAAACAAATGTTTAACTTTTGGCCACATTTCCCTCATAACATTGATGGTCCTTGAGTATCCTTCTCTAGTTTTTGGAATAAAATCCAGCCCTCTATGATATCTATCTCTCATCCACTTTCCCCAAATGGAAGTTCCTTCCTAAAATGCAACAAGTCTTCTCATGGTTCCCCACCTAGCAATATCTCTAGGAGTCTTCAAGTTCAGCCCACCTTCATCTGTAGGGAACGCCAGCCTGGCATACTTCATAGGTTGATGCTCACTCCCCCAAAGGAAGTTTGCAATTTTCATTTCAATTCTATCCAAAACAAATATAGAAATTTCACCTTTTTGTGCCCAGAAAATGAGAAGTCCCTCTATGGCAGCTTTAATTAGAGTTATGCACCCCACCATGGATGTCTTTTGTGTAGGCCATCTGTTGATCATCTCCTCCACTCTGTCAATACAATCTGTGAAATCTTTGACCAAAATATTACCACCTGCAAGAGGAAAACCCAAATATTTGGTTGGAATTCACCAATTTCCACTCCCATAGCCTGCGTGAGTCTGTCCTCCAACTGATAACAATTTTTAGACAAGAAAATATGTGTTTTATTTGCATTGACACACAGCCCCGTTTGCTCCTCAAACTTCATCAATAAGTCTTTAAGATTTTCCAACTATTGTTGTTTGGCTTCTACAAATATCAGAACATAGTCTGCAAAAATAAGATGTGCCATTACCTTAGTGCTGTGGACTGTATAAGGTTTTATCTCCCTCCATTTTTCATCTTGTTTCATCTTTCTTGAGAAATATTCCATGACAATCGCAAACAAAAGAGGAGACAAAGGGTCCCCTTGCCGTAATCCATTTCCACCCCTGAAGAGACCTGCAGAAGTTCCATTAACTAGGATGGAGAAGCTAGTTGTCCCAACACATTGTTTCATCCAGCTAATCCATTGTTCATTGAAGCCCATTTGTTGCATGATCCACCATAATTTCTCCCACCTCACACTATCATAAGCTTTGGAAACATCAAGTTTAAGCTAGGCCTTCTTGCTTCCTTGCATGACATTATAATCCAGAAGAAATTCACCAGCCAGGAGGGTGCAGTTGGTAATACTCCTATCTGTGACAAAGGCTCCTTGGTTTGCAGAGATTAGATAAGGGAGGACCAATTTCAAACGAGCAGCCAGGATTTTTGCAATGATTTTATATTGTACAGAACAATAGGCTATAGGTCAAAAATTAGCAAGAGAAGAGGTGACCTTCTTTTTAGGAATAAGAACAAGGAAGGAATGATTGACCTGTCTCACCATATTTCCACCCTCCATGAACCAGTTCACATAAGTAAGCAGATCATTTTTGATGATTTCCCAAGTCTTCTTATAGAAGAAAGCATTGAAACTGTCAGACCCCGGTTACTTGTTGCTGCCAATACTCCATAGAGCATCTTTCACCTCCTGTTCATTAACTCTTCTAGTAAGGATATTATTATGAGTGCTGATGAGCTTGTACTTCCAATCAACTACCTCCTCAACATCAATGGCGTCCTAAAAGTTTTTGTTGTACAAGGATGTGTAGAAGTTTATAGCTTGTTCTTCAATGTCCTCCTACTTGTTAATCACCTCCCCATCAGCATTAATAAGTTCAGAAATAATGTTACATGCCTCCCTTCTTCTCATAGCAGAGTGGTAGAGCTTTGTATTTCGTTCCCCATCATTCATCCATTTTTCCTTGCTTCTTTTCCAGTAGAATTTCTCCTCTGCCTTTTCTAAATCTTCAAGCATCATCTTAAGCTCCATGTCCTTCTCTATCAGGTGAGGATTCAGTGGATCAACCAACAACCTTTCCCTGACTTCTTTACACTCCCTTTTGGTCTCTTTTAGCATATTTGGGATATTTACATCCTCCTTTGCCCACTTTTTCAGGACCATCTTGGTGTTCATCAGCTTCTTGGAAAACACATACATAGGATTACCTATCACATGAGTGTCCCAGCCTTGCTTAATGACATCATCAAACCCTTTCCAATCAGCCCAGTAGTTAAGAAATCTAAACGGTTTCCTTTTCTACTTTTTCTCTGTAATCTGAACCGAGATAGGTGCATGGTCACTAATATCATAACATGCAGCCTTTACCTATACATTAGGAAAAAATTTCAGCCACTCATCATTCACCAAAGCTCTATCAAGCTTGCTAGTTATTCTGTGCTTTGGGCCCCTCTCATTGTTCCACGTGAAAAGGTCACCTCCCACCATAGGTAGCTCATATAAACATGCCTTATCAATAGCTTGATTGAAAGCATCCACCTCAGCTGTGATAGCAAGTCTCTTCCCCCTTTTTTCCTTTTGTAGTCGGACTGTATTGAAATCACCAATGACCAACCAGGGAGCCTACACCTGTCTAGAAATAGTAACCATATCTATCCAAAGATCAAGCCTTGCTTTGCCATCATTGTGACCATAGATAGTCGTCATCCATATCAGTAAACCACCATTGTTTTTGCATTCATTAGTGATGTGCTGATCTGACATCTGTATCACTAACACCTTCCAAGCAATGGGTTTCCACGCCACACAAATTTTGGCAACATCACCATACTCCACGTTAGACACGTGGTTCCATCCCTGCGGAAGAGGTACTTTATGCTATTATTGTTTTGTTCCTTTATTTTTGTTTCCACCAACGCAACTAAAGAGTGACCACTGGCAGCAATCAACTCACGAACACTCTTCTTATTATTCTTATCACACCCACCCTTATTATTCCAAAGAAGCATGGACATATCAAGGGTTTTTTGTAGACCTGGTTTGCCTGTTTGGCTCCTTCTATTTGTCCTTCTTCTTTTCTCCTTTGTCCTTCACAATCTCGTCTTCTTCCTTATCTGAATCTGATAAAGCCCCAAAGCTATTGTGGTGTCAAGAATTGTTCCCACTCCCTGGGACTTTGGGATACCTACACGGCGTTGTCCATGTTTGTTGGATGCGGGGGTAAATCCTCCATCTGCAACAAGGTCAGTCATCACTCTTTTGTCCTTGGTACCGTCAGCACCCCCCTTGGCATCCTGCATAGCCTGATCCTTGGAACTGCCCCCACTGCCTGTTGCCATCGCTACCGCATCCCCCGTCTGCTTATCAGTGCTTGTTGACACAGCTATGTGAGTTTCATCCTACACCTGAGCGTCATCCACTGCCTCATGTGTTGCGGTTGCAGTCGGCTAGCCTTCTCCGGCCTTCTTCGTCTTCTCAACCCAAGTCATCTTTGATTTAGCCTTGGTTGCCTTCTCGTCCTCCCAGCTGGTCACCTCACATTTCTATGTGCCATGCTCGAAGACCCGACATCTGGTGTAGCAAACTGGAACGTGATCATACTCGATCGACACTGGAATCGATTGCCTCCCCTTCACGTTAAGCCAGACCCGAGTCAGCTTCGCTTTGTCAACCTCCAGTTCAATCAGTACCCTGGGATCATCACCTTCAAGAGACATGTTGTCAACATGAAGGACCTGACCCGCCCCTGCCGCAATCGTGTCGGCGGCCATCTTCATCCATGAATGCCCGAACGACCTCAAGGTGATCCATGTTGGTATGGTCGTGAAGGAGTCCTTCCTCATCTCATTTCCGTGATTGTAGTGCTTGTCTAAGATGAGTTGGTGATCGAACCAGTGAGGTCCCATCACCAAAACCTCCTTCTTATCCTTCGCCATGGAGAAGTGAACCAAGAAGATGTTGTTATCACAGGAGAGGAGTTTAAAGGAACCCTTTGGCCGCCACGTCCTTTTGATCCAGGCCTTGAAATGGGGGTAGAACGACCTTTTGCCCAAGGTATACACCATCACAGTGTGCTCCCAGATGTTTGCAAGCTGCTCAAACTCTACCTCCTCTAGATCGGCGTGCACCTCGCCCCCTTCAACCCTTGGCGGCGGGAACACCAACTCCTTCTCCTTGCTCAACGGTTGCTTGACTATTAGGTTCCATGTGATTCCGCATTGGCCAAGTCCAACCAACTTTCCCAAATCCAGCGCGGGCTTCTCCGCCGTCACTTCTGTCCACTCAACTCCTATGGGTTCTTTCTCTTTCCTAGCCGTTCCAGATTGCTTTTGGTGTGGGTGCGGTGTGGAGGTAGGTGGGGATGGGGGATTGCGGTGGTGGTCGCCACTGGTCAGGATGACCGGGGACGTGAGCGCCATGCACGTGGGCTTCCGATGATCTCCCAGGCTATCGCCCAAGAATTGCCTAGAGCTAACCCTAAGGAGGTTGTTCATGCATGTATATATATATATAATGTATGTATGTATGTATGTATGTATGTATGTATGTATGTATCTATGTATGTATGTATGTATGTATGTATCAGAATTAGGTAAATATATTCTGACTTCGTCCTACCAAATAGTAGAAGGTCAAGAGTTACATGTAGGCCCAACGCCATACACTCAAAAATAATAAGGAGCGACAACTCACACGCTATATATGTATGGTGTCTTCTGGCATTTTGTTCCTCCCAAATATGTATGTATGTATGTATGTATGTATGTATGTATGTAGGTAGGTAGGTAGGTAGGTAGGTAGGTGTGGGATAAAGAGAGGCATTCTCTCCCCCTCTCCCATGCCTGTGATGGAGGTCGAACGTCTAGGAGGGTGGTAAATCAAGGCGGCAACTGGGATTCAAACCCGGGTCCCTTCGTGAGGAGACACCGTGCTTGACCACTTGAGCCACTCTTTGTCGGCTGGTATGTATGTATGTATGTATGTATGTATGTATGTATGTATGTATGTATGTATGTATGTATGTATGTATGTATGTATGTATGTATGTATGTATGCATGTATGCATGTATGCATGTATGTATGTATGTATGTATGTATGTATGTATGTATGTATGTATGTATGTATGTATGTATGCATGTATGTATGTATGTATGTACAAAAGAGTGTTAGAGCATGTAAGAGAGAAGAATGGATATGAAAATGTACTAATTAAAAGTACAAATATGGTCATAGACTATAGTCTGAATCTCAAATGTGGGTATTAACTTGTTATCATTAAGGAAGCAATAAAATGTTTAACTAGGAGTTATCTACTAACCCTAGATACCCTAAAGTGGGACCTACACCCTCATCTAAGAAGAATTTTCCATCCTAAGAGAACAATGATATCAATGAAACTATGGCTTTCTTTATATAATTTTAGGTGTTGAATAAGGATCTCAGGACCATCATGTTTTTCTTAGCATCAAGTATGTTGGCTAAGTCTTTTGATATCTGACTTCATCTATTAATTGTATTGTATTTACAAATACATGTTACATGGTATGAGTAGTTATCTTGTTAAGGAAATGGAACTTATGATTCATGACTATTAATGTTCTTCAGATCTTTAAATATGTGAATTATTGAATGTTTATTTATCAAAGTAATTAAATTAAACACAATATAAACATGTTGCATTCTAGAAAGGTCATCAATCAAAACAACCAAGGTAAATATGGGCATGATAATGCCAAACTTATATGTGGTATGGTGCAATGGTGGTAAAACTAGCAATAATTTACCACAATCGTAGAGAGGATACTCAGATGATACATGTGCCAAATCTAAGTTAATGGACTCAAATAAATGATAATTATGCAAATGCTTATAGAACCATGTTTCTTATAAGTAATTTTTGTGAATGTAATTCTATACTCATGTTGATAACATCGTTAATAATGCACACTAACTACTTGTTCCTTGTAGTCTTTTGAGCATTTTGGTATTCTATACTTATCCATTGGGAAAAAACACGCACATGTTGATGTAATTATGGTTAGCACTTAACGTGCTTCATGCTCACCTTGGAGTGAAGTCATGTCCAGAGAACATGTAATCAATAAAAATAATGCTAATGAAATAAGTGAATGTGAATCATGAAAGTACTTGATGTCTTTAAATCTTCTTATTGTTTATGATTGGTCAACCATATCATGCCACAAAATAATACACACTTTCACTCAAATGATACTCTTTTGCACTCATGATCTCCCTATTGATAAATTGAATAATTTTGAACCTCTTGATGAAAATTGTTGGTTTTGAATTGAAAATTTTCAATTTGATGATTTAATTTGTAAAGTTGAGTGTTGATATCAACAAATAGAATGTGGTGTAAATATTGAGACCCATGGGAAATATCTTTTTTTTCTCAAACTTCTTATAAAAAAAGGAGAAGGAAATTTGTGGGCTAGAGGTGAATATGCCACCCTAATTGAAGATATAATTAAAAAGATATCAAGTTCTTCTAGAAACTCAAATCCAATTTGCTAGTAAAATATGTGTTTCCATGTCATCATCTATCCCTTATCTTTGGTCATGTCAATGAGGACTCTTGGTTGTGCTCACAAGGATAGGGGGATGATTCAAGGGTTCCTCCTTTGTATTCCACCTCCGTACACCATACTAATAGTAGGTGAAGTGTAGTAAATGAGATTTGCTACCTCTTGGGCCACTTTAACTTGTTTTCCTCCCTCCCATTCTCTCCATCTTGCATTTTCGACCTCCCCCTCACCTATTTTGAAGTTTTTAAGGCCTATGGAGGGATTTCTTCTTCTTTCTCCTTCCTTTCTCTCTCTCTAAACACCATGGAGCTGAGGACCTTAGCTACAAACCTTTCAAGCCTCCTCGCCGCCCTAGAAATGTCTCTTTTCAATTTTGGTGTGCCACCTCACTCTTCTCCTGTTTGTTTTAGCCACAATAACACCCATATTTGACTTGGGGGTCTCATTCCATTCCCCCTAGCTAGATCAAATGCTAGCACCAGCCTCATGAGGTGTTTCCAGGTTAGGTGGGGGCAGATTTTTCTTATCATATGACCCTAGTCACTCCTTGCCCCCACTGTGTTTGGTGAGCAGTACCGTCATGAATGCACATGTTACACAGGTGCGTAGGGATCACACAGTTGCGCTTGTGTCCGCTCACACAACCAAATAAGAGAGGAGAGCCTCGTGCAAGCCTAGGTTAACACTGATCAACTCGATGTGGTCTAGGGACTGGAGGCCCCACCTCATCTAGGCCTAGACTACCCCTCCCCATAGTGGGAACAACATATGTAGGATGTTGGATTGAAGGGGGCATACCATAGGCATTGATTCTATGGCCATGATTGCCTCAAAGGTTATCTTTTTCTTCCTTTTTCCATGATTTAATGCCTTATATTTGAAAATAAATATAAATATCTCCCTAGTCCAAAATTGGACATCCAATATATCAAATTAATCAGAAAAAAGAAGATATACCAGTTAAAGTTGGTTCCGTGTCCTTTTTCCCCACGTATATTTACTATTTCTCTAGTTTTGTGAACTTTGATCACTTTTAGATATATTTAATACATTAATATGTATTATATTAGATTAATGATGTCAGTTACACTCTCAAAACCTTAGATCAGAAACTTTAAAGTCCTTTAATCACTATGGAAGCCTAAATCACTCAACATGTGCCTTGAATGACCTCCATGCATAATTATTACTCTTATTTAGGTTTTAATGGTGAATCTTAGTTAATTGTGATAGCCTTGACTCAAATGAATATGAAACTCATCCTAAATTTGAATATAAGTAATATGTATCACATCATGACACTAATATTAACCCTAACCCCTATTTATCTTGTCTTGATCCTTATGGCTCTTTATGCATGCATGCATGCATGTGCCACCTTAAGATGATGCAGGGTTATACCTTAAATAAAATTATAACCTTGACCTTTTTGCATCCAAACCCTTTATACATTGGAAATCTATAGGATCGTGATTTTTGGAGACACTAGTGTCTCTGGTCGTCCCCTCTTGTCTTGTGATGGTGGTTGTAACCCTAAAATCCCCTACTAGTTGCCTTATGTGACTTGTTTGGCTTGCTTTCTTGTGCTCTAATCATAATTTGAATTTTAATCTTATGCTCTCCCCTTTAAAACTAGAGTTCATTATAATATGTGTGTCCCCTTTAATGATGGATGTCCACTTCAGTTATGTTGACCCATAATGGCTTATATAAAGTATGATTCAATGTATGTTGATATGTCGATGCCATGATTGGACTTTGATGGCTAGACCTATGGGAAACCCATCCACATTTGAATATTCTTCGCATGTCATCACCTTATTGATTTATATGATCCTTTATGTGTATACCTCTTGAACTTGTGAAATATGAATCATGTTACCCTATTATGAGTTTGTTGTCCCTAAGATGCAAGCAAGTGACTTGAACCTTGCAATAATCATATGAAAGGAATGTAACCTCAAATGACATGAAACTTGAACCACACCTTTGTGATGGACCCCAAACTAGTAAAAGGTCATCAAATATGTAATTAACCAACTTAGACTAACTTGTAAAAAATCTTTAGAATGGAGCAATATAGGGTTAATGATAAACATCTAATACATGCATATAATCTTGTTCTTAATGAGGTGTTGTTTGTGACTTGATCACCAAGGATAAGTTAAGTTAAGAATCTTTAAACCAGGTATGAGCTTCAATAATTATATGATTATGTTTTTCTGGCTTGAATCTTGATATGTATGCATGCTTGTTTACTTTTTGAAATATTGCCTTGCAGTATTGCACTTGATGCTTTATATCATTGATTTTGTAACTTAAACAAATAATAAAAACTCCATTTTTAAACCTCATGCACGTATATATATTCTTGGGATAAGGACACAAGGTCGGGCATCCTACTTGAGTTGTCAAGTTAGTGTGGGCCATGTAAATGAATAAAGTTAGCTAATTTTTTTGAGTCTTAAGCATCCTCATGGGCCCCTTCCATCAAGAATTTAGTCAAAAGTCTTATGATACATGATAGTGTTGGAATAAATGGAGTAAAATGACTAAAATATGCTTTTTTCATTTGGCAAAGTACTTAACTCTTTACTATGTTTTGTTTAATTCTACAATTTTTTAAATTTTAAAAACTTTACATATATGTATCTTTCTTCCCTATACTCAGTAGCTTGTGATTTTGACCCACTTGTTTCTCATATGTTTTAGGTTCGAAGATATTTGGGAGCAGTTGGCTTGTGAGTAAGTGTTCAAGTTGTACTTAATGTAATATCCTAGCTAGTTTACATTATCCAATTAATATACTTCCAGTATGTAATTGAAATCTTATAATACATAATGCTTATTTAAAATTGAGAATTGTTGAATACTATAATTGTTAGTGCATGATATAGTAATCATTTAATTCTTTATGTATAGTAATCATTTAAATCTACTTATTTATTCATGTATAGTAATCATTTCATGCTTCTGTATGTGTCTTTGGTATTTGTTTGATTCATGGGGTTGGGATTCAAGCTCTATGACATTTTTTCTCCTTAATTAGAGTTCAATGATCATGTAAGGTGTGCTTCTCTATGTGTGCATGATATACATAGTTGAAGAGAAACAACCAAATTGGACATGACAACATCTTAGGGTTAAAAAGGCTTGCTTTGTGGGATCCCTTCTATACAAATGAGAAATTAGATGTTTAGTCTTTCACGCATAAAAAAGATCTATGTAATAGTTTCATTATGCATATATTACTTTGTAAGGGCATATGTCACACGACCTAAACCTACTAACCAAGGTTAGGGTCCGTCAAGGAGTGATTAAACCAACCTTTCACTTTTAGTTACTAACTAAAAATATCCTTAACTTTTTCTTTCTTTTTCAAATATATAGTAACATAATTTAACTAGCCAATAGCATCTTCTTTTAAAAAAACATGAAAGGATACAATAGACTTTGAATTTTATATAGAAGAAAGTTGTCTCTTAATGTACAACAAGTAAAATTTATTAGCAGCTGTTATCTTTTCTAACTCCCTCATTCCCAAGATTCAGAGAAAGGATAAGAGATTTACTTTATAATATAACTATTTCTTCATAAGACCTCACTCTACTCTTGATAAAAGTTGGATTATGCCTCTTCTAGTATAGCTCTATCTTTTCCTAAAAGATATATGAGTAGGTTGGTGAGATACTGACTCAGTGCATATAAAATCAATAGATAACCTTGATTAATTAGTTTTATAAAATTTATTGCTTAGGATATAAGAAGTTTATGCAAGTAAATAGAACTAGCTTGTCATTTAAATAAGGCATGAGTATTGATGGCAACCAAACAGAGTAAATAAAAAAACACTCATTTAATTCTTTTTGTCCATTTAATTAATGCCCAAGACCCACATGAGGTATAATTCAACATGTGAAAGTATTGTAGCAAGATACGACCTCACCATACAAGACTTAGAAACATGCCTGGGGTCCTAAGTTTGTAATCTCCTCAACCTTGTCTGTAGTGATTATTGCCATGTCTGGTTGTCAGTGGCTGATGGAAGCAGTCAAATATTTGGACTTCTCTTCTAAACTTGGGCACTCAGGTAGAGAGTTAAATCACTCTGACTTGTTCTACATTAGTGGCCCTACCGAAGATGACCACTGACCCAGAACACATGTATCACTGATATCCCTGATTATTGTTGGATATTGTACTATAATAAGGAATTTTCTGTTACTAGCCTTGACCTCCACACCCTAATCTGGTGTGATCTATCTATCTTGATCTGGATTTATCCTCCAGTAAAAAGCATGTTTCCTCCTCACAGTGCAGGTCTCTTGTGAAGGATTCTTCAGTCTTTAGGGAATCTATTGTCTAATGATATTAGTTTGCCCATGTAGCATCTTTATTGTTGCTAATATTACCCTAATTTCACAAAATAAGAAACTTAGAAATATTCACAATACTCGACTGATAAAAGTAGTCTTCAAAATTCTTCTCAAGATTACAACTCAACTCTTTAGATTCAGGATTAGGGCAATTCATGATCTTAAGGTTCCTCCAAATCCACCATTCAATTTACCTCATTACATAGTAGTTCTCACGAAAATGAATCATATCACATGATATACTAAACAATATGTTTCATATACTAACTACTACTCATACATAATAATTTCATAGTAACCAATATTGGGCAAGAATCATACAAAACAATCGGCATATTGAATTTGTATATTGTAAATTAAGATTAAAATATGATTTTCCACTCACAACATGTTATGAATGCATCTGAGATAAATTGGTAAACTAGGGTTTGCCTGAATGATTACAAGCTTAATTAGATTGAGCATCGTTTAAACATGATCAATGATGGTAGCTTAATTGTGATATTTCAAATCTAAGAAAGAAATCTAATTATTATTTATTTTTAAGTATTAGGGTTTCATAAGTGTAAACCCTAATCGCCAAAAATTAGGATTTTTATCGTACATGAATATGGATATTGATCAGGATAGTAGTATGATAAATAATTTTTCATATTTTCTATGTAACTTGGATTTACTTGAAATTTGGGTATGATATGGATAACTCAATCATTCATGTTAGTGCAAAATTTTAGAATATTTAGATGTTCTTTGAATGCGGTGCTTGGTCATACAATACTTCAACCGACCTTGCTGCAAACTATTGCTTAACATCATTGTATTTGATTTTTAACTATTTATTGGTAGATTGAAATGGTCTGAAGGGTCAACTTGGGATTGACCCAAGCATCTCAATTGCTCTATATGACCAACCTAACACACTAGGAGATCTCATAATTCGTGATCCATTCCAAAGATATGAAATTCTAAAGAGAGAGAGGAGAGATGTGGTTTTTAGAGGAGAAAGTGGTGGAAATGTTGACCTAGGGTTTCACTATCTGAGATATGATGAAATCAAGTAAGTTTAGATTGTTTTCATAGCATTTCATAGTGAATCTTCTCTCACATGTCAAGATTCCACCCCTACTCTGATTTGATTCAAAATGATATCAAATCTTCCCCTTTTCTCACTCTTTCTCCATAATCCTCCATTTTTAGGGTTTTCGAGTTGAAAGCAAGAAGAAAGTGTTTATTTGCTATGGTTTTGGTATGGATTTGAGAATTTCAGATGTGGGGCTAAGTTTTTAAGGTGTTTTCACACCTTAGGTGAGTGGGTACTTCCTTTAAATAGTAGATCATATAAAATTGGATTAAATCTACATTAATTTGCAACTCCTTTGTATGCGACTACAAACCTAATATGCCTTTTAGTTCTAGATTTTGTAATATGAAACAAAATGGATTATTTCTCTATTGTGATGAATTTCATATGATAAAACCATATTAGAAATGGATACAAATCATATAAAAGATAAATTCCTAAAGTTATTGCAGAGATTATGAGAATATAGTGAAATTTAGGGTTTTCGATTATATCCGAAATCATTGTATATTTGGATAAAGAAGTTTTCTTATTTGAACCTCTTTGTTTATGGATGATTAGTTTATTTGAATACATATTACATACATGTCGGATACTATTTTTGGATTTCATTTGATGTTATTAGTGTTTTCTTGATATATTAGTAAAGAGGGTGAAACCCTAAATGAATGGAAAGTCAGAAGTCTGCAAATAGATATCATGAAATTTTAATTGATGTGATTCTTTTATCATTATAAATTCATTTATTCAAGGTTATTTTTAATGTAAGATATTTAAATTATTTGTGTGGAACCCTTAATTCAGTTCATTCTAGGGTTTTAGATATATGTTTGGTTATATGTGAACTAGTGAAAGTAGTCTTTATTCGGTAAAACTTTATGATGCATTAAATTCTTATGTGAGTCACGTGATATGGGAATGAAGAAAAGGAAACCATAAGGATATGGCATTCAGTGACTAAAGTATTTTTGTATCAGTGTTTCTCAGTATGAGATGTGGTGTTGCCCAACAGTTCCACTTGTAGTACATATTACAGATGATGTATGAAATGAATTGTTTACAAAGCTAAACTAAGAATTGTTGATGTGATGATTGAATTGTGAATTTAAAGAGTGTATTAGACATTTAGATTCCCTAAACATTGTAGAATCCTCATAGGATGAGGCATGCATTGTAAGGAGGAAACAACTTCCCATCTTGAGGTATTCCAGATCCAAGTAAGCCGGATCACCAGTGGGGTGGAGGGGTCTTCATTGGTAGGGCAGACTCCTTATGATTGTGAGGTATCCAACATCAATCGACAATGTTGTTGTACCTGTGTTGTTGGTCAGTTGGTTGGCCCTTGTAGAACCATTGATGCAAAGATAATGTGGGTTTGACTCTCCTCCTAAGTACCCAAGTTTAGAGGAGGAATCGAGATATCTGAATGCTCCCATTAGACATCGAGAGCCAGACATAGTGAGGCCCACTATAGATGGAGTCTTACTCGAGATATAGGCTTAGGAACCTAGGCATGCTTGTAAGCTGTGTATAGTGAGATCTTAGCTTGTTGTGATTCTTTCACATGTTGTGGTACTCTTCATGTGGGTTCAGGGCATAAGAAGATGAATGATAGATTAATCAAGTATGTGTAGTTATTGATTATTCCATGGAGTTTTCTAGAGCAACTTGCTATTTGTATGTTTCTAAATGACTACTTCCCTTTGTTATTGATCAAGAAAGTTTAGTGATTGATTTTCTCATTGTAGTAATTTAGAGTAACCTGCCATACATATGTATGTGAATTACTAGTTCATTTTTAGATTGATATTGTCCTACTTTATATTTAGTTGTTCAATAACATATCTCTGATTATTTAAGTGTTTTATACTATTTCTTTGAAGTACTCATTCATTGAGTGAGTAGGCTCACCCTCTACTCACATGTTTTTAGGGAAACCATGTGGGTCTGAAGAATGTCAATGCTAGAGCAGATCTGCCATGAGAGATAAGTATTATATTAGTTAAGTTTAGTCGGTCCCTGTCACTCTAGGTCCTTGTATAGTGAGAGAGTTGTATATGATGTTTTGTAACTTTGATTCCTTAATAATAGAATATGTATATGATCATCATGTTGTATCTACATGGAAGTGTGAAAAACATAGATATGTATCTTTATTGTTGGCATCAGATTAGATTAATCAAGTATATTTCCCTTGAAAAGTTATGTGATTGAGTGTGAGTAAACAAAGAGTTTGAAATCGTAAGAAAAAAGAAGTTAAGGGTGATCTGCGTATTATGTTTAATTGTCAAATTATGCCCTAATCTCATGATTAGTGATAATTGTGGGATGTGGATATAACACAACACATGATTCTCATCAATGGATCTTCCATATGTACTTGAATTGATCAAATCCCATCTTACAAAACTCAAGTTTGAGTTTAAGATATTGGGGAAAAATTCCATCCAACCTAACACTAAGTCAACATACCAGAAATGGTATCGTCTGGAGGTATAAGATAGAGATCAAAGGTTAACTAAAAAATTTGGTTGAGGAAACTTAGGTCACCATGTAAGGAGACTTGAAGAAAAGAGAATATCTATAGATAAATACAACTTGCTAGAACAAAACAACAAGCAAATCTTTAGTTTCTGTCGACCTGGTCGTCTTCCTCGTCCTTGCCCTTTGGATCCCGTATGTGATTGCCTCTCACGGACATTCTATGGTGTTTGGGAGGATAAAGATATAAATTGAAAGCTAATGTACTCATTTTGATTGGTTCTCATCGACTGTTTATAGCAATCTAAGCTCCACATTATTGGTAGAGTTGGACGGCACACATGGATTCCATCAGAAGGCAAGCCTTCAAAAGGTGAATCCTCAGTTAACACTCCTTCAATCACTACCTTTGAAAGGAAAGTCATTGATAGGCTCTATTGATTATATGTGCAATGATTAGTTGCTCGACCTTCCATAGGCACCAGCCTCCAGCCTAGACAACCTTTGGTTGTTACCTTCGACCATTGAGCCTTCAATTCATGGTTGTTAGTGCATCCATGGTTTCTAAAACCTTCAATCAATTATTCCTTCAATTGACATTCATCCATCAAACCGTCACTAATTGGAGTTTGTCGGCCAATCCTTATATTAATAAAATTGTCGATTGTTACTTAGTTGGAAAACCATCGATATGTGCCCACCTACCAACCATTCATAAGGATCTCCCTTCCAAGCCATTGGAAGATACCTCTGCTAACCATCAATTATTTCCACTAGCCCAAGACTTATATTTACAAAACAATCAGAAGGTAGTGGTTTTAAATAATAAACCGAAGTGGTCTATGTCTCATTATTGTGTAGCTTTTCTATCTATCATGTGCAACTTTCAATTGTTGTCTGATTATAGATATCCTTTCTGTTATTTCTTCCACCAATTCTAAACCTAGAATTTACATCTCCCAACTTCATACTAGCACATTGGAGGTCTACACTTTCTCCCATATAATGCTTCATAGGGTGATATTCCCAAACTAGAATGATAACTATTGTTATATACAAACTCCAAAAGACTGAAGTGGTCATCCCAACTACTATTGAACTGCAAAATACATTCTATCTATGGGTCTTCTAAGTTTTGAATTGTCCATTTTGACTGTCCATTTGTCATAAGGTGAAAAGTTATATTAAACTTAATCTTGTTCCCAGTGAATGTTGCAACTGATTCCAGAATCTAGATGTGAACTTTGACTCTCTATCTGATATTATAGAAATTAGTATTCCATGTATTCTAAAATCTCATCTATATAGACTTTGCCTAGCTTTAGGGTATCTCATGTTGCCTTAACTATCAGGAAGTGAGAAGATGTAGTCAATCTACCCACTATCACACATATAGAATTAGATCCACGTGGTTTTCTACATAACCCAACTACAAAGTCCATACTAATATGTTCCCACTTCTATAGGGTATTGGCAGGTTTGTAGTGCTTATCCTTTACTTGTTAACAAAAACCACACTTTGGTACACACTCAGCCACATCTTTCTCCGTACTTGACCACCAATGAATTTCCTTGAGGTTTATGTACATTTTCATAATTGCTTGGATGCATTGCATACATAGAAGAGTGAGCTTCCTCAAGAATCTACTTCTTTAACTGGATGTTATGTGACCCACACAATCTTCCATGTTGATACAACAATTCATCATCTAAATATCTAAACTCTAACCTTTTTCCTTCTAACATGTCATGCATAACTTGTCTTAATTCACTATCATTTAGTTGAAGCTCTTTGATCTGATCATAAAACATAGGCCTAACCTACATTTTTGCAATTATTCAAGCATGCTCTGCCACAATTAGATCTAATTCAGCTCTCTCATTTGGACCAATAAATCTCTTTTTATGCATGCCATAGAAAATATTTCTATAGAGGATGTAGACTTCCTACTCAGAGCATCTGCTACAACATTGGCCTTCTTGGGTGGTAATCAATGGTAACATCATATTCCTTTATAAGCTCCATCCACCTTTGTTGTCTTAAGTTGAGTTCCTTCTACATGAAAATATATTTTAGGCTCTTATGGTCTATAAAGAGCTGACATTACTCACCATGAAGATAATGACACCATGTCTTTAAGGCATGTACTACTACATCTAGATCAAGATCATGCATTGGATAGTTCTCTTCATTATTCTTAAGTTGTCTAGAAGCATAAGCTACCACCTTTCCTTCTTGCATTAATACACATCTCAATCCCCTTCTAGATGCATCACAGAGCACTACATAGATTTTATCTGCTTCTGGCAATAGGATTCAAACTGATGGTTAGGTTAATCTTTGCTTCAATGTTAGAAAGCTTTTCTCACAGTTATCAGACCAAACAAAAGGTACATCCTTTATTGTTAAACATGTAAGTGGTGTTCCTAGAACACTCGAGTTCCATATGAACCTCCTATGATATCCAGTTAACCTGGAATAATTATGATCTTAGAAGGAGATGTAGGTCTCTCCCGCTATAGAAAGATTCTACTTTATTAGGTCTACAGTGAATCCTTCTCCTGATATGACATACAAGAAAAGAAAATTTAGACAATCAGAATTCACATTTACTAAATTTAGCATACAACTAATGTTGTCTCAATAACTACAAAGTTATCTTTAGATGTTGCTCATTCTATTCAGCATCTCTGGAATATATAAGAATATCATCTAGTAACATGACTATAAATTGATCCACATACGATCTGGAAAACCTATTCATCTTGTCCATAAAGCTATTGGGGAATTTGTCAATCCAAAAGACATGACTACAAAGTCAATGCCCATATATTTTTTTGAAGGCAGACTTAGGTACATATGATGTTTGTATCTTCAACTGATGATAACCTTGTTGGTATGTATGCCCTGAGAGCCAATCATGGGATGATTGGTGGGATACATTAAGATTGATTTGATAAACATCAAAGGCAGCTTCCAATTCTTTCTGGTTCAGTCATATGAGATAGTGATAGAATAGATTGAATGTCTAGAGAATGACAGTACTCAATGACGTATGCTTTTAGGTTCATGACATGAATGATGAGATCATACGGATGCTAAGAGTTTGTACATTCTTGTTATGTCCCTAGTCGGATGTCATTGTGGAAGGTAGATAGACAACAATGACAAGCAAGACTATATTGTGGTGTTGGTTGATGACAGAATCTCATTAGTCATGATATAGGGATATCAAACCAAACACATAGGTACTTGTTAGAGAACAAGTGTACCGGATAGACCCACCGTGAGTTTGACACATGGAACCATGATATGGTAGTCACAGTCAGTTCTCACAGTGATGGTGGTGAGTGTGATTCTTAGACTTGAAATCACTACACTCAACACATGCCGTTGGGTACACTTTGACATCATCAAACGCAGTCCTGAAACATGGGTTGTTATAAAGGTGATGATTGGGTGGCTTTAACACATGGGGCTTTTGAGGGGTGAGTGATAGATATGGGATTTGTCCCTCCTGAGGGAGTCTGATATCCATGGCCACTTGATGAGTAGGATTGAGATAGGCATGCACACACATGTATGAATTAGTATGTGATATTGATGTCATACATATCTCCTCCAATCTACTCTAAGATCAAGAAAGTGAATGAACGTTGAAAGGATGACTGTTTCATGCCTTGAGTTCATTCGGGATATCAGTGACAAAGGAATTATACATTCGTTGTAACACCATTCACGGATTGTAGGATTGAAAGTTGTTCTCCAACTTTCTATTTCACTTGGGTAGCACTGATGTGCGACTAGGCACCGCTCTTTGCTTGTGAAGTCATAAGTATTATGGACTTTCACTACCAACGTGAAATGGATCTGCAGGGTCACACACATAGGATTTAACCTGGAAGAGGAGTTTATCTACAAACCATGTTTAGATTGATTACTAAAGGAGTTTAGTAGTTCAATTAAACACTCAATCGATTGATAGCTCAATATCATAGTGTTCAAGGTGTAGGACCGATTGATTGGAGTATCAGATTGATTGAAACTGTGATTGATTGATTTGCACAAGTCTGCTGCCCCAACCGATCGGCTCATGGGATGAACCAATCGGCTTAGGTTGGTGAACTGATCGGCTCATGTGATGAACCGATCGACTCAAGACAGGCCGAACCGACCGGTTCTTGAACCGATCGGCTCAACTGGTCCAACCGAGATCGTTTGTAAAGTTAGAAGACTGTTTTGCAAATACAATTTGTTTCACTTGTACAAATTTGATTTGGACAAGGATTAATATTTAATTAATCGGAGACAAATTTGAAAGTCAATTTGAGTTGGACTAGGACCACGAACCGATCGGCTCATGTGATGAACCGATCGGCTCAGGTGTCCCAAACGATCGGTTCAGGTGTGAACTGGTCGGTTGAGGTCACCAAACGATCGTTTTAGGGTTGAAACGATCGGTTCAGGTGGCGCAAGTTGGTTGTTTTGTAAAAAATATTGAACCCTTCAACTCCTGCTTTAATCCCGCATTGCATGGGATAGAGAACCCTATCCCATGACCCTCCTATATATAGGGGTATTGGGGGCTTCTCTGGTGAACAACTCAGTGCATCAGTTTCTCTGCAAAGTTGTCGTTCTCTCTAGTTTTGGTAACCGAGAGAGAGCCTGAGCAAGTGCTACCCGAAAAGGGAGGCACAATAAGGGAAAGACAACTGTAGAAAAGTAACTGGTTGCAGGAGAGTGTGTTGGTGACTAGTACGCCAACAGGAGGGTACAACTCCTTCCAATTCCTTGTGGGACAAGGAGATCGGAGTTCTAGGTGGACCGTGTGGACTACTTGAAAGGCGGGAGACTTCTGCCTCTCGGAGGACAGTTGTCAATCCTGACAGTCTCGGTGAGACCAGGAGCTGCACAGACACCGTCCAAGACCGGAGGTGAAGACCGCACAAGCCACGAGGTAACGTCACTGAGCAAGCCTCGGGACAAGGTACGCCTCTACATACCATCCTTCCTATTGTATAGACGTTGATGTGTTTCCTTTGTTCTGGGTTTGGGAGGAGAAATTTTTTGTTTCCGCTGCCTTCTCTGTCTCCCCTAAAACCCAACAGTGGTATCAGAGCCACGTCAACTGCTCTATACTTTAGGATTATCGATGTGATCGATTTTGGTTTGTCGTCTTTATTTATTGCATACGATGTGAATAAAATTGGCTTTATGCATGTCCAATCCTAAATCCACAAATCCCAATATACATATATGATATGTAATATGAATGCACTCAATACGCGTCGCCCTTAAACGAGTTTTGTGGTGGATGTCTAGTGTGGTTATGGCCAATAAACCCTATGTGTGTGCTTGGTTGTATGTGGTTGCTTGCATCTCAGTCTGCACACTGATTTCCCTATCTCCTATTCCTGATGTAACTCAAGATAACTCAAGAATTTCTTTCCTACCTTTTCTCCCCCCTAATGTAACTCGGGGTTTCCCAATTCAAATGTAAAATAGGATAGATTTTATTTCCTGTTATGTCAAAGAACGGAGGACAATCTGACGATGACTGAGACGATCGATTCAAGGAGTGAACCGATCAGTTGGCGATCCAGACGATCGGTTCGAGGAGCGAGACGATCGGGTGGCGGCCATGAGGAGATGCACGATGACCAGGCGAACTGATCAGTTGGAGGAGCCAACCGATCGGCTGGTGGCACCCAGATGACCGAGAAGGATGAGAAGGTCATTCATGTGATGAGTTGATCAACTCGGATGGCTATAGCACTTCATCATGGACAGGTTGCATGTGATGTAGACCTAGATGACCGTGATTCCTTTTGGCTTGAGGAATCACATTAGGATGGCCATAATCATCACTTTTATCATTTCGCATGTTTTCTGTGGAATATAGCATGTATATGATACGTACTATATATTGTGGTGATTGGATATGTATATGTACCTATAAAACTAAAATCCCTCATTAAATATTAAAGTTTTAGATGCCTTCCAAATGCGGCACACGTGAAAAGCTTGATCGGACAAGTGTGGACACGCCCTAGCGTGGTGCACCATCTATCTCGTGGAAGCGTGAAGGATGAATATGTGGGTCTGCCCTAGCAGGGTGCATATTTCATCGTGTTGGCTTTGGGTCAGACTTAATAAGGTGACCTAGATAGGATCTAGCACCTTGAGGCATGGAGGTGATAATGGAAAGGAGTTGCATATGACATCTTTCAAGAGTTGCATATGATGCAATTGGCAAAAGTTGCCTACCTGGAAGATCTAAGTTGTGGGTGACAGCCCTAGTAGGTTCATGACTTAGAGGATTTCAAGATCTTGACCCACTAGAAGATTGTATGCTGCAATCTTCTGAATTGATGGTGAGGGCTATCAATTTGAACAAAATAGTGGGAGCGATAATTAATTAAAGTCCTAATTATATCGTCAACCTTTCAAATCAATCAAATAAGTCAAAATTGAGTTTTGGACTAAAATTGCATATATTTCCTTTTGTTGAACAAATAACAACAAACAACAATCACTTTTCATTGCGGTCGGTCCTTGAGAAGGACAAGCTGAATGGGACTAACTTCCACGACTGGTTTAGGACATTGAGAATTGTTCTCACTCAAGAGCGAAAGCTCTATGTCCTGGATACTCCAGTTCCAGAGGAACCTACTCCTACCGCACCAAAGGTAGAAAGGGATTCTTATAAGAAGCATTCTGATGATGCTATTGATGTGAAGTGCTTGATGTTGTGCTTCATGAACCACGAGTTTTAGAGACAACATGATAACATGGGTGTCATTGAGATGATTCAGGATCTCAAGAACATGTATGAAGATCAAGCACGGCAAGAGAGATATGATGTCTCTAGGGCACTGTTCAAGTGTGTCATGATAGAAGGAGATCCAGTTGGTCCTCACACGCTCAAGATGATTGGGTATGTGGAGAACCTGACGAGACTAGGATTCCCCCTGAGCCAAGAGTTGGCTACTGACGTGATACTGCAATCGTTGCCAGAATCCTACAGTCAGTTTGTGATGAACTACAACATGAACAACTTTGACAAGCCATTGATAGAGTTTTTGGGCATGTTGAGGACAGCCGAGACACAAATGAAGAAGGACAAGCCTAAGTCTGTGATGATGATCAGCAGCAAGAAAGCCAAGTCCAAGCGCAAGGGCAAGGGAAAAGCTAAGAAGGGTTCTAATGCTAGCCAAGAGCCCAAGGCATCTTCAGCTCTCAAGGCAAAGGGAGGTGTGACCAAGAGAGGAAATTGCCACCATTGTCAAAAGCTAGGACATTGGAAAAGGAATTGTCCACTCTATCTGGAAGAACTAAAGAAGAAGGAGGCGACAGACGTCTCCACCTGACGGTGTCATGAAATAAACTTATAACATTTTTGAGGTATATGATACCAAGATATAAAATGTAAAGCACTCAATAAATGGGGCAAATGTTGCCGCCATAGATAGGAGTATTTTAGTTTATTTTCAGCCGTGAAGGCATGTAATAGAGTTATGAACTGCTATTTCATATTTGCGAATGGATAGAAATACTTTAATTTTTGCATATTGTATGACAATTATGGCAATTAATAAAGTTGATGTTTCTTTGTGGCAATGCCTTTTTTATCTTGTGATACTTGGTATGCATAAGATAAAATGATACCTAAAAGTTATTGATAACTCAAACAATCATATTAGCATAAATTATGAGAAATTCATCTCTAGTTTCCATATGATGGATAAATCTAGACTCTTTTGGTTAGAGAACTAGTAAGAGACATGAGTCTCTTATACATGATTAATCAATCTTCACTAGTAGTAGTGGGAGAATAATTATCCTATTAGGTATAACACATGTGATGTATTTACATACCTATTGGACCTTATGCTAATACTTCAAATGGTGTTTAGAGAAATACCAATATGAATATCTTGAAGTGTTCAAGAATATCATAGATGAAGTATGAATTTGGTAAAGTATTAATTCTTGATGAGATCAATGAATGAAATACTTGAACCAAATGTTTGAAATCCTTATGAGTGATTATGATAGTGTATCATAGTGAACTCATGATTAAGGCATGGTGATGTCTAAATCAACAAGGAGTCATACTCTAAGGAGTTAGATGATGATTATCAATTAACTAATTTCTTCTTAAATAAAGAATACCCCACACTAATAAAGGACATTAAGAATCACAAGGAGTTGTGAGTTCTTATTTCCTTGATAGATACACCTCAATTATCTATGTGATGAGTTGGTCATGTGATGAGTCAACTATCTAGATAAATATGAGGAATCAGATTTTGAGTTATGGTTTATGACCATTACATCCTAAATGACTTCCATGTGAACCATGAGGTATGACCTTGATGGTAGCACCCATTGGGATAAAATCCATAAGTGCAAATAAGTCTTAAGCATTAAGACACATGGATAACATCTTGAGAAGGATGATGCTTGTTAATTGCAACTTAATGACTAAGACATTTGGCATACGGATACTAAAACCGCATTCCTATAAGGAATAAAAACAAGGATGTGTACGTGACACAACCTATAAGGTTTATGAATCCATTAATTCAAATGAAGTCTATAAGTTACAATGGGCTAATCAATGTGATTGATTAAGTACAAGAAACTCAGAACTGTGATCTTTACTTTGATGATATAGTCAAAGGGTTTGACTGATATGTCAAAGATAAAGAAGGGATATGTGATTTAGTGGGAGCGTATTTGCATTCCACATGTTGATGAGGAATGAGATGTTCTAAAATGGAAATCCAAAGTGGAAATTATCTTTAAGGAAGATAGAGATGTTTCCTATGTGATAGGAATAGAGATCTATAGAGAAAATTCTCGAAAACCTCTTGACCTGAAAAGAGAAAGCATACATTGGCAATCTATACTGAAGGGTTCAGTATACACAGATTCAGTGGGAGAAAACTTGTCCATGTTACATGGAGTTGGTATCCCAAGGCCAAGTGTCCAATTCTTATGAAGAATGGGAACACTAAGAATAGATATGGATCTATCATGTATGTAATCATCCCATTATCTTACATGTATGAACATGGAAACAACAAAATGCATTTATCATCTTGTATGTAGGACATGACAATATGATGTGATCATCCTGATAACTCGTATGTGGGACATGACGAGTGGATGTTTGTCTAGTTCCAGTAAGGGTTATTAGAATACCATAAGAACTTGATAAGTACTTGAGAAGTACTAGTTCTATGGAAATGCGAAAGGGTTCACTGTAAAGGGTTACACTGATGCGAACTTTCAAAAAGGATAGAAAATTAATCACAATATATATGGGATATATATAAAATGAATGTTTGTTGATAATTGGAAACGTTCCAATAATGTTGTTTTTAAAAGGAAAAGCTGAGTATCTATGTGTTAGAGAACATCAATGGATACTATATGGATCTGGAAGTTCATGAGATGAACTTATAGTTATTCCGGCCATTGATGACAAGTTAGGTGTACTTGGTCATGGAATGTGGCTAAAGGTTAGCAAAGGAATACTAGATCGCATATTATGGCAACTCCATCTCATACATGTGACGTACAGTAAAGAGATGAGAGACATGCAATTAATACCGACTTTGGCAAGGTTTTGCCATAACTCACTATGTGAGCACTAGAGCATAGTAACATGTGGGACATGTTTGAAGATCACAAAGAATATGATTCAAGGGTGATTGGCTCACAGTGCAAGTGGGAGTCTGTTGGTATGTATGCCCTGAGAGCCAATCATGGGATGATTGGTGGGATACATTAAGATTGATTTGATAAACATTAAAGGCAGCTTCCAATTTTTTCTGGTTCAGTCATATGAGATAGTGATAGAACAGATTGAATTTCTAGAGAATGACAGTACTCAATGACGTATGCTTTCAGGTTCATGACCTGAACGATGAGATCATACGGATGCTAAGAGTTTGTACATTCTTGTTATGTCCCTAGTCAGATGTCATTGTGGAAGGTAGATAGACACACAAGACTAGATTGTGGTGTTGGTTGATGACAGAATCTCATTAGTCATGATATAGGGATATCAAACCAAACACATAGCTACTTGTTAGAGAACAAGTGTACCGGACAGACCCGCCGTGAGTTTGACACATGGAACCATGATATGGTAGTCACAGTCAGTTCTCACAGTGATGGTGGTGAGTGTGATTCTTAGACCTGAAATCACTACACTCAACACATGTCATTGGGTACACTTTGACATCATCAAACGCAATCCTAAAACATGGGTTGTTATAAAGGTGATGATTGAGTGGCTTTGACACATGGGGTTTTTAAGGGGTGAGTGATAGATATGGGATTTTTCCCTCCTGAGGGAGTTTGATATCCATGGCCACTTGATGAGTAGAATTGAGATAGGCATGTGCACGCATGTATGAATCAGTATGTGATATTGATGTCATACATATCTCCTCCAATCTACTCTGAGATCAAGAAAGTGAATGAACGTTGAAAGGATTGACTGTTCCATGCCTTGAGTTCATTCGGGATATCAGTGACAAAGGAATTATACATTCACCGTAACACCATTCACAGATTGTAGGATTGAAAGTTGTTTTCCAACTTTCTATTTCACTTGGGTAGCATTGATGTGCGAATAGGCACCACTCTTTGCTTGTGAAGTCATAAGTGTTATGGACTTTCACTGCCAAAGTGAAATGGACCTGCAGGGTCACACACATAGGATTTAACCTGGAAGAGGAGTTTATCCACAAACCATATTTAGATTGATTACTAAAGGAGTTTAGTAGTTCAATTAAACACTCAATTGATTGATAGCTCAATATCATAGTGTTCAAGGTGTTGGACCGATTGATTGGAGTATCTGATTGATTGAAACTGTAATTGACTGATTTGTACAAGTCTGCTGCCCCAACCAATTGGCTCATGGGATGAACCGATCGGCTTAGGTTGGTGAACCGATCGGATCATGCGATGAACTGATCGGCTCAAGATAGGATGAACCGACCGGTTCAAGAGTTGAATCGATCAGCTCAACTGGTCCAACCGAGATCGTTTGGAAAGTTAGAAGACTATTTTGCAAATACAATTTGTTTCACTTGTACAAATTCGATTTGGACAAGGATTAATATTTAATTAATCAGAGACAAATTTAAAAGTCAATTTGTGTTGGACCAGGACCACAAATCGATCAGCTCAAGTGTCCCAAACGATCGGTTCAGGTGTGAACTGATCGATTGAGGTCACCAAACGATCGTTTCAGGGTTGAAACGATCGGTTCAGGTGGCGCAAGTTGGTTGTTTTGTGGAAAATCTCGAACCCTTCTACTCCTGCTTTAATCCTGCATTGCCCGAGATAGAGAACCCTGTCCCATGACCCTCCTATATATAGAGGTATTGGGGGCTTCTCTGGTGAACAACTCAGTGCATCAGTTGCTTTGCAAAGTTGTCGTTCTCCTTGGTTTTGGTAACCGAGAGAGAGCCCGAGAAAGTGCTACCCGAAAAGGGAGGCACATCAAGGGAAAGACAACTACAGAAAAGCAACTGGTTGCAAGAGAGTGTGTTGATGACTAGTACACCAACAGGAGGGTATGACTCCTTCTTATTCCTTGTGGGACAAGGAGATCGGAGTTCCAGGTGGTCTGTGTGGACTACTTCAAAGGCGGGAGACTTCTACCGCTCGGAGGACAGTTGTCAATCCCGACAGTCCCGGTGAGACCAGGAGCTGCACAGACACCGTCCAAAACTAGAGGTGAAGACCGCGCAAGCCATGAGGTAACGTCGTCGAGAAAGCCTCGGGACAAGGTATGCCTCTACAAACCATCCTTCCTATTGTATAGATGTTGACATGTTTCCTTTGTTCTGGGTTTGGGAGGAGAAATTTTTTGTTTCCGCTGCCTTCTCTGTCTCCCCTAAAACCCAACAAACCTGACATGAGATCTATCTTTGAAAAATTGTTGTATCACATAGCTAATAAAATAGGTTATCAATCCTATACAAAGGATATTTGTTGTTAATGGTTATCTTGTTCAATTTCCTATATTCAATACACAACTGCATGGTTCTGTCTTCATTTTGTACAAATAATACTGGATCTCCCCAAGGTGATGTACTAGGTTTAATGAAACCCTTATCTAGTAATTGTTGTAACTGAGTTTTTAATTCCATTGACTATAAAGGTGTCATTCTATAGGTAGGCAATGATGTTGAGTGACTAGCATGAAGAATTTATATCTCAAAATCAACATTTTCTTAGGTGGTAAACCTAGTAACCCATCAGAAAAAACAACATGGAACTTACATACTACTAGAACATCCCCTATACTAACTATTATTTCCTCTGCCCTTGCATCTTCAACGTGTGCTAAAAAGGCCTCACATCATTTTCTCATGATTTTATCAGCTACATCAGGTGATACCATGCATGTATCACAACTTTTCTGTCCTTAGTGAAAACACAGGAAAAGTGACCTTGATGGAAAATAGACTCTTTCTTCCAACAATCTAATTGGGCATGATATGTCACCAGGCAATCCCTATCTAAAATTGTTTGAAAACACTTAATGTCTAAGGGTATGATATTAGCAGCTATAGTCACTCAAGCTCAAAAGACATCCAGGACATACTTATGTCAAAAGTGTTGGTTCACCTAACATTATTCTTAACAAAAAATCATAAGGTAAATCTTGGGTTAAGATATTTAATCCACTAACTATTGGTCTCTAAATAAAAAATGTGTTGCACCAGGTCTATTAAAATTGTAACTGGAATGTTATTAAAAAGTGCATCTCACCTATAACAACTTTGGGCGAGATTTGTCCTTCAGATTGTGTCATAGAAAAGAAACATCCAGTAGCTCTCCCTCTGTCACCTGGTCCTTATTGTCCACTACTAGAATTAGGTGCTCTCCCTTTAGAGCATGATGCTACTAAATAACCTCCCTCTCCAATTCGAGCCTAAAATTATGATTGTGAACTATGTTTGGGTATAAATTAGAGCTTTGGGCAATCCCACTTAATATGTCTCATATATCCACAGTAATAACACATTTGAGTATTAATTCCCCAACACACACGAGAGTGTGTCAAGCCATATTTGCCACACATAGATGCATCATTTCACTATGGACCAATCACTGATGTTTATGATCTTGAAGACCAAGAGGGTGGTGTTCACCTAGGTGGTGTATGCCATCTACTAGAACTAGACCTTCCTCCACTATGTGAAGAACTAGATCCTTATCCTCCAAATAGCCAAGTCCTCATCCTATCTTGGAAAAGAAACCACCACGTACACTATATCCACTACTACTCTGGCCTCCTCTACTAAAATCTCTAGAACTTTACTACTTGTCAACATTAACTAACTCTTCTATACGTCTTACAGCCTCCACAAATTCTTTGAAGTTTTCTTTGTCTGTTCTCATAATAGATGATATGGTATCTCTAATATTGGATCTTAACCCTCATTGGAATCTCATATATTTTTCTATATCATCTGGTACAAGTTGAGGGTAAAAATTAGCCAACCTTGTGAAATATGCCTCATATTTGCCAAATGACATGTTGTCATATCTAATATTTTTCAATTGTCTGATCTTGTCACTTAAGAAGGTAGGAGGAAAATACTTAAGGTGAAAATCATCTACAAAGTCATTCTATGTCATCACTTCATTCCTCTTCTTATCTTCTACCCCACTCCACCACAACTCAGAATCTCCTTTGAGTAGATAGACAACATGATTGATTTGCTTATCCACTAATAATTCCATTACGTGGAAAACATTTTCCAATTGTTTAAGCCACACATCTTCTGTAGTTGAGTTTTTTGTTCCGGATAATTCAGTCACACTAAGATTCTTCACTAGCTCATAGTATCTCATTAGATCCTTACTAGAAGATGTGGATCTCCTATACATATTATACTTTTCTTTTGTTTTTAGAAAAATGTAGTACATCCTTGTTTTCCCAGATCAAGGCCATAATGGCTCTCAGCTTGTTCCTCGCCAAGACTACATCCTCTTCCTACATTCTGCATATTCATAATAGAAACATATTTGTTAAAAAAATCAGTTCAAATAGGAAAGTATTCTAATCCTATTGATCCCTTATCTCCCATATCCCAAATCTAAACTCAATTTAGATTCAACCTATGCTCTGTTTAGGTTCAACTTGGATCTAAGACCAATTTATATGGACACAACCCAAACCCCCTAACTAGGGTTAGGGATTGTCAAGGGAGGATTAAACTAACCATCCACTTTTAATTACTAATTGAAAATAAGCCTTAACTTTTTTTCTCAAATTTATAGTAACATCATTTAACTAGCAGATAACATCTAGTTTTAAACATAACATGAAAGGATACAACAAAGTTTGATTTTTACATAGAAGAAAGAGTTATCATATACATCGAGTATAATTTATTACCAACTGCTCTCTTTTCTCACTCTCTCATTCCCAGGATCCAGAGGAAGGATAGAGACTGACTATCTAATATAACTATTTCTTCATGAGACCTTACTCTACTCTTGATAAAAGTGAGCTTCCACCTCTTTTGGTATATCTACAAAGATATATTCATAGTACTTCTCAAAAGATAACCTTCAGAATTCTTCTCAAAATCACAACTCAACCTTTTAGATTTAGGATTATGGCAATTCCCCTTAGCTTATGATACCTCCAAATCCACCATTCAGTTTAACTCATTACATAGTAGTCTTGAAAATGAATCATATCACATCTAGCACATGGTATACTGAATAATATGTTTCCTTTACTGAAAACTACTACTCATGCATAATAATTTCACAGTAACCAATATTGGGCAAGAATTGATACAAAACAATCAACATATTAAACTCGTATATTGTAAATCAAGGTTAAAATATGATTTTCCACTCACAACACATGATTCTCATCAGTATATCCTCAAGATGCACTTGAACAGATAAGATCCCACCTTATAAAACTCAGATTTGAGTTCAAGATTCTAGGGAAAAACCACATCCAGCCCAACGTCGAGTCAATGGACCAAAATGGGTGTCGTCTGAAGGTAGAATACAAAAAGCAAAGGTTAACGAAAACCTCCAATTTATGAAACACTGGTCATCGTGCAAGGGGACGTTAATAGAAGAGGAGAGCTATAGATAAAAAAATAATTTACCAGAATAAAATTACAAGGAAACATTTGGTTTTCGTCAACTTGATCATCTTCCTCATCATCACCCTTTGAATTGCCTCTGTGATTAATTCTCACCATTGTTCGATGATGGTAAAGATCTAAATCTGAAGCTAACTACTCACTTCCATCAGTTCTCAATGACTATTTGTAGCGATATAAGCTTCTCACGATGGTGGAGTTGGGCGACACACAAGGATTCTATCTGAAGGCAAGCCTTTGGAAGATCAACCCTTGGTTGATACTCCTTCAACTACTTCCTTTGGCAAGTGAGTCATCAGTAGGCTCTATTGATGGTTTGCAAAACCATCGGTTGATCAACCTTCAGTAGGCACCAGCCTTCAGTTGTTACCTTTGATTATTGAGCATTCCATTTATGGCCATCAGCGTGGCCATCAGTTGCTAAACCTTCGATTAGTTTATCCTTTGGTTGATGTTCATCTATCAAACCATTAGTAGACATTCACCAGAGAAGCCTTCAGTTGGCGTTTGTTAGCCAATCCTTTGGTAAATAAAATTGTTGGTTGTTATGCAGCTAAAAATCCATCGGTAGGCTGCCACCTACCAACCATCAAAAGGCACTCCCTCCCAGACACCTTTTCTAACCACTGATTGCTGCCACTAGCCCAAACCTTATATTTACAAAACCATGGGGAGGTAGTTTTCAACAAAACTATCAACTTTCAATAAAACCTTCAATCAAAGGTCATGTAAAACCATCAAAGGATAGTCTTCAATTGATCCAATGCATGATAGGTCGATGGGTCTCCAAAGAGAACTCGAATGTTTGTCAGTCGCTTGAGATGTCTATTTAAAATTGAAGGTAAAACCTTTACTTGACAATCGATAGTTGTTATATAACCAACTTAAAAGCATCATAAATCCTCTATTTGGTTCATTCTTTTTCTTTCTTTGGATTCTTAATTAAATTCTCTACATTTCTATGCCACAACTTGATATTAAAGCTAAATTGGTTGAAAAGATAATTAAAATAAATAACAAGTATAAATAATACCAGTCTTTAACCTTGTGACTACTAGAAAAGCATGATATGGGTCGTAACTTGAACTTCTGCTCAAACTTGTGGTGGATTTCTGTGTTGATGACATGACATTCATATATCGGTGGCATTCCTCAAGTGCGACTATAATTAGAGTCTATATTAGCCTATTTAGTTAATAGGTTAATTAGTTAGTGGGCTTTTGTATCTCAGCCCATTTAGATTACTTGTGGCTTAAGTCTTAGGGTGTCTTCTCTCTCCTAGGGTTGAGCATCAGACCGGGCCGGCCCGACCCAGCCCGCTACCCGACCCGTCAAACCCGACCCAGATCCGACCCTGGTATTCTAAATGGGCGGGCCGGGCCAGTGTTTTAGGCCCATTTTCTTATCCGGACCGGGCTCGGGCCACCATAAACCCAGACCTGAAAACTCGGTACCTGGCCCGCATAAATAATCTATACCATATAATATAAATATGAAAATATGTATATCATTTTAAGACTTCTTTTTCCATATTAGGATCTTCCATCTAATGATTGATATTAATCATCCAACTCCCCCTATCCTAATAGTTGGTTATAATAACAAGTCTAATAGCTAATCGGTACAAATCAACAACTAGAAACAACATTGTAGATTATTAATTTGTCTGCTCATTCATATTATGTTCAACCTTCACGAAAAACACCACCATTTCTAGCACAACAACATTCTGAAATTTAATAAATATGTCTACAACAAATATCTTTCTACTTACATACAAATTCAACATTGATTGTAAATCAAACACGTCATTTTGATGAAACCTATTGTTAGACGGGCTGGCCCGAGCCCGACCCGAAATCTATATTTTTTATACGGGCCAGGTACAGTTTCATCTTTCTTAAAATTTTCCGGGCCAAAACCCGGCCCGTGGCCCGCATAATAATATGGATATGGATCCGGGCTTGCCAAAACCCGGGATGACCCGGCCCGATGCTCATCCCTACTCTCTCCTATATAAAGGAGAGGACATCCAGTCTTGTATTTATCCCATTACATTCAAGTCAATCTTATTTTCTACATGGTATCAGAGCGGTGAACAAAAATGGCGGCGTGAACAGTAACGACGACAGTGAATAGTAACTCCAGCGGTGAACAGTACGTGACGTGAACAGTAACTCTGGCGTGAACAGTACAATGGAGTGAACAGTAATTCTTGTGTGAACAGAGCACATTCTCTCCTGAGAAAAACCTAGAAGTTGTCCTCCCTTCCCTCTCTCCGGAGCACACAACCCTAGCCGTCGTCGCTTGTCTTTTCCAGAGAGCAACTGAGGGGAAGAACCCCCTCCTGCGGGTGGCCACCGCCATTGCCATGGCTTAGGTCGACTGGCTGCCAGACACATCCCAGCCTCCATGGCTTCTCCATCTCTTTCTTAAAGATTTAACTTTTCTTACTATATGTCGACTATCTCCGTCTCATTGCAATCAACATCCATCGTCAAGTTGTTACCGGTTACTAACCGTAGCCGCAGCCACAGCCTGTCAGGACATTAGTTAGCTAGCAATAGCAGCAACTATTGTGGCCAGCAGCAAGCAGCACCCAACAAAGATCTCCATTCGTCACTGAATCCATCCAGCAAGCCGACGGCGACCAGTAAGAGTGTTGCGGCCGATCACAAAAGTAGGAGCAACCATCGCCATCTCCGTGCCATCCAGAAGCAGCAGCCATCCACATCTGTCGACGCCATTACACATGCATTATTCAGCAACCATCTACCACTACATCACCATGATGTCCTCAGCTCCAGCCTTCGTCATCTCATAAGGAGAGGCTCCACACTTGACTCCGCATGTAGTCTCGTGGCATGCAATATCTCCAGAGTCGTGCTGAGAGACCAGTATCATCTCTTTTGTTGCGGCCAAGTGCTACATCAGTCGAGAGACACAATCATAGTCATCTGTCCTGCTGCTGTGTGGCTACCATATCATCTGACAACTATATCCCCAGTCACTGATCACACCATTCAGCCGACGCCGTCATCCATGCCCCTGGTCACTACTCCACTACTTCTCTCCATCTCGTCATTGTTGCTACAACGTTTTCACCTATCCTTAGTTGAAGCACACTCACCCATTACTCTCCACCGCTACCAAACAGCCCTATTACTGCCCCGATATACCAGATTCCTGTTGATATTCGGATCCCTAATCGGTCGTATCTTTTCTAATCGGATCCAAGTTTTAGCCTAATCATATTTTTCATTCATTTTCCTATATGGATCTTACATTGACCCATTTAGCATATTCTCTCCGGTTATCGATTTTATTCTCCACATATTACACATCTCCATACACACAAAATTCTCTCAAATCCACCAATTCCTTTCCCACCCACCCATCATGTGTGTATCCCTTTTTCACATGCGGGGGTCATATATCCATTTCTCCGCACCAAACACTCACTCTCGTCGTATTTGGTGTGCATGGGGATAGAGATGAGAAGAGAGAGTGTGTGAGAGAGAATATGTATGAGACAAAGTATGAAAAGAGATGATATATGTATTTAGGCTATTATCTTCATGGAGCTTCACATTGTTCAGCACATCCATTCTCCACTTCTAGATAGCAATGAAGGATCTTCATTCAGCGTCAACACCGAGCTATCTGCGTTTGTACCGCGTTATGTACGTCAGGTGTTGATGGTGTACTTCAGCTGCATTTACATGAGACAGATGGGTGCTTCTTCATATTTTTAGAAGATCGACAAGCCTGCCAATCTACTTCGGCAAGGTTGATTCATCCAGTTTATCTTCACCGATCTGCTTTATCACGTCTTCTCCGAGCTGCATCTGCTATTTTGACATCACCTGTTGCTGATCTACTTGGGACTTTCCTTGATGGATGATATCTCCTTTCCTGTCAAGCCCCCAAGGTTCATGCGATAGAGTCATGGTACCTGCATCGTATCACCAGCACATCATCCGCTCGTGTTTGTGTCGCGTTATGCACGTCTTCTCAAACAATTTGAAGATTCTACTATTGCTACATCGACATTCGGCATCCGTGTTCGTGTCGCGTTAAGTACGTAATCCAATGAAGATGATGTAGTGATGGTATTGATGATCGTTTGCTCCAAGTAGCAAATTACTGCTGCAGTAATCATGTTCCATTCTTCATATGTTCTTCATTCCAAATGCACTCCAAAGACCTTCTTCAAAGCTCGAGGATCTCCAGCCTGCAAAATATAATTTAAAAGCAAAGAGGCTCCATCATATGATTCAAGGGGGTATTGTTTAAGGGGGAGTATCAATCTTTTGTATGGGGAGTGATATTTATCTTTTATCATTTATATCTTTCATTTCCTTTATTATTTTATCGAGTCTTGTAACCTCCAAGCTTTGGACATGTGTTTCACCCATGTTCCAGCTTGAGGGGGAGTGTTAAAGAGTCTATATTAGCCTATTTAGTTAATAGGTTAATTAGTTAGTGGGCTTTTGTATCTCAGCCCGTTTAGATTACTTGTGTCTTAAGTCTTAGGGTGTCTTCCCTCTCCTATATAAAGGAAAGGGTGTCCAGTCTTGTATTCATCCCGTTGCATTCAAGACAATCTTATTTTCTACAGTATGTATGCTTCAAGAATGTGCTATGTATGTTCTTGGGAAATGGACCCTAACATGAATATTATATTGATTTTATCAAATGATTATCCACGATAGGTGAAATAAAGGTAGTGATTAATTATTTTACATATCATGTAAGGGTATGTAGAGTGGTCCATATAGAATTCAATGTCCAGAAGACCCTTAGATTGAAAGAGACTTAAAATGCATTATTGTGCTCGATTGAGTTGATACGTCGAGCTCATTTGTTAAGTCTAGTGGGGAAATCAATAAATGCATAAGCTGGATCAAACAAAGGTGTTGCATGGCATGACTGATTTCAAGCCAGACATCTTGGATCGATGGATCCAATTGCATGTTACATAATCATAAAATAGGCTTATGTTGAGTCATTGACATTCTTCTCACTTGAATAACTTTAACGAGATAAAACAAACTTTGGTGTTATATTAGAGTTATGTTTATTTGGTGTTGGATGTAAATTTTCATTGCAAATGACCATATGGAGAAGCATATTGGGCCTCAGTATTAGAATGAATAGAATAAGCAAAAGCTAAATTCATTAGATGAATGTTGTGTAACTTTCAGCTTCCAATTTGTAAGGAAAATTATTTAGAACACACCTCCTACACCATTATTAACACCCATATCTAAAGTATATGTATAGATCATTGCTTCAAACGGTTCACAATTGCTCTGTGACTAGAGAAGACGAATTCATAAATATTGGTGGATGGAAAGAATATGAAATGAAAGAAAGAGGGAGATAGTGGATGGAGAGAAAGGGTGTAATTAATAGAAAGAATGAGATAGTAGATGGAAAGAGATATGTGTAACAAATAGAAAGAGAGAAGTGGTGGATGAAGAAAAAACTTGGCACAATAAATAGTCCAAACATTAAGTGGTGTAGTAACTAAGTATGAGTATTGTTTAATTTATAAAATACACACTACATTGTACTATTTACTAGTGAGCACTATTAACTTTAAAATACACTTTATATGATATATAAATATATAATACATAAGTACTATTTAATATAAAGAGTACATATATAACTATGAAAAATTGATTAAGAAAACATATACATATTCAACAACTTTTAACACTTATATTAGCACTGTTCAAATAAAAAACTTATGTTGTTCTTAATTATTTTTGTTACTAATAACAAATAGTTATATATTATTCCATTCTCTTTCGTCTGAAAAATCTTTCAACTTATCAATCGTGCAAAACATTTCTCACAATGTGCTAAAATGATGTTTTGCATTCCGTGTGTGCATTGACTCGAGGTTTGAGTGTAAAACTGTATAAAAGGAGTGCTGTATATCAGTAGGCTCAGTGTGTAATGAGATTGCCCATGAGGCTCAGTGTGTAATGAGATTGCCCGTGAATGTTCTCACCGGGTGGCTCGGAATTGGTGACAAGTCATTCCCAACCGTTTCTAGGACAACGTCAAGGTAATGTCGTACATATAGGCAATTAGTGCCAGAAACCTGATGGGTACATTTACTAGGTATAGGTGAATGAATTACTACCTAATCTGCTCTGCAATTGGATGGAAGGTGATCGTTGCGCATATCAGCGAAGCAACTTCAAGGGGCAAATGGATGGCATACAAATTCTACAAAATAACAAACCCATCCGGCTCGGTTATCACTTGTCACTTACCCATTGTCCAACTACAAAGTTCATGCAATATACTATACTATTGCAACTTCTTTTGACAAACAAAGTGGGATGCAGAATATTTACATAATTATAAGACAGTTGTCAACAGGGTCCACAAGGTGACAGAAATCCAGCGCAAGCACTTGGGGCATGAGATTCATGTTGGGATTGTAATACAGATATCTCCGTGTGATATGGCGCTGATCTCACCCGTATCAACACAATGAGGACCTAGCTCAGTGCAAAGTTTAGTAAATGATTGTGCACGAGCCACACTCGAACTTGATCAATGAAATCGGCAAGCTTTTTAAACTTTCTAGTGTCAATATTGCAATGGCATGTCTGGACGTTAACCTGCAAGTTTGGTGCACATAGATCACGAACCAGCCTCATCATCTCAAACACTCGAACCAGAAAGTCTGATAACTACTAGCATGCACACGGGTTAGAATCTAGGATACTTTAATTGATTACTTATTTGAGATTACTGAATGCAGAGACTACTAGTGTCAATATTGCAATGGCATGTCTGGACGTTAACCTGCAAGTTTGGTGCACATAGATCACGAACCAGCCTCATCATCTCAAACACTCGAACCAGAAAGTCTGATAACTACTAGCATGCACACAGGTTAGAATCTAGGATACTTTAATTGATTACTTATTTGAGATTACTGAATGCAGAGACTACTAACTTGATAGCGCCCACTACAAAGAATAATGGGATTGGGGGCATAAATAATCACACAAGCTAGACAGATGATACAAAATAAAATTGTACATACAATAGCAGCCACTATTCCATTCAAGAATCAGTTCAGAATAATTCTTGATGGGAGACATATTGCAGGTGCTTGTTGATCCATGATTTCGTCCTCACAAGTAACCAGTCGAAGAACAGCTCTCTGTGAGAGATCATATCTTTCACGGGCCTCAACAAATGTTCTAGAGAGAACCTGTTGAAGCCACTTGCTCAGAGGTTCGAAGCTCTCTAGTAACATTGTGGCTGCAAGTATCTGTTCCATGGCCTTGGGATCGACCTCCAGTAGGCACTTCGAGCCGATTGTAATTTGGATATTTTCATTAATTTCCTTCAGAATGCGCATGGAAAGGGAATTGAAATCGAAGGGCTTGAAGACCACCTTGTTTAGAGATTTATAAAGATCTTCCAACCATGATTCTGAGCTCCCGGGCACTTCTTTATTATCTTCGCCACAATCATTTTCTGCATTATTTGATTCTGTCTCTTCAAACGGAACGTTTAGATCAAAAGCTGTATTGGGCAACTTGTTTGAATGTTTCATCATTCCTTGCTCCATCCTCTCAATGGAAGAATCTAACTTGCGCTTCTTTACACGAACAGAGAAAGGAAAGCCTGGACCCAAACAGGGCAAATCAGCATTCCTTCTGTCAAGGTTGGAAAAGGATTCTATCAGAATCTTCAATTTCCATTTCTTTGCAGCCTTAATATTCTCCTCAGAGAAAGCAGCACCTTCTGTACCAGAATACACGTGTTTATCCTTGACTTCTCTAGTACTTAGTATGAAAGTGGTACTGCTAATGCTAATTTCCCTCCCACGGGAGTCTGGAAATCTGCCTCTTGAAATAGCTTCAGTTAGACTACTTTGTAGCAATGGGTCAGCTTTGTCCACATTTTCTAAGAAGACGACTGATAAAGGCTTGTTTCTTATTTCCTCGGCAATTTGATCAACAACCAGTTTTCCCCGCAAACTGAAATCACTACTCTTCGGGCCTTGTTCGGCCCATACATTATCCGAATTTGACGTACCACTGGTTGACTCAAGATCAATGTTGATCAACTTTCCTTTGCCTCCAAATAATATCTCAACGAGAGTAGTTGCAATCTTTTTCTTTGCAATCATATCAGGGCCAAGGAAACTAAACCACACTCCTCTCTGCTTCCCTTTTTCAGATTTCCATCTTGTAATCACTTCACTGATTTTGTAAATGGCATCTTCCTGACGTCCAACTACTTCTACCAAACGTCTACTGAGTTCTTTGAAATCTTTCCAGTTCAGTTGCTTTATCTCGTTGGAGATGGGGGAACCAGAACCTGTAGCAGGAACATTGCTTGGAGGTCTCACAATGAAATCAGAATGTATCCGTGGAGAATCAGCAAATGATTGAACAGGAAGCATGGATTTGTTTCCAGTGACAGCATCACTTCTGTGAAATGGTGAGCGCAAGGGAGTATTCCCTGGGGAAGATAATTTGGTCTCGTGAGTAGGCTTTCCCTCTTTGCATGGGGAAACAGGGATACTTCCTAGCACCAGTTCTGTTGACACAGAAGTCACTGAAGAGGGTGAAGCCTGAATGTCACCAGCTTCGGATTGAGAACCAGAAACAGAAACTGGTGCTGCTGTCTTAGGCTTTTCCTGTCCGTTGGAAACTCTTAGATCTTGATGGGAAAGTATATGCTCACTTGAAGGTTGACAGACTGTGGAAATTGAGAAGCTTTGTTTTGGTGATGCAGCTTTTTGTGATTGACAGACAATGTCCCAACTGCTTATGCCTTGCGTAGTGTTAGGAATCTTGGGCATCTCATTCCAGGTCCGATTTTCAGCCATAAATGGAAATCCTGTGAGACGCTGAAATGCTTCAGCCCCTGAGCCATAGGCATCTGATTCAAGTACATCACCACATTTTCTCAAGTGCGTGCAAGCACCCTCCCATTTCTTTTGTAAAAGTGCCCTTTTATCTTTCAGTATCGTACAACTGTCAACGGTCTGCACTGAAGAAAACAAATACATTTTTACAACATACATTAAAAAGGAACAAGTAAATTAAAGTGATAACTCAATGAGGACCGAAAAGTGAAAAGCTTTCATTTCAAAAGAAATCACCTTCTGTTGGTCAAAATTAGCAAATCTCAGTGGATCAGAAGTCTGCAGCCACAGTGGTACACTTGGTCTGGGAGTGTCTGTAGCTGAAAAAGAATGTTCCTTAAGTATTGTATCAAGTTCTTTTTCATACTTTTCATTGCATTGGTTGCAACGAGACGTCTGTTGATCAATTTTACTTGAAGAAATTATTGGAGTGGTTGTTAGAGGATAAAGTCCACCAAAAGGCACAAACGACCCCACCAGGCTGCACACAGAAAAAATTAAATAATTAAAAAGTATAAAGAAAAATATTATTAGGTTATTGAAAAACAATGAGAAAGTCCCTTAAGGAGAAGTAAATAGTGACATCCCTAGTTGATGTAATCAGTCAAGTGAAAGATAGGCATGATGATAGAAAATAGTTTGTCAGTAAATAGCATTTACCATTACTAAGAAGTTTGTGCATGGCGCCATGACGAGTTCAGTTTCTTCCAGACGGAACGACTAAGTAGTCATTCATGAAGGATGTATGAGATGAAAAGCAGGTATGATTTCGTCACTACACTACATTCTTAAAAATGCTTACTTGAAAGATAGATAGCTGTCTAGGTAATCCTATCCACGAAGTGCTCTGAAACATCCCAAAGCTATGTGTTCATTTGCAGTGTTCTCGCATGAGGCTGCAGATGTGGCTGCATATGCGTTTTAGACACCTCTCTGAACCGCATATGTCTATGCAGTCCGTTCTGCGGTCTTAGCAGCATATGTGGCGCATATACAGCCATATGCAGCCCTTTTTCATATAAAGACTATAGGTGTACAGTCAGTTGTCTGTTATCTTGTTTATTTATTCATTAACTACTTATACACACAAACACACACTCACTTGTACATATATATAGCATACTATACAACTATACATGCATATTTTTATGTTTACATATTAATATATACACTTGAAATATGTTACAGTTTAAATATATAGTTTCATGGTCATAATTATTTTATTTATAAAAGTCTGAAACCGCATATGTGGCCACATTCCACTTTTACTCTATGCAGCACGCTAACCGAACGCATACCGCATAATGATTGCTCCTTCGTTAATGTGGCATGGTCTACCAAGTCGCACCATATTCCTTGAGAAAGCATATGTACAATGAAATGCCACATTTAAGTCGAGAGGCCAGGCGGATGCAAACTGGCAGCCAAAACATGGAACTACAAAACATGTTGCCAACAGGAGGACACTGCCGCCACAATGCAAGCTGACAATAGAGACAGCAGCAGCAAAACTGTCAAAACCAAGACAACGTGCCTATTAACGAGGAATAGTTGAAAGCACCTGAGCTGAGAGGCCAAGGACTGTGGGAGCCAACATCACCTGAGTTGAGAGGCCAAGGACTGTGAGAGCCAACATCCTTCCATCAAGGAGCTCAACCGCAGCAAGTCACAGCAGACTAAGCTGGGAAAGTATGTTAGAAAAAAAACCCATAAACAAGCACTAAGAATACAGATCATCCTGCACGCCTAAGCCAATGAAATTACACCACTATTAACTACCAAGATTAGGTAACATTTCTTAAGAAGTTGTTGCACTCTAGCTCCCATTCCTAACATATACTTCAGTAAGGAAGTGAAG